>OU343223.1:85846240-86204482 GCA_910596185.1 Chrysanthemum makinoi
GTGGAGAAGAAGCAGGAGGTGGAGGGAAAGAGCAGTTTGACTGCTTGTTTGACCAAGGGGTCAAAATTGGTTTTGACAGGGGGGTCACAAGGGTAATATGGCAGGGTCAAAATCATTTTGACAAGGCTTGGATAAGTATTTAACAAAAGGACTAAACTTGCAATTCTGAAAACTTGAAGGACCAAGCCTGCCATTTTTCCAAAGTTACCATAAGGACTGAATTTGACAAACTTTAATAGTGCAAGGACTATTTTTGACATTTTCAAATTTTCAAAGGACTAAACTTGACATTTTTGAAAGTTCAGGGACCTTTTCTGTCATTTAACAAAAGATTTATTCAAGGACCATTTTGACAATTTAGAATATTTCAGGGACCTTGAATAACATTTTTCTTTATTTGGTTTACCAGGGACTGTTTTTGACAACTTTTGAAACTTGGGGACTAAAAGCGCCAATTATGCAAACTTGATACGTTTTTCACCAGATTTTGATATTTTTGCATTTAAAACACATAAAACACTTATTTGTGATATTTTTGTCATTTTGATGCATTTGAGTGTTTTAGATGTTTTTGCAGCTAATTTGTACAAAAATGATGAGTATTTACACACTCATCAATCCCCCACACTAAGATATTGCTAGTCCCTAGCAATGTTTTGAGAAAAATTTAATGGATTTCATCTCTTTACCAAAAGCCATTACTTCTGGAGTAGCCAATTGTTTCAGTTCAAGTAAGAACCTTGGTACAATGATAACCAAATGATGTTGAGCAAATCATAAGACTTGAACGGATTTGATTTGTCTTTACCAGGAGCCGTTTGCTTCTGGACTAGCCAACTCTTAGATAAAATATCTTTGGTGAGCTGATTACCAATTATGGTTTTTCCACTGCCTTTACCACAAGCCATAAACTTGCGGGCTAGCCAACTCTTCACTTTTTAGGATATGGTGAGTTGAATACCATACAATTTTGGGCAAATTGCAAGCCATAAACGGATTTGAGATATCTTTACCAAGAGCCGTTTGCTCCTGGATTAGCCAATCCTTATGTGGGTTAGACATGGCGGACTGATAACCAATTGAGTAAGTGTAAGACACTTACTCCAAAAAAAAATTTTTGGCCAAAAATGGGGGAATTAGGCGGTATAATTACATGATAAAATTCGTGAGAATTCCCCCCCACACTTAGAATTGAATATTGCCCTCAATATTCAAAGTACCGGCGGTTATGCCGAAACATAGAACGTAAAGGGAAATACTAAGGCCATTATTTAGCAAGGATTTTTTTTTTTTTTTTGAAACTCTTATATATATACAACATGTGGGGCAACCCCCCCACACTTGGGTGGTAGAAAGTAGAAAGAAGTCAGAAATATGGGTGAAAACCCATATGGCATGCTACTGTTTTTGATTCCCGAGTCGCTAGCTTGACTCGATCCCCGCATTCATTGGTTCATGGGGAAAGTTTGTAGATCCGGGACAACCACAGGGGGAATGTCCTCTCCAAAGTAATGCTTCAACCGATGACCATTCACTTTAAAGTTTGGACCATCGGGCTGAGATAACTCAATGGTGCCATAAGGATAAACCTTAGTGATAGTAAATGGACCAGACCAACGGGATTTAAGCTTTCCCGAGAAAATCTTCAATCTTGAATTGAAAAGAAGGACTCGATCACCAACGTTGAAAACGCGGTTCTTGATTTTAGAGTCATGAATCTTCTTTGTCTTTTCTTTGTAGATCAAAGAGTTCTCGTATGCTTGATCACGGAGTTCATTTAATTCATTCATTTGAACTTTCCGGTGATCACCAGCTGTCTGAATATCGAAGTTGGCATGCTTCAAGGCCCAGTATGCCTTGTGCTCTAGCTCAACCGGCAGATGACACGCCTTCCCGTATACAAGCTTGTATGGAGTACACCCGATGGGTGTTTTATAAGCAGTACGGAAGGCCCAGAGTGCGTCATCTAGCTTATCCGACCAAGAGGCACGGTTTTCACCAACCGTCCTCTCCAGAATTCTTTTAATCCCTCGGTTTGAAACTTCCACTTGCCTACTTGTTTGGGGGTGGATACGCAGTAGAGGACGGTGAGTTACACCATACTTCTGCATGACTCTTGCAAACTGGTCATTGCAGAAATGCGTACCACGATCATCGATTATGGCTCGGAGTTCCAAACCTAGCAAAGAGAGATTTCAAGAATTTTACAACAACTCGGGCATCATTGGTAGGCAAAGCCTTAGCTTCCACCCATTTTGACAAGTAGTCAACGGCCACGAGTATGTACTTATTACCGCGAGAAGAAGGAAATGGCCCCATAAAGTCAATGCCCCAGATGTCAAAGATCTCACACACTTGAATGGCGTTTTGCGGCATTTCATTCCTTTGTGAGATATTCCCGTGACGTTGACAAGCGTCACAGGCTTTGACAAATTCGTGAGCATCCTTGTAAATTGTGGGCCAATAGAATCCGGAATCAAACACCTTCTTGGCGGTGTAGTTGGGGCTATGATGTCCCCCAGTAGGTCCAGCATGGCAAGCCTTGAGAATGTCAATAGCTTCCTGACCATACACACATCGCCTGATGACTTGATCCGCGCAAATTTTAAACAAGTAGGGGTCGTCCCAGAAGTAATGTTTTACATCTTTAAAGAATTTGTTCTTTTGTTGGGACGACATCCCTTTCACTATGAAGTTACCCGCATGGTAATTTGCGAAGTCAGCAAACCATGGGGTAGTAGAGTCTCCACGAAAAGAAACCGCATTGAGTGTCTCGAGAGGAAATGTTTCATTTATTTCCTTTTTCTCAAACACATCTTGGTGAGGGTTTTCTAATCTGGACAGATGATCAGCAGCCAGGTTCTCAGCTCCTTTTTTATCACGTTTGATGATATCAAATTCTCGAGGAGGAGAACCCACGGAGCAATCTCGGCTTTGCATCTTGTTTTGCAAAGAGATATTTAAGAGCCGAGTGATCCGTATACACCACGCATTTGGTCAATATAAGGTATGGCCGAAACTTTTCAAACGCATACACCACGGCTAATAGCTCTTTTTCTGTGGTGGTGTAATGGGTTTGAGCTTCAGATCATAGTCTTACTTCGCGTAGTGGATAGGCTGAAAATGCTTGGTTTTCGTTGCCCTAAGCTGCACCGATAGCAAAATCACTTGCATCGCACATGAGCTCAAAGGGTAAATCCCGGTCGGGGGCAACTAGAATGGGTGCTTCCGTAAGCTTTTTCTTTAATGTTTCAAAAGCTTCGGCGACTCTCAGGAGAGAAGATAAAAGGAGCTTCTTTTTCAAGAAGATGGGTCATAGGCCGAGCGATTTTAGAAAAATCCTGTATGAATCTACGATAAAACCCGGCATGACCAAGGAAACTCCTAATACCTTTGACGGTAGTAGGATGAGGCAGTTTAGTGATTACATCAACTTTTGCTCTATCTACCTCAATCCCATTTTTGGAAATCTTATGGCCAAGGACTATGCCTTCTTTGACCATAAAGTGGCTCTTCTCCCAATTTAGACAGAGATTGGTGTCTTCACACCGTTTTAGCATTTTGTCTAAATGGGAGAGACAAGTCTGAAATGAGTCCCCAATGACTGAGAAGTCATCCATAAACACCTCCATTGTTTCCCCGATCATGTCGTGGAATATGGCCATCATACATCGTTGAAACGTGCCAGGAGCATTACATAAGCCAAAAGGCATACGTTTGTAGGCAAAAGTTCCGTATGGGCAGGTGAATGTGGTCTTCTCTTGATCCTGTGGATCAATGGGGATCTGAAAGTAACCCGAGAAACCATCAAGGAAACAATAGTACTCATTCCCTGCTAATCTCTCAAGCATCTGGTCCATGAAGGGTAGAGGAAAATGGTCTTTACGGGTGGCGTCATTCAACTTACGATAGTCAATACACACGCGCCATCCCGTAACCAGCCGAGTTGGAATTAACTCATTTTCTTCATTCGTGACAACAGTTATGCCACCCTTTTTGGAACACAGTGAATCGGGCTAACCCAAGGACTATCTGAGATTGGGTAAATCAATCCTGCATCAAGAAGTTTGATAACCTCCTGTTTGATAACATCATGGATTTTTTGATTTACTCTTCTCTGATGTTGAACTGCTGGCTTGAAGTCATCCTCCATCCAGATTTTGTGAGTACGAACTCGGGGTTGATACCCTTAATGTCGGAGAGTTTCCAAGCAATTGCTTGCTTGTGTGACTTCAAGACCTTTATGAGAGCAATCTTTTCATCTTTACTCAAATCTCGAGCAATAATGACAGGTAATTTATCATCACCTTCAAGAAATGCATACTCAAGATGAGGTGGTAAGTCCTTAAGTTCGACTTCAGGAAATTCTTCAGTTTTCTCAACTGACCTGACTTCCTTGTTATGAAGCTTCCGGGAGGAGAGGAGGAGAAGTGTCCTGATTTAACAACTTCTCAAGAATAAGAATATCTCCCTCCGGATTAATCTCGTGGTGATTAATCTCTTCTAGAATTGCATCACTAGTGTGAGGGGTTGATGAGTGATCATCTTTAAGCAACTTCTCAATGAGAAGTATGTCCCCCTCGATGTCAATTGGAGCGTGATCAATTTCCCATGGGACAGAATCACTAGCCAAGTATGCTTCAATCTCTTCCAAGATGAAGTCGCTTCCCTCAAACGGAGTGAGAGGAGGAGTAGAATTGGCTATGATAGGTTGAGAAGATGTGGTGGGATTCCCACTCACAGAATTATGAGAATAACCAAGAACTTCTTGAGAGTACTCTTCAGAAGCAACATCAATGATATCTATTCGGTTAACCGACTCGGAATCATAGTTTGCGGAGTACCTCGAAGTTTGATCAAGGTTAAAGGTGACAGCTTCATTACCAACACGTAATGTGATTTCTTGCTCAAATACATCAATGAGAGCACGGCCCGTTCTCAGGAATCCTCTTCCAACAATGAGAGGAACCCGTGGATCAGCATCGAAATCAACAACTACAAAGTCAGCTGGAAAATGGAACTTTCCTACTTTCACAAATACGTCCTCGGCAATTCCAAGAGGACGGGATATTGTACGATCTGCAAGCTCGAGAGTCATGCATGTAGGAGTAAGGTCCGGAAGAGAAAGTTTCTTCCATACTGAATGAGGCATCAGGTTTATGCTTGCACCAAGATCGGCTAAGGCAAAGCATTCAACCATTCCTGGAAATACACAAGGTAAGAGGAACTTTCCAGGATCTCCAAGCTTCTCGGGAAGCTTCTTCAGAATAACTGCAGAGCAATTCTTGTTCAGAGGAGTTTTAGCCATTTCAAACAGCTTTTCCTTGTTGCTTAACATGTGTTTGAGAGTTGATGCAAACTTGGGCATCAACATGATAGCATCCGCGAAGCTTATGTCAAAATGAAGTTCTTGGAAAATTTGAAAGAATTTTTCCATTTGATGACCGGCTTTCTCGCGGAGCTTTTGCTCATGTAAACGTGATGGGTAAGGAATAGAAGATTTGGATTTTTCAATGGGAGCTACAGGAGGTTCAAAAACAACTCCTGGATTGGATTTTGGTTTCTGGACAACCTGAGGATGGACATTGTTGGTACTTCCGTTATTAGTAGGAAGTTCCTTGTCCTTTGTCGCCTCAGGTTCACTTTCCACTACCTTCGGGAGAGAAGAAGAAGAAGAGGTAGTAGGAACAGCAGGTCCATCATATGAAACACCACTTCTGGTTGTGATCGCCTTTGCATCGCCCCTCGGATTAGCGATCGTGTTGCTAGGTAAAGTACCTGAGCCCGAGGGTCGATCATTTAAAGACTTCTTTAATTCAGCGATCTGACTGACCAACACCCTATTTGTCTCCTCTTGAGTCTTCATGAATTGCCTTAAAAGCTCATCAGATGTTGATACAGGAGGAGGTGGAGGGGTAATTTGAGGTCTTATGTTCTGATTATAGCCAGAATTCCCTTGATTAGGATTCATATTCCCTTGAAATTGATTCCCTCGATTGTAAGTGTTTTGATTAAGATTTCCTTGATGTTGGAAACCTTGATTGGGTCCGGAATAGAAATTACCTTGGTTTTGATAACCTTGGTTCATTCTTGGTTGGTTCTGATTCCGGTTAGGATTCTGGTTGAAACCGGGTGGTGCTTGATAAGTGTTAGCACGGTAGTTTGGTTCATTATGAGGACGGTATTGATTACCTCCTTGATTTGAAGTACCGGCTATAGCATTAGCTTCAAACGGACTACCATCGGTGGCAATACAGTTGTAGTATGCATGAGGACCACCACAAGTAACACAAACTTCAACTTTCTTCACTTCACCATATGATGGTGCTTGTGTGAAAGTGACTTTCTTTTGGTTAGCAAGAACCAAAGCCTGAACAATATCCGTGAGTTTGTCAATCTTAGCATCGGTGCTAGATGTACTCACAGGAGATGAAGTAGAACGTCCAGCATTAGACTCAGTATGATATGTCTTTGTGCGGAAAGGACGGACCTGGGACTTGTTTTCAATGATTTGCAAGGCTTCTTTTGTGGTCTTGCTCAAGAAATTACCTCCCGCGGAGGCATTTAGAGAGTCTTGATTGGCCTGGTTCAGACCATTGTAGAAAGTATCCATTTGCATTAACTCGGTAAAACCATGATGCGGACACTTGCGGAGCAAGTCTTTGTAACGATCCCATGCCTCCCCGAATGATTCCTCAAATCTCTGAGAGAATTTCATTATCTCATTCTTAAGACTTGTAGTTCGAGATGGAGGATAGAATTCGTTCACAAACTTTGTGACTAGATCTTCCCATGTCTCAATGGAACGAGGGGGTTGTTTCTCAAGCCAATTCCGGGCTTGTCCCTCTAGAGAAAATGGGAACAGAAGAAGCTTGATAGCTTCATGTGGGACATTCTTGTACTTGATGGTAGATGCAATCTTGTTAAACCATCGAATGTGTGCATGAGGATCATCCCGCTCAAAACCATAGAATTGGCTTTGGGTTACCAGATTAAGCAACCTGGTTTTGAGCTCAAAGTATCACCACGATGGTTGGGACAACAATGGCATCTCCGTAACCCTCGATGGGTGCTTGGAGAAGCTCATTCATCGGCTTATCTTCCGCCATTACGGCAGTGGTGGTGGTGGTGGTAGACGTTCCTCAGTCACGGCTGAAGGAGCATAACGTCCTCTACGTCTACGAGGAATCTTTCCAAGTTCTGAAAGTGGACTTGTAGAGCTGGAAGAACGAGTGCGCATGCACTTAGTTTAAAAATCAGTTTTCAAAACAAATGCGAGGCAAAACGACAAGTGAACTTAACCAATAATCACAAATGAAATGGCTTCTTTGAAAAAGGTACACCAAATCACAAGGACACAAAGGCAAGTTTTAAATCTGTGGTTCGGGAACTTATTATGGTCGCACCCCGCTTAGGTAGTGCACTGCCTTGATTTGCGGTGGTTGATTTTTATGTATATTAAGTATCACTGAAAAGACGTAGGTATAGATTTGTGCTGATGGGTTTAAAAACTTTTGACAATATTTTTGGTATCGTTTCGTTTAACCAAATCGTATTTCTTTAAGAATCACCTTAAAAGAAACACAAGTCAGAAAACGTTACGATTGTTTTGTTGTTTTATATTTTGTTTGGTGTTTTTAACACTTTAGGAAAAGTGTTAATGAACTTTTTGATTTTGTTATAACTTTACAAAAAACTTTTTACAAACTGTGGTATATGTGCAAGTACGGGTCTGAAAAATGCTTAGAACACGCTTACAGCCTCCCCGGCAGCGGCGCCAAAATTTGATCGGTGCAAAACCGTCAAATTATCTCACGCAAGCTAGTCACTTGTGAATGACCAACTGTAAGAAACTCAAAACAGGTCACACACCAATGCAATTTAAGATCAGAGGAATACAATGGATTCCCGGGTCGTTAAGTCCCACGGAGGATGAATTGGTGTTTAAACAACTTCAGATGATAGAATGATCACTAAGGATAGTGATCAGGAAGGTTTTTGATAGAAAATTACCTAAAGAAAAGATCTACAAATTACAGCGACTTAAATAAATTAAGAAAATTAAAAAGTTAAAATATATTAAATAAACGCTATCACTATTTTTACAATGATGTTTTTGTGTTTTTATAAAACTAAATAACTTAAATAAACTATCTTAACTAAAATGTAACCTTAAATTATCTAAAAACGTTACTTAAAATGGAAACGTACGTTATTTGCAAAAATTACGCTGGAGCTCAAGACAAAACGTAAAATTTATGAAATAAAAGGCCTACGAGTGTAAAACTAATTTTTTTACGTACTATATGATAAAAGAAATTTTTAGAAAAAAGATTTATATTTTTTAGACTTTTATATTTTTTATTATGAATTAATTACTATAAAACACTAATTAAATGTTTAAAAATACTAAAACTAATTAGAAAAATCTGAAACTTTTTGTAAAAATACTTTACACTATTACAGATTTATGAAAAATAAAAAACTTGAAAAAGCTACTTAAAAGAAGCTCGAAATAAGCTAACTACACTTAATAAGCTAAACTGATAAAGCGTGTATAAGAGAGTATTTGGTGCAAACTCTAACAATCAAAGACCCAAGGGCGCAATGGTTACAGGTACCCTTCTTATCACTCTCACAAGGCTGGAGGTCTCAGGTTCGAGCCTGCCTCCACCCTTTTTGCAAAAACATTTTTATTTTTGAAATTTCTTTTTGCAACTTATTAAACACAAGAAGATAAGCACTTTTCACAACTGTGACTTTTTATGAAAATGACTAATAAGCACTGAATAAGCCCAAAAATCACAACAGTGGCAAGAAAAATGAAATAAGCTCAAGTTTTTAAGTTAAAATGGCTATAAGCTATGAAATAAGCTAAAGATAAACTGAAATAAGCTAAGTAACTTAAAATAAGCTAATTACATCAACTGAATAAGCACAAAGCACTGATTAAGCACTAAATAAGCAAAAATTCACACTGTTACACAGGGTACTGTTGGTTTGCTAGGTACTTATAAGCTACTTTTAAGCTATGTAATAAGCTAAAAATGAAAACAACACTGCAATTAACTAGTTGACCAAGTGATCTCTCTAAAAAGCTATTTTACAATGTTTAGCTTACACTAATAAGCTCTTGAGGAGCTTATGTAAAACTGATGAAAACTGACTTAATGATGGACTTAAACAAAATGGACAGAACTGAAAACAATAAGCAGACCAACTAAATAAGCTAGAATTGGAAAAATAAGCACTGAGATAGCTAGACAACTAGGTTGGCTTCTCAAAAATCTAAATTTCACAGAATTAAGCTAATTAATGAGCTTTGTGGGAGCTTATGAAGTAGGATACCAAATCTGTGCACAGGGCACTTTTCAGAAAGGGTATCTACAATAAGCTAACAAATAAGCACTGTATAAGCTGATTAAAACTAAACTAGTATTTTTATAATTTTCTTAAGCAACTGAAGTTTACTATCCTAGGAGCTTATGATCTGAAACTTAGTAATAACAACACAAGCAAAATTCTAAGTTTTATTCAAAAACGGGTATTTAAGAAATTTGACTTTTTTAATGACCAATAGCAGTTGACTTTTATGAACTTTGAAACTGATTTAAGGACTAATTATATTGTATTATGATGGAATGAAACTATATTAGGCTAATCTACTGAATTCTAAACATGAAACAAGCTTTTGGATTCACAAAATTTTAACAGTTAAGAGCTTAAACAGATTTTAAGTAGCTTTTGACTTTTGAAGGTATAGTGCATAAATATTTGACTCAAATGAGTTTAACTGCTTATATTAAGGCTATTAATGCACTAGTCAAGTGTAAACTAAGACTCTAGCTCAGCTTGACACACTGATCCAAACATCCATTTTAACAACTGTTAAGAAGATTTTCAAAGGTTTCCACCTAATAAGACCATACAAATGATTAAAAACTTTATATTAACTGTTTTTAAGTAGGATTAAGCTAACATTAATAGATTTTAAGCACTTTAACTAGAATATGCAAATTTCCAAGAAATAACTTACAATTTGGAATTCAAATGTAAACAAGGAATCAAGGCCTGAGATCCAACCCTATGGCTTCCCAAGAAGCTCTAAACCAACATTACTCCAAAATCAGCTCTGCTCCATCTTTCTTGTACCATCTCCATGATTTTTTATTTTCTTACTATTTTTCTTGATTTTTTTGTGAATTTTCTGTTTTTGAGACTAAACAAAGTTTTACACTTACTAAAGCTTTCAGAAGCTATAAAATGAACTCTTATGAGCTATTGAGTTCAAGATAACCACTATTGACAATGTTTAAATATTTTGAGGATTCAAGCTTGAAAATGGCATTAACTAAATTCGTACATAAAACTTGAAACTGAAACTGAGATTATGTTTTTATTACACACAGGATTGATTACAAAATACTTTAGAGCTTAAATAATAACTAGAAAACTTGAAGAAATTAAAACGACATAAGTAAAACTAAAATTACACTAACTGGTTCTCTCCTCTGCTTCTTTCTTCTACTTTATACTCCAAAATTGCTCCACGTGGCCTCTTGATCAAATCCCACCTCTCATTTTGGCCAATGGGAGAGTTTAGAGTGTATTGGTCATTTTATCAATTTTGCGGAAACAGATTTGTCTTGTTGCTCTGTGAAATAGCTAGTAGGGGGCGGGCATTATTGTGGGGGTTGAGTGGGAAGTGATGATGATGGAGGTGGAAAAGGTGATGGGATGGAAACAGTGGAGTGTTGCAGGGATGGTGGAGAAGAAGCAGGAGGTGGAGGGAAAGAGCATTTTGATCTGCTTATTTTGACCAAGGGGTCAAAATTGGTTTTGACAGGGGGGTCACAAGGGTAATATGGCAGGGTCAAAATCATTTTGACAAGGCTTGGATAAGTATTTAACAAAAGGACTAAACTTGCAATTCTGAAAACTTGAAGGACCAAGCCTGCCATTTTTCCAAAGTTACCATAAGGACTGAATTTGACAAACTTTAATAGTGCAAGGACTATTTTTGACATTTTCAATTTTCCAGGGACCAAACTTGACATTTTATGAAAGTTCAGGGACCTTTTCTGCCATTTAACAAAAGATTTATTCAAGGACCATTTTTGACAATTTAGAATATTTCAGGGACCTTGAATAACATTTTTCTTTATTTGGTTTTACCAGGGACTGTTTTTGACAACTTTTGAAACTTGGGGGACTAAAACTGCCAATTATGCAAACTTGATACGTTTTTCACCAGATTTTGATATTTTTGCATTTAAAACACATAAAACACTTATTTGTGATATTTTTATCATTTTGATGCATTTCTGAGTGTTTTCAGATGTTTTTGCAGTCTAATTTGTACAAAAATGATGAGTATTTACACACTCATCAATCCCCCACACTAAGATATTGCTAGTCCCTAGCAATGTTTTGAGAAAAATTTAATGGATTTCATCTCTTTACCAAAAGCCATTACTTCTGGAGTAGCCAATTGTTTCAGTTCAAGTAAGAACCTTGGTACAATGATAACCAAATGATTTTGAGCAAATCATAAGCTGTGAACGGATTTGATTTGTCTTTACCAGAAGCCGTTTGCTCTGGACTAGCCAACTCTTAGATAAAATATCTTTGGTGAGCTGATTACCAATTATGGTTTTTCCACTGCCTTTACCACAAGCCATAAACTTGCGGGCTAGCCAACTCTTCACTTTTTAGGATATGGTGAGTTGAATACCATACAATTTTGGGCAAATTGCAAGCCATAAACGGATTTGAGATATCTTTACCAAGAGCCGTTTGCTCCTGGATTAGCCAATCCTTATGTGGGTTAGACATGGCGGACTGATAACCAATTGAGTAAGTGTAAAACACTTACTCCAAAAAAATATTTTGGCCAAAAATGGGGAATTAGGCGGTATAATTACATGATAAAATTCGTGAGAATTCCCCCCCACACTTAGAATTGAATATTGCCCTCAATATTCAAAGTACCGGCGGTTATGCCGAAACATAGAACGTAAAGGGAAATACTAAGGCCATTATTTAGCAAGGATTTTTTTTTTTTTTTTGAAACTCTTATATATATACAACATGTGGGGCAACCCCCCCACACTTGGGTGGTAGAAAGTAGAAAGAAGTCAGAAATATGGGTGAAAACCCATATGGCATGCTACTGTTTTTGATTACCGAGTCGCTAGCTTGACTCGATCCCCGCATTCATTGGTTCATGGGGAAAGTTTGCAGATCCGGGACAACCGCAGGGGAATGTCCTCTCCAAAGTAATGCTTCAACCGATGACCATTCACTTTAAAGTTTGGACCATCGGGCTGAGATAACTCGATGGTGCCATAAGGATAAACCTTAGTGATAGTAAATGGACCGACCAACGGATTTAAGCTTTCCCGAGAAAATCTTCAATCTTGAATTGAAAAGAAGGACTCGATCACCAACGCTGAAAACGCGGTTCTTGATTTTAGAGTCATGAATCTTCTTTGTCTTTTCTTTGTAGATCAAAGAGTTCTCGTATGCTTGATCACGGAGTTCATTTAATTCATTCATTTGAACTTTTCTATGATCACCAGCTGTCAATATCGGTTGGCATGCTTCAAGGCCCAGTATGCCTTGTGCTCTAGCTCAACCGGCAGATGACACGCCTTTCCGTACACAAGCTTGTATGGAGTACACCCGATGGGTGTTTTGTAAGCTGTACGAAGGCCCAGAGTGCGTCATCTAGCTTATCCGACCAAGAGGCACGGTTTTCACCAACCGTCCTCTCTAGAATTCTTTTAATCCCTCGGTTTGAAACTTCCACTTGCCCACTTGTTTGGGGTGATACGCATAGAGAGACGCGTGAGTTACACCATACTTCTGCATGACTCTTTCAAACTGGTCATTGCAGAAATGCGTACCACGATCACTGATTATGGCTCGTGGAGTTCCAAACCTAGCAAAGAGAGATTTCAAGAATTTTACAACAACTCGGGCATCATTGGTAGGCAAAGCCTTAGCTTCCACCCATTTTGACAAGTAGTCAACGGCCACGAGTATGTACTTATTACCGCGAGAAGAAGGAAATGGCCCCATAAAGTCAATGCCCCAGATGTCAAAGATCTCACACACTTGAATGGCGTTTTGCGGCATTTCATTCCTTTGTGAGATATTCCCGTGACGTTGACAAGCGTCACATGCTTTGACAAATTCGTGAGCATCCTTGTAAATTGTGGGCCAATAGAATCCGGAATCAAACACCTTCTTGGCGGTGTAGTTGGGGCTATGATGTCCCCCAGTAGGTCCAGCATGGCAAGCCTTGAGAATGTCAATAGCTTCCTGACCATACACACATCGCCTGATGACTTGATCCGCGCAGATTTTAAACAAGTAGGGTCGTCCCGAAGTAATGTTTTACATCTTTAAAGAATTTGTTCTTTTGTTGGGACGACATCCCTTTCACTATGAAGTTACCCGCATGGTAATTTGCGAAGTCAGCAAACCATGGGGTAGTAGAGTCTCCACGAAAAGAAACCGCATTGAGTGTCTCGAGAGGAAATGTTTCATTTATTTCCTTTTTCTCAAACACATCTTGGTGAGGGTTTTCTAATCTGGACAGATGATCAGCAGCTAGGTTCTCAGCTCCTTTTATATCACGTATAATGATATCAAATTCCTGGAGGAGGAGAACCCAACGGAGCAATCTCGGCTTTGCATCTTGTTTTGCAAAGAGATATTTAAGAGCCGAGTGATCCGTATACACCACGCATTTGGTCAATATAAGGTATGGCCGAAACTTTTCAAACGCATACACCACAGCTAATAGTTCTTTTTCTGTAGTGGTGTAATGGGTTTGAGCTTCAGTCATAGTCTTACTCGCGTAGTGGATAGGCTGAAAATGCTTGGTTTTTCGTTGCCCTAAGACTGCACCGATAGCAAAATCACTTGCATCGCACATGAGCTCAAAGGGTAAATCCCAGTCGGGGGCAACTAGAATGGGTGCTTCCGTAAGCTTTTTCTTTAGTGTTTCAAAAGCTTCGACGCACTCAGGAGAGAAGATAAAAGGAGCTTCTTTTTCAAGAAGATGGGTCATAGGCCGAGCGATTTTAGAAAAATCTTGTATGAATCTACGATAGAACCCGGCATGACCAAGAAGGCTCCTAATACCTTTGACGGTAGTGGGATGAGGCAGTTTAGCGATTACATCAACTTTTGCTCTATCTACCTCAATCCCATTTTTGGAAATCTTATGGCCAAGGACTATGCCTTCTTTGACCATAAAGTGGCTCTTCTCCCAATTTAGACAGAGATTGGTGTCTTCACACCGTTTTAGCATTTTGTCTAAATGGGAGAGACAAGTCTGAAATGAGTCCCCAATGACTAAGAAGTCATCCATAAACACCTCCATTGTTTCCCCGATCATGTCGTGGAATATGGCCATCATACATCGTTGAAACGTGCCAGGAGCATGACATAAGCCAAAAGGCATACGTTTGTAGGCAAAAGTTCCGTATAGGCAGGTGAATGTGGTCTTCTCTTGATCCTGTGGATCAATGGGGATCTGAAAGTAACCTGAGAAACCATCAAGGAAACAATAGTACTCATTCCCTGCTAATCTCTCAAGCATCTGGTCCATGAAGGGTAGAGGAAAATGGTCTTTACGGGTGGCGTCATTCAATTTACGATAGTCAATACAGACACGCCATCCCGTAACCAATCGAGTTGGAATTAACTCATTTTCTTCATTCGTGACAACAGTTATGCCACCCTTTTTTGGAACACAGTGAATCGGGCTAACCCAAGGACTATCTGAGATTGGGTAAATCAATCCTGCATCAAGAAGTTTGATAACCTCCTGTTTGATAACATCATGGATTTTGGATTTACTCTTCTCTGATGTTGAACTGCTGGCTTGAAGTCATCCTCCATCAAGATCTTGTGAGTACAGAACTCAGGGTTGATACCCTTAATGTCGGAGAGTTTCCAAGCAATTGCTTGCTTGTGTGACTTCAAGACCTTTATGAGAGCAGTCTTTTCATCTTTACTCAAATCTCGAGCAATAATGACAGGTAATTTATAATCACCTTCAAGAAATGCATACTCAAGATGAGGTGGTAAGTCCTTAAGTTCGAATTCAGGAAATTCTTCGTTTTCAACTGACCTGACTTCCTTGTTATGAAGCTCGACGGGAGGGAGAGGAGGAGAAGTGTCCTGATTTAACAACTTCTCAAGAATAAGAATATCTCCCTCCGGATTAATCTCATGGTGATTAATCTCTTCAGGAATTGCATCACTAGTGTGAGGGGTTGATGAGTGATCATCTTTAAGCAACTTCTCAATGAGAAGTATGTCCCCCTCGATGTCAATTAGAGCGTGATCAATTTCCCATGGAACCGAATCACTAGCCAAGTATGCTTCAATCTCTTCCAAGATGAAGTCGCTTCCCTCAAACGGAGTGAGAGGAGGAGTAGAATTGGCTATGATAGGTTGAGAAGATGTGGTGGGATCCCCACTCACAGAATTATGAGAATAACCAAGAACTTCTTGAGAGTACTCTTCTGAAGCAATATCAATGATATCTATGCGTTAACCGACTCGAATCATATAGTTTTGAGTACCCGAAGTTTGATCAAGGTTAAAGGTGACAGCTTCATTACCAACACGTAATGTGATTTCTTGCTCAAATACATCAATGAGAGCACGGCCCGTTCTCATGAATCCTCTTCCAACAATGAGAGGAACCCGTGGATCAGCATCGAAATCAACAACTACAAAGTCAGCTGGAAAATGGAACTTTCCTACTTTCACAAATACGCCCTCGGCAATTCCAAGAGGACGGGATATTGTACGATCTGCAAGCTCGAGAGTCATGCATGTAGGAGTAAGGTCCGGAAGAGAAAGTTTCTTCCATACTGAATGAGGCATCATGTTTATGCTTGCACCAAGATCGGCTAAGGCAAAGCATTCAACCATTCCTGGAAATACACAAGGTAAGAGGAACTTTCCAGGATCTCCAAGCTTCTCGGGAAGCTTCTTCAGAATAACTGCAGAGCAATTCTTGTTCAGAGGAGTTTTAGCCATTTCAAACAGCTTTTCCTTGTTGCTTAACATGTGTTTGAGAGTTGATGCAAACTTGGGCATCAACATGATAGCATCCGCGAAGCTTATGTCAAAATGAAGTTCTTGGAAAATTTGAAAGAATTTTTCCATTTGATGACCGGCTTTCTCGCGGAGCTTTTGCTCATGTAAATAAGCAAAAATTCACACTGTTACACAGGGTACTGTTGGTTTGCTAGGTACTTATAAGCTACTTTTAAGCTATGTAATAAGCTAAAAAATGAAAACAAACACTGCAATTAACTAGTTGACCAAGTGATCTCTCTAAAAAGCTATTTTACAATGTTTAGCTTACACTAATAAGCTCTTGAGGAGCTTATGTAAAACTGATGAAAACTGACTTAATGATGGACTTAAACAAAATGGACAGAACTGAAAACAATAAGCAGACCAACTAAATAAGCTAGAATTGGAAAAATAAGCACTGAGATAGCTAGACAACTAGGTTGGCTTCTCAAAAATCTAAATTTCACAGAATTAAGCTAATTAATGAGCTTTGTGGGAGCTTATGAAGTAGGATACCAAATCTGTGCACAGGGCACTTTTCAGAAAGGGTATCTACAATAAGCTAACAAATAAGCACTGTATAAGCTGATTAAAACTAAACTAGTATTTTTATAATTTTCTTAAGCAACTGAAGTTTACTATCCTAGGAGCTTATGAGCTGAAACTTAGTAATAAACACACAGCAAAATTCTAAGTTTTATTCAAAAACGGGTATTTAAGAAATTTGACTTTTTTAATGACCAATAGCAGTTGACTTTTATGAACTTTGAAACTGATTTAAGGACTAATTATATTGTATTATGATGGAATGAAACTATATTAGGCTAATCATGAATTCTAAACATGAAACAAGCTTTTGGATTCACAAAATTTTAACAGTTAAGAGCTTAAACAGATTTTAAGTAGCTTTTGACTTTTGAAGGTATAGTGCATAAATATTTGACTCAAATGAGTTTAACTGCTTATATTAAGGCTATTAATGCACTAGTCAAGTGTAAACTAAGACTCTAGCTCAGCTTGACACACTGATCCAAACATCCATTTTAACAACTGTTAAGAAGCTTTTCAAAGGTTTCCACTGAATAAGACCATACAAATGATTAAAAACTTTATATTAACTGTTTTTAAGTAGGATTAAGCTAACATTAACAGATTTTAAGCACTTTAACTAGAATATGCAAATTTCCAAGAAATAACTTACAATTTGGAATTCAAATGTAAACAAGGAACCAAGGCCTGAGATCCAACCCTATGGCTTCCCAAGAAGCTCTAAACCAACATTACTCCAAAACCAGCTCTGCTCCATCTTTCTTGTACCATCTCCATGATTTTTTATTTTCTTACTATTTTTCTTGATTTTTTTTGTGAATTTTCTGTTTTTGAGACTAAACAAAGTTTTACACTTACTAAAGCTTTCAGAAGCTATAAAATGAACTCTTATGAGCTATTGAGTTCAAGATAACCACTATTGACAATGTTTAAATATTTTGAGGATTCAAGCTTGAAAATGGCATTAACTAAATTCGTACATAAAACTTGAAACTGAAACTGAGATTATGTTTTTATTACACACAGGATTGATTACAAAATACTTTAGAGCTTAAATAATAACTAGAAAACTTGAAGAAATTAAAACGACATAAGTAAAACTAAAATTACACTAACTGGTCTCTCCTCGCTTCTTTTCTTCTACTTTATACTCCAAAATTGCTCCACGTGGCCTCTTGATCAAATCCCACCTCTCATTTTGGCCAATGGGAGAGTTTAGAGTGTATTGGTCATTTTATCAATTTTGGCGGGAAACAGGATTTGTCTTGTTGCTCTGTGAAATAGCTAGTAGGGGGGCGGGGCATTAATTGTGGGGGGTTGAGTGGGAAGGTGATGATGATGGAGGTGGAAAAGGTAATGGGATGGAACAGGTGGAGTGTTGCAGGGGATGGTGGAGAAGAAGCAGGAGGTGGAGGGAAAGAGCAGTTTGACTGCTTGTTTGACCAAGGGGTCAAAATTGGTTTTGACAGGGGGGTCACAAGGGTAATATGGCAGGGTCAAAATCATTTTGACAAGGCTTGGATAAGTATTTAACAAAAGGACTAAACTTGCAATTCTGAAAACTTGAAGGACCAAGCCTGCCATTTTTCCAAAGTTACCATAAGGACTGAATTTGACAAACTTTAATAGTGCAAGGACTATTTTTTGACATTTTCAATTTCCAGGACCAAACTTGACATTTTATGAAAGTTCAGGTGACCTTTTCTCCATTTAACAAAAGATTTATTCAAGGACCATTTTTGACAATTTAGAATATTTCAGGGACCTTGAATAACATTTTTCTTTATTTGGTTTTACCAGGGACTATTTTTGACAACTTTTGAAACTTGGGGACTAAAACTGCCAATTATGCAAACTTGATACGTTTTTCACCAGATTTTGATATTTTTGCATTTAAAACACATAAAACACTTATTTGTGATATTTTTATCATTTTGATGCATTTCTGAGTGTTTTCAGATGTTTTTGCAGTCTAATTTGTACAAAAATGATGAGTATTTACACACTCATCAGGGTGATAAGGTTCTTTAGGTTATGTGATCTAAAGAAGCCACATGGAAAGTTCTTAAAGAAGGTCATTATGGAAGGTCCATTTCAGATGCCTACTATTGTCACACCCGCAGATCCAGCTGCCAATCCACCAAGAGATGTTGTCACCAATATTGCAATCTGCCAGACTCACAGTGATGAACTTCTACATTTTGAAGCCGATGAACTAGCAATGCAATACATCCTTTTGGGATTACCCAATCCGATCCTTCAAAGTGTTTATGCTCAAAAGACTGCTAAAGCAATGTGGGAACATATTCATCTTCTTATGGAAGGCACAACGCTCAATCAGGAAGACATGGAATCCAAAATCTACTTGGCTTATGAACACTTCATGATTGAACCAGGAGAGACATTAGAGTCATATCATCATCGCTTTTCAGACATCATCAATGATTTGGACAAACACAATATCATCATGCCACGAATTTCTGTCAACACTAAGTTCCTAAGTAGTCTTGGTCCTGAATGGGAGAAGTATGTCATTTTTCTCCGTCAAGCTAAAAATCTTCATCATGCTACATACGGATTGTTGTACGGCTATTTGAAGCCTCACCAAAAAGAAGTTGACAAAGAAAGGGTTATCCGTGGACTCCCGCTCCACAATTCACTTCCGGACAATCAATAACTTGCTTTGTGGGCTCAAACTAGTGTTCCTCAACCTGCTCCTCAACCAACTGCAACCATCACACCATATGATCCGTCACAGCAACAACCTCAACAAATTCAATTGGTTCCATACAACAACAACAATGCTCAAGCACTTTACAGTGAAGTTGATGAGGACTCAGATGCTTTTGATGACTTGCAACAAGGATTTGCTATGATTGCTAAAGCCTTCGGCCGGTATACAAACAGATCCAACAATCGCATTCGTTCCTCATCAAACACAAGGAATCAGGCTGTTGTGAACAATGGACGTGTTGAAGTTTAGAATCGTGGTTATGGTCGTCAGATGGGAGGTGGTCAAGGGTTTAATGCTATGGTAGAATAACCAGTGGTGCTACACAAGCAGAGAGCTCAAGTGGTTGAACAGGGGAATGCTCAGAATGGGGTTAATGGTCTTCGTTGTTATAACTGTAATGAGAAGGGTCATCTGGCTAATGCATGTCCTAAGCCGAGGACAAGAGGCAGTGCTTATCACAAAGAGGCTTTGCTCTTGCTCTCAAGGATGAAGCTGGTGGCACTCTCACCAACAAGGAACAGAGCTTTATGGCGATGCGCATTCTGATGATGATATGGAGGACTTGCAGGCTAATGCATCAGTGATGTTGATGGCACATATGCAAGCTCTACACATGAGTGACACAGGCCCGGTGTATGACAATGATGGCTTGTCTCAGGTACCAACAAAACATACTGACATCGATCGATATCTCCGCCAATTTCTCCATCCGACAAGGATTAGAGTGTTCAACATGAGCCATCCACATCTCATTCCGATGATTATCAAATAGATCCCGTAGTTATATTTGATGATCAAGATGACCTTATGGTTAATATTGATAATCAAGTTGACTCCGTGGTTATATTTGAGGATCTAAATAATGATCATGTTGAGACTAACGTTGAACAAGATGAGCTTTTGTCTAACAGAAAAATTGAGCTCTTGACCTTAATTAAAGACCAAGAATCTCGTTTGGAAATTTGCACAAAATTAAAAGAGAAAATGCACTTGTTAATTAGGGATAATGAATGCTTAATTCGACAAATCAACTTTTTCAAAACTCAAGAAAACCGTGAAAAGGTTTTGAAGCCGCTTTTGCCAAATCACACCAAAACGAAAAATCTTTGGAACGACAGATTCGTGATCTAGCCGCTTCGAAGAATGCTTTGTTGTCTCAAATAGAACAAATGAAACATGAACATAAACAACAAATTAACGCTCTTACTTTGGAAACTCAAAAAGCCAAGGCTGAGTTGTTAACTTGTCAAAACAGTTCTTTGAGTACAAAAAGCATTCAACAAAACGAATAGATGACTATCTTGAGGAAATTGTCGACTTACAAAACAAACTCAAAGATTTTAAAACTGTTGTTTATAAACATGGTGAATCAATCACAACGATTCAAAAGTTTTCTTTCAAACCAAATCCAAATGGATATGGACCGAATCTTGCTGATTACAAACCTAAGTTTTCACACAGAGCATTCAAACCAAATCCTGAAGTTTACAGTGCAGAACATAGAATTGATGATTCAATTATGACCGTTGTTGAATATAATCGCATGGAGGAATTAGATGCTGATGACGAGAGTCGGTCAAAAATGGAAAATGTCGTTTATAACAAACCATTTAACTATTCAAAAGCCGTAACTTTTGTCACACAACAAGATACTTCTAACAAACCTTTGGTTCTCACACCGTTTTCGAAGTTAGTCCCCAACACAATGGTGCACAAATTAATGGTCCTTTACCTTCACTTAGTGAAGTCAAAACTAATGTCGAAAGTTGTCGCGTTATCAAATATTTTGACACTTTCTTATCTGACCTCAAAATTTTGGAACGTGAGATTGAATTTCATTCTGAAATAAAAGTTCAACATTTTCAATCGCCAATGGCGCGAGAACATAGAGATATTCTTCAGAAAAGAATTTTACCCCATGTCAAAAATTTGAAAACTTGTGCACTATATTGGGAAAGGGATTTTCACAAGGAACTTGGTCTCATGAAAACAGTTTTCGAGAATATAGAAACATCGATTTCAAATACTAAACGTAAAAAGACACTGTTGAGAAAAGATGTTGATCGACTCTTGGAAGATGTTATCTGTGCTGATATCCATAATGTTGTGTTATTACATTCTTTGGCATATGCATCTGATCATATCTCTGCTGATTCTGTTGATATTGTTGTGAATAATGATACGGTGCATCAGATCGAGTCTTTAAAAGTTGAAAACGAACGACTGTTAAACGAGCTTTCAAATTCAAAACGTCGTCTTCAATGGTGTCAAAAAGATTGTCAAAATCGTGAACTTGCTTTGCAAAACAAAATCAATCAGTTGCAATCCAAAACGTTTAATCCAAAACTTGAGCAACTGGATGATCAAAACGCGTCTTTGAAATGTCAAATCTCAAAATATGAACAAGAACTTGTAAAAGTCAAAAAGGAATATGGTGTCATATTTGATTTACTCAAACAGACTCGTGATGAAGTATCAAACGAACTTGATAATTATCTTGCACACACTAAAGAAGTCATGAATTTTGCTGGAAATCTTCGCTCTGAAAATCAAGATTTGGTGAACACTATAATTAAGTTAAGGGAAATGTTAGGAAAGTATGAACAAGATCAGCCTAGCATCATTAATAGAATTGCACCTGTAACACTTAGCAAACGTGAACCCAGATTGCCTACTGACAAAACACAAGTTACTAATGTGCTTCCATCTACTGAAACAGGACTAGTTGCCTCTTTTCCCAATGTCCGCACTTCACAGCCTAGGAGCAATACAAGGAAGAATAGGAAGTTGCGACCTAAGAAAAGAACAACAAAGAATGCTGAAGTAGAAGAACACCCTAGGACTTTGAATAAGACTCTAGTTGCACCCACTTTAGATATTGCGTCTGAAAAATGTAATGGAAAAAGTGTTGTAACGAATGCTAAACCTTTAAGTACTTTTGATATTCGTCACTGATGCTTCTTGTGTTATTTGTCGTAAAAGTATGCTTTCTGATTGTCATGACAAATGTGTTGCTAGAGCTATCTTGTCTAGTTTAAGGAATCCTAAGAATCGAAATACCTCTAGACCCACTAATGCTTTTAAGTCTGTGCTTGGTAAACCACCCTCCTTAGATTCAAAAAAACGCATTGATGTCCCTGTAGTTCCAGTATCACCTCCAAGGAATGTAGTACCACCTAGTGCATTCACTAAGACTAAAGCTATGACTAGTTGGAGATGGCAGAAATGGATACATAATACACTAGGATTTAAATGGATGCCTAAAATCATTGATGTGTGTATTTCTACTATAACTACTGAGGAACCCTCTAACTCATCGGGTTCCACATCTACTTCTATTCCATCTGTGTCGTCTGTGTGTAATGCAGGTGATACAGATCATCCTTTGGATTGTTGATAGCGGATGTTCCCGACACATGACATGCAACCTTAAACTGTTAGCAAACTTTATTGCAAAGTTTATTGGCACTGTCAGATTCGGGAATGATCACTTCGCAGCTATCATGGGCTACGGAGATTATATCAATGGCAATATTGAAATTAGCATGGTTTATTATGTGGAAGGCCTCGGTCACAATCTCTTTTCAGTCGGTCAATTCTGTGATGGAGGTTTGGAAGTTGCTTTTAGGGAGAAAACTTGTTTCATTCGTGATCTACAAGGAAAAGATCTTATGTCTGGCTCTCGCAATTCTAGTCTATACACAATCTCAATGCAAGACATGGTTGCTTCATCTCCCATATGTCTACTCTCAAAGGCTACATCTACAAAATCTTGGCTATGGCACCGTCATCTCTCACATCTAAACTTTCAAATCATCACCAACCTTGCTCGACACAAACTTGTTGAAGGTCTCCCGAGATTCCGGTATTCTAAAGATCACCTATGTTCAGCTTGAAAAAGCACCCGTGCTCATTTTCCCTCAAAGGTGGAACACAGCTCTCAGCATGTGCTTCATCTTCTTCACATGGATTTGTGTGGCCCAATGCGCGTGCAGACGATTAATGGAAAATGCTACATCTTGGTAATTGTTGATGACTACTCAAGATGGACTTGGGTTTATTTTCTTCGAAGTAAAGACCAAGCTCCACAGATGATCATCACCTTTTTCATGAAAATTCAAATTCAGCTTCGGAACACCGTCAGACAAATTCGAACAGACAAAGGAACTGAATTTGTGAATCAAACTCTTCGGGAATATTATGAGAAAGTGGGAATCGAGCATCAAACATCCATAGCACGTACCCCAGAACAAAACGGAGTTGTTGAAAGACGAAACCGTACGTTAGTGGAAGCTGCCAGAACGATGTTAATCAATGCTAAACTTCCAGATTACTTATGGGCTGAAGCTGTATCAACTGCATGCTACACTCAGAATCGCTCAATGATTACAAAACGCCACAACAAAACACCGTTTGAGCTTATCCACAACAGAAAACCGAATCTCAAACACTTTCATGTATTTGGATCTCTTTGCTACCCAAATAATGATCGTGATGACTTTGGAAAGCTCAAAGCCAAAGCTGACATTGGAGTTTTTATTGGATACTGTGATAATTCTAAAGGTTACCGGATCTGGAATCGTCGTACAAAGCAGTTTATGGAAATGATTCAAGCTAATTTTGATGAGCTTACTGAAATGGCTTCTGAGTATAACAGCTTGGAACCCGGTCATAACCGTTTAAACTTCCCTTAAACCCCATCATCAGTTGAATCAAGCCCCCAGCTTACTCGTCAACAAATGGAAAGGCTATTTTCTCCTCTGTTCAGTGACGATATTGATGAACGTGCTCCAGGTGTATCCGCTGTTTCCGCTGCTCAACCTGATCATATTCCTATACCTGATACACTTGCTACAACAACTACTGTTGAAGAAGCACCACCAGTTGACTCTACAACAACAGTTGAACAAACTGCTTCCAACGACGCTGTACCAACTGATGATGTTCTTAATGAAGTACCCCCACCTGCAGATTTTGATCCAAATGCGTTCTTTAACCCGTTCGCCAATGAAACTGCTGCACCTGATGTTGCAGAATCATCTACAAGCCATTTGAATCCTCAAATCGCATAATGTATATCAACATCAACCTTCCACACATCGTTGGACGAAAGACCATTCTCTTGAGAATATTATTGGTAACCCGAATCAACCATTCGTAACGAGACAACGTCTTCACACAGATGGTGAACATTGCATTTATGCACTCACCGTCTGCCAATCTGAGCCTAAAAACATTAAAGACGCAATGACAAAGGACAACTGGATTGAATCCATGCGGGAAGAACTCAACCAATTCAAACGTCTTGAAGTGGGAACGGTTGAAAGACCAACAGGGGTCTTCGTCATTGGTCTAAAATGGATTTGGAAAAACAAATTGGATTCTGAAGGAACCGTAATTAGAAACAAGTCACGCCTGGTGGCTAAGGGTTATAGGCAGGAAGAGGGTATTGACTTTGAAGAATCATTTGCTCCGGTTGCTCGTCTTGAGGCTGTTCGGATTTTTCGGGCATTTGCGGCTCACATGAACATCACGGTCTTTCAAATGGATGTCAAAAATGCTTTTCTCAATGGACAACCCAAAGAAACGGTCTATGTAAGCCACCAGAAGGATTCGTTGATCCAAAGTTCCCTAATCATGTCTACAAACTGAAGAAAGCTCTCTACAGTCTCAAACAAGCCCTCAGCGTGGTACGATAAGTTATCATCCTTCCATATTGCCAATAATTTTACCAAAGGTTCGGTCGACCCTACACTCTTTATTCAATATCACGGGGCTCACATCTTAATCGTTCAAATCTATGTGGATGACATCATTTTGGGTCAACACATTTAAAATACTCAAATGCTTTTGCAAAACTTATGACAAAACATTTTGAAATGTCAATGATGGGTGAACTCACATTCTTCCTTGGAATGCAAGTTCATCAATCACCCTATGGTATTTTCTTGAGTCACCCAAATATGCCCTTGAATTGTTACACAAATTTGGAATGCAAAACTGTGACACCTATGCCACACCAATGGCTCATACCAAGAAGCTAGACGCTGATTTACATGAGAAATTGGTGGACCCTACCAAATACCGTAGTATCATTGGGTCTCTCATGTTTCTAACAGCTAGCAGACCTGATATTGTTTTTGTCGTCTATCTTTGCTCTCGTTATCAGTCGAGACCAATCGAAACCCCCTCTCTGAGGCCAAAAGAATCCTCCGATACATCAAGGGAACCATTAATTGGGGATCCGTATCCGAAGGATTCGGTTTTGAACTAATAGCTTTTTTAGACGCTGACCACGCAGGATGCTTAGATTCACGAAAAAGTACCTCAGGCGCTTTACAATTTCTTGGTGATAAACTGGTGTCATGGCAATCGAAGAAGCAGGATTGTACATCGCTGTCCTCAACCGAAGCTGAATATGTAGCCATGTCGGCGTGTTGTGCTCAAGTCATTTGGATGAGAAAACAACTCAAAGACTATGGTTGTGTATTTGACAGAATCCTGATGTACTGCGACAATCGTAGTGCTATTGCGATCTAGTGCAACTCAGTTAAACACTCGAAATCAAAGCACATCGATCTTCGCTATCATTTCATCAAGGACCACGTGGAACAGGGTACTGTTGAATTATACTTTGTGGGAGTAGAATACCAATTGGCAGATCTCCTCACCAAAGCCTTAGCTCCTGCTAGGTTTAATGAGTTGGTCCACCGGATTGGTATGCGGTGTTTGACTCAAGAGGAACTGGATGAACTCTTAAAACATTCTTAAACACCAGTCAAACACCAAAATCTCTTTTGTAAATATTTTTCAAAAACAAAACACAAAATTATAAAATCAGATAAAACAACAAAAATAATCTTCTATCTATATTTCTTTTAACATGGCAAGTACATCTCTTCCGTCAACACTCTAATCTTTCAAAATTCGGTATTTTTTCGATCAAGTGTTGAGGGGGAGAAAACTAATATTTTTCAGTCTCATAAAACACTGTACTTGCATGTTATCTTATCCCGGTTGTTTCTTTAAATAATGGTGGTCACATTTCTGGTTTATTGACACTCCTCGGAATAAAATTTATAAACTTTCATTATTTCTTAAGTCGAGGGGGAGTGTCGTCAAATTCTCTTTCCAAATACCACTCGTTTGGTAACCAAAATGGAAGTTAAAGGCATTGGATGAAAATGGAAAAGGTGGAGGGGCTAAAACTGTCAAAAGCATAAAGTTATTTTAACAAAACACCCCACCAACCTCATTAACTCTTCACATTTAATTTTTTTCACCAAACAAATCCTACGCCTAAGATTCGTTCCACAAATCCGTGTTTTAGATCTTCATTTTGTAAGTGTTTTTGTGTTTGTAACATACTTATAAACAATGGTTTTGAATCGTTTTGAAAAACAACGGTTAGATATTAACCTAAGAACGATTTTGTGTTCTACGCAAGATGCATATGAACACATAATCTTGTTTATGTGTTTGTGATTGAAATGGTAGTGTCAAAATATTTATATAATGTCACTGATACCATTTTTATCCACAAAACTCACCCAGAAACACGAATTGAATGATATTTGAAAATTAGGGTTCATGCGTTAATTTGGGTATTTTCAAATGAGAACCTTTTTGGTTAAAAATATTGTTGTGTGATGTTGTTTACATGATGAATTGAACATATCCATGTTTAGAATCAACCCAGAAACACTAATTGATTGAAAATTAGAAATTAGGGTTTATGTTCTTCATAATTGGGTATTTTTGATTCGCTGAGAATTTGGTGTTAAAACTTAGATATATCAACTCACTTGACTTCTTAGAACTACCAGAATCATTTTAGTGCAATTCCTATGGCTAATTCTCCTACGCGTAATTCTTAAAACTTAGGGTTTAGGTTTACGCATAAGGGTTTTTCGCATAACTGTTTGAATGAGTGTTCGTGATTAAATCTGTTATAGAATGAATGTATGTGTTAATATTGATGCTATGATGAACTTATTTCAGGTTTGTTACAAGTGAAAATTCAGAATCAAGGTTACTAGCAAACTACGCATAAGGATCACCTTACGCGTAGAATGTTATGCGTAAGAGTAATCTTACGCGTAACTGTTACGCGTAAGGATCTACATAAGGTACTACGCGTATCCTGTGAAGGATATGCGTAAACAGTGACCTCTACGCATAAGGTTGACTCTTACGAGTAAGCCTTACGCGTAAGGTTTTATATATACGCTTACGCGTAAGCTCTACGCATAAGGTCCCCTTTTCCTACGCGTAATATTTCTTACGCGTAAGTCAAAATCCTACGCATACGCTTGCGTTTACGCGTATATCATTCCTGTTTACGCATAAGCTTGCCATTTCTACGCCTAAGCTTGTGCACATATAATAGTGTACAACCCGCACTTGTAAATAAAGGACCCTGTGGTACGCTTCAGTGCCACAATCCTTATGAAAGGAGCGAAAGCTTCTTACTTTTGACTAAAGCCTATCAAACCTTTCATTTTTCAAGGTTTTGCTCAAAAGGACAAGCACTTCCCCTTATGATTTCCAAAACCTCAAAAGTTAATATCACTTGTTGAGGAGGAGTATTTGACTTAAAAACTTAGTTCACAAATTGTTCTTTGTGTAATCTTCCCACAAAACTCAAAATGGTCATATTTATTCTCAAATTTTCTTCAAAAATAACATTTATATGCCATTTTTGAGGGGGAGAAAAATTATGTGATAAGAAATATGTTGTGTTTTGCTATTGAATCCTCATGTGAAAAGACTTCAACCCATGAATTGACGGGAACTGAACAGTCATACATTGAAAAGATTTGTCTTCCAAGACTTATCCAAGTAAATTGTACCTATTCGAAAAACTTTTGATAGACATGAACTTTGACGGGTTTGACAACCTTTCGGGGTTGTCCACATCTTCAAGGTAGTTATTAGAGCTAGTTTTCACCTAAAAGCTAACAATGTATCTCTTTAACTATGCAACGTAATCGTGTCTCGCAAGGGATTGTCCATCTTGAGTCGATCAATTCAAAAAGTGCGCGCTCTTTCCTCACTGTGCAGATTTCTGTCAAAACTCTTAAGCACATGTGGAAGGGGAGTATTTATGAAAATCTAAAACTCTTGAAGTGTTCAAACATGTTTTCATTCACAAACACTTCGAGAGATTTTCATGAAAATGGTTTTATGGCAATGGAGTTATAAGGTGATTAAGGTTAGGAATAACCGTCCTATGATCCGCCAGAGCCGGAGGGATCTACCCAAGGACACTACCAATAGTTAGAATTAGAAGTCCTTAGGTATGATTATAAAAAAGGAGAAAATGAGAATCGGAGAAAGAAGGAGTTGAAGAATTAAAAAGAAAAGCAAAGAAAAGGGTGAAAAGAAATAGCCCTCCAGATTATTCAACTTAGGGAAGACACCGGGTTCAATTCATATGCTACTGGTTGTCACTTGATGACACCGGTATTGAAGATCAAAAGTCGTCATGGACCCAGTGACGCATGCACTAAACCTTCTTAACCACTCAAGTTTCTCCCAAAAGAAGCTTGTTTCATTCTCACAGGGAACCCTACGTAAACTATCGGCTTTCTCTTAGAGATTGCTGGTATTGAATAAGGAGACCCTCTTCTAGTCTCCGCCAGAAAAAACCAAAACGCACTATTGAGTCTAGAGCCACGAGATTCATCAAAAGATCTCATAGGTACACTTGACATTTCATCACTTGTCGTTCAACAATAAGAACAACAGTGGTATGTTATCGAGTCCTTCACAGATCTTAGCAATCTGTCGAGAACATTTATGAGAGGTTCACAATTGTGATCCTCAGTGATTGAATGGAAACGCCAGGTCAACATCAAACACCCGACAGAGGTCGCCGGTAACTCCCCATGGATTACGCTTAGCGTGTCTCAAACGATCTACATCGTCCGGAGGTGATGCTTGGTGTACCTCGGCGACTCATCTCAACCGTAGGTGTACTTCGGTACATCGTGTTATCTCACTTGTGGGACTCCGGTTCAGAACGGCCTTTGTGAGAATTAGAGTTGTGTTTTCACACTATGTTGTTAACACTCTCGAAGTTCAAACTTGTAAGTGCCGGAATCCGCTTATTACTAACCTTTCTTATGTTTACTTCTTATGGAAGCTCTGGAGCGGACTGATCGTGCAGATTCTCCACATGCTCATACCAACAACATCACTTGTGGAAGTTCTCTCATAATCAAAGGCAACAAAAAGTCAGAATGATTATTCGTCAACAAAGAATTTACAAAGTTTAAAGACTTAAAGAACTTCATCAACTGTAATCCAACGTTAAAGAGAGTGTGAGCATGTTGGAGAAAGACGTGGAGACACTGGAGCAGCGAAGCAGACCTGATGCAGACAACAAACAACATACTAACACTTTCAAAGAACAAAGAACAAAAGAACAAAGAAAATGTTAACGTCAAAGCAGAACTATTCAAAAGAAACAATATCTCTACACTGGGGAGATTGTTCGAATCAAGTCACTTCTTCTCACAAGAAAGAAGAATGTCAGATGACGTCAAAGCTACTATTACATCAACATCTACAACGTTATCACTCTTTCATTTATCACTAACACTTAGGGGGAGATTGTTGGAATCACTCCTAAACCTTAATTCAAGTGTTAGTGATTCATATGTAATAGTTAGCTTAATATGGCCTTTATGTTTGTTATTTAGCTTAGGCTTATGTAGAAGGCCCATAAGCCTAGGCCAAGCCCAATAAGGAAAAGGATGGGAACTAGGAGTGTTGCCCTAGTTTCCTCCTAGAAATATTCTTGTAAACCTTCTATTGAAGGTTGGTTGTTCACTTTACACATTTACTCTAAGCATAATCTTTCTTATATTCCTACGCGTAAGTGTGTGTGTGTGTGTGTGTTCATCCGATCCATTCTCTTCTCTATTTCTTACAAGGATGCTTGTGTTACTAATATGGTGACCTAACATCTTCTGCATACCCTAAATCACTTTGTTTTTCACCAGAAGAATCCTTGTCCCCAGTACCTAAAAAGTGGTTAGTAGGAAAGGAAGGAACAACTATAAGTTGTTCATCACAATCTGAATTTGAATCATCATCTGAGGAACCTGCAATATTAGTAGATGGAACTTGTGGACCTGCAGAATGATTAGATTTGAAACGAGTATAACCTAAGTGATCAGTTAAATAGTCAAGATCAAAGTACCATTCCAGACCAGCTCCTTGAACATTAGGTTTATCCTCCAGAAATATGAGATTCAGTGTTTCTTCTATCCTCTTGGCAGATATATTGTACACCTTGTAAGCCTTAGTATGAGCAGAGTATCCAACTACAAAACCTTCATCAGCTTTTCCTTCAAATTTGCCCAAATGATCACTGGTGTTTAAGATAGTCACATGACAACCAAAAGGCTTAAAGTAACTAATGGTAGGAATCTTCCCAGTCAGAAGTTCATAAGGTGTCTTATTATGAGGATGAGTTATCAAAACCCTGTTCAGAACATAACAGGCAGAGCTGACTGCTTCAGTCCAGAACATGGTTGGTAACTTAGAATCAGCAAGCATTGATCTTGCTGCTTCAATTAGGGTTCTATTCTTCCTTTCAGCAACTCCATTTTGTTGTGGAGTCCTGGCATTACTGTAGTCCCTTTTTATCCCCTTATATCCACAAAGTTCAATGAATTTGGCATTCTTGAACTCTGTCCCATTGTCACACCTTATGGCTTTAACCTTTTTGTTTAGCTGGTTCTCAACTAGGGCAATAAAGTTTTGAAGAACCTGAAATGTTACATCCTTGGTTCCCAAAAAGAATACCCAGCAAAACCTGTTGTAGTCATCAGTAACCACCAGACAATAATACTTGTGATCAATGCTTCTGATAGATGTGGGACCAAAGAGGTCCATGTGAAGAAGCTGCAAAGGTTCTGAAATTGTGCTGACAGCAGTAATGGATTTGTAAGAAGCCTTTTGTTTTTTTCCCTTGTTGCAAGCCACACAATTATGCTCATGGGTGAAGACTTTGGATGGAAGACCATGAACTAAACCATGTTTTGCCAGATTGTTGATAGTTTTGAAATTTACATGAGCCATCCTTCCATGCCATTTGTTAGATTCATCCAAGGATGCTTTAGCCACCAAACAAGCCAACTCTCCTTCAGGCTGGATATCATTAAGATTGAATGTATACAGATTATGTTTCCTTGGTACCTTCAGCATTACTTGACTGTCATCAGGTATCTCAAAGTCTTTAGAAAGCACAAGACATTCAGTATCAGTGAAAAGAACACTATTCTTCTTGTCACATATTTGAGACATAGAAAATAGATTGAAGTTTCTAAGTTCTTCCACATAGTACACATTTTCAAAGTCCATCTTGGAAGTTCTAATGGTTCCTTTCCCTGTTATCCTGCCATCTCCTCCTCCAAAAGCAACAGTGCCTCCATGAATAGGGACAAAATCATGCAATCTTTCCATGTTCCATGTCATACTCCTAGAACACCCACTATCAACAATACCTAAATCTGTATTTGTATGAGGATCATCCTACAAGTTAAAAGATATACAACAACATTAGTATACATGGAGACCCAAGTCATTATTGACTTGGGCCTGCCTTGTGGATCATATTATAAAAACCTGCAGATTGATGAGATCCACCATTGTTCTTGGAATCCTTCATGAATGATGGTCTATTTTGTCTCCAAGAGCAACCTGCTGAGGTCTTAACAGCAGTATCCCACCTTGCCCCCTTTTATTCAATGGGTCATTAGAAACAGGCATATATCCAGTTTGAAAATAAATATGGTCTGATTAATGGCCTAGGAACATTTCTTCTCCAACATGATGAAGATGGTCTATCGGCAGAAACTGGGTTACCAGCAGAAACTGGATTACCAGCAGGAACTGGTCTACCAGCAGGAACTGATCTACTAGCAGGATTGGTTCTGCCAGTCCTCACTTGTTTTCCAGAAGGAACAAATGGAGGAATATTAGTCACATCATTCCATATTGGTCTATATCTCTGTTGATTAGTACAAACACCCTTTTGTTTCTCATAAAAATCACAATCTTTGATAAGATGAAATGTACTACCACAAAATAAACATGATTTCTTCTTAAAATGCTTGTTCATAACATGAGAAGTATTATCATAAACAAACTTATTCAAACCAAAACCAAAATCAGAATTGTTTTTAACAGAATCAAAAGAACAAGAAATGTTTTTAAAATAAGTTGTCTTTGAAGAAGATTCATTAACAACAACTCTTGGGGCAAAGTCAACTGGTAAAGGCTTGGGTGAGGCAGACTTGGGGGTTGTAGACTCTTCACTTGAATCACAACTGGCAAAATCTTTAGAATGGATCTCTGAGGTCCTATTACTGGAAGAACAAGAGACAAAATCATTAGTTTCGCTGCTAGTTTCAGATAAGTCATTAGACTTTTGGCCATAGGTCATATGTGATTCATCCAAGTCTGAGTCTGGGTTAGGTGGTCTAACAATACCATTGATTGAGGAAGGAACAGTATGCATTTCACCTTGTTTTACAAATTTAAAAGGTTTTTGATATTTTTCTTCCTCTTCATCAGTGACATGATTAAAAACACTATAGTCATTAGGGTCATATACCTCATCTGGATCAATATAATCCTTGAAGCCCAACCCCATCTTAGTTTTTACAAACATAGAAGTTCTCTTTAATTTGTCTAGATTTTTAGCTTGTTCTTGCCACTCTATATGTCTAGCCACCTCTTTATCTAATTTAGTCTTTAGATCCTCTTTTTCTACATTAACTTTCACATTTTCTTTCTCAGAGAATTTTAACAAGTTAGTGGTGTTCTCCAAATCTCTCTCTAGCACCTTAATTCTCTCTTCAAGGGCCAATTGATTTTGTTGGTACCAAACCTTTTGCTTTTCTAAAGTTTTAACAGTTTTCTTATAGGCTTGAACCTGAATAAATTTTTTTTTATATTGGCCATCAATGTCATCAAATTCTCTTTTAAGGGCATCATATCTATCATTACAACCAAATATACAATTATGTACCTGAGATGTGATCCCCATCATTAAAAATTCCTCGGCATCTCCAGTCTCGCAGCAGCATCCCTAGTCTCAGCAAGCAATCTAGTCTGAGGAGAACTGTCCTCTTTTCCTTCAGTTTCATGGTCAGTCCAGTCAACCAATGAATCTACAGATACCAGAGCTGCAGGTTTAGGTTCTTCATTTTCCTTGAGCTTGAATGTAGGATATCTTCTCCTATCACTTCCCTTCTTATCTGGGCATTCTCTGGCAAAGTGACCAATTTAATTGCATTCAAAACACCTAATCTTCTTTCGTCAAACCAGGTGCCTCCCTTCCCCTGTAACGATCTTCCTCCCAGACTTCTTCTCAAACCTGTTGAATTTTACAGCAAGCATAGCCATCTGCCATTTTATGTCCAACTCCTCCAAGTCCCATTTATCCATCTGTTCAAAATCCTCATAAGCCAGCTGCTGTTGTGGTTCACTCTCAGCAACAAATGATTAAAGCACATCCTCTAACACATTACTAGATTTTGATTTTCTAGTAGAGGAGATGTATGTTGTGGTTGCTGCTGATGATGAGGTGGGACTTTCAACATACGACTTCTTGGTGTTAGCACTGGTAGCACTAACAAATGCTGAGTTTGTTGGAGTTAGAGAATAGGTGGAATGACCCTTGATATCAATTTCAAGAGTTCTAAGCTTGTTGTACAAATCATCAAAACTTAAGTAATCAAGGCCACCTTTTGCCTTGAGAGTAAGAACATGCCTCGGGGAAGAAGGTAGTGCACACAGAACTTGGTGTTGCATTCCTCATTGTCAGTTTGGACTTCATCCGATTAAGCGGCTCAAGATTTTCTCAAACCTGTCATACCCCTTGTGTATGCCTTCTTCGTGAAATTGTGAACTCCTGAAAGCTCTGCTTGAGCATAGTCTTCCTCATATTCTTGGACTCTTCGTTACCTCCAAACCTTGCCTTGATTGCTCTCGGATCTCTTTTGCATCATCAAGATGATGAAAGTCACTCATGTTTCATCGGTAATGCTTGGAGCAAGGTAGTCCTAGCCTTTGTTTCCCTCGAAGAGCAATATGTTCTTCATATTCTTCTTGAAGAATTATCACATTACCATCAGTATCTCTTCCAGTCTTCTTCTTACTGTTGCCTTTCAGAACAATGTTCCAGAGATGGTAGTCATTGTTGGTGATATAATTTTCCATCTTCATTGCCGGATGTCGTATTCGCCTCCTTGAGATAGGAAACTTTGCATTGTTGTTTGACATGGTGGTAACAACCTCTTGAATTGTTTGAGACTGAGTTGTTGAATTGTAGGATGACTCAGGCTTTTCCTTCTCATTGTCTGAGCCTGAAGTTGACATTGTTAGAGAGTGTTTAGGGTTTTGAGAGAAAAGGAAATCTTCATTTAGAGATCCTCACTAGGCTCTGATACCACTTGTTGGATCAGTCCCAGATAGATCTTTCGAGCCTTAATGAACAAATAGTAAACTTGTGTAATCACAAGCAAACTATAGAGAATCTCTGTTAAACTTATGTCCACGCAGAATATGAACACAAGAGTTAAAGAAGACAATAAACATAAAACTCTTGATCCTCTATGGATCTATATTAATTTACTAATAATGTTTTCAAAACGTGTACATAAACCCTAGCCACAGGTTTCTTTTATACTATCCGAAACCCTAATTTTACAGCTTACAAAACACGTAAAAGATATGCATTATCTCTTCTTAAAATAACTCATGCATATCCTAACTAATTATTAATAATACAGATACTACTATCCTCAGAAACAAAACTAACTATCAGCGAACTGCACTATCGCAGTCAATGTATAAGCGAAAAAAAAAAAACAACAAAAATACTATCGGCAGGACCGGATCAAGAACCATCTTTGTTACAATAATTCCTAACACCGTGAAGTAATTAATTAAACTTAAAAGGTTAATATTTAAAATAACCATATTCTGATTTATCAATAAAATTGACACTTCGGCTTAAAATTTTATAAAAAATATCTAATCTTAAACTTTTATGCAACAAATATGCCATAAATTTCCTTACATTTATTGTTATTGTTGTACTTTATAATTTTTTTATTGAAAAAAAATAAAAATTCAAACAAGTAGACCGAATTGTGGCAAACTCAATTTGTATGACTCGTGTTAAAAATCTTTTAGTGTGACTTATGTCAAAGCGCTCCGCGTGCTTAGGGACAAGCTCAAAGTTATTTGCGTCAAACATGATTCAAACTCACATCATTTATAAGGTGTGTTTGACATTTTTTTTTTCTTTTTTTTTCTATATAATACAAACGTTTGGTAACGGCTGTATGTGTAATTATAATGCGTACAATTGTTCATAAATGATCAATGCTCATAAATGTTATTTCATAGAGCATTGAAAAATGAATATTTTGAAAAGAAAAAAAAAAGTATATAAAACTAGTTGTTATTTGCCTAACAAGCATTAAAATCAGAACGCTCAATGTTTTTAAACACTAATAAACTCTCTGCGCCAAAACACAATCATAGTTTCAACATGATGGTCCAAATATGATGCATACTTACATTATTTGACGCATGTACATCGCAAAGTTTTTTTTAATGAAATATACCGAAACTTTTTTCATTAATTATCCGAGTGCCTTATATGTAAAGTTGTAACCGACCCCAAATAACACGACTAGACAAAAACAACGAAAGTTTCGGCCATTTCCAAATATCACATTTAATTTAATTTAATTTAGAAAAAAACCACCCGTCACTATTTGATTACTCCAGAAATCACCAACCGGCCATCTTAAACCCACTACTCCCTCTCTATAAAAACACACACTAAACACACCATAAAAAACACACACATAAACAAAACAAAAAGTTTTTAAAAAAAAATGGGATCTGATTCACCACCTCACCGCCGTTACGACCGTCGTTACATCCTCCGTGAACAACGTCTCCTCTTCATCCTCATCGGCATTGCCATCGCCACCGCCGTCTTCACCGTCATCCCATCAACCACCACAACCACCGTGGACCCCACAATCAACGCATACACCATATCTAAATCATCTCATTTAACAACAAACTACAAGTCTTTTAATTCTTATTCGAATGGATTTGAGTCTGTTAATTTAGGCGGGAAAATTCCGTTGGGATTAAAAAGAAAAGGATTAAGAATAGTTGTTACAGGTGGGGCCGGGTTTGTTGGGAGTCATTTAGTTGACCGGTTGATAGCCCGTGGTGATAGTGTTATTGTTGTAGATAATTTCTTCACTGGGAATAAAGATAATGTGCAGCATCATTTTGGTAACCCTAGATTTGAGCTTATTCGACATGATGTTGTTGAGCCTTTGTTGCTTGAAGTTGATCAGATCTATCATTTGGCTTGTCCTGCTTCTCCTGTTCATTATAAGTTTAACCCCGTCAAGACCATTATATCCTTTATCAATTCCAAATATTTACTATCGTATGTCTGTATGCAGAGGCGGAGCCAGAAAGTTACGTTGAAATGACAAACTTTGATAATTTTTAAAAACTACACTACAAATCGGTTCTTGATGGGTCAAATTACAAAAATAGCCAGATATTTAAAAAAAATTACGCTACAATTCTTTTTTTTTTCTGCCCCTCCTGTCTCCGCCTCTGTATGTATGTGCTAATGAGTTTGTTGTGAACCTTGACTTTGATATTGGTTTGTTACAAGACTAATGTAGTAGGGACGTTGAACATGTTGGGCTTGGCTAAGAGAGTTGGTGCGCGTTTCTTGCTAACGAGTACCAGTGAGGTTTATGGTGATCCTTTACAACATCCTCAAGTCGAAACTTATTGGGGCAATGTCAATCCTATTGGTAAGTTTGACAAGTGTATTATCATAATTTAACTACTTACTTCTATGTGTTTGGCACCAATAGCGTGTTTTATATTAGTCGTGGCAAACGGGCTTTTAGCATTGAGCTTATTTAGCTCGTAAGCTAGGTAGTTTATGAGTTTACGAGCTAAATAGACATTAAGAAATAAGTACGTAATACATACTACTAACGCGAAACACGCTAAAAAGTTGTTAGTAATTTTGTATTTTAGTTTCGAACAAATGTATTTAGTGTTAAGAATTTTAGATCTAGTGTGGAATCGAATGGGTCAAGCATGTTACACCATTTTTTGCGTGATTGGTTTTTGGAATGGAAATGTGGAAAATTAAACATTGTGAACGTGGGGAGATCTGAGGGGTAAAATAGGAAAAAGCCAAAAGAAGATCTGAGAAGAAGTGGTATTTGGTTGACAGGTGTCAGAAGCTGCTACGATGAGGGAAAGCGTACTGCAGAAACGTTGACCATGGACTACCATAGAGGTGCTGGCGTCGAGGTTTGTTTTTTTAATTATATTTGTGGGCCCTGTTAATTTAATTCTTTATATTATTTTCAAAAATTAAATATCTCTTGTTTTATAGTGCCGCCGTTAGGGTCCAAAATATCTTTTATTGTTTTGCTCAGATACTTGTACTAGAGTACTATTTTTTATGAAAATTATTACATTGCTTTTGAGGTAACTAGATAGTAAAACTTTCGTGATCGAGTTTTACACATAAATCAAATTTAATCTAAACTTTTAGTTTAATATATGAGCATATAAGAATTTGACATTGTTTAATGTTTTGTACTTATAAATTATAAGTTTATAAGGGTCCGTTTGGTATGTGGTAATTTGGGGGTATAGATTGATAGAAACATTAAATAATGTGTTTGGTACCATTTTATATTTCTGACATACTATCATCAATCATAGAATTGATACCTTACTCCTCTAGCTACTTTCACTGATATCAACCACTTAGAATTTACTTTAACGGACACATTTTCCCCCCACAATCTTCATCCACAAATAAATGTACTTCTTTCTTTTATTTATTATTTATTTCTCTTATTATTTTTAAAATAATAATTTTATATTTAATTAATTAATATTTTTCTTTTATCCCATCATTTTTCTCTCTCTTCTTTTTCTTTCATTCTATACCAAATCCAAATCCTATTATAAACCCGTGATCATACCAAACGCACCCTAACATTACACACACAAGGTTTAAATTATAAGTATAATTAATAATTATATTTTAAATAAATTTGTTTTGTGTCTACTTGTAAATCGTGTTTTCATTTTAATATTTATAATCTCGTACATCTATATATTTTTTGTATTACAATTAAATTATTTATCATTATCCATATTCTAATTTTTAACTCGTATGTATACGCACGGGTTATTAAACGTGGATTAGGTTCGGACAATGACTATAACTAATAAAAATATTACAATTATATTTGCTCGGGTTTGGAAGTATGATTAGTTATGTTTAATAATTTTTTTGTTTGACTAGTTTAATTTAACATAATTCAAATTAATTTAATATAAATGTTTATAGATGTTATATTTTCTCTCTTTCATGTACATACTAAATGACATTAGAGGTACGTCGGTGGTGTTTTTAGTATTATGATTAATTTAATAATAATTATAATACTAATCATAATAATAATAGAAGTAGTAGTTGTTGATAATAATAAATTAATAATAGTAGTAGTAATTTAATTTTGACTTACATTAACTAATAGGAGGGCTCGGTTTTACAATTAAGCTCTTTCATTGATTAATTGAAAAATTCATTTGTCCAATTTGTATCTTCTCTTATTAAATCAGAGATTTCTTTGTAAAAAGTAGACTTAGTAGTAGTATTTTGCAAGACTTGATATTTTTGGGCAAGAATGACAAGAGGTAAAGATTTTTTTATATTCATGTTTCCACTAATATGTTCATTATTGCCATACTTTTGTGTTTGGCATTTTCCATGAACATGATTTGTTTTGAATGTTCAAAAAGTTGATTGTTCTGTTTAAATGTCACTTTGGGACCAGAAAGGCCAAAATTTGAGTGAATACACCAAACACTTGACTTTTGATATGGTTTTTCTATTTGTCACAATTGCATAAAGGTCATAATGCAATAAAAAATATTTTTTATAGTATAAGGGTTTTGGTCTAGTGGTATGTGAGTGTGTCCACCCACCAAAAGGTCGTGGACTCGTGGGTAAAGACAAAGACAATTGTAAACATACTTATTTCTGGGAATACAGTCCAGATTCCCGCACTTTACTAGTAACTACTTCATTATTGTTGAGATGATCAGAAAAGTTTAATTTCTTTTATTCTAGATTAAAACTGTATAACTAATCGGATATCACATTTTAACTTTGGGAATTGGGTTGAGACTTAAACTGTGAAAATGTATAATGTAGGTGAGGATTGCAAGGATATTTAATACATATGGTCCTAGGATGTGCATTGATGATGGACGTGTCGTTAGTAACTTTGTTGCTCAGGTGACTACTGCTTCTCCATCTCACTTATGTGGTTTTATTTATCACTTGCAACCATTTTCTAATACTGATTCATAAACTATCTATTATCCAGGCACTAAGAAAAGAACCACTCACTGTTTACGGTGATGGCAAGCAAACAAGAAGTTTCCAGTTTGTTTCTGACTTGGTTAGCATTCCACAACTCTTGTTCTTCGGTTTTCAAGTTTACTATATTTGTCGTATACTAAAGCCATTAAGACAGCAAAATTCCGCAAAAAAGATGAGTTTGATATAACAATTGTATTTAATAGTTTGTCCTTAAGAATAGGCAGATACGGGTCTTTGTCACTGGTGTATGTCATTTACCATATGAATTAATGTATGTAAAATTGTAAATGCTGTTGGAACAGATTAGGGCCGTTTGACCAATGAGATCTTATTTATCCTTTTTATTGTCATTAACATGCTTTTGATTTTTTGACTTTAAAAGGTGGAAGGTTTGATGAGGTTAATGGAAGGCGAACATGTCGGACCTTTTAATCTTGGAAACCCCGGTGAATTCACCATGCTTGAACTCGCTCAGGTATCATCTCTTTATTTTCGTACTTTGTTCTGGTACTGCTCTTTAAACCCTGTGACCCGCAACATGTGCAATATAAGGACAGACTAGAGACCGTAAAAAGTTTATTGCTTTTTTTAGGTAGTGGTCCAATTATTTCATAGTACTAATTTAATTCCGGGCCTGAGTGAGTCCCCACTTTTAAATGAGAGAGTCCCATTGACACAGTAATCTTTTAAGGCAAACATATACAGTAAAAGCAATTTAGAATTGTTTGAATTTGTGTTTTAAAACCAATTACCTTCCAATCACAATATTACCATAAGGTTTTAGTATTTCTAAAAACAGGTAATGTTTTTGTTTATCTTATATTTAGGAGTCAAATAATCCTTTTTGACTATTTTCTTTTTTAAAGAGAATTGTCATCTTTAGTCATTTTTCTGAACTTGACAAACACTCAGCCATCTGAGTTACAGAAGATTACAACTTCAACAAAAAATTACATCCAAACAATATTTTCTACGGCTCATTTTAATTCAAGTTGTTTCAATATCACAGAATCACCCCTTATAACTCCTTTGTTCCCTTAATTCGAGTCTGGTCTTGATTTTCTGTATTCGTGTTTAGAATTGGCGCTCATTTCAGCAATTTCATGAGTGTTAACAGGTTGTCCAAGAGACAATAGACCCGAACGCGAAAATAGAGTTCAGGCCCAACACAGAAGATGACCCACACAAAAGGAAGCCAGATATCACCAAGGCTAAAGAACTTTTAGGATGGAAGCCCAAGGTCTCTCTACGTAAAGGTCTCCCAATGATGGTGTCCGACTTCAGGCAACGTATTTTTGGTGATCAAAAGAACCCTGGTGCCACCACAACCACCGACTCCTCTACCACGGCATAGGCAGTTTGTATACATTAAGCAGTTGTGTTTTGAGTCGATTTTCCATTTAGTCTTCATTTGATATGTTTACGCTTGATTTATTAATATTTTGGATAGCCGACGGGTTGAGCAGCTTGGTTGAGCTGTACGGAGATTAGTTGTACGTTGTACCCCACAGTTTTTCCTTTTGTGCTTAGAAGCACCAGTATCATAGGTAATATCTATATTGACACTATTGTATGTTATTTTGGCCTGTTCCTATAATAGTTTATTTTTGGTGAAATAATATCAATTACATTATTTTTGGTGACTGTTGAAGTTGCATGTGCATACAGAAAGAATCATAAATCTTGCATCCAACTATCTATTCTTTTGATGATGTGTCTGATATGATGTACGCATCGAACCGAAGCCATCAGAGTCCCTGGCTGGACAGACCCAAAGATGATATAAATGCGCTATAGACAAAAGCAGGCTTCACACTTAGAACTTGTTCATCTTGTTTAAGTCTCATGCTTGAGCCAAACAAGCAGCATGGTCCAAAAACCCCGGAAGTCGTGAGTCGTGGTTCTAAGCAGATGTACCAATCTTGAACATACTGATCCTGATCCACATATCAGAATCATGCAATATCTAAGTTTTTCACTTCAATTAATTTTGCAGTTAGTTTTGAAATTGGAAGTTTTTGCAATACCTTCAAAGTTAAACCCGGCATTTTATCTGTAGTTTCATAGCTAGATTATATTTGGCAAAATTAGTTGTATCACAGAGCTAGAGATGGAGCTATAAGCTCAAATTATGATTTGAAAGTTTGAGCTCGGGTTGTAGACTTGTAGTTAGTATTAGTCACTTGTATAAAAGTATCTTGATAAATTTAACTGTAGTTTAGGTTGTATATCAACACTCGATGCAGTGTAAGAATACATGCTTAGCACAAGATATTTAGGATAACAGGTATCGGATTATCAAGAGATAAGTAAAATCGTAGGTAAGTGTAAGTTCTATATAGTGTACGAGCGGTACCTCTCTTCGTGGAGGAGGTTGGTAAAGGGTTGCTCGATAAGGCTCAAGTGTTGAGCATATGCGGAGAACTTTTGATAGTTGAGTGTATATTAAATAATATCTTTGTTAGTGGAACGACTAGTTTTGTGCACACCATAAGGTGACGAACGCACCCATGGGTCTATGTCTCGCTGCTTCGAAATAAGGACTCAGTCCTCTCTGTAGGCCCATCACTGACCTCCCAAGAGTCGTTGGTTCTATGTTTGATGCTTTGCGACTCTCAGGTCTTTAGCATGTCATCTCTCCTTGCTTAGTAGAAAGTTAGTCCCCCTGCATATCTTGCCTAGTAGATTTTAGCCAAGTCCCAATGGTTAAGTTCATGCTTAATTATATCAAAATAGCAATATATTTGAGTAATTTTACTTTTGAAAACTCAAATCATCCCTTTGGAGAATAACTTGGTACTATTTTAAAAAGTCACTTACATCATTTTTTTGCATTGTATTAGTGACATGATACTTTTTATCAAAAGATTTTACGTCTGCTTCTACCGATCCCCATCGCGGCATTAGGCGACATTCATTGGGTAATTGCGTAAGAGACCACACAGTCCATAGGTAACGCCTCTTATTATGCCTTATCACTCACCCAAATGCTTACTATCGAGATTGGTACGTCGATAACTCTCATTCCTAAGTTTCCGAATTAGCTTTAAATAAACTAATATAAAAAAACTAACAAGTTTTTAATGAAGATTTTTTGCAGTACAACAAATTTTAAGAATGACTTGGGTTGTGACTTGTAAATTTAGTGGTTAACAAAAAAAAAACAAAAACAAAACTAATACGGAGTATATAGTTTCACTTCCATTAATTACATCCTGATAAATGTGCCACGTAAATAAACTATTCAATGGTGTACCAAAGTTTTACGTACATGCTTTAAAGTTTAAACATTATGATGGTTGTATTTTAGTGATATCCAGTTTCAATCACCAAGATATAACAGGAAAATCAGACGAAGACAAAAGCCCGTCTAGCTCAGTTGGTAGAGCGCAAGGCTCTTAACCTTGTGGTCGTGGGTTCGAGCCCCACGGTCGGCGTTTTTTTTTTTCTAGTTGTTTTTTTTGTAGATATAAGTTCCTTGACCAGTTTATGAAACAATGTATACAACATTTTGTATAGACACAAGATCAACTTTTGTGTAAATTTTATTTGAATAAACTAAAGATTTATAAAGTGTTTTACAAAAATAACACTTAAATTCAATGACAATATAGCTATTTTTATGCACTTCTAAAATGTAAGCAATAAATATGAAAGTCACAATGTAGTTGTTGAAACGTGTCAAGCATTTAATGAAGAAGTACATCTCATATTAAATGCTTCTATTGCTAAAAAGAACCTTGCTTTAGTGAAAAATTCTGACAAATTATATATATTTTTTTTGGCAAAAACATAATTTATATTGATAATCTGAAACTTCAACAAAGTTGAAGTGCTATTACAAAACACTTTTACTTAACTACAACTACACTTGACTAGAAAATCCTTACTCAACTACAATACAACTACATTTGATACGACAAGCTAAAAATTTCAATGACGCTCCCACGGTTGATCAATCCAAATGTGATATTGTGAAGCATGACACAACTTTTGCTCAATTGCACACCGAAACGCTCTTCGTTTGCTCAACTGGACAATTCTGACAACTGTTGAGTGTCTTTTCACCAACTCGTACTTGATTTGGCTTTATGCAAAATGCACTTTATCCCAAATCTTTTACATTCTTGAAGGTCCCGCCTAAATGTCTAAATAGATATTTTTGAGCTCTAAAATACTCGGCTCTTGAAACTCGCGAGTCTTATCGAGCTTCGATTAAATTACACTTTTACTCTTTTATATACATAAATTTACTTAATCTACATACAAATCTAGTCGAGCTCGAAATATAAAACTCGTAGAGCTCGAACTCGAAATATATAACGAGTTTGATTTTTATATAACGAGTAGAGCTCGAACTCGAAATATAAAACTCGACAGAGCTCGAGTTTTAGTATTCAAGTCGAGCTCGAGCCTCTCAGTACTTGTAGTAATTTTGTATACATTTATTTTTGAGGAGAGTTATTTTACATACCAAACTTTTCTTACATACAAAGGGACTCATTTCCACCATCTATCTAAAAATAAATCAATGACTGAGATTAAAAGCATTTTATTATTTCACATATTTTTTATAATTTAAATATCTCTTAAACCATTAATCGTTAAGTGAAAATATTCACACCGTCCGTTAAGAAGATTTAATTATCTTTATAGGACGGCTCTTTGATATACTTTCGAAAAAAGAAAAAAATTCGTTTTTTTCACGTTTTTTCGTCTTTTTTTACATTACTTGAAATTTGCATGAAAAAAATCATATATGATTAAACACCAATTTGAATATCACATGTGATATTATTGTTAAATCATATCTGATATGTGATATCGCATGTGATATGATATATATATCATATGTGATATTAAACTAATATTATATATGTTATTACATATCATATATGATATAACCCTAATATCATATATGATATAACACTAATATAAAATGTAATATTCAAATTAGTGTTTAATCATATATGATTTTTAATGCAAATTTCAGTAACGTAAAAAAACGAAAAAACTTAAAAAAAAAAACATGAAAAATCCGATTTTTTTTTTTGTCGAAAGTATATCAAAGTGCCTATCTATACAAAGATAATTAAATGCTCGTCGCAATGATATTTTTTTTCGCTTAACGATTAACGGTTTGAAAGTTATTAATATTTGAAAAAAAATGATGAAAGTAGGTTTTTAAATTATTGAAATTAATCTCATTTATTGGATCAAATAAAAATAAATGATGGAGATCCATTCCTTATGTAAATAATCTTTTTCCTCTCAAATGATTAATCTTTATTTTTTCTGTAAAACCCATTAAACCAAGAAAACTCCCAACTTTAAAACCCACTTGACCACCACTTCTCTACAAATACCTCACTCGCAGTCGCAACACAGCTCGCCGATCCTCCCCTCCTCGCATCATCGTTTTAACAGGTAATTTAATCGCCCACCCCACTTTACTAATTTCATATCTTCCTTCTATTATTATTTCTCATTAATCCGTTCATATTATTCCACACATTTAAATTAGGTCTATTTTTTTTTGTATTATATAAATCCAAAACCCTAAACCCTAACTTTTGTTCCTTTTGTTTCAGATTATCTATTACACTTGCTGCTGCTATATTAATCTTCTTCTCAGTCAAACATGAGGTAATTTTATTCTATTTATTGTTATTACTAAACCCTAGTTTGCTAAAATACGCCTCTGTTTTAGATCTCAATTTTGATGCTAATTGTTTTTTTGTCTTTTTGTTTTTGTAGTCGACCAATGGAGGAAGATGCACCCGTAAGTTATTATTTTTTGTTTGTTGAATTAATTTGTTATTTTAGGTGTTTGGTTCGTTCTTATCGAAAAATGTGTTTTGTTAATGAGTACTAGTTATATTTAAATTTTTTTCTAGGCTAAGAATGAAGAGGAGGAGTTTAACACTGGGCCGCTATCTGTCTTGATGTTGAGTGTTAAGAATAATACTCAGGTAACGTTTCTTTTCCACTTTCTATTGTTTGAGAATCGATTTATTTATTAGCAAGTAATTAGGGCCCTAGCTTAGTATATAAAGAAGCTTGGAACGGATAACAAGTTGAGTTTTAGTTTGTAAGGGCATCACTTGTATACTTATCGAGCTTTTCAGAGAATTGTGTAATACTTAGGTGTAATATATGTAGTTAGAGCTGGTATAGCTCGAGTCAGCTGTCTTGTAGCCCTAAATATCAGCCGAGTTTCTTAACATCATCTGTATATGGAGCTCAAATAGCAAACAGGTGCAGTTGCTCGCACCCAGCCTCCATGTTTTGCAGTTAGCAGATGTGTTAAATATCTTAGGACAAAAATATGCTGAATTTTGATTTGATTGTTGGTTGCTATGCGACGTATTTTTTTTGGCTTTGAGTATGATTATATGGCACTGTTTTTGGTAGTTAACTTCGGTTTCAGTTAGCTGCTTAGAGGGGTGAGCACAAAAACCGAAAAACCGAACACCGAAAAGCCGCACCAATTGAAAAACCAACGGTGGTGGTTTTGATATCTAAGAAAACAGAATATTTGGGGCGGTTTTTGGTTTCATATGAAAAACCACATAAGGAACTTCAATGCTTTCATCAATCTTATTTGAAAAACCACATATGAAAACTTGCTAGTTGTTTATTTTATACTTTTATTGGTTGACGAAACATGTTAAAGTTATGATTCATCACTTCTGAGTTAACCAAATTGGTAAATTCAAAAGCTAAACAAACCAAAAAGAAAACTGAAACCGAACCGAGCCAATGAAACAAACCAAAAAGCCGTTACTGAATGGTTTGCAATTTTAAAAAACTAAATTTTTTGGTTCGGGGTTTGGTTTTAGCTAAAACCGCCCCATGCTCACCCCTAGCTGCGTATTTTGACATTATTTTCTTTGATTGTAGATCGTTTATGCTGACATATTTTGTACATGCAGGTTCTTATTAACTGCAGGAATAATAAGAAGCTTTTGGGTCGTGTAAGAGCATTTGATCGTCACTGCAATATGGTGCTGGAAAATGTTAGAGAGATGTGGACTGAGGTTGGTTCTGTCTTTGAAAATAACTTCATTAGCAATCTTTTAGTTTTGTTTTCTTTATTATGAGTTTATGACAAGGTTGTGCGGTTTTTTATTTTGTGTTTTTGTTGTATGTTAGGTCCCCAAGACTGGAAAAGGCAAGAAGAAAGCTCTTCCGGTTAACAAAGATAGGTTTATCAGTAAGATGTTTCTCCGTGGTGATTCAGTCATCATTGTGCTTAGAAACCCCAAGTAAAAGGTATTATTCTCTGCTCTTTTATCGAACATTAGGCCTTTAAAAAAAATCAAGGTCTCATGTTTACAAATTGAGTTGTTTGAGCTAAGTTGTTGCCTATACAATTTTGTATGATTTAGACTTGCTGCATATTCTTGATTGCTTTTTCGTAAGCCATGAATCACTTCTCTTTAAACGGGCTCTCTACTGTTTACTTGTTTTAATGATAAACAATTGCCAAATAAATGAAAAACCCAAGCTGTAGCCTAGTGCATCAGCCACAATTTTTGCTGATTAAGCGTGTTTTGTGCTGTAAAGAAGGTTATGATACCTGTTACTGCGAAAGCTGTAGCATCCACATAAATGATAGTACTAAGCATCACCTGCCTGCTAAGCAGAATGTGGAAGTGTGCACTCGTCAGTTAAGTTATGTTGGCAATAATCATGGAAGACGTTTGAGTTTGTGGGAAATAAAAGGTGTTGCTTTTTGATGCATGGGTATTTGGACATCTAGCTATACTGGACTTGGATATTAGTTATGATGTGGCAATTAAATCACAGCTTATTTGATGTCACCATAAGAAATAGTTATTCAACACGATGTCCTAGTTTTCTGTGCGATTAGTTGTCATACTTTTGTCTAAAGCTGGTTGATGGTTTTTCCTTTTTTTAATTACTTAATGATCATATATTTAGTTTGATAGTTGAATACAATTGATAGCGAACTTGAAGCGATTAGCGATTAGCGTTGAGATTACAATAACCAGACGAACTTCGGTTATTATAACATGTTCGGGGAGGGATGTAAGACACCAATATCCTAAGGTAAAATACATGTGATGCAACTACATTCAATAGGAAAATGATCAACTTAACCGTACACAATAACTTTGCAAAAAATTGAATCAGGCTCTGAGTTATAGCCGAACCTTGTTTTTAAATTAAACCTGTAAATAGTGCTGAAACTTGATTTTAATAGAATTTGTCCAGCTTAAATGAATGTATGAAATTATGTAAATGAATAGATCAAGCAGTGGGAGACCCACGGTCACATTTCCATTTCTTATCATCCATATGAGTGACTGGAAAAGCTAAAATGGCATTAATCTATGCGTATTGAGCATCGAATAATAAAGCACAGACACAAATACATGACATTCATTTTTGTTATGGTTATGATTGAGTAAAGAAGGAAAAGCTAGAATGGCATTATTCTATACCAATCGAGCATCAAATAATAAAGCATAAACACAAATGCATGACATTCATTTTACATTTTTGTTACGCTTTTGATTGACTAAAGAAGTCTTTTCCGTTTCAGGATTTGCTCGATTTGGAGTTTTGGATCTCAGTTCATGGAAAGTTGTGACCGGTAGTAGTTTGACTTTTCAATCATTGTATTTTTGTCAAAATTCTTGGTCTGTATGATTTTTATGATAGATGACTTCTAATATCCCTATTTCCGAGTCTGTCATGCATTTATGAGATTTTTAACTTGTTATTTGCTTGCAAGGTATGTTGCTATCAAATTAATCATTGGCCCTTATCGTAAGTCATCACTGTTTTAAGTTGTTAAGAGTACTCGTAATGGTGCACAACATGTCTTTTCTTTAGTAGTGTTGTCTTAAATGATCTAATAGATGGTGAAAAGCCTCAATCAACCATGTTCATAGCTAAAGAATCAAATAGTTTTTAAGAAATTTTCCACCTTGGTAACTTTTGCCAAAACTTCTATTCAGTTATTAAGTTTCATCTTCATATATGCAACATAAATTTTATATGGTGTCACAGAAAGATGTTGCATTTGTATGAGAAACTCTCAACCCAGACAAGACACTTAATGGTTAATCTACCATATTATCGGGCAGTAACACTACACCAAAACTCTCAACTATGATTCAATTGCATACATTTTCCTTAAAGATGTTGATGAACAACAGGTGGTGTGTTCTTGTAACAAACTTATCGTGAAGAACCGAATTGGTTCTTGTAACTGACCATAAATCCATAAGTATCAATGTGATCACATGCTATAAATTCTGATGACATTCTGTTATATAAAGAGAATGCATATGAATGTGAAACTCTTAACCGTAACTGCTCTTGTATTACAGTAGTAGTTAAGCAACTATAGTAACTAAGTTTCATATAAGTAAACATATAAATGGGGAACATTTTTGCAAGTCTACAGATATCCAAGATTCTAGTATTAATTTCACATAAACCATAAGTTCCATTACATTTATGCTACATAGTAACTTATATAGTTTTCTTAACCTTAACAACAAAAAGGGGTATTCGAGCTTCACGGTGGCTACATGGCAGAGTGGTGATGCATCCGCCGTCCCTTCCACCCACAAAGATAACTGCCATGAGCACGACTTCGACGTGGCTTGCTTATATTTGGTTCAACCATAGGGGACACCAGCTCTATATCATCAACGACACTAGTAACATTGTCTGCGAATTGCTTGTCAATGTACTCTTCATCCGATCGCTTGTCTAGCCATGAAACAATGTCGGCAAAGACGATATCAATGTTGTTATCGGGCTCACCTGAGGTCAATGCATGCCACATTCCTGGGTATAGTTTTATGGTCTTGTCTTGGCTGCTGGCCTGTTCGAATAAGGCCCGACTCACTTCTGGATCTGTCACTGTATCGGCCTCTCCATGTAGCACAAAGAATGGCAATGTCACCTGCCAACAAATTGCTATTATCTAATTGCAAAAAAAAAAAAAATGATTTCTACTACATTTACTTGAAATAAACATGATTGTAGACATGGAAATGGTAATAGTTGAAATAAGTAACCTCGTTTAAGCTGTCCTCGAGACCCATGCTGGTTCTAAGCATTTCAAGAGCTGTTTTTAGCCTTGGCTTTTGTTGATATATCAGCTTATTTGCACGTACCTGCACAAGTGTTTGAGTCATCATGTATTAACGTATTTATCCTTTGTCCAAAATACAAATTCCCAAATAAGGACCTCACCTCTTCTCTCTTAGCAGGATCCTTAAAAGCCGCATCAATAACATCTTTTGTAGGCACAATCTTCCATCTTGGTATCACGTCTTCTACCTGTGTTAGCATGCTTATCACCACGGGGTGAGGTTTGACCTTCTCAGATATCTATCATAACAGTAAAACAATAAGCAATTAATATTGAAAGTGAATATGCTTAAAAAAAAGTTACATTACAATACCCAAAAGCTATGCCCTACGATCTTTTTAGTTGATATATATGCTTCAAATTTTTAGTGTCAAATCATAAAAGTATAACTTTGGTGCCAAAGAAAACGTGTAACCGTTTGTAAATATGGTCTTCTTATATCATATGCATATACACAAAACAAACACAATTATAATGTCAAAAAATAAAAAGTCGTTATGGCATCCTTTTAAATAACTCTGTTATGACAATGCATATTATAGACCGATGATATAAAGTGAAGGATTACCTTACACATGGGTGCGACCAAAATGGCCCCGTGCCAGAAAGTAGGGTCTTTTCTATGTACAAGGAGGGCAACTGCACCACCCATAGACTCACCATACAAGAAACGTCTCTTGTTTTTGTATTCTTCTTGTCCTGAGTGGTTCAAGCCATACAGGAAGTTAGTGGTTCGCTGTGATGCATTTTAAGAGCATTAAATTTATTGACCAACATGAATACCAGCAATGGATTTGAAGTAGTTGGAGCAATCAGTGACAATGTTGTCAAATTTCTTGATGTAACAACGTGCGCCCATGGACCTTCCGTGCCCTTCGTAATCTATTCCAAAAACTGCATACCCGTAGCTCGCTAGCTTGGTCCCACAGCCTATATATAAATCAGTCTCATCATATCAAATTTTCAAGGTATTGAATACATTTAATTTTTATGTACAACTACATTTCCACAAGTCACAAATATTAAGTAACAAAAATACGAGTTTATGTCAAACAAATGAAGATTTTAAACCCAGAGAGTTCATATTAAAGCCTTTTCTTTCATTTTTATGACTTATTACGAGTAGTTGTTTCTATTATAAGCAATATATAACTAACTAGTATGCTAAATATGATTAGAAAAAAGAAAATGGAGTATTGAAAAAGTTAAACCTATGTTTTTTAGACTATTTTTAAAGTTGTATCATAGGTTTAAGTTTCTAACAGTTTCGCTAGAATATTAAAATATATGCTCGAATAGTCGAATTGATATAGTTTCAAGCACACAAGCTAACATGACACCATTGGTTTTGTTAGATTTGCTCGGTTCGATTATCAGTTAATACTTATAACAAGTTTTGCATCAATTTCAGTAATTTGTTTTTTAGATGAAGGATTTGCCATGTATAGAATCAAGTGATGATAATATAGTAAAAGAATTCGTGTCAAATTTGTGTTTGACTAGTGAGAGTTCCAACACCATTTTGTGTTCAAGAAATACTAAACAAAACTTATTACTCGTAACGAGAGGCATTCATGATTCATGTATGTTGGTTATGTTATGAATGCACATTTCCAGAAGCCAAAACTATTGTTTCTGCAATTATTTGTTTATTTTTATATTCTATTCAAAACCATGGTTGATTAACAATCAAGTGACCAAGCATCAAGAACTACCACAATTGCTTACATCTAGGGTAGACAAAAGATGGTGAGCAACATTATGTGGGTGGGTGAAAACATTATAGAGGTGTTTGGTAACCACACTAAAAGTGTAATAATATAAGTAGGGCCCTTGTCACATATTTTTCTACCTCTAGCAATTACTCTTACATTTAGTTGATCAACTACTTACACCAACCATACTTGACTCCATTTATTCTCCCTTCATAACCATGCACTTAGATGAGACTTATTGAGGAAACGTGTTTTTAAAGCCCAATAGATTATTATTATGCTGTTATCAGACTAGAAACATAAGTTAGGATTAAAATTATTTAGTATCTTTCTTAACTAATAATGTTAGTCTATTATTAGTCACTCCAATGAATCTAATAAACCAAATAGATGGGTCTAGATATTGCAAGTTTCAGTGAGCGTGTCGGGACCATGGATTAATGGTGACCGTACGTATTTAGAACATGATTAGACGAGTCTTATGTACGGGACCAAAATTGATGGATAGTATGAATACGAGCCAGAATTATGGTCCTAGCGTAATTGATGGGTAGTAAAAAACTAAAAACTAATAGACAGATTTATGATCCTAATGAGTTCACTAAAAACAACATAAACACTTGAACTTCAACTTTAACCAATGTAAATAAGATATATGTGTCACAGACACATGAAATCGAATGTCAATACAAGCAAATTGCATTTTCAAAATTTCTTTTAATTACAATTAACTGTAACCAGTACATGTATAGTTCGCCAATCAATATTCTAGAAAGTAAAAAAAAAATATTAAAAAAAAAAAAAAAAAAAAAACCCCACTTATTTACTATGGTGTATACCCATTTACATGTGCCCTTTAATGAATGGGCCATTACCTATTTACTATAGTTTACTGCCCTTTTGAAATAGTATCCATTTTTATTGGTGTAAAATATGATATTTTGAAAACCTTTTACTAGTTCATAACTACTTTCTACTAGCAACATTGAATAAATTCAGTAAATTAAAAAAATTAGAAAGAATTACTCTAAATAACAAAATGTAACACTTGAAGTAAAAACATTGATCATTTAACTGACCGGGTGTTGTATGATAAATTAGCAATCATAAACATATAAAGCATCTCAAACGTGTGGTATTTTTTAGTTTCTTGTATAATAATTCTTTAAGCTGAAAAAAAAGAGAGTCAAGATCTTGTTACACGAGCAAGTAGGTTGATGTTGATGGTCTTAGAATTCCTAACAATTTTAATGATACTCGTACTAAAAAAGCAATTCTGGAGTTCGACTGTTTTTTACAACTTTCCCGTGAAAAAAAGGTGGTGTTTGATGAGTTAAGACAACACTAGTGAAGTGGAGAGTTGAAGAAATTATTGTACCTTTCATGAAGTCACTGCATTCCATAGCATAACCTGTAAAAAGAACAAAGATAATCAGTTTTTTAATGTGTTTGTATAATCATATGATTATTAGGTGTCGTGTTACATGCACATCTGTATCTTTTAACCACTTACATACTACTAGTACTTGGTCAAATGATTATTAGTTACAAATCTTGTTAGACACTTATTTGCGGTTTAAACGTTATTATCCTAATCCTTAAAAAAAAAAAAAACTGATTTATGAGAAATGGTACATCCACAAAAGGTTTACAAAAATATATTCACACAATAGCATGGCAAGGGAGTTGGACCAATAATGTTGTATGATATTTTCTCTTTCGATCCTTCTCATTAGAGACGGATATACGTAGCCTTTAAGCACCACTTGTAGTGTAAGATATTTGTTCTTGTAACAAAACTTTTAGATTTTAACACGAAGTGAATAATCACTAGCTATTTTTTTTTTTGATTATTATCTTTTTCTAAAAGGTGCAAACTATTTACAGTATAAGACTTTTGGATCCGCCGCTGAGTGGTTTTTTTATATTTTCTTAGCAAACAGGTACGGAACCAGGATTCCCGAGGATGGATTTTTTGTTAATTTTTGAAAAAACATAATTTTTTTCTAAATGCATGTTAAATACGCACCAAAATGTGTTTCTACTATTACGGTTCAAACTTTTTGTGCCCCGGTCATATTTGGTTCCGCCCTTGACTGCAAACCAACCCAAACACATCTTTGATTTGATCTTGCTACCAAAGATCACAATTATGTTCTTTCTAATGTACGTCTGTGTGTGAAAGAGAGAAAACGAACCATGGCAGAGGAAAACAAGTGCTTTGGGTGAAGAGAGAGGAAGCCATTTGCATGTAAAGAGCTGCACTCCTCTTGAATTCTTTATGTATTCCTGAAAATTCCACTCAAATTCATCAATCAAAATATAATTTCTTTTTTATTCTACCCACCATTCAAGGTTCATTTTATTTTAATAAAATCCCATTAATTTTTAAGCCAAATTTATAAAACCCATGATTGCCAATAAAAACAAATTTCTATATAGCATATATATATGGAGGCAATGAGTATAGATTTGTATGAAACCTTTTACTATGAAATATGATTTTTATGCTAATTTCATGCAGTGGCGGACCTAGCCAAGAAACCAAGGTGGTTCCTTGATTTGGTCAACGCGAAACTTTAACTAGTCAACCAACCAGCCGGGCAATTTTTCGGGTCGGGTCGGGTCCATAATATGTAATATTGTTCGTTTTGGACATAAGTCACAAACAACGCTCATAATTTCTTAGTGCATATATACTTCAAATCTCTTTGGTATATTGGTGATGTGGGATTCACCAAATATTTCAACTTAAGAAAACAGATTTAAAGAAATCAAAAGCAATGTTATAAAACGTAAACCATATATTCTCAACTATCACTATAACATATTGCTTCCACCACATAGTAAGACAACAAAATATAAATATACAACGTAGCTTTAAACATAATCACATTCGGCATCGGAGCATTTTTACCTACAAAATATACCTCTAACATCCATAGAGGGTCTAGATGGCAAGTTATCTATATAATTTGGTTTAAAGCATTGAAAAGTTGAAAAAGTCAAATATTATTGTCATGAAAACTCAAAAAGCAACTTATTCTATTCCCTTTCTTCTTCATTGTACGTCATGCTCTCTCTCCTCTTTCACATTCTTCCTTTTCTCTTCAGTTTTTTTATCCTTGAACCATCTATCTTCCCATTCATCAAACACAAGTAACAAATCAAGAAGATATATCTTTCTTTGTCTGCTCCTTTCTACCAAAATGTCATCCTAAGGTGGTTCCTGGCACCTTTCTAAGGTAGTTCCTAAAACCTCTTCATACATAACCTCTATACGATTTGGTTGGCTAAGGTGGTTCCCGGGCACCACCTACGCATAAGGTAGGTCCGCCCCTGATTTCATGACACTCATTATTAAAAAAGTATTTGACACAAAGCAAAAAAGATGAATGCATATGAAATATAGAAAGCAAACCTCTTGGTATTCAACATCCATTGATGATTACTCGGGAATGAAAAGATTATATGTTAAGAAAATGGAAAGATGAAGAAATTTTGATAAGTTTAAAGGGATTTTGGTGGAGGTTAAATGGGGCTTTGAGAGGAATATGGTTCTTTGTTTCCTTGTTCTTTATAGATCATGGTGCTTGAATTAAATACTTGTGATGTAATGCCACGTAAGAGACATAAATATTTCATAATTGTGTTTTTAAATATTTTTAGATAGGGTGAAGAGAAGTTATCGTGTAGGAGAAGCCCATTCCCTGTATTATTGATTTCCATATTAAGTTAGAATAAGTCATAAAAGTAGCCCTTAAGGTATAACTTAAAGACAACTTTAGTCCTTCGTCTATTCTAATGTTTGACAAAAAATAAAATTGTTGGAGGCAAGAAGATATTGATCGGAAACAACGGTCTAATTATGATGCAAGTCCCACCGCTTAGGCCTGACTCAAGTGGCACTCAAAGTACAATGAAGGTGAACAACCTGGGCAATGAACCTTCTTGATCCCGTTTTATGTGATGAAGGTATGCTCAATGGCGAGATCGTTCGGAGCGTAATTGTTCAGTCGGGTAGATCAAAAACAAAATACTTGAAAAAAGATATCGAAAAATAAATAAATAAATAAATAACATGTATACAATAATGTATTTGAGTGGACTGTGTATCTTATCAATAATACTAATATTTATTAAAAAAAATGGCCTTTGCCTTAGCCCATCCAATTGCCAATGTGACTCCGTCCGGGGCTTAGGTTGAGTTTTTTGACTCAACAGTTACGACAAAAGACTTTCTTGATCCTTTCTAACCTTAGTGATATTTCTTTATACGTTTATTCAACAATCAAAGAATAAAAAGGAGTCCCGATGCGGAGTATGTTTAAAGGCATTATTGGTGATGGGGCTGATATCACTTTTTGGTTAGACCCGTGGCGCGGACCCGCCTTTGAAAGAGATGTTTCCGCCTGCTTTGCGCTGAAAAAGTTAAGAAGTGTAAAGTGAAGGATCGGGTTTTTCGAGGGGAGGTCGTTGCTTAACCGGAAATGGAAACGTAGGTTGAATGGTCCGGAAGAGCAGGAGTTTTGGGTCTTCAATAAGTTAATTATCGAGTCCGGAGATTGAGCTCTGGTCGCGTGGATAGATGGCGTTGGCTCGGTAACAAGGACGGAAATTTTCGTGGCGAGGTTAAGAAGTATTTAAGGTCCGGCCGGAGGTTAGTGGTAATATGGTGTTGAATTGGTGTAAGTGGGTCCCCATCAAGTGCAACGTCTTCGCTGGAGGGCGCTTTAGGTGGAATTCCTACCTTGGTTTCTTTGAGGAATAGGCGTGCAGTTGTGGACTTAAGCCGTTTCAGTAATCACGGGACGAATCGATAGAACACCTTTTACTTCGTGCATTGTGGCTGCCTTATGGCAAGGCATCGCCGGTGGTGCAAGATTCATAACATATTTGTTTTCTCCTTTGGTGATATTATTGAGCTTCACAATTTCGTGGGTTAAAGGCATAGCTAAAGAGGCTTTCCAAGGTATTGTGTTGATCGGTCGCGGGTCGTTGTGGAAGGCGAGGAACGAGTTCGGTTCTCTAACAAGTCGGTGTTAGTGACATTCTGAGTGAGGTCAAGCGTCGGGGTATTTATGGTTCTCGAATAGAGGTAGGATTAAATCTTTGTCATGGGAGAATTGGTGTAAATTTTCTTTTATGTAAGTTTGTAGCTTGTGGCGGGGGCCCTGTTTTTGGGGTCGCCTTTGTTGGTTAATGAAATTCATTGTTCAAAAAAAAAAAAAGAATAAAAAGGAATACAAAACCTCAAACTCCGGTGAGATTACATTTTTTTTTGTTGAATAAAGTCGTCTGATGTGAAGGCGAGAACGGTTGCTAGTTTTTTCTTTAATTTAAGAGTAAAATACATCGTTGGTCCTTAAACTTGTTCAAAAACATTATGTTGGGTTGTACCTTGGCTTTTTTTTTTCACCGTGAGTCCCTATTCTATGTTTTTTATCATACTAAGTCTCTTTGACTGTGATATCTCGGTCAACTCCATTACTTTTCATCTGATTTTGTTTTTAATCGGAGGGCATAACAGTCATTTCATGCTTTTCGATTATTAGTCACATAAATTAATCTGTATTATTTTCACATGTCTCATCCCTCTTCCCGCCCTCATATACATCTCGATCATTTAGACTGCCTCTTTTTTCATCAACAAACATTCTTTACAAGAGTTATCACAAACCCTAATTGCATGTCACAAAACTAGTTCTATATTATTGAGAATTCTACAACATGGATTTACATTATGGAAAGTAAGAAGAGATCCAGGTTTTTCAGTTGATGATATTGTTCTGTACAACTTTACTAAGAAAAAATACTTTGCGTTTTTTTGTTATATTCGTTGGAATATCTAATATGTTTATCTTTTTTGCAGTTAAGGTTTGACAATGTTCAGCTTTTCTTTCGTTTTTTTAAGCTGGTAGATCTAAATTACAAAGTTTTTTTAAAATACTGGTCTGGTAGAATATACGATGGAGGTAAAGAAATGTAACATATTGGATTTCACATACACATCAAACCATAAACAAAGGTGGCGTACAAGATGAGTTTTAGAGAGAGAAAGTTAGAGGTTTGAGAACTTTGGTGAGAGAAAGAAAAATCTTATTATGAGTTCCAACTCTCTACCTTGGGAGGTAGAGAGTATTTATAGTCTTACAATAAAACGCCACCTGACGGGCTGTGGATCAGGCATACAGTGGGTAAAGACCCGTCCGTCCTCCACGGTGTTACTATACTAAATACTACTTATTATTAAATAACTACGACTACGAGCTTTCTAACGATTACATATACTTGAGGTGACCGACACTTTAACTACTGGATTTTCCAAATCCTAACAATCTCCCCCTAAGGGAGGTCACCTCAAACACACATTAAAATTACATAGAATACAAACAGATATTACATTGAAATTGTTCTTGGATTCTTGTTCATGTTCTTTGTTCTGTAGCTCGTAGTCTTTGATTCTTCATTTTCGCATGTTTGGATAATCTGAGTGGAGATCTTTAACTGATCCACGTGATAATGAGTTTTGAGCCAGCTTTGAGATCATCAGCCACATTAATCTCTGACTCATCCATTATGGTGTTGGTATTATGTGATGTTGTGACATTTGGACTGACATGCTCACATTCGGATCATGATATATTCTTATCAGAGTAGCGGAAGCTTTCGTTGATTCATGATATTGGCAGCGTAGCGAAGCATTGAGTGAAAATATCGAGTCATTGATGCACTAATCATGATTTCTTTGGAACTGAATGTGTTGAGTGAGCATGCGGCTATGGTTTGACCGCTTCATTCGATCACCGCAAACGCCGGGTGTACCGCATAAGACAAGCAATAAAGCGCACGAAAGTGTCTTTGATCACTTTCGATGAATTGAGGTACACGGCCCACGGTTCCCGTTGATCGTACAAGTACCGCCTGTGATCGATATAATTCAAGAATTTCCTTGACAGGGTTTCGCAGTGCTCTAGCGTTCTCAAACCGAACGCCTCAAAGAAGACAACACGGAGGAGTGAACCGCAAAATGAGATTCATTGATTGATGAAAAAAGATATGAAAAATAATCGTGTATTGCTCAATAGAAATTGTTTTTGCAATACAACGAAGGTTTTAATGAAAATCAATTATCAATCATAAACACATTTTATTTTGAGAAATAAGTACACAGTAGATGTGCTAAAGAAAAGAGTTTTTAAGCACAACGACCGGTTTTTCAAAGGTATCCGTCAATCCATAACCTGAACCAGGATTGATTCAAAAAATTGAATCGCTCCATTGTTTTTGTTCAGTTGTCACATGGTTGATCTATTGGATAGATCACACATGCCACCTACCAGGAGCTTGTTTGATGTTGGCTCCAGAAGGCTTTCCATCTTCATAGTGAATATGTATGCATATCACTCAGATGTTCTGGCAATACCACAAGGATAATGCGTAGGACTCATAAGATATAATCTCTCTTTCCACATTGTGTGAAAAAGAGAGTCTTCATTGAATGTGTCCTAATGAGATTTATTAATGATCTCGTGGCTCTAGACTCAATTGTGCATATTTGGTTCCTATGCCGGAGACTAGGGAGAGGGTCTCCTTCTTCAATATCAACCATCTCTAATAGAGAGTCGATAGATTATGTCGGTTCCCCGTGAGAATGAAACAAGACCTTTTAATAGGAACTTGAGTGGTTTGGAAAGTTGAAGTGCAGTGCGTCACTGGGTCCATGACGTCTTGTCTTCAATACCGATGTTACCATGGTAACCACCAGTAGTATATGAATTGAACCCGGTTTCTGCCCTAAGGTTGAATAGTTGGAGGGCTATTTGTTTTAACCCTTTTCTCATTCAGTTCTTTTTCATTCTTCAACCCCTTCAGTGCTTACCGAGACTTCATTACTAGAACCTTGTTGGGTTTATTCCAGTTCTAGCTCTATCTCAGTCCGCACTCTTCCCATATCTCACTTTTCTCCTTTTTTCCATCATACCTAAGGACTTCTAAACTATCTAGTGGATTGTCCTGGTAGATCCCTCCGTTCCGGCGGATCATGGGAACTCAACCTAACCTTATCATCCTTATATCACCATGCATAAAGTAGAGTTGGTCGGTCTTTTGGTGTAGTTCTTCCGCTTGAAACCAATTGAAAACCATTTGAAAATCAATCAAGATACTTGTGATATAGAATCAAAGCATTTTGTATCTTAATTGTTTTGATATTTTAGAAATGCTCCCCTCAACATATGCATAAAAATTTCGAATTTGTTTAGCACATGGAGGCAAGAGATCTTTGAAATCGTTAGATTAAGAATGAAAGGTCCAATCTTTTGATTAACATTTTCTAAAATGATCGTCATCACTTCCCAATCAATTTGAGTAGATAAAACATTTTGAGGAAGGATGAGGTTTTCAAAGTTTGCTCCCCCTCAATATGTGCCTCAAGTTTGAAAGAGTTTTGCACATATTGAGGGAACTGCACTTAGAGACAATTTCAATCGCGTTCCAATAATTTGAGGTTTAATGTAGATGCTCCCCTCAACATGTGCATGGAAAATTTGAAATCGTTTGTCACATGCGGGGAGGAAAACATGCTAAACACTTATGAAACCATTTATCGAATTATCAGTTTAAATCCAATTTAAATCACAAATTCTCCCCCGATCACAATTATCAAATCATTTGAGATTTGTGATCTCTGTAGATTTAAATTGATTTTGAAAGCTTTTAAGGAGAATTGTGACTTGATTATGAAAACGTTTTAACTGATAAGGATCGGATTTTGAGACTTTAAACTCCATTGATTAAACATGCATAATTATCTTTTGAAAATATAATAATAACCAAGGTCTGGAACCAATTGTGTAAAATATTGTAAAACATTTTTGAGTATACCTTGCTCATTTAAGTGCAAATTGTTTGAAAATAACACTTTTTGATTTAATTGAAAAATCATTCTCCCCCTCGATCAATGACGAAAGTTGTTGATTGATGGATTGAGATTTTGATACTTGATAAGTTCTTTTGATTTTCAAAAATAGAGTCCGAAGTGTTTTCAAAACAATTGAGTTTTCATAAGATTGCAAATATTTTTCAGAGGAATCTTTAGACGGAAAAATATTTGAAATTAAACATTTGTCTTGTTAATGACAAACATTTGTTTTAGAATCAGAGCATTAGGTTTCAAATATGAGATAAAGCATGGCTCTGTTCTTTCTATGAAACGCGGGTTACTGCCTGAAATGACAATAAACCATATTTTTACTTTCTCCCAAAAATATTTTTAGATTTTTTTTTTAATATTCGAACATCTAAAGACCCGTGTCATTCTTTGAATGACAACACAAAGACCGTAGATTTTATCGAATCGAGGTAAAAAAAAACATGACAAAAAGAATTTTTTTTTGAGTTTTTCAGATTTTTATGGATTTTTGAAAGTTTTATATTTTTCTATTTGCTTTTTGTTGGTTTTATAATTTTGTATTTTGATTTTTGAATAAATATATACAAAGGATGGATGAAGAAAGACCTTTACTCCTCGTCTTCCTCCTGAAGACGTTTGAGTGTTTCTGGTTGAAGGCTTTTCAAGCCAAGTCGTGGAAGAATAAACTCAAAACGTTCTCTTGGAAGAGCTTTGGTGAAGATGTCTGCTAACTGGTATTCTGACTTCACAAAATAAAGTTCCACCACACCGTTTTCCACTTGCTCCCGGTTGAAATGATGTCGAATATCAATATGCTTTGCTCTTGAGTGTTGAACGTTGTTGCATGAGAGAGCAATAGCACTTTTATTATCACAGTACAGAGGGATTTTGTTGAATTCAAAGCCATAGTCCGATAATTGGGATCTCATCCAAAGGATTTGAGCACAACAAGATGACATGGCTATGTATTCAACCTCTGTAGAGGAAATAGAAGTACTCATTTGCTTCTTTGAAGACTAGCTTACAAGCTTATCACCCAAGAACTGAAAGCACCTCATGACGTGCCGACGTGTATCTTGACATCCTGCATGATCGATCTGCATAGGTCGTTAGTGACATACCGGTGTCCTTCGGGTACCATAGTCCCACATTGATGGTTCCTTGGAGATACCAAAAGACCCGTTTAACCGCTTCAAGGTGCTTTTAGTAGGCTTAGCGATATCTAGCACACATGCACATAGCGAACAAGATGTCCGGTCCGCTAGCTGTGAGGTACATCGTGGATCCAATCATACTTCGATATTTCTTTTGATCTACCATGATCCCTGAGTTGTCCTCATCCAGCTTAGTACGTTCAATCATGGGAGTGTCAACGGTGTCACATGATACAAATCCAAATTTCTTTAAAATCTCATTTGCATATTTAGATTGATTTATAAAAATGCCTCCGGGACTTTGTGAAATTTGTAATCCCAAGAAAAATGGCATTTGTCCCATCATTGACATTTGAAATTTGGAACCCATTTCATTTGAAAACTGATCACATTCATTGGGGTCAGTCGAGGCAAAGATAATATCATCAACATAAATTTGAACGTGAATTAAATGTTTGCCCGACTTCGGTGAACAATGTCGGATCAACTGCTCCTTTGCTAAATCCAGTGGATAGAAGAAACTTTGATAGCGTATCATACCATGCCCTTGGAGCTTGCTTTAAACTGTAAAGAGCCTTCTTCAAACGATAGACGTGAGTAGGATACTCTGGATTCACGAAGCCTTCAGGTTGACTGACATATACGTCTTCTTTAAGATCTCCGTTAAGAAATGCCGTCTTTACATCCATTTGATAGACTACCATGTTCTTACTTGCAACATTAGCCAAGAAGATTCTGATTGCCTCAATACGAGCAACTGGAGCAAATGATTCTTCAAAGTCAATGCCCTCCTCTTGACGGTATCCTTTTGCAACCAATCGAGTCTTGTTCTTTAAGACATCACCATGCTCATCAAGTCGATCAAACTCATGAATTTCTTCTTGCATGGCATTGAACCAACAGTCTTCATTCATGGCGGTTTTAATGTCTTTTGGTTCGACCTTAGAGAGCACGGAGTTGAAGAAGCACCATAAGGCATCGGTTGCAAGTTGTTTCTGTGTGGATACTAGACGAGAGGGGTTTCCAATGATGTTATCCAATGGGTGATCATGTGTCCATTTTCTAAGGTGTTCATGTGGTTGTTGTTGTGGAACTGAAGTAGCAGAGTCGATGTCTCCTGATGAAGATGGTTCAGATGATTATCCAGGAGCAAATATATTTTCAAATGGAGCATCTTCAGGAGTAGCAAAGGGATTAACTTCATCATTGATGCCAGAAACAATTCCATGATGTACATTTGATGATTGGTGATTTGTTGATGAGATAGAGTGATCAGCAGCAGACGCTTCTTGACTTAATGATATTGAGACTGAAGGGTTCACTTCATTCACTGGGATAGGAGCAGCCTCTGTTGATGGAATTGACATTTCATCAGCACTTGGTTCATAGTGTTCATCAAACATTGGATCAAACAATTTCTTTAAATCATCTTCAGATGGAGGTACATATGGAGTTGCTGGAGAGTTTGGTACAAGGGATGAACCAATGGGACTATTTTGAAGAGCGGGTCCGAATCCTGGATTGTCCAGAGCCATTTGACCGTCAGCTCATCGAACGTAACGTGAATTGTTTCCATGATATTTCGGGTTCTCTTTTTGTAGATTCGGTAACCCTTCTTGTTTGGTGCATAACCAACAAAAACTCCAATATCTGCCTTTGCTCTTAATTTACCTAGGTCTTGACCGTTATTCGTTGGATAGCACAAAGCACCAAACACACGAAGGTAGGAGAGATCAGGTTTTCGTTTATGAACAAGTTCATATGGAGTTTTTCCATGAGAGGTGTGTATAAGGGAATGATTTTGGGTGTAGCAGCAAAGTGGCAATGGCTTCACCCATAGAAACATTGGAACCTTTGAATAAATTAGCATTGTTCTTGCGGCTTCCATAAGAGTTCGATTTCATCTTTCAACTACACCGCTCGTTGAGGAGTTCGTGGAACGCTTCTTTGATGACTAATTCCAACACTTTCATAAAACTGAATTAAGTCTTTGTTGACAAACTCTGTGCCATTGTCTGTTCGAACAATTCTGATAGTATTGTTGAGTCGAACCCGAAGTCGTTTGATTAGTTTGATAATGACATATGGAGTTTCATCCTTTGTCCTCAAAAACTTTACCCAAGTAAATCGAGAGTAGTCATCAACAACTACTAGAATGTATTTCTTCCCATTTATCGTTTGCACTCTCATTGGTCCGCACTGATCCATATGAAGGGTATGAAGAACTTCCATTACTGAATTTGTGGGTTTTGGTTTGTAGGCATATTTCGTGCTTTTACCCAATTGGTAAGCTGAACAAAGATGATCCTTTTAATATTTTAACTGGGTAAACCTCGACAAGATCCTTTCTCGAAAGGTTATTTATGGTGCCGGTTCAAGTGATTGAGACGACGATGCCATAACCATGACTTTGTTTTAGAAGCCTTTGATCAAAGCGATTGGAGAAGACTTCATCATGTCTTCGATAGAGATGGTGTATAGATTAGAACCACGAGTACCTCTTAATAATTCCACACCATCAAGTTCTCTTACGAAGCAAGTATGTTTTCTAAAGGCCACCTCTAGATCGGAATCACAGAATTGACCAACAGAGAACAAATTATGACCAAGACCTTCCACATAATATACCCCGGAGATTACACTTTTTCCAACTACATAATCACCATAACCCATAATTGCTCCAAAATGGTCGTTCCGAATCTAATTCCGATGAATTTACTCACGAAGTTCATGAGTCGCGACCGGTCTCCAGTCATATGCTTGGAACGGCCTGAGTCCAAGTACCACTGAACGATTTGAACGATCTGCAGTTGAACACATACAAGAATGGATAATCTGGATAATTGGGATCCCCATGCAAGAATGGGTTCCACTTGGTTAGTAATAGTGATTGGAACACCCACATCCGAAATAGAAACATCCATATCAGAAGTAGAAGCAATGGAATCATTAGGAATAGATGCAGTGCTGGTGTCAGTATTTGACCTATTCAAAGTATGTTCACTTCTTAAGGGAATAGTTCTACCAATAGGCATCCATTTTCTAGTGGGCATAGTCTTAGCAGATTGAGGGCAAAACTGATTATTCTTATTGCCAAAAGGTATCCATTGATAACCTATCTTTCTAAATGTTCTTCCTGTGGGTTTCCACTGTGTTAGAATCGATGCTCTAGGTTGTTTAGACCTTATCTAGGATTATCAATAAGCACAAATAACAATGAACAACAATATGTATGCACAGCGGAATAATCAAACTATCATTGTTATTATTAAGGTTTCTTCGTCATCATCATGTGTTCTACAAAACACATCTACAGCCCCAATCCTAGACGATCAACTCTAAGACGGTTACAATCTAACAGGATCAATGATCCTTGAGGCTAAACACTCTATGCTTCCATTCACCAAAACCCTAGGCACCCGTTTTCCCACACACACACACTTTGGTGTTTTACATCTTGACACACATAAAACCTAATTCCCTGTATCTCTTTATATATAAAAGATACTAGGGTTACAAATGACTACAATGGACTAGATAATAAATACTTCTTTGACAAGTAGGTCCCTTGTCTTTCTTTGTCTTCAATAGTCCTTCATCTTTCATGTATTTTGTCTTATCAACTTTAAATATAGTTCCCAACAATCTTCCCCTAGTTGATAATGACAAAACCAAATAAGCACGAACAAGTATATCATGAAAGATAAACAAACTTCCCCTTAATTCATGCCACGCCACTCCAACATCTCTTCCCCTTTTTGTTATTATCCAAATAGGGAATGTAAGCAGTAGAAACTTCCCCTTAAGTGGTGCATGAACATCAAATGATTCTTCAAATCAGTAAGCTCTTTGTAATGATCACTTGTGAAGAAAACCAAATATAACGAATTTGATGAAGAAGTAAAATATCCCAAACTTGTGTCTATGTCTTGTACTATCCACGTGACGTCGAACTTATACTACAACAGAAATATAAGTAGATCGCAACCTCTTGACAAAATCCTCATCGTTAATGAGACACTGAGCACTACAATGTAACTCCTTTAAGTGATAGTTAACTAGGTCTTCATCCATCCACCCCTTGACCTATGAAAAACTAGATTTTGCAAGTCTTCGTCAACATCCTTTAAGCACGAACAAGTTATCTACAAAGTGTAACCCCCACTTTGAGATATGATAAGAACACAAACCTGTGAAACTCAACTACAACATCAAATTAGTGATAATCAACCTTCTTCGTAATCAATAATGCAATAAATCCAAATATGAGCTTTTTGATGTTTAACAACAAATAACCAAAATCCAAACACCATGTTTGACTTCCCCTCAAGTCCAAAACTCCTCGTGTGTGTGAACCAAAAACTCTTATGTGTGTGTGTCGCCAAAAATTCATAACAGATATCATACTCAACTTCTCCTCAAGTCGAAAACTATTCAAGAACCAAAAATCATTCCTTGTCCGATATCGATTAATGTTAGCAGTAGAAACTAATTTATCTCGGACAAAGTTAGCACTAGCATTTAGAACCATTCGCATATAATGACAAGGCCACGTGCAAATACTCCATAGCACTAGATCATCGATAAAAACAATTATGGAATAAAATAATCATGTACCTATGATCTACAATGAGAATGAATGAGTACGAGGAATATAATTGCCCATCATCCAATCATTAAATTCGAATATAGTGCATGACCACCGTCCATAAATCCATGCAAACCAACTATCCAAATCAATATTCGAATGATTTTAAACCAATAACACTCAAGTATGATGTATAAGTAGCAGTAGGTACGAGCAATATATTCGAGAAGCTGATGCGTAAAGCGATCACGCAGCATAACGTAAACACAACGAATAAAACCATCTCTATTGTAGCAATCTTAGCTTGAACCTTTGACGACCAATAAAACCATGAGCAGTAGAAACTCGCTTAAACTAGCAGTGGTTACCTTGTCGAAAGCAGTGGAAATGCTCAAGCGTAGCAGTGGTAACGAGTGAGGCTAGCAGTGGTAACGATCAAAGAAGCAGTGGTAACTAGCTATGCTAGCAGTGGTAATGAGACTGAGTTCTTGAGGTAGCAGTAGTTAGATCCAATAGCAGTATGTGTCGAATGAAACAATTGTTAATATTAACTTGTATTGGCAACACTTTAACGAACCACCCAGCAGTATTAACTTTCAAGACAACAATCCAAATTACCAGCAGACTCCAATCAATACTACTAACCACGTTAATAATCTATCATTGACCATGATTGTACTAGGTTAATTAATCACGTATACCACATAATAGATAGCGTAGCATGCAACCAATAAAATATCCTTTGTTGTCACTGACCCACATCTTGAGAGTAGATTGGATGCTATCGTAATTCAAAACACATGCATATCTTAGCCATAAACCCATGACAATTAAATATATACCACTAGATACCATCGACCCATTAAATTATGGAACCATGATTTTAATTGGTACGAGGTATATTTAATAGCACCAATCACCAATCAAAGTTACAGAATAATTATGCATAAGATGCAAAACCAATTAATGATTTGTTAGTCAATGCACATAGATATGTGAAGGTAAATTTAGGTCGTTATCAACACAGCTCCAAACAAACGACTTTAATAAACCCTAAAAATTCGAAACTTTTTACCTCTCTCAGCAGCCGTTTTTATGACTTAATAACTTTCGACTCAGACCTCAAATGAAAGATCCCTCTGGTGAAAAGTTAGATGAGTATATAGAGAAGCTTCAGCCAAAATTTCAGCCCGATCCAACGGTTCACGAAAAAGTTATCTTCGTTACAAAACAGTGCTGCAGAAACATATACGAATTTTTTTTCAGAATCGAATTTTTCTTCTTTTTGCCATCTTCTTCGAGAAACCTTGTAGATCCTAGATATCAAGAGCCACCCGCTCTAATACCACATGTTAGAATCGATGCTCTAGATTGATTAGACCTTATATAGGATTATCAATAAGCACAAATAACAATGAACAACAATATGTATGCACAGCGGAATAATCAAACTATCATTGTTATTATTAAGGTTTCTTCGTCATCATCATGTGTTCTAGAAAACACATCTACAGCCCCAATCCTAGACGATCAACTCTAAGACGGTTACAATCTAACAGGGATCAATGATCCTTGAGGCTAAACACTCTATGTCGACATTCACCAAAACCCTAGGCACCCGTTTTCCCACACACACACACTTTGGTGTTTTACATCTTGACACACATAAAACCTAATTCCCTATATCTCTTTATATAATAAAGATACTAGGGTTACAAATGACTACAAGGGACTAGATAATAAATACTTCTTTGACAAGTAGGTCCCTTGTCTTTCTTTGTCTTCAATAGTCCTTCATCTTTCATGTATTTTGTCTTATCAACTTTAAATATAGTTCCCAACACACTGTTTTCTAACTTTCTTTCGTCTTTGCCTTTTAGCCTTCTTTGCATGATTTTTAGCATTAACAATTTTAACTGGGCATTTGACAGCATTAGACAAAGCATTCACACCATAATCATGATTAGCAACAGAATTCACACAGACATCATTACATGGTTTGCAAATAGTATCAGAATTCGAATTAATTACAGTGCGCCTATGGCTAATACTAGAATCAACATGATTCATTTTATTCAACTCCCTACGGTGATCTTCTACTTTCTTCCAATGCACATTCTTAGCTTGCGAGGTCCTATCATTCCTTGCATTGCCTTGAGACTTTGACATGCTCGCTTTAATGTCACTGATTACTCCTGTAGAGGGAATGGGAATATTAGTTGGTTTTGATACTTTTTGCATTTCTGTTTAGATGTCTTTGGGATGTGAACTATTTGAAGGCATGGCGAAGTTCACTTTCTTAACACTAAAGGTGCTGGGATCTGAACTACTTGAAGGCATACTAAAGTTCACATTCATAACATTTGGCATTGAATGAGTTGCATACTTGGCACTAGGCATAGAACAAGATATCAAGGGATTGACTTGCTCACCTAAGGATTTAGGGCATATTGTAATTAAGCATTCTAGAAGTTCTTGAGATCGTTTGGCATATAAGCATGCATGGCCAATTGCATTATCAATTGGTTTCTCTAACTTATCCTCTTCTACAATCTCACGGAGACATTCTAGGCTGTCCTTAAGGTATGAGAAATATGTTTGAATAGCAAGTTTGTTATTTCTAAGATGAGGAGGAACATATTTCACCGACAAAGCATATTTATTACAAACATGCACCTTTGAAGCACCATTCTGCCCATTTGTCATTGGCATTTTCCCTTTACCACGACTCTTGATTCTCAATTTCCTTTTGCAATGAAGTTATTTTTTCATTATTTTTGTTACGAGTGACTTTTATTGACTCAAATAACTCATTGAAATGACGCTTAACCTTTTCATTTTCTTCTAGAAAACTCTCATTTTCCTTTTGTAAAGCATTAACCAAGTTTTGAAGATGAAAGTTCTGAGAATTCTAAGAATCTAAAGGAGGAGGCATTTGGGAGCCAGTTACATTGTTCATTTCACCCTTTAATTGAGAGATTTGGGCTTTCAACTTTCGATCGTGTTCTGTGAGCTTGAATCGTTCATCACGTTTGTTTATTTCAAAAGCGCATCAAACTCTGGAACATCCGAGGATATCTTGATGTTTGAGGTTTTAACATTTTCTTTGAGATGTTGATATTTTAGTTGTAAATCAAAATGTTCAACTTCTAGTTTAGAAAAATGTTTTACCAAATTATTGTGATCATCCTGTTCAATTTTCTCACTTAGTTTAGAGTTTTTGATTTCAAGCTGAATGACACGATCATGGGAGACTTTCAAAGCAACAGATAATTCATGAAATTGAGAAGCAGTAATAGAACAATTAGTGGCAGTGTAAAACACATCTTGAGCAATACATTCAGAAATAAGAGACTCATTCAGTGTATGCAAGTTTTTCATCTCAATCTCATTATATTTTAATGCTCGTTCATAGTCACTAACCACAACTATCATTGCATCAAATTCCTTTTCCATTTCTTTAATATCTGAATCTATCCCCTTTTTAAGACTCTCAAATTGATCTTTTAGTTGTTTAAAGAAAGGCATGACCTCAGTTAGATAGCACTCTTTTGTTTGCTCAAAACCCCTTTCCCCTTCAGTTATCCCAGTGGGTGTGATCCTTTTCTTACAAGTTTTCTCAAAATCGACAAATAGTTGAAAAATAACATATTGACTGATTAAGGTCTTGCTCTTAGTGGCAATAGTTCTAGGAACTAAATGCATTGGTGAATTTGGAGGATACACATTTCTGCAGCATTTTCCTAAGGGGATGGTTTGTTTCAACAAGATTTTCAAACTTTTGCTTATCTAAATCCTTTTCCGAACACTTGTTGAGGAGTTAACAACGTTTGAGGCTTAAACTTGTTCAAGGAAATCCAGTTTTCCTTCTTGTAATCATGGGGTTTGATCGTTATGTTATTCTTTTTACATTCAGGATCTTCTAGCTTCTTATTCATTTTCTCCCTAGATGCATCATCTAATTTTCTATCTTCCTCATTGCACTCAACGCAACTAGGTTTTTGTCTAGGTTTAAGAATCTCATTTCCATCATAGATCACCTTATTAGCAGCTCTAGCCTTTTTAATGACCTCTGGATTTAGTTCCTCAACAAAGGGAATGCTATGCTTATCGCTTAAAACTTTATGCTTAGTGATCAAGTGAGCAGTCTGAATGGTATTCCCTTGTTCGTACAACTTATTTTCAAGCTTATTTTTCAAAGTTTTTAGATTGGAAAAATCATTCAAAAGTTTTGATTCCTTAGCATTGAATTCTTGCTTAAGCATTTTAACATTTTCTTGAAGTTCTTGTTTTTGCTTAGCAGTTTTAGAAAGCTTTTCTTGTAAGAATTTTAACTCTTGTTTTAAGACTTCTTCTCTAAAGTTACTTTTTCTAATAACTGAACGCATTTGGTCATCCAACTCCTCGCTTTCACGAGTAGTTAACTCAAACTTAGCACGTTGTTCATAAATGGCAACTCGTTCTTTATAGGCATTAAGTTGAGAGATAACAGAATCATCAGGGGCACATGCGGTGTATTCATCAAAAACATAGTCATCATTGACTGCAGAAGATGCATCACTTGGTACGACCTCACTTTCACTTTGTTTCACATATTGATCATATGGGACAACATTGATATTACCCATATTTTCAATATCTGACACAATAGTTTCAGTTGATTGTACATTGTCATGCATCTTTTGCACATCGGCATCATCGTATAGTTTTAATACCTCAGAAATGATTTTGTCTTTGGATGAACCAGCTTGTGGAGATGAGGAGACTTTAGGAGGGACCATTGGAGAAATGCTAGCCATGAAAATGGTTTGTGCAGTGGGTTCATCATCAACGTCAGAGTCGTATGCATCACAATCAGCAACTTGAAAGGCATTCGATGATTGTGGTCTATCTCTGAATTGGTCGCTCATCCACATCGCATCATATGTCTTGGCATTTCCTCGAAGAAACAACAACTCTTCTTCATCCAAAACAGCTCCATTATCCTGAGCTTGCACAAGCAACATCTTATCCACGAAGTACTCTGCATTCGAGGCGTTTTGGCGATGTCGCGGTTCCTTGAAATATGTCCCTCACCACCAAAATTGTAACACTTGATCGGCTTTGCTTGTCCCTGATTTCCATTCCTTCCCTATTCGATTTGCAGCATAACCTCTACCAACTCCACCTCTTCCTTGTTCGTATGCGCCTTTCTTGAACTGGCCGCACCATAACCTTCCCATCTCCGAGTGGCTTGATTGTGTGGATTTGATGTTGTTCTGAGGATGTTGTTGGTGTGTGGGAGAGAGTTCATGTTTTGACTAATCATGAGAGCCAGTTGATTAATGAAGTTTCCACGGCCGCATCAACATCGACTTGTTTGAACATTGGATCGGGAATGAGTTTGTGATTACCATTACCCATGGGTATAACTTGAGATGCTTTGGTGGTAATTCCAATGTTTGAGTAGAAGGAAGTTGAATCATTTGATGAGCTTGTCTCTCCCGGGTTGGTTTTGAACTGATCAAGAATCCTTTTTTCAAACATAGCATGTCTCTCATTTTGAAGAAGAAAGGCATAGAGTTGCTCATAGTTTGTATTCTTCAATCCTTTGGTTAGCTTCACAGAGGTGACAAACTTGTGCCATTCGAAATTCATGTTGTTCACAAATTTAGAGTTCAGCTGAATGTTTGGCATGGTCATTCTGATGTTCCTCATGTCATTAACAAGCTTGTGGAATCTCACGTAATACTCATAGATACTCTCATCTGGTTTCATCTTGAAGTGCTCAAATTCATCATAGAGTTGTGATTCTCTGTCTTCCATAGTTAATTGAGAACCAGAAAGAAGCATCTTGACATTATCCCACACTTGCCTTGGCCGGTGTTGTGATTGATAAGCTTGTAGATATCCTTTGGAAGGCCTTGAAGTACGATGTTAGAAGCCACGATATCGATCGAATCTCTTTTCTCCTTATCATTGAGCTCATCATATGTCTTTGGTCTGTCTATTCCATAGATCATTGTTCCATCTGCAGTTGTATCAATTAAGTCTCTTGTAGTCTCAATCTGATAAGGTCCTTCATCAATTGATTTGAGAATGTTGACCCCATTTCCTTTCCAAGACAAGTACAATCGATTCTTTGAGCCCAAGAGTCGTAGTCGGTTCATCAAGCATGGGTGGGCGGGTATCGAACCATTGCTTGAACATTCTCGACAACAGTGGAGATGAGTGTAGGTATGTTGGTAGACATGTTTAAAGATTACACGGATTTTATAACTCAATGATTAAACCGGGAAATAGATTCTTTCACGGGATTTTACTAAATCAAGAGAAAACCGTATTACACACAAGAGTCAACCAAGTCGCTAAGAATCCTTGAACCAAGTCGCTAGGCACCAAGTTGCTAAGTAATTTGAAGACAAGTTGCTAAGTTTCCAAATCACTACGAATTTTGACAAAGAAGTCTCTATGCACCAAGTCGCTAAGATGTCAAGTCGCTAAATAGCAACTCGCTAAGGACCAAATCGCTACCACCAAGTCGCTAAGAAACTTAAAGAACAAGTCGCTATCAAAATTGAAAGCAAGTCGCTACCTTACCAAGTCGCTACCCGTAGTGGAGAATCCACTAAGTGTATTGTTTGTCGGCTTGTCTCAAAAGGCAAGTCGCTACGACCAAGTCGCTACCAAAACACACTAAAACTCGCTACCTTTTTCTTTAAGCAAGTCGCTACCAAGAAATTCACTCCGAGAGCCAAGTCGCTACTAAGAAAAACTTTAAAAGCACACTTTTCAATCCAAAACAAGCTCAACCACATTGATTCAAGCTTACCAAATCAAAACCCAAGCACATACAATGATCCTAAACACAAAAGTACACCCAAAATTTGAACTTTAACACAAGAAGTGAACCAAATGATGCAAAAACCACTAAACTTTTTCAAACTAAAAAACCATCTAAAAACCACTAGAAATCCAAAGATGTGTAAGAGATGATCTAACCATGGCTCTTGATACCATTTGTAACATATTGGATTTCACATACACATCAAACCATAAACAAAGGTGGCATACAAGATGAGTTTTAGAGAGAGATAGTTAGAGGTTTGGGAACTTTAGTGAGAGAAAGAAAAATCTTATTATGAGCTCCAACTCTCTACCTTGGGAGGTAGAGAGTATTTATAGTCTTACAATAAAACGCCACCTGACGGGCTATGGATCAGGCATACAGTGGGTAAAGACCCGTCCGTCCTTCACGGTGTTACTAAACTAAATACTACTTATCATTAAATAACTACGACTACGAGCTTTCTAACGATTACATATACTTGAGGTGACCGACACTTTAACTACTGGATTTTCCAAATCCTAACAAGAAATCATAGTTTAGGGATGAGCAAGAACCACATGGCAAACCGCAAAAACCGATCCACAACAAAAACTGGTGGTGCGGTTCTTAAAAACAGAAAACCGCATTTTTTGCGGTGCGGTTTTGGTTTTCACCGAAAAACCGGACCAAAATAACCGCACCACACCACTCCATCATATTAAAATATATATGTTTTTTAATTTTTAAATAACACACTAAAGTTTATAATTTTTACATGATAAAATCCTTTTATTTATACTTTTATAATTAGTTATTTCAAACATAATTTATTGGTTAATTATTGTTTAAGTTTTAGGTCATTAAACTTTATTTTTCTTTCAATTTATTATCGAAGTTTATAAAATTCTCTATCTCATTTAACTTTTACTATTGTATATTTCAACCCATTATGTAATCTTATAATATATTTATTTTATAATAATACATAGAAAAAAATTAATTTGAAAAAAAAGAAAGAAAAAACCCAAAAATCGCAAAAACCTGCAAAATCGCAAAACCGCGCGGTTGTGGATTCTCTTAAAAACCGCAATCGATGCGGGTTGGTTTTTACCAGAAATCGCACCAACCCGCACCATGCTCACCCCTACCATAGCTGATTTGGTTGATGTTGATATTGTGTCAGTTGAAGAGTTGGATGTTCTTATGTATGAAATAGGTTACGAGCTAGGCAAAACAAATTAATGTTACTTTATTAAACACGGTAGTAATTTAGACGATGGTTTATATAGTGATGACGCGTACCCTCAATCGGTCGAAGGACTCCCTTCGATCTCGGTCGAACCTTCATCTCGAAAGACTAAGTCAATCTTCTGAAGTCATCGTTGGCGTCAAACCATTCATCACTGATATGGTTACCAACTGAGAATTCCCAATCGAATGCCTAATCCCTTCGGGGCATGACCTTAAAAACACTAAGACGAAGAAGGCTAAGACTTGGTCCAACCCACGTCCACTCTTTCTCCTTGGCTTTCCCACCAAGACAGGGAGAGTGGGGCATTAAGCCTTAGCGGTTACCACAAACAATGGGATGCCCCCATGATCTCCGAAACATATGCAAACACTCTCCAATCCTATTTTCTTCCCTCTAAATAGATTGGACGAGTCATTACTTATGATATATTCACTTAACACTGATTTTCTTACTTCAAACTTACCTCCATCCTATAACACATAATTACTTACACGCCGGAGGTGGTTCGCAGGGTCTAACCCTTGCGCAATTACTTAACGAAGTGTTTCCTTATTTCTTATTGCAAATTGGCTACAATCTTGGAGCAAGTACCCTCATACCCTTCGATCATCATCGCAAGGCCTGGTCGTACGATTTATTGTACAATCAGTGACCCCATCCGTGGGACCCGCTACAATTGGTCTCGTTATTTCCAAGCTTATAAACAGGGTAACATCCATAGATGTACTAACTGAAGTGATTCATTACACATAACCAACTAACGAAAATACCATTATAAAAAAAGAAAATTTGCACATTTGGTCCCTTTTGTTGCAGAATCTTGCAACATCTATCCTTTTTGCCAACGGGCATTTGTAATTATTTTTAAGAATTTTGGTTTATACGTTTTCAATCGCTATTTGTCCATTTTATATGTTTATGTATGTTTTATACGTTTTCGTACATTTTTGTACGTTTTATGCGGTTTTATACGTTTTGTACGTTTTATACGCTTGTGTACGTCTTTATACGTTTTTGTACGGTTTTTATTCATTTTTATGTGTTTTTACGTTTTTGCACATTTTTCATACATTATTGTGCATTTTTCTACGTATTTATGTGTTTTTTTACATATTGTATGTTTTCATACATTAATTAATCCGTTTTATCTGTTTTTATCAATTTGTACAAGGAACTGAAGAGATAGTGCACCCGTGTCTTATCACAACAAACCCACTATCCCCAGATTGATGGCATGAAGATCCTCGTCTATAAGGGAATATAATCCATAATTAGACATTAGTGATCGGGAATATAATCCATCATTTATGTAACGGGTGGCAAAAGATTTAGTAACTTGTTTGTAATGTTTTAAACTATAGTAACATAAGTGAACATACCCCAAACTTTAGTAACTTATGTCAATATTTTCTCAAACTTTAGTAACTTATTTGTCTATTAACCCATAATACATTAGTGCCACGTAGGAATTTAACTGGTAGTAAAGGGTTAAAACTAAGACAGTAACTTATGTAACTGGTGTAAAAATTTTGAGTAACTTGTTGTAACGTTTTAAACTATAGTAACTTATGCGAACATTTTCCCAAAATTTAGTAACTTATTTGTCTATTAACCCTTTTACAAATGTATGTGGTCTAAATATCAATGCATTTTAGTTGTTTTATTGCAAGGACTAGTTTTACGTACCTTGACCATCTCTCGTCTCTTATCTCGTTCTTTAGATTCATTATCTCTATTATGCTTTATTATTGTATCACTAACTTCATCTTATGTAGGTTTTCGACTCTATTTTTTACTTGACGTTCTCTTCTAGGGGGAGTTCACGTCAAGGGAGAGTTGTACATTTGGAATTTTTATTCCGCCATATCTTTCTCTTGGACACTCTCTTCGTTTCGACAAGAAAGGGGAGGAGAGAATAAAACTTAAACATTTTGCAAAACCTTAAACATCTATTTTTTGAGTTTTACTGAATATAATTTTATGTTTTGTCATCAACAAAAAAGGAAAGATTGTTAATACAAACAAGCCATAAAAACATTTATTTATATTTTTCGATTTCTTTAAGTTTTGTCGATAACAACCATAAAATTATCTCAAGTAAAAATCTAAAGATTACATGTTATCATATTTATTTTTACTACTTACTTACGTTTGTTTGCAATAATATAATTGTAAGTAAATGTGTTGGGTAATTCTCAACCCATAACCCATGACCCAAAACCATAGCCCATGTGCATGGCATCATGCATGACATCAAGTTGGGTAAAACCCATGGCCCATGACCCAAAGTCCATGACCCATGACCTAAAGTCCATAATCCATGATCCAAAGTATGCATTGCATCATGCATGAACCCAGTTGCCGGATCCCTGGGTTTAAACTGGCTCGATCCTTTTTCCAAGGGATCCGCAGGATCTCAGAGAACTTTTTGCCTATAAAAGTGAGCCATTTATTCTTTGTTTCTTACCCATTCTTATACATATATTCTCTCATTCTTATATCTCTCAAACCTCAGATATAAGGGGTCATTCTTGTAGTTATCTTCTTGTGTTTCTTACGGTTCTTCTTAAAAGACGAGATCACTTCTTTGCATACGAGTCTTCCAATCTTCAAGAGAATAGTTGCTAGGATTCATCATCACTACAAGATCACTGAGTTTTTTCTTTTATTTGATACATTACATTGTATTCGTTAAGTTGGTGTGTTAGTTGTGTTAGTTGTGATAGTTATGTTAGTTGTGTTGGATTGGTTCTTCCGTGTGAAGAACCTGATATTTAGCTTTGTACCGGAAAAAGTGTAAGCGATGTTGGGAGGCTTCTCTACCGGTTAAAGGAGCTTGTTGATATAGTGCTTAAGAACTCTCGAGTTGGGTATTCGGGGAGTGGAGTAGGGCAAGGAAGGTGTCCTTGTAGCCGAACCACTATAAATCATTGTGTCCTCTCTTTATTTTATCGTGCTTATCTCTTTTCTTACTTACTTGAATTTTTTTTATTTCATTATCCAAAGGTTTCACATACAATTGATCTAAAAGTTTTTATAAACAAATTTAAATCGATAAAAACTATTCAACCCCCCTTCTAGTTTTCTACAATGTGCAAGCAACTGGTGGTCAGTCTGAAAGTCATGTTCAATCAACTGGTGATCAATATGAAAGCCATGTTCAAGGCAAATCTGGTTCCATCTAACTCTCAATATCATAGTGCAGTTCAAACAAATGTGGTCCAGTCTCAATATTGAAGTCATGTGATGCTGGTTCTGGTTCAGGTGTGACTTCAAAACCAATGTGGACTAAAAAAACATTTTAGCAACAAGAATGGCCTCACCATATGTCATATGTGTGAAGTATTTCAAAGATAATGTTTTTCATATAATATGTATTTCCTAGACAATATTTGCACTCAGAACAATGTGTGTTTGTGTACTTTGTAGACTAACAAATTTTATGCATTTGAAAATATATCTATTTGCATTATCTATGAAATCATCTCATGTTAGTCTATAGGATAATGAGTTTTAAATGTATCCATTTGCCTATTTAAGTTCACTTTACCCGTTTCTACAGAATGTTGCAACTCTATAATCATAATAATTGTTGACTTTTAGAAAGTCAATTAATTTTCATTACACATAAAAATTGAATATTTAATAGTCAAATACCAACATTCAACAACATACAGAGTGTTGCAAGTTCATAGCATGGTCCTGTGAGCTTCCTTCACCATAAAATTTTTGGACTGTTTCCTTTGAATGATTCTCTGGCTTGGTAACCTTCTTGTATGTATATTACTTGGACATGTGTTTTGACTTGGATCATGTTAGTCTATTTACGGATTTATGTAACACAATGTTTTTACAAGGACGAAACATATAAAGAAATACAACTATACACGAACCAAACAAAAAAATGAGTACAATAGCTAATAGTCAACCAAGGAGGTGTGACTAGTCAACAACTTCCCAAACAAGCCTTACAATAAGTAGGTAGATAAGTAAGTACCATTTTCGTTTAAAATGGAAGCAAAATACATTAATTTTCCCTACACCATCCTACAAAATACAAAACCCAACGGATCACCACCAAACTACCTACACATTAGATCAAGATCAAGATCAATAAAACCAACAAAGTTATTGCAGCCAACAAAGAGATGACACATAAGGTTATCCATTTCCACACATTCTCCTCTTGAGCAAGAATGTGTATTTGACACGATTGAAGTGCATATAGATCTTCATTTTTGGACCATAATAGGTCTCTCTGGCATAACTGCAAGGCTGCTTTGAGTTCATTCTTAGACCTGAACAACTCAGTGATGACAACCTTTGATCTAGGACACATTGCTAGGTCCAACCAGCTGGTAAACTGGTAAGCCGAATGCTAAAATTTAAACAACATAATTTAGTTTTTAAATAAAACTGCCATTGTTACTGTACACTAAAAATGTGACGTATATGCACTCTTAAAAGTTACCAAATATACATAAACACCATTGTTATTGTTCATTAACCTTACAGCAAAAATATCAAAGTATGAGTAATGTACTAACAACATAAACATCAAAAAATGAGTAATGTACTTACTGAACAACCAAAAAACCTACGGCCTGGATGTAAATTGTTCAAGCAAGTACGAACTACAGCTTCTTGTGTTAGGTTCCCATTTATGTAATACAAGCATCAATATGAAGAAATGAGGTAAAGAATAGATTGGATGAACACACACACACACTTATGCGTATAAAATGAGAGAAATTTTATGCATATGATAAATGTGAATGTGAACAACCAACTCCCAAATGGGAGTTTACAATATTATTTATAGGGAGGGAGCTAGGGCAACACACAAGCTCCCTTCCTTTCCTTATTGGGCTTTGGCATAGGCTCATGGGCTTTCTACATGAGCCTAGCCTTGATTACTAACTTAAAAGCCTTAATTAAGCTAACTATTACATATTTATTACAAACACTTGAAATATAGTTTAGGAGTGATTCCAACAATCTCCCCCTAAGTGTTGGTAATTAATGATTAGAATGAAAAACGTTGTAGGTGTCTTTGATGTAATAGTTGCTTTGACGTCTTCTAAAATTCTTCTTTCTTGTGAGAAGAATTGTCTTGATTCGAACAATCTCCCTAGTGTAGGGATCTTGATTCTTTTGAAGTATCTTGCTTTGACATCTTTGATTACTTTGTTCTTTGATCTTTGTTCTTTGTGATGGAAGTGATAGTATGTTGTGGTTATCGCATCAGTCCGCTTTGTTGCTCCGGTGTCTCCACGTCTTTCTCCAACATGCTCACACGCTCTTTAACGTTGGATTTCAGTACTGATGTAGTTCTCTTAGTCTTTGAACTTTGTAGATTCTTTGACATTGAAGAATCATTCTGACTTTGTGTTGCCTTTTGAGAGAACTTCAATCAGTGTTGTTGTTGGTATGAGCATGTGAAGAATCTGCACGATCTTTTCCTCTCACGAGCATCCATAAGAAGAAAACATAAAATATGGGTTAGAAATAATCCAGCGCTTACAAGTTTGAACCGAGTATGTTAACAAACATAGTGTGAAAACACGCCTCTAATTCTCACTAAGGCTATTCTGAGCTGGAGTCCCACAAGTGAGATAACGCGATATACCGAAGTACATCTACAGTTCAGGTGAGTCACCGAGGTACACGAAGCATCACCCACGACGTAGACCGTTTGAGACACACTAAGCATAACCCACAAGGAGTTACCGAAGTGACTGCTGTCGGTACGTTTGATGTTGACCCTGGCAGGAGTTTCCATTCAATCACTGAGGATCACATGTGTCAACCTCTCATAAATGTTCTCGACAGATTGCTAAGATCTGTGAAGGACTCGATAATGAATCACTTGTGTTCTTATTGTTGAACGACAAGCAATGAATTGTCAAGTGTACCTAAGAGATATTTTGATGAATCTCGTGGCTCTAGACTCAATTGTGCGTTTGGTTTTCCTGAGCGGAGACTAGGGAGAGGGTCTCCTTCTTCAATACCAGCAATCTCTAAGAGAAAGCTGATAGTTTACGTAGGGTTCCCTGTGAGAATGAAACAAGCTTCTGTTGAGAGAAACTTGAGTGGCTAAGAAGGTTTAGTGCATGCGTCACTGGGTCTATGACGACTTTATTCTTCAATACCGGTGTCATCTAGTGACAACCAGTAGCATATGAATTGAACCCGGTGTATGCCCTAAGTTGAATAATCTGGAGGGCTATTTATTTTCACCCTTTTCATTACTTTTCTTTTTAATTCTTCAACTCCTTCTTTCTCCGATTCTCATTTTCTCCTTTTTAATAATAATACCTAAGGACTTCTAGATTCTAACTATTGGTGGTGTCCTTGGGTAGATCCCTCCGGCTCTGGTGGATCATAGGACGGTTATTCCTAACCTTAGTTGCCTTATAACACCATGACTAACCTATGTTGCCATAAAACCATTTACATTAAAAATCTCTCAAAGTGGTTATGAGTAAAAACATTTTGTACCACTGAAAGAGTTTTAAATGTTGCATAAATACTCCCCCTCCACACGTGCTTAAGTATTTTGTGAAATCTACACGGTGAGAGAAGAGCGCGCACTTTTGAATTGATCAACTCAAGATAGACAATTCCCGAGACACGGTTACATCAGCGACTAGGTCACTTGAAGTTGTAAACACTCCTTGGAGAGGAGGTTTGACCCGTCAAGGTTCATTTCTACCAAGAGTTTCTCGAATGGTACATTATACTAGGACAAGTCCTTTGCGAGACCCGTTTACATCACTAGCGAACTAGTTTGAAATTATTACCCGTCCCGGACAAGTCTTTTCGAGTTACTAACATTTATGAGCTCGTCAATTCATTGGTTAAGTCTTTAGCACAACGATTCAATAGCAATTAAGTAACATATTTCTTATCACATAATTTTTCTCCCCTCAAAATGGCATATAAATGGTAATTTTTGACGAAATTTTGATATCGAATATGTCCATTTCGAGTTTTGTGGGAAGATTACCACGAAGAACAATTTTTGAACAAAGTTTTAAACAAATACTCCCCCTCAACAAGTGATATTAACTTTTGAGGTTTTGAAAAACATAAGGGGAAGTACTTGTTTTTTTGAGCAAAACTTTGAAAAGTAAAAGTTTTGATTAGTTTTACTCAAAAGAAAGAAGCTTTCGCTCCTTTTATAAGGATTGTGGCACTGAAGCGTACCATAGGATCCTTTTATGACAAGAACGGGTTGTACATTGTTATGTGTGCACAAGCCATTGTCAGATAAAAATCACACATCCAAATAATGATAAGAGAAACAAATTAAGGGGTACCAGGAGTATCAAGTATTCGGCAATAACTCGGGAATGCGTTACGGGCGATGATAGGCGTGAGAGATATGCTTTGACGACCACCTACAAAACTCTCCAATGTTCTGATCTGATCCCGCCTAAACAACCTTTCATCAATCCGAGTGATGATCTTCTTCACATCCCTCCTATCCCTCGAATTCCATCTCTTCTGCGACCCAATGCCTTGATGAATCTCTTTTAACCGATATGCCAAACCATCCCGAACCTTCTTCAACATATGATCACAAAATTTGTGTAGCTCCTTGCACGCCATGAAGCAATTGTGGTGTAGTTCACTTCGGTAGACTACCCCAAATGGTTTCTTGATGAGGGTGTATTGAGCAAGTTGGTTTATGTCGGGAAGGTCAAGCTGTGGTTTTGTGAGATTAACACGCTTCTGATACGATTCCACGACAAGTTGAATGTCTTCTACACGTTCTTGGATCACAATGCTTCTGATGAAGATTAGCAAGGACTTGATGTACTCGCGTTGGATGTTCGTTGAGAAGTGTCACATTCTTCCTTGTAACTTGGCCAGATACATGTCTTCAATGTTATTTAGCGATAATCTCAGAAAATCCGCTTCACAAAAGTCATATTCCTCTTCGTCTTGTCGTTTGACCACTATTTTCTTAAGGAATGTGTAGTCCCACTTCGACGAAAGAGTAACATGCTGAATTGCAACAATCCGTTTTTTACTAAACACTTCCTTTTTCGACTTGAACTCCGGCGGCTTTTGTAGTAGATTCTTCGTCGTTACGGCCAATGATGAATCCCATACGATTGCATCGAGATCATACTTTTCCACTTTGTTGGCAAACATGTGTGTGTCTTCTTCCTCGATGGCTATCTTTGTTGGAGTATATTCTTTGCGGAAAGGGAGTGTGAGTGATGTAGCGTATTTTACAGTAACATCACTACGTGTAGAAGAAACTCGGTCGTTTTTGAAGAAATAGCGGTATGGAATCTTGGGTTGATCCGGTGGACCAATGGTAGGTAGAGGTTTGGTCAGTCGGTGTAGTATGGAGCTTTATTTTGTCTGGTGAAGTCTATGTTTGATTCAGGATTGAGCCAATCAATGTTGTTAGACATGGCTCGTGCAATTTTGTCGAGATGATATTCGACTTCGATTGCACTTTATGCGAAATGTCTTTAAGTAGTTGAAATGCATCATTCTGGATTCGCTTCAACTCTGCTTTGGTCATTTTCTTCACTTTGAACTTTTTCTGTATAAGCTTCACATGCTCCATTGTGCGACCATCTACCATTTCTTGACCTTCCGGTAATTGAGGTGTAGCATCAACAAGTTTAGAGAACCAGTCATATTCATCGGTGTCATCTTCGTCTAGCCATGACACAACATTGGTCTTTGTCTTCTTCATCTTTGGCTTTGGCGATGATTACGGTTTCTTTGTTGTTGTAAAAGAAGTAGGTTGTTGTTGGGGCTCAGGGATTTCTTCATCGTCACCACTAGTGTATTCAAAGTGATCACCGGTTTTATCTGTTTGTGGTGGTGACTCGGAATCACGAGGTTTGTCATTTCAGGAGAGCGAGGTGGAGATCTTCTTTCGGTGGAGGTCCGTTGGGTTGGTGGAGGCATAGAGGATGAATCATCATTTTTCTTCTTTCGTTTTGCCTCAGCATCCTTATTATTATCATCATCGTCTCTTGGACGCTTAGCCCTTTCAAATTTATTGCTTTGCATGGAGTTTTGAATTGAAAACCCGGCAATGCCTCAAAAAGTTTAGCTTCATCAGTAAGCGTTGCATCGTTTAGACATTTGTAGCACAAGCTTGGAGATCAACTTCGGCATCGAGACAACCTTAGGCTCAATTGGATTGATTTGCATTGCTACAGGAGTAGATTGCATTGTTTGCTTGACCAATTGCATGAGACTTGGATAGATTTTTCTGGTGAAAATCTCTCTTGTCACTCAGGGGCAGTGTCGATGAGAAACTTGTGAGTGTATTCTCTGATCGTCTTCTCCATTTCCCCTTGGATATCTCTATTGAGAAAATGTTGCAGTGTTCCCTTTCATCCGAAAATTCGTTTATCACGTCCTGAAGAATGTTAACTCTGTCGGCCAGTTGATCCAGTTTCTTGTTGACTACTTCTTTCTTCCTTACTTGCACGACGCTTTGACAATCTTTGTTTTTACTCGTGATGCCCAAGTATCGGTTGGTTTCTTTATCGATCACGGATGCGGATCGGTTGTAGCGTCTTTGGATGGTGGTGGTGATGAATGAGAAAAAGAGTCGGCGATGATGATTCATGAGGAGGCTCGGGGTCCTTAGGTGGCTCGAAGTTTGTTCCTTGCTACGTCGGACTGTCTAGAATGTAGTCATTGGCTTCCTTTTCGCTTGAGCCTTTTCTTGACCTTGATCCTTGCCTCTTCATCTGCTTGAGCTTGAGCTTCTTTTCTGCTTTTTCTTTAGGCTGCGGCCTCAACATCTTTATCGAAATTTTCTCGTCTTCTTCTTCTTCTTGTTAGGTTCCTAAAAGTCAAAGATCATCTCATCCTCTAGTTGCTTTTGTTACGATTCATGGGTGGTGGTACGGTTCCTTATCGGGTTGATTAACCTCATCGAACTGGTGTGGTTATTGCACCACCACTTGACCCTCCAGGGCCACGAGTTTGTTCACGGTTAATTCCTGAGCAACATGTTGTAGTCGGAGATTCTTCACTTTCTTTCTGTAATCCTTGTCTTCATCCGGTGGCTCTTCATCGAGACTCTCTTCTTCCTGTTCTTGCACCTTTGGAGTTTTCCTTTATCGGACTTGGGACTTGGAGGTTTTCAAGCTTAGTGTATCATCATTGCGGATTCGAGTAGATAACCTCTTCATCTGTTTCAGTGTCTTCCGAGTCCTCGTCCATAAGTTTTGGTTCTGGTTTGGGAATAGGGATGGCCTCCTTTAATGGAACTTTCCTTTTGAGGGTGTGAGTCCTCTTAGGATATTTACGTGTACTCTTAGTTCTTGCAACACTTCCAGCCTTTGCCTCTCTGGTCTTCCCGGAAGGTGTACCGAAGACTTTTCATCAATGAACCCCACTTTGCCTGCTTCAAGCTGCTTCCGGATATCGTTTATGCGATGAAGTCCCTTAATAGCGGCATTAAGAAGGCAATCAGTAATACGCGCCTTGTTTCTTCGTTGTTGAGTCCTTAAATCTGACAACATTGAGTGTGGGCTCAAGCAACACGGAGTGATGGTTGGGGTCATCAAGTCTCAAGGGAATATCTGGATTATTCCCTAAAATCCTTTCATCAACAGTTTTGTATATCGATATAAGGAATCTTGGTGCGGGCTTTTAAGGTATGACATCATGTAGTCCCGGTCGAGCTGCAAATTCGATGTGTTTCATGTTGACCATGCCCCAAAATATTTGTAGTTCCATGAGCTTCGGATGCTCAAAACCACTGTCACGTCCAGAAACTGATTTGGCAATCATGATGTAGAGGGTTCTCCATGGCTGGGGAATGTTCTTAAGATCAACTAATGAGTGTTTTGTGATGATCCCAACAGCTTCATCATAGCCGATGTCGACCATGAACTGGAGAGTAACATCTTACGTAGGAGTAGCGGTGTATTATTTGGATGTTTGGAAGAAGAAGAATAGCCCTTAAGTCTGCTGGAGTGATGGTGACTTGTTTATCGTTGAGTGTTACGATTCTGACCTCTTGACCTTTAACCTTATGCATTGTATGCGAGGTGGTGAACATAAATCACCGGCACCGTTGCAGAATTAGAGAGCATGTTCTTGTAAGGGTGAATCTTCAGAATATCCACAACAATTTGACAAGAAGACTCAGAACACGTGAAGTTATCGAAATCGACTCTGAGATTGTTCTTCCCAATCTTCATAGTGTAACCGTCGGGGAAGATGTCTTCCATTGAGAGAACATTGGGTGCAGCAATGTATTCCATTTGGACGTCCATATTGTGATCTGAAAGATATTGAGCCAAAAGAACCAACATATCGAAAGACATTATGTTAGTTAACAGTTGATTTTATCGTTCAATTATTGAATATGTAATGTTGATGAACGTTACGAGTCCAATGTCACTTGTTTGTCCAATAGTCCAAAGTAATCGAGAAAAGTTTTGTGAATTTATTAACTTTTAGTTTTGAAGTCCAAATTTTCACTCATTATCACAACATATTAACCATTTAAGCTTATTAGTGACATTTTGGTTTCGTGACGTTATGATTTATTTATTTACAAGTTTGTACGCGTAACAATTCATGATTTGGTTAAAAATTAGGCTTAGGCGTAGGATTTTCAAGCTTATGCGTAAAGCAGATAAACCATACGCGTTGGCATAAGCTTATGCGTAGGAACTTAACTTACGCGTAAGAAATGTTACGCGTAAGAAAAGAACCCTTTGCATAAAGCTTACGCGTAAGCATATGTTGGAGTTTACGCGTAAGGTCTACTCGTAAGGGTAAACCTTATGCGTAAGACTCAAGTTTCGCATATCCTTCACAGGATACGCGTAGTCCCTTTGTAGAACCTTACGCGTAAAGGTTACGCGTAAGATTTCTCTTACGCATAACATTCTACGCGTAAGGTGATCCTTATGCGTAGGAGCACAGTTAACCTTGATTCTAAATATTTCACGCGTAATAACCTGAAACAAATAAATCATAACTCATCCATTAACATGTTTATTCAATCCCTTTCAGTCTTATATGAAATCACAATAATCAATAGTTACGCGTAAGTTTTTCTTACGCGTAGAACTAAAACCATAAGTTTCAATTCCTACAAATAAGTGATTTAGCTATAGAATGTGCACCAAACGTTTTCTGGGATTTCTTAGAGGGTTGGTGAGTTGTCTTAAACAAGTTTTAACATCAAAACCTTCATGAATCAAAAATACCCAATTAGTATGAGCATAAACCCTAAATCTTAATTTTCACAAAATTGATGTTTCTGGGAATGTTTCAAGCATGGTTTTGGTCAATTAAACATGTATACAACATCATAAGAATAACTAATTGTCCAGAAACACTCTAAAATGAAAAACCCTAATTCATGCGTATGAACCCTAATTTTGAAATATGATCAAAACATTTTCTGGGTGGAAATTTATGTTGGAAGTGTTTATAGCATATGATTTTGAACATTTTAACACTATTTTAATCATCACGAACACTCAAGTGATGATTTTGTGTTCATACGCATACGCGTAGAACACAAAATCATCCAAACACAAAATCCATCCGTTGGATGTTTATGAATTTAAAAACCTGTGTTTGTAAACACATTAAAATCATATAACCACTTACAAATCAAGAGTTTAAAGCACGGATTGGTAGAACGAATTATAGGCGTAGGATTGGGGTGGATGAAATAATAAATGCTTTGAAATAAATGAATGAGATAGTGATGTGGAGATGTTTTTTTAAAAAAAATGTTTAAGCTTTTGACAACATTGGTCCCTCCACCTCAACCATTTTCATCCAACGCCCATAACTTCCATTTTGGTTACATAATGCATGATTTTTGGAAAGAAACTTGACGGCACTCCCCCTCGACTTAAGAAATAATGAAATTTTATAAATTTGAGTCCGGGGAGAGACAATGAACAAGAAATGTGACCACCATTAACAAAGATACAACCTGTATTAGGTAACATGCAAGTACAAGGTTTTATGAAATAGAAAATATTTACTTTCTCCCCCTCAACACTTGATCGGAAAAAATATTGAATTTTGAAAGAGAAAAGTGTTGACGGAAGATTTGTACTTGCCATGTTGAAAGAAATATAGATAGGATAATATTTTTGAATTTTGAAGATTTTATATTTTTGTATTTTGTTTTTGAAAAAATATTTACAAAAGAGGTTTTGGTGTTTGACTGGTTTTAAGATTGTTTTAAAAGTTCATCCAGTTCCTCTGGAGTCAAACACCGCATACCAATCCGGTGGATCAACTCAGTAAACCTAGCAGGAGCTAAGGCTTTGGTGAGAAGATCGCCTTGGTATCGATACCACAAAGTATAATTCAACGGTACCCTTTTCCACATGCTCCTTGATAAAATGATATCGAAGATCGATGTGCTTTGATTTTGAATGTTGAGCGAGTTGGGCGAGATTGCAATAGCACTTCGATTGTCGCAGTACACCGGGATTTTGTCAAATACGTAACCATAGTCTTTGAGTTGTGTTCTCATCCAAATGACTTGAGCACAGTACGCCGACATGGCTACGATTCTCTTCTATTGAGGACGTGATGTACAATCCTGCTTCTTCGATTGCCATGACACCGGTTTATCACCAAGAAATTGTAGAGCTCCTGAAGTACTTTTCCGTGAATCTAAGCAACCTACGTGATCGGCGTCGAAAAAGCTATTAGTTCAAAACCAGAATTCTTCGGATACCAGATCCCCAAGTTAATGGTTCCCTTGATGTATCAAATGATTCTTTTAGCCTCAGAGAGGTGAGTTTCAGTTGGTCTCGACTGATAACGGGAGCAAAGATATACAAACAAATACAATGTCGGGCCTACTTTGGTAGATACATGAGAGACCCAATAATACTTCGGTATTTGGTAGGGTCAACCAATTTCCCATGCAAATCGGCATCCGTTTCTTACTATGTGCCATTGGTGTGGCATAGGTGTCCTGAGTTTGCATTCCATGTTTGTTTAAAATATCAAGAGCATATTTGGACGACTCGGAAAATCCCACGGGGTGATTGATGAACTTGCAATCCAAGAAAGAATGTAAGTTCACCCATCATGGACATTTCAAAGTGTTTTTTCATCAGTTTTGAAAAAGCGTTTGAGTACTTTAGATGTGTTGACCCAAAAATGATGTTATCCACATAAATTTGAACGATTAAAATGTGTGCCCCGTGATATTGTATGAAAAGTGTTGGGTCGACCTATTCTTTAGAGAAATTATTGGCAATGAGAAAGGATGATAACTTATCATACCACGCCTGAGGGGCTTGTTTGAGACCGTAGAGAGCCTTCTTCGGTTTGTAGGCGTGATTAGGGAACTCGGATCAATAAATCCTTCGGTGACTAACATAGACTGTTTCCTTGATTTACCATTCGAAAAGCAGTTTTGACATCCATCGAAGATTGTGATATTCATGTGAGTCGCAAATGCCGAAAAATCCAACCTCAAGTATAGCAACTGGTGCGAATGATTCCTCGTAGTCGATCCCTTCTTCTTGTCTATAACCCTTAGCCACCAAACGTGACTTATTTCGGATAACCGTACCTTCAGCATCCAACATGTTTTTCCAAATCCATTTCGGACCAATAACATAGGCCCTGTTGGTTTTCAACCAATTCCCATACTTCAAGGCGTTTAAAGCGATTAAGTTCTTCTTGCATGGATTCTATCCGTTTTAAGTAAGTCATTGCTTCTTTAATGTTTTTGGGTTCAGATTGACAAACGGTAAGTGCATAAATGCAGTGTTCACCGTCAGTCGAAAGGCGTTATCTAGTTACGACTAGTTGATTCGGGTTTCCAATAATGTTTGCAAGAGGATGGTCTTTAGTCCAACGATGTATGGAGGGTTGATGTTGATATACATTGTGCAGATTGGGTGGATTCAAATGGCTTGTAGATGATTCCGCAACATCAGAAGTGGCAGTTTCATTAGCAAAAGGGTTGAAGAACGCATTTGGATCATAATCTGCAGGTTGTGGTACTTCTTGGTTCAGAAGATCATCAGCTGGTTCAGCGTCATTGGATGCGGTTTGTTCGATTGTTGTTGTAGAGTCAATTGGAGGTGCTTCTTCAACAGTTGTTGTTGTTTCAGGTGTATCAGGTATAGGATTATTATCAGGTTGAGCATCGGAAACAGTTGATACATCTGGAGCACGTTGATCAATATCATCACTAAACAGAGGAGCAAATAGATGTTCCATTTGTTGTCGAGTAAGCTGTAGGCTTGGTTCAGCTGATGATGGGGTTTGGGGGAAGTTTAGACGGTTATGTCCGGGTTCCAAGCTATTATGCTCAGAAGCCATATCAGTAAGTTCATCGAAATTTTCATGAATCGTTTCCATAATTTCCCTTGTACGACGATTCCAGATCCGATAACCCTTAGAATTTTCACAGTATCCAACAAAGACTCCAATGTCAGCTTTGGCTTTGAGCTTACCAAAGTCATCACGATCACTATTCAGATAACAAAGGGATCCAAATACATGAAAATGTTTGAGATTCGGTTTACGGTTGTGGATAAGCTCATAAGGTGTTTTGTTGTGGCGTTTAGTAATCATTGAACGATTACGAGTGTAGCATGCGGTTGAAACGGCTTGACCACAAATAATCTGGAAGTTTTGCATTTATCAACATCGTTCTTGCAGCTTCCACTAATGTACGGTTTAGATCTTTCAACAACTCCGTTTTGTTCCGGTGTTAGTGCAATTGATGTTTGATGCTCAATTCCCACTTTCTCATAATAAGCACGAAGGGTTTGATTCGCAAATTCAGTTCCTTTATGCATTCGATTTGTCTGACGTGTTCGAATTTGAACTTGAATTTTTGTGAGAAAGGTGATGATCATCTGTGGAGCTTGCTCTTTACTTCGAAGAAAATAAACCCAAGTCCATCTTGAGTAGTCATCCACGATTAGTAAGATGTAGCATTTGCCATTAATCGTCTGCACACGCATCGGGCCACACAAACCCATGTGAAGAAGATGAAGCACATGCTGTGAGCTGTGTTTCACCTTTGAAGAAAAATGAGCACGAGTGCTTTTTCCTTGTTCACAAGCTAAGCATAGGTGATCTTTAGAATACCGAAATCTTGGGAGACCTTCAACAAGTTTGTATCGTGCAAGATTGGTTATGGTTTGAAAGTTTAAATGTGAGGGACGACGGTGCCATAGCCAAGATTTTGTAGATGTTGCCTTTGAAAGTAGAAAGATGGGAGATGAAGCAATCATGTCTTGCATTGAGATTGTATAAAGACTTTAATTGCGGGTACCAGACATAAGATCTTTTCCTTGTAGATTACGAATGAAACAAGTTTTCTCCCGAAAGGAAACTTCCAAATCTCCATCATAGAACTGACCAACTGAGAAGAGATTGTGACCGAGACCTTCCACATAATAAACCCTGCAAATTTCGATGTTACCATTGATGTAATCTCCATAGCCCAAGATAGCTGCGAAGTGATCATTCCGAATCGATAGTGCCAATGAACTTTACAACAAAGTTTGATAACAGGTTTGAGATTTCTGTCATGTGTAGGGAACATTCGCTATCAACAATCAAAGGATGATCGTATCACTGCATTACACACAAATGACACAGATGGAATAGAAGTAGATGTGGAATCCGAAGAGTTAGAGGGTTCGGCGGTTATAGTAGAAACACACATATTAATGATTTTAGGTATCCATTTAAATCCAAGTGTATTGTGTAACCATTTCTGCCATCTCCAACTAGTCTTAGCTTTGGTCTTAGTGAATGCACTAGGTGATAAGTTCTTCCTAGGAGGTGAAGGGGATTCTATGGGTACATCAATGATCGTAGTTGGAACATTAAAGGGTGGTTTACCTAGCACAGACTTAGAAGCGTTAGTGGGCCTAGAGGTATTCCGTTTTCTATTATTCCGCTTATGATTCAAGATATCCTTAGCAACACATTTATCATGACAACCAGAAAACATGCTTTTACGACAACCAACACAAGAGGCTTCAAACAAAACATTAAGAGTACTTAAAGATTCAGCATTCGTTACATCACTTTGTTCATTATATTTGTCAGATGCAATATCTAAAGTGGGTGCAACTTGAGTTTTATTCAAAGTCCTAAGGTGTTCTTCTACTTCAGCATTCTTTATTGTTCTTTTCTTATGTCGCAACTTCCTATTCTTCCTTGTATTGCTCCGGTGAAGTGCGGGCATTGGGAAAAGAGGCAACTATTCTGTTTCAGTAGAGGAAGCACATTAGTTTCTTGTGGTTTGTCATTGGATGTTCTAGAGTCATTTTGAATCGTGTAGGTGTAGTTACTACGGTGTTACTATCCCTATCTTGCTTAAGTTTCACCAACTCTGCTTTTAGATCATGGATTTTGTGTAACAAATCTAGATTTTCATAACGAGTGAGTCCATTTCGTCGTAAAACATCTTTGGTGTATGCAAGATGATCATCAAGGTCTTTTGATGCTTTAGCACGAGTCTTTTTGAGTAAATCAAATATAACACTATATTCCTTTTTAACTTTTGAAATTTCTTGATCATATTTTGAGATTTGACACTTCAAAGACACATTTTCATCATCCAGTTGCTCAATTTTGGGATTAAGAGTTTTGGTATGCAACTGGTTGATTTTGTTTTGCAAAGCGAGTTCACGATTTTGACAATCTTTTTGACACCATTGAAGACGACGTTTTACATTTGAAAGCTCGTTTAACAATCACTCATTTTCAACTTTTAAAGATGTGATTTGTGACACAGTATCAGTATTCTCAACATTTGCAACATAATCAACAGAATCAGCAGAGATATAATCAAATGTATATGCAACAGAATGTAATAGCACAACATTATTGATATCAGCACAGATAACATCTTCCAAGAGTCTATCAACATCTTTTCTCAACATTTTCTTTTTATGTTTAGTATTTGAAATCGATGTTTCTGTTTGTTCGAAAACTCTTTTCATAAGTCCTAGTTCCTTGTGAAAATCCCTTTCCCAATATATTGCACACATTTTCAAATTTCGGACATGTGGTAAAATTCTTTTCTGAAAAATATCTCTTTCGGCTCGCTTGAGGCGATTGAAAATGTTCAACTTTTATTTTAGAATTGATTTCAATTTCACGTTCCAAAAGTTTGATGTCTGATAAGAATGTTTCAAAATATTTTATGACTTTGCATTGTTCACTAATGGCTTTATTTCACTGAGTGAAGGTAAAGGACCATTAATTTGTGCAGAATTGGAATGGGGATCCTCATTAGAAGACTCAGGAGTAGGTGTGATAACCCAAGGTGTGTTAGAAAAATCCTGTTGCGTGACAAAAGTGACGGCGTTAGAATAGTTAAATGGTTTGTTATAAACAACATTTTCCAATTTTGACCGACTCTCGTCTTCTGCATCTAATTCCTCCATGCGATTATATTCAACAACACTCATAATGGAATCATCAATTCTATGTTACTTTGTAAACTTGGGATTTGGTTTGAATGCTCTATTTGAAAACTTTGGTTTGTAATTAGCAAGATTCGGTCCATATCCATTTGGATTTGGTTTAAAAGTAAACTTTTGAATAGTTGTGATTGACTCACCATGTTTATAAACAACATATCGAAACTCTTTGATTTTGTTTTGCAAGTCGACAATTTCTTCAAGATAGTCATCTATTCGTTTCGTTGAATGCTTTTTGTACTCACAAAACTGTTTTTGACAATTTAACAACTCGGACTTGGCTTTGTTAGTTTCCGAAGTGAGAGCGTTAAGTTGTTGTTTATGATCATATTTGGTTGTTTTATTTGAGACAACAAAGCATTTTTGGATGCTACTAGATCACGTATCTGTTGTTCTAATGATTTTTTGTTTTGATAAGATTTAGCAAAAGCGACTTCAAAACCTTTTTCACGTTTTTCTTGAGTTTGAAAAATGTTGAGTTGATACTTTAAGCATTCATTATCCTTAGTTAACAGTGCATTTTTATCTTTTAATTGCTGATTGATGTTACGGCACGTTTCCATTTGGGATTTTTGGTCGTTAAGTAAGGTCATGAGCTCAATATCTAGATTAGACAAAAGATCAGCTTGTTCAACGTAAGTCTCAACATGATCATTATTTAGATCCTCAAATATAACCACGGAGTCAACTTGATTATCAGTGTTAACCATAAGGTCATCTTGATCGTCAAATATAACTACGGGATCTATTTGATTATCATCGGAATGAGATGTTGAAGGCTCATGTTGAACACTCTGATCCTTGTCGGATGTAGATGTTGGCGGAGATATCAGATCAATAATGAATATAGTTTGATCCGGTACCTGAGACAAGCCGTCAGTGTCATATACTGGGCCTGTATCACTCATGTGGAGTTCTTGCATGTTTGCCATCAACATAACTGCTGCATTAGCTTGCAAGCCCTCCATATCATCATCGAATCTGCATTTTCCATGAAGCTCTGTTCCTTGTTGGTAAGAGTTCCACCAGCTTCATCCTTAAGAGCCAAGAGTAAAGCCTCTTTGTGATAAGTGCTGCCTCTTGTCCTCGGATTTGGGCATGCATTAGCGGATGACCCTTCTCATTACGGTTATAACAACGAAGACCATTAACCCCATTCGAGCATTACCTGTTTAACCACTTGAGCCCTTTGTTGTTGTGGAACACCCATGTTATTCCTTCCCATTGGATTAAACCCTTGACCGCCCATCGGCCGAACATTACCACGATTACGAACTTCAACCGTCCATTGTTAACAACAGCCTGATTCCTTGTGTTTGATGAGGTACGAATGCGATTGTTGGATTTGTTTGAATATCGGCCGAAGGCTCTAGCAATCATGACAAACCCTTATTGCAATGCATCGAAAGCTTCTGTATCCTCATTAGATTCACTGTAAAGTGCTTGATCATTGTTGTTGTTGTATGGAACCAATTGATTTTCTTGAGATTGGTGCTGTGACGGATCATATGGTGTAATTGTTGCAGTTGGTTGTGGAGGATTTGTGAAGACATTTTGTAATGTCGGGAATTGAGGATAACAAGTTTGTAATGTCCGGGTACAGTGACAGTAGGCATCTGAAATGGACCTTCCAAGATGACCTTCTTCAAGAATTTTCCATGTGGCTTCTTTAGATCACAGAACCTAAAGAACCTTATCACCTATTGATCATAATTTCCGGGAGTGAGCATTGGAGGTCTATCAAGTGGTCCAGCTTCATGTATAGATTGTTGGCTGCTTAAAGCTTCACACATCTTTGCAAACCAAGACGGTTCCTTCATAGTATTCCTGGATGGATGTTGATTGTGAAAGTTTGTGTAAGGTTGTACTTGAAGACTAGGTGGTGGTTGAATCATTTGTGGTTGAATTGCTCCTTGAGGAAATTGTTGTTAAAGTTGTTGTTGTTGATGGAGTTGTTGTTGTTGTTGTTGAGGATACACATGAGGAAAGTAGCTAGAGTATGGTGGTTGAGACATCTTGTAACTTGTGTTGAAAAATGGATCTTTGTAGTCGAATGAAACTTTGTTGATGAAGTATCCTTAGGCGTAGAAAACAGCTTAAGCGTAGAGAAAAGCTTATGCGTAAAACCAATCCTTACGCGTAAAGAATGAACTTACGCGTAGTGATAGCTTAAGCGTAAACTTGAGGAAAAACCTTAGCTTATGCGTAAACAAAGGTTTAGAAGTAGAATTCTTATGTGTAAGTTTAGCTTAGGCGTAAGACTGCGCTTATGCGTAAGTTTATGCTTAGGCAGAAAGAGATTCTACGCGTAAGAACTTCGCTTAGGCGTAAAACTAGGGTTTTGCCCAAAAATCCTTTACACTTATCCCAGTGTAAAAGATATCCAAAGTCGAAGTGTTTTCAGGCTTATCCAAGCAAGAAAACACTGAGTAAACCAAAAACACTGAAGATCAAACCTAGAAACTCTTACGCGTAAAACTGGGGTGTACTTATGCGTAAGAATTGCCAAGTTTTGCCAAAACTAAGATTTCTGCTCAAAAGTGTTTCTAAATCAGATTTTTATGATGAAAAGGCTTCAATATCACCAAAATAACACAAAAGTGTGAAGCTTGATGATCAAAAACTCTTTTTACCCTTACGCGTAGAAAGCACTACACGTATCAAACCAAGCTCAAAAACAAAGAAATACACGTAAAGTTTCAAACTTTTTGCCAAAAACTTAAACTTTATCACCAAATAACTTTTAAAGTACAAGAATCTTGAGTTTTAAAGTGAGAAAATTTGAGTTTTGATGCGTATGTATGTTTGAAAACCGAGAGTTACGCGTAAACCAAAAAAAACTTCAAAAACTAGCAAACGTTTCACCCAACTATTTGGCGAATGATACCACTGTTAGGTTCCCATTTATGTAACACAAGCATCAATATGAAGAAATGAGGTAAAGAATAGATCGGATGAACACACACACACTTATGCGTATAAAATGAGAGAAAGTTTATGCATATGATAAATGTGAAAGTGAACAACCAACTCCCAAATGGGAGTTTACAAGATTATTTATAGGGAGGGAGCTAGGGCAACACACAAGCTCCCTTCCTTTCCTTATTGGGCTTTGGCATAGGCTCATGGGCTTTTTATATGAGCCTAGCCTTGATTACTGACTTAAAAGCCTTAATTAAGCTAACTATTACATATTTATAACAAACACTTGAAATATAGTTTAGGAGTGATTCCAACATCTTGCTTGCAGGTGGTAGCTAGACGCGTGGTGATAAGAAGGAAGGGAGTATTAATAGGTAGAAATCACTGTAGCCTTGTCAGGTGGTAGCTAGACGCGTTTAGTTTAGGGTACGAAATTAATGTATGAAATGACTGTTATGCCCTCCGACTAAAAACAAAAGCAAACGAAAAATAACGGAGTTGACCGAGATATCACAGTCAACGGGACTCAGTATTATCAGAAACATGGAATAGGGACTCACGGTGAAAAAAAAAAGCCAAAATACAACCCAACATGATATTTTTGGATAAGTTTAAAAACGGACGGTGTATTTTACTCTAAATTAAAAGAGTATTATTTTGTCCAACAAAGGAATGCAAAAGTACAAAAGAATGACCTAGAAATAAGTATTACATGTATCTCAAGGGACTATCTTCGCACCTTACTTACTATTTTAGTCACCTTTTAATTCGAGTAGTCCATCAGAATTCACTTATTTTGCTGATTAATATAGCTATCTATACCAATCAATTAATATGTTACTGTAGTACATATGATGTAACATACTTATATTATTACAAAACATAATAATTGAGATGACTGGCTATGCGCAGTGGCAAAGGTTGAGGTCGGTTGAGGGCATGGGTTGTACTCGGTTATGCCATTGTGGGAAGAAGGTTGATGGTCGGTTGAGGGGAAGGTTGTGCCAAACTCGGTTGAGCTAACAACCGAGTTGTAAAGCAACAAAATCCAAAAAAAATCATACGGTTTGTAAAAAAAAAATTGTCAGGTCACCACTATGGCAACTAGGTCGTCGTCAGATCGTCGGAGAGAGAAAGCTGATGTGGCACCGACGAACTAGGTCGCCATTGTGCATAGCCTAAGTGACTAAATAGTTGGATCATAGTTTTGCTAAAAGCCCGTTTCTAGAACGATCGCTTTTCGGTGACCGGTAGCAATTAAGCATACGTATGAATATCAATTTCCATTAGACTTAATGAATTAATAAAGATGTATCTAACGTGGAATAATGGAGGTACGAATGCTATCAGGTAGTTTAAGTTTGACAAAAATAACAGGTTATCAAAGCTTATGAAAGAAACCATTTCTTCAAAAGTAAAGTCTAAATAATACTACTCTTATTTTTATAGTAGTTCTTATAAAATGAATCTTTTTTTTTTTTTTTTTTTTTTAATATATAATGGATTTTTATTCTTGTGGAATAATGGCGTTTTGTATCTTGTATGTATGCACAAGCTTTTAGCTCGGCTACAACAATACCAAACAATTTCATGTTTTGTATCTCAACAAGAAAGTTTACATACAAAAATACTTTCTTGAACATGTATATGCAAACTTTTATGTTGAGATACAAAACATGTCAAAAACATGAATCACAACAATGTGAACTTTTCTCAAATTAAAGTTGATTTTGAACTATAAATAAAGGGTTAAACTATTGCTACGGGGGCTACCCGTAGCCCTGCCACCTTGTCCTCAGGGAATATTCTCTTTGTCCGCTTTTAAGACAATACGTTTTTGTGTTTAGTATTTACAGTTTTAAAGCGTTTTGCTTATTAAACTTTATATTTCTGATTCAGCATTTTAGTTTATATTTTTGATATAAACAAAATTATAAAAATAAAAAAAAAAATAAAAAAAATAAAAAAAAAGTAGCTACCGTATAAATAAAAACATAGCCACCGTATGAATAACTGCCCCCTAAATAAATGATGAGGAAGATAATGGCGACCCATACCTTTCCATATCAATCGAGCCCCCCCTCCCAATCGAGCAACTTGACTTTCTCCGCTGTGTGTATATATGATCAACATACTTATTTATTATACTGTAATAAAGTTAAAAGAAAGTCCATTCAATCTACATCTTACTATTTAATGCATGCAAATATAACTTGCTCATTAAGCTTAAATTGAATTATTTGATGTTTGTACATTCATTTTGGTTGTATTTTGTTACGTCATGTGGTGTCAACTTTATGATGGTGGTAATTATTACGGTTTTACTCGATTTGATTTGAAATAGCTACACGCCGAGGAAACTGACCCGAATCCGGCCGAACAGAACCGACATTATTTGGTTTGGTTTTCGGTTTTGTATAATTATTTTGGTTTTACTTGGTTCGGTTCGGGTCAAAACATATTTATTCGGTTCGAAATAGCTAAACCGACCCGACCCGGCCGGACCGACCTTATTGGGTTCTGTTTCAGTTTCTTTAGCTTTTACTCGATTTGGTTCTCGGTTCAAGTTTTACCCTCATTCAGTTTTCGGGTCGGGTTTGACCCGTTGCTCAGCCATACGTGGTTGTTTAAACTACGGATTTCTTTCAGCATATCATAAGTCATAACCAACCACATGTATATCGTGAATCTTGAAAGTCAAGGTCGTATTAATGTTCTGATATGATATTATGATGTATACGTATCCCATTTATGTGGAAAGTTGATTTAATTGACACCTGAAAAGAATTTGATAAGTATGTGTAAGGTCACACTCGCAATAGCTTGCTTCTTTCAGTGGGTAGTATTTCTATTCGACACATCATAGTATGGCTATGAGTTACAACTAATCAATCAAAAAGTTAGATCAATATTTATCTCATATTTGGCATAAATTTAAGAGTAAACTCAAATATCCCGTGGCATGGTTTTCCATACATCCTTAAAAGTTTAATGAATACATCAGCAGTTAGTAAAAGTTAATCTATATGCATCCCTCAATTAAAATAAGGTACAAATTATTTCTCCATTATCTCCTACTTGAGATAGATAATGTTTACACCTTTAATCCCACAGGTTACGGTATTTGCACCGTTAGTCCTTTTCGTTACTTTCATTTATGTTCTTTTCCATTTTTTTTTTACTTTTTTTATGTTTTTCTTTTTTACGTTTTGTCCGTTTTTTACTTTTTCTGCGTTTTTTACGTTTTTTTTTAGCTTTTGTCCATTTTTAAGTCTTTATCCGTTTTTAAAGCGTTTTACTGTTTTTTTACGTTTTAGTACGTTTTTACGTTTTTTTTTATGTTTTGTCTGTTTTTATGTTTTGTCGTATTTTTACGTTTTCGTCATTTTTTCGCGTTTTCATAAGTTTTTATCTATTTTATACACTTTTATTGGTTTTCGTTTATTATTCTACGTTTTGTCCGTTTTATTATGCTTTTATCCGTTTTCATTCATTTTTATACATATAATATCTATGAAACGGATAAAATGTATGAAATGGATAAAAGCGTATGAAAATGGATAAAAAATGTTTACGTATCGATTTTAAATACGATTTTGACCTTTTTGGTCGAATCATCAAAAGTGTAAAACACGAAAGTTGTCCGAAATGATGTTTTACATCAAGAATCGCGAGATTTTAACGACGAAATTCAAAATAGCGGACGAAAGCGTAAAACATATAAAACAGACGAAAACGTAAAAAAGAAAGCGAAAAACATGCGAAAATGTAAAAAGCGAGCAAAAAAATAAAAAAGCGGGCGTAAAAACAACAACGAAATAAAAAAAGCGCGAAAAAAAAAACGTAAAAAGCGGGAAAGCGTATAAAAGCTGAAGAAAACGTAAAAATAATGGTGCAAGTACCGTTAACCCAGAGGACTAACGGTGTAAACATTATCTATCTCGTTAGGAGATAACGGAAAAATAATTTGTTAGTCCTTATTTTAAGCGAGGATGTATATAGGTTAACTTTTACTAACAGAGTGATGTATCTGTTGAAAATTTTGCGAGAGGGATGTATGTGCGAAAGCAGGGTAAAGCATGGATGTATTTTGGAGTTTACTCTAAATTTAATAAAAAGATCATTTTTACCTTTTTTTTTAAAACAATATATTTTGTAAACGGTAAATTTTCAAACTACAAAAAATACACCATCGGAACAAGAATTAAATTATCTTTTTTTATATATATGCACTTCTCTATATTTTCGACAAACTTTTTTTTTTCAAAAATTCGGCCCAGAAAAATCACATATGATTGTGATTTTTTCAAATCATATATGATTTTCACAAATCACATATGATTAGAAAAAATCATATATGATTTGTAAAAATCGAATCACATATGATTTTCACAAATCATATATGGTTTTTCTGGGCCGAAATTTTGAAAAAAAAAATCGTTAAAAATACATAGAAGTGCATATTTATAGAAAGATAATTTAATTCTCGTCGCGATGGTATGATTTTTTTCGCGTAACGATTAACGGTTTGCGATATTTAAATTTTTTTTGAAAAGATGAAAGTTTATTTTATTATTTTTATTAGAAAAATGAATGACTATGATTGGTTTATTAGATCTATGATAAATTTGAGATTTATATTGAACTTTTGTCATCAACCAAATTAATAAATATGTCAAAGTACTCATATACGAGTTGATTGGAAATCTTAGATTTATGACATGAGTTAACACGTATATCCAATGTTTTGAAAACCAGGATTATAATCGACCCGGTCGAGTCTCCGGTCACCGGTTCAACCGCCGGGTCAACCCGGTTTTTCGTTAAAAAAAATAAAATAAGAAATAACCGGGTCAACCGGTTTGACCGTTGGGTCAACTTGGGTCAACCGGTTCAGCCACCGAGTCAATCCGGGTCAACCCGGTTTTTATAAAAAAAATGAAAAAAATCAAACCCGGGTTTGAGATCCAAGTTGACCGGGTCCTCAAAACCCGTGATCATCGTCCGGTTTTAGAAACCGGGTTATTTTGACCCCTTTTTGCGAAAATGGTCCAACCGGTTAAGCGGCGGGTCGACGAGTTTCAAAACATCATTATATCACTATTACTTCAAACAAACTTAAGTTACTATTTTTAGTTTGAAATAATCATTTAAGATGAAGTAATACTTGGTAATCATATCCCAACACGTGCATTTCTAGGTAGATGTAGTTTGAAATGGTAAAATAATTACCAAAAACACTTGTCACGAAACAAATACGGAGTATATGAACATTTACAAAAAGTCACATATCAATATTTACTTTGTATTTGCTCAAAAAAAATATTTACTTTGTAAACTTTTGTATTTTTTGTGACTTGTGAAGCCTGAATATACCAATTGTTATTATCGACAAATTAAACTATTTGCATTAACTAATTATGAGACATCAATTCAGCTCAACTATTATCATATAAAATAAATTTTAACAAAACTAGACGATAATTATGCATAGCAACGAAATTTTATATTTTGGGTTTTGTTAAAGACAACCCTATGGGTTGTATATAAGCTTTCTATAAATATATAATTAACATTTAATGAACTTTAAACATTCTATAGCTAACATCACTTACCTTTTTTATAACTATTAAAAGTATATATTTATGGACTATTTGAGTTCATTAATTGTGATTTTCATAATTTTGGAATGCTTATACACAACCCATAGGGTTGTCTTAGCGGCAAGTAGTTTTAGTGATGATAAAAAAAACTATATAGGTTATAAACGAAAAATAATAAAAGTTTGAGGATTTGGGGATTAAACATAATATTTTAAAACCCGGTTCGACCCGGGTGGTTCAACCGGTTAAACCGTTCTGGTCGAAAAACGGGAAGCGTCCCGGGTCAACCCGGTTTTCGACGTATTAATAGTTTACTTTTAAAACATATGTTTTCAACATTTCTTTTTTTAGTTTCAACTTTTTACTTGCTCATGACTAATTGTTTTAACATTTCCTTTTTAATTTTATCAACATTTCACTTTATTTACTTTTCACTTTGCCCATTTTTGTTTTATACATAAAATATAGACTAGCCGAGTACCCGCGCCTAGCTGCAGCGGTGTCTAGCGACAGCGATGTCTAGCTTTCGACAATAGTTTTAAAAGGCGAGTAATTTTCTTTCGACAAACTGTGTTTGTAGGGTTACAAAATCTTGCTCGGAAAACGTTTTTTTGTGATCGTGTGGTAGTTTAGTTATTGACGAAATCCGGTTGCATTGATATTTGTGTGTGTTTTCTATTGTATCCTCAAGTATGAGGTTTACGACGTTGTATATTATGCGCATAAAGTTAGCGGCTAATAAATTATGTTAGAAACAATTTAGCAAGTGTCAAAAAATTTCGGTGTACAACTTTTGTGTCAATTTAGTAAAGATGGTTTATGTGATACGATATTTTGTGTTCGATACATTGTTTCGCTTTTTTTATAGTGATACCAAAAAAAATTAAGATTTGGATAAGCTTCTTAAAAAATGAAGATGTTCATCTTTTGTAGTAATTTTAAGACATTAATAATAATATGTAAATTAAGAGCTATTTTTTCATTAATGTAAAAAAAATACCCCGTGAATTAGTCGGCCAAAAGGTCGGAAATCATGGTTACCAAAAAAAATTACATGTTATAATAACAGTCATACAATTTTAATTTCAAAGTGTTTATAATTTCGCGATTCAATTAACTTTCAAGCTCAAAGTGTATTTTATATTTTATTTTTACTTCATATACAAGAGATTAAATATGTTGATGTAAAAGCTAGTAAAATATGGATACTCTGAATTTTGAAAGTAGCATACAGAGAAGAGTGTGGTTCATTCTTTTTTTTTTTTTTTTTTTTTTTTTTTAATTAAAAAACAAACCTAAAAGTACGGAGGAGAAACTATAAACCTAAAAGTTAAAATGGTTTTTCAAAAATTTGAAAATTTTAAAATTTTGAAATATATCAAAGTTCGAAAATTTTAAATTTTTCAAAAATTTCAAAAAACTTAGAAACGTCAAAAAGTTGCAATGGTTTTTATGTGGTTGATAAATGAAGATATATTTCTTTTCTAAACGACACTCAATTTTTAAAGCTTCTCATTTTGTCTCGTGTTCGTTTAACCCATATTACTTTGCTAGTTTGACCCGCGCTCGTTAGAAATCGATCCCGTTTAGCCTGCTGCCCGAGCCAGCCCAACCCGTCCATTGTGCCACCTCTAATTAACGTCTTTTTATTCATTTGATATAACAATGGTTTTTATATGTGGTTGTCTTATTTTTCCAACAACAGTAAAATACACTGGTTATCAAATTTCATACTCGTTTTTCTATTTTTTACAAATGTAATAATCTAATTATAATTTATCATTGTAAAATACAAAATATGAAAATATGTTTTCATACTTTGCAAACTTAGAGCGCTAGGTATCGTTTGGTGCCGTAGGTGGTGCCACAAAAAAAAGTTGTGCCACATCAACACTATTTTCCCATGACACCACTTTTAGCTATGGCACCAAAACCCCCTCCCTAGTAAAAAAGTGGTGTCGTAGAGTAAAGTGGTGCCATAGTACACAAAAAGACAAAAACAAAAATAAAGGAAATATGCTTGGCATGAGCCGGTGGCCATGGCACGAGAGCCTACTAGCCCACCCACGGTATGGTGTCTCGTGCCAATGGTTGGTGCCAAAGCCTATGGCTCAAGCCATGGCACACTGTACCCGGACCTCTTAGAGCATAGAGTGTCGTGGCTAGCCACTTCTCTTCATTTCGGCCTCACTTGTGTCACATCACTCCAACACACTCATTTAAAAATACCCCCCAATTACAACTAACTCAAACCTCTTCATTTGGGCCCCACCCACCCTCATTTTATTTCTTTTCCATATTTTTCTAATACAATAAAATTCATTTCATTTAAATAAAATTAAATAAAATTACGGGGAAAAAAACTACATTACATTAAAAAAAAAAAAAAATACATTAACTAAAAAAAGGTTGCACAAGATACATACTATTTGGGTGAAATGGAAAATAAGCAATAACACAAGGGTGTAAAATGAAAAAGCAAAACATCATCTTCTTAAGTTGGTAATCAATTATTTGCTTCTCCAATCTCCATCACTGCAACATCATCTTCTAAGAAAAAAACAGCAAAAGCAAATGCAAGGACAAATGCATCACAAACACAAACACAAAACACAAACACAAAAGAAACAAATTAATAGAAAAAGTGTTTTGTCGTTTTTCATGTCGTTGGGGTGGCGAGGGAGGAAGTGGCGAAGGAAGGTGGTGACGTGGCTAAGGTTGGCGAGAGGTGGCGAGCAAGCCACATAAGATTGGCGAGAGGTGCTCGTTACGACACTATATGCTCTTACGTTACTTGTAAATTATACACATGTTGACACTCTTTTACATTTGCACATGGCAAAAGTCATGTCTCAAGACCCAAAACTTTGAAAAGCCGTTTATACCTTTTTGAAAAATCATTCCCAAATGCAATTCATAATTATGATACATAACCTTTATAAAAAAAATATTATGTACAATTTAAAAAGAAGCCTTAGAATTTCATAGACAGTAGCAGTTTCCGGTTGAAGCAGCGTCGACAACAAATAGTCCGGCAACGGCACTTGAAAAAAAACTTTTAAAATATTCTCCGAACACATAAGATCTCACCATCAACATACACATAATCAAAATATACTTTAAATTGCACCACCAAAATGATGGATCTAGAACAAAACCACCAAACCCACCGAGAGATGGTGGTGTTGATCAACCGAAACCAGCCAAACCAGCAATAAAACCACCTAAAACACCACCATTTCTTTCTAATAACCACCAAAGCCACCAACTAAAACCACCTAACCCATCGAAACAACCCCGTCCACCTTTAAGTGATGGCTATTTAAGCATATGGCGGTGGCTAAAGCGGCGGTAGTAGGTTAAAAGAAGGAGAGAGATAATAGAGATGAAATATTTAGGTTAAGAGAGAGAGGGTTAGGTTTTATTTGTCTGTGTTTGTACTTTGTATTAGGGTGTTAATTATAGGCTTGGTCTTTGGCCGTGTATGAGCTTTCTTCTAGCCTATCTATTAATTTCTCTCACATTTGACTTTTAACAATTCAATTTTTCAACTTTGACTATTTTTATTTTATATGTAGTATAGATATAGATTTGTTAAATAGTTAATATCTCGAAAACAAATGGGTATACACAATTTCTCATAAACGAATAACAAAGAAAACTTAATTAATATGTTTCACTTTCAGTTGTTATATCCTCTTATATATTCTTCTTACTTATCCTCTTACCTACATAATTATACAACGTATGTCATGCAATAACTCTCTTTATTAATTTAGGTCATTGATCTTTTTACTTGTCACAATCATGCAAATAAAAATGTTTGTAGGCATAAATAATATGAATAAATATCATTTTCCTTAGGAGTATCTTACATTCTTACTCATTATTAATCACATACCATATTTGTTTGTTTATGTAGTAAGTAAAGCAAGAATTGGTATAAGTTTGTGGTGTGAGATGAGACTAATTGTATGTTTGGTTTCCTTGAGTGATAAGAACCGAAGATAAGAGTGTTTATCTAAAGTCGAGGCAACACTCAGATACAATTAGGATTTAGTGTGTGTAAACGTGGAGAAGATGAACTTACTTCTTCTCATGAAATGCATGCATATTTATAGGGATGCATTTAGGTTATGTGGATGTCATCCGACGGCTCTAAATGACCCACGTGGTGGTCATCCTATGAAGGAGACAAGAATGACACGTGACGTTATATACTTGACTCTTGTAGTTATGGGAATATTTGTACAAGGCACGATCTGCAAATCATAGCAAAATACCCGCGACACTACCTCTCCACGAATGAGGTAAGTACACGTGCCAGTAGTACAATAATAGTCGGGAGAACAAATCGTTATGTGAGTTGTTGCCTGGAGATTGATTCTTCATGCAAGACTTGTTACACTCTGTTGATATTTTCCTGGAGAGTTGATTCCACATGCGAAATTTATTGGGCCTTTAGCTTTGTGAGTCAGTTATTACCGTATCATCTTTAGCTATTTTGGCTAAAACTTCTCGACATTATTTTTAATACAAATAAACCATAAAAACGTTTATTTATATTTTACGATCTTCTAATGTTTTATTGATAACAAACGTAAAATCATTTTAACGAAATAAATAAAATGCGTAAAAGCTTTGAGCCAATAGTTTACTAACACAATTTTACTAAACATATAAAACCATCAAAACATGTTTAGTTAAATAAGTTATATAAAACAAAAACCATTTTTATAAAACACTTACAAGTAATGTTGTTTACTTATATTTTATAAAAATGTATATTTGCTTAGTATAACTTGTAATGGGTAAATGTTGGGTAAAAACCAAAGTCCATAACTCATACCCATGGAGCATGATCCATAACCCATGACCCATTGCATGACATCATGCATGAAGCCATGTTGGATATTATCCATGATCCATGACCCAAAGTCCATGACCCATGACCCAATATCCATAACCCATTGACTAGGTACAATGTATCTCGTTGGGTATCCATGACCCATGGTCCATAACCATAACCCATTTTTCAACCCAAAATCCGGACTAATCTGGCCCAGTAGCCGGATCCCTGGATTTGCACTGGTCGGATCCCTTGGGTAAGGGATCCGCCAGAACCGTTGAATAGTAAGCACTTTTGCTTATAAATAGTGAGCCATTTCTCTCTTGCTAACCAACCAATTTTAGACATATCTTCTCTCTATGTTCTAAACTCTCTAACCTCATATCCAAAGTATCATTCTATGTAGTTTTCTCTTTGTGTGATTATCTAGGTTCCTCTTAAAGGCGAGATCACAACCTCTTGAAGACGTGCAAGCTCAAGGTCATGAGTTACTAAGCTTTGTCATCATCAAGACCACTGAAGTGCATCTTGTTGATAATTCTTCTCTCCCTCCAATAGTGTATCGTGTTGAAGGCATTGGTGTATAGTGCCGAAGGTGTACATTCGATATGGTGCGTCGATGTATAGTTGTGTAGTTTGGGTTAAAGGATGTTGATATCCTCTCAAGTATTGTAAAAAGGAGTTTGTCTCCTTTATGTAGTAGTTCATCCTTTATAATGGAACTCGGTATCTAGCCTTATACCTAAAGTGTAGGCGACGTTGTGATAGGTTTGGTTCTACCTCGTGAAAGAACTCAGTGTCTATCCTTGTACCGGATAAAGTGTAGGCGACGTTGTGAAGGCTTCTCCGCCACATTAAGGAGCTTGTGTTGTGTAGTGCTTAGAAACTCTCAAGTTGGGTACTCGGGGAGTGGAGTAGGGCAAGGAATGTGTTCTTGTAGCCGAACCACTATAAATACTTGTGTCATAGTTTTGTGTTCCTTTACTCTTTATCTCTTTGCATAATTTATGTATATGTACATCTATCAATATCCAACACACGATCTAAATGGATTGACATAAGTCGATCCAAATACTTTAAAACAAAGTTTTAATCGGCAAAACTATTCAACCCCCCTTCTAGTTTTTCACAATTGGCATTAGAGCTTCGTTACCAAGTTTCTTAGAGTATATTGTACTTTAAAAACTTGATACGATCAACGTATGTTTGAAAACTACAAAGAAGGAAATTTCTTAAAACAAAAATTATGTTTTAGAATTTTTTTTAAACAAAATGTTGGATTTTGATAAATCATTCTAACATTTTTTCTTTTGAGAAATCTTTATGCTAGGATTCTTCCAATGACTTCGTTCTATCCAAAGAAAAATGAAGTCAACACCCAAAGAAGAATCCAAAGTGACTACAACTTGCTTTTCCATAATACGATTAAGTATTTTAAAAGATCATGAAGTATTTTGCGTCTATGGTGTCTTAAAACCATAAAAAGGGAATATAGCAAATGTATGTTCTCTTAATTACTATTAGTTGGTCTAAAACGTGCTGATTGCTTGTAGATAAAATAATGATATATGTTTTTCCATTATGATAAGCATCCTTATAAAGACCTTGCATATACTATATACTATGTGTATATATACGTAGATTATGTTTCTGACGTTAAAGTCATAATTTTCTAAAAAGTCTCTTTTTACTAGTTTCCATCTCAACATATCATTGGGAATAGTATTCCTCCTTGATTTCCCTAGACTTTATATGCTAGTCAATTTACGCTTTCATCGTGAAAAGAAATATTGCTAACTAAAAGTTTTGATCCACCATTCCTTGCATAGAGATATGTTTGTTGCATTAGTAATCTACATCAATATCTTCTATCTAATCCTTTGTATTACGTTAAAATGGAATTTGATATATTTCTTGTTTTTTCTCGACTCATGGTTTACTCATAAAAGTACTTCGCCAAATATGTTTCGTAAACATGAAGACTCGTCAAACCTTATATCACATCTATATAGTAGATGAGCTCTAAGGAAAAGAGTAAACCTTTGATAAAATCTGGAATAAAAAATTCTCACGTTAAATTATCAACCTTACTAAATCTGTAACCTTACTGAATAGCCGGATCCCTTGACTATAACGTGTCGGGTCCCTTTTTCAAAGGATCCGGCAGAACTGGCATATCAGCAAACAGAATATGTATTTGATAATCATTGTATATTCTCATCCTCCACTTTACTCTCTCATACACGACCCTAAACTCACTACTACTATTCCTGGAGCTTCCTCTTCATCAATTCAAGCTATCCAATCACTTGTGCAAGTTTCATCTTCACTACATTGTGATTTCCATTCTCAAGTTCTTTGTAATACAATTTTCACATCCTTAGAGTTTTGATTCAAGTGGGTTTGTCACAATTTGCTATCACATTGTTTTAATTAACTATCTAAGATAACTAATCAAAGAACAAACATTGTTAATACAAATTAAAACTCATAATGAAATAAAAAAGAATGATGTTTCAAGCAAAATTGTGAAAAACCTCAAAGGATTTCTTCTGAAAATGAACACCACATTGTGGTCTTTTGTTTAGGATCAAACATGCCTAGCTCAACCCAACAAGACTACCAAGACACCGCCCACTACATTCCAATGTATCACCGAAAGGAAGGTCTTACGCCCAAGGACCGAAAAACATTCAAGATGCTTCAAAAACGTTTCTTCCATGAAGTACGTGTTATTGATCAATCTTTCATCGATGATACCGATATCCCTCAAGTCTTCTCTAGGATCAACTTCGATTGTCTACTCTACATCAATGAAAAAATTTGTCCCGTATTTGTACTTGAGTTCTACAAGAGTGCCCGCATCATTAGAAATGATGATGGAACCATCTCTATCTCTTTTGTCATCAACAATCAAAACTTCATCCTAACTCTTGTCGAGTTTGCACGAACCCTTCACATTCCATGCCAAGGTGTGTGTATGTACTCAAGTGCTTGGTCCCTCTCCAAACTCAATGATGTGGTTGACACTCACCATGTCTATCTTGTTAATACAAATAAGCCGTAAAAACGTTTATTTATATTTTACGATCTTCTAATGTTTTGTCGATAACAAACGTAAAATCATTTTAACGAAACAAATAAAATACATAAATGGTTTGAACTAATAGTTTCTAACATATTCACATTTTCACATAAAACACTAAAACAAGTATAAGTGATTTTATGATTTAATATTACATATGTACAACAACTAGTGTTTACATATTTGGGTAAAATATACACATAACTAGTATGTAGTATATTGGGTAATATAAATGGGTAGAAACTTAAGTATCATAACCCATTGGGCAAATACATTGAATGTAGTTAGGTACAACCCAAAGCCCATGACCCATGGAGCTTGACCCATAACCCATTGCATGACATCATGCTTATATCATATATGGATAATATCCATAACCCATGGTTTTGACCCATACCCATGTGACTAGGTGCATTGCACTCAAGAGATACATTGTATCTAACTAAAGACCCATGGATCAACCCATGACCCATAACCAAAATACCCATGGGTAAAAGGGAGCGTCCCACGGATCCCTAGCTTTACGCTAGACGGATCCCTTGTGGGAGGGATCCGTGGGATCCGGGAACAAGAATTTTTCCTCTATAAATAGTGAACCATTTCTTCATTGTTTCTCACCCCTTTCTAACACACTTTCTCCGTGAGTTAAAAACTCACTAACCTCAGATCCAAGAGATCTATGTTTGTAGTTTTGTTTTTGTGTGATCTTATAGGTTCCTCTTAAAGGCAAGATCACCACCTTTGAAGTCGAGCAAGCTCAAGTCCATGAGTTGCGATGCTTCCTCATCATCAAGACTACTGAATTCTTCTTGTTGATGATTGTTTTTCTTTCCTAAGAAGTGTTGAAGACATTTGTGAATGGTGTCTCAAGTGTCAAGATAAAGATATTAGTGAAGGGTATTTTTCGTCCATATCATAAGCACTTGTGTTAAGTGCTTAGAAGTCAAGACTAGAAGCATTAGTGAAGGGTGCTTAGAAGTCAAGACACAAGACATTAGTGAAGGGTGTCTTGAAGATCTAGTCAAAGGCATTAGTGAAAGGTGCCTTAGATGTACATTCGATATGGTGTGTTTCGATGTACAAGATAGATTAGTACTAGATCCAAGGATATTGATATCCTTGATGATGTTGTAAAAAGGAGTTGGTCTCCTTTGGGATTAGTCGTTGGTGTAGTGTTGGGTAGTAGTTCCTCCATTGCAATGGAACTAGGTGCTTAGCCTAGTACCTAATAAAGGGTAGGCGACGTTGTGTAGGTGTGGTTTACCTTGGAGTGAAAGAACCCGGTGGTTAGCCTAGCACAGGAAAAAGGGTAGGCGACGTTGTGAAGGCTTCTCCGCCATAAGGAGATTGGTGTAGTGATTACGAACTCTCGAGTAGGTGACTCGGGGAGTGGAGTAGGGCAAGGTAGGTGTCCTTGTAGCCGAACCACTATAAATACTCGCGTTGTGGTTTTGTGCTTCTTACTCTTATCTTTCATTACATACCTTTATATGCGTGTTTATCAACATCCAACACACACATCCAAATAGATTGACATAAGTCGATCTAAATAGTTTAAAAAGAAGTTTTAATTGGCAAAACTATTCAAACCCCCCCCCCCTTTCTAGTTTTCCACAATTGGCATCAGAGCTTTGTTACCAAGTTTCTTGAAGTATATTGTACTTTAAAAACTTGATACGATCCATGGTTAATTGAAAACTATAAAGAAGGTTTTTCATAAAAACAAACACCATGACTTTTAAAACTATTTGTTTGGATGTTGATTTGATAACAACATTTTTCTTATTCTCTTTTTCATTTAATTGAACTAATCCTCTTTGTCATGTTGATTAGTCAAAGCTCACATCTATCAAGCCATAGGATTTGCTTGATAATAAAGATTACCTTCCCTAAGAATGTATCTTAAGCATAAAGGAGCTGGAATTGTCTTCTGATATTTGTTGTGTCATTTGTAAAGACATTCCTAAGTGCATTTGAGGTATGCCTTTCCACTTATCTCTAAATGATATTAGTTTAATAAATAAGTGTGATTACTTAGATATTTATTTGAGTAAGTTTCGTGTATACACATGTTTTACATGTAGCTTCATTAGGAAGCTTTTTTTTTCTCACATACGTGTCACTCTTTCGTCTAAAAATCATGGTTTATAAAACTTGTGTTTTGTCTCACTTAATCCAAAAATCATATCTCTCTAACAATAAAACAAAACACAAATTTCAAAATTCTCCTTCCCCATAAATACTCCCACCGTCGACCACCATATCAAACCTCCACTTTTTCAAATCTTCCAATTTCAAAAATTTCCTCTCACTCAAAACTTTATCCTCCTCTTCATTTCATCTCAACCGAAACCCAGAAGAATCATCTTCAACATGGTTTACATCGCCCTCGTGCTCATCGCCTTAACACTCATCGCACTTGTGTTCTGATAAGGTTTTAAAATGTACCTTTTTGAGGGGTCATTTAAGCCCTTATTTGATCACTTTTGTATCCGTTATTACTTAATATCGTTCCTTTTCACTTTTTAGGTCTCTTGAAAGCAAATTGCTAGAATCGCACTTATTTGGACGGAAAGGCGTGGATATACGAAGAAAATGGCCAAAGTCAAGAATCGAGACACTCAAGCTGCTGAAATACAAGGGGACGGCGTCACTGCTTAACTGCGACGCCATCGAGCACTTCGTGACGCGCCCAGTAGCCAAATTGCTTATTTTCAAGCGACGGTGTCAGGCTTTAAAAGAGTAGGCCGTCGCAACTCAGACGGCCTAGATTTGATCCAGACGGCGTCAGAGACTTAAGGGGACGGCGTCTCAAGCATAAGGTGACGCCGTCGCAAGACTAACGTGGCCAAGACGAAACCCTAATGACGGCGACCCGGCGGCGTCACAAATCATAAGGTGACGCCGTCGCGATTGTAATCTTATATATAGAATCCGAATTTTTCAGTTTTAGTGTGTAGTCTTTTGGAGTAAAAACCTAAACCGAACCAAGGCTGTCTTGTACAGTATTTTAGGGTTCCAAACCCTATCTTACCACAAGATAAGTGTTTTACTTCATTAATTCAATTATGTCTTCAATTATTTGTGTGTATGCTTGCATGTTCTCCATGTCCGGCTAATTTATTTGTGTGTTTGCTTAGGGAATATGAAACTTAATTATTGAATATTGATTGGTTGTCTCTTATCTTAATTGTTAATGATCTAGTAATGCGATAGGTCATTCGTTGTGTAGTTAATGCTTGATTAATCTTTGTGAACCTTAGACTATAACAATTAGAGCAGTTGTAGGCTAAACCATCCAAAGAGTACCTTAGAGTTAGAGTTTATAATTCCTAGAGATATTGTAGACGAGACCCTTTTGGTAGTTTCAAAGAGTTAGGGACAAACGCATACCCTACGACCTTAGACATACAACGCAATTAAGAATAAGGACGTGACAATTCAACCATCAATAGGAGATAATTAAGGAGTAATAAAACCTAAGTGAACACATCTTTAAACTATCATACGAGCACACAATAATTAGACATAGACTACATACACCTTAGATTAGATAATTAGACAAGTAGAGTAATCGGTAGAAATACCAACCCCCAAATCCAAACCCCGAGATTCGTACCTTTCCATTTTCTAAAAAACATAAAAAGATAAAAAATAATCTTCCTCAACCCTGTTAGAACAAAGACCTTGATAGATCTTATGAGCACTCTTAGATCGTTAGTTAAACTTATGTAATCACAAGCTTACTAAAAGACAATCTCTATAACTTGTATTTAAGCGGAATTTAAACACAAGAACAAAAATAACTAAGAACTTCTTTGATCCTCTATGGATCTTTTAATAATACTAAAACTTTGTTTTTCAACTCGTTACATAAATCATACTATTGTGTTCCTTTTATAGACAAGGAACCCTAAACCGTTTCCCAAGAAACGTATAAACATAAAACTAAATAAGATATACATTATAACTTCCTAATAAAGCTCATGCATATCCTAACTAACTATAGAATACGCGGAATAACTATCTCCGCAGAAACCATCTACACGGTTTCACTACTTCAGTAGAATTAGATCTTCAGCAGATTCCACACAACTTCAGTAGAATCCTTTAGCAGTAATTTCAGCATAATTCATACTTCACATAATTTCCAACAATCCTCCCCTAAACTGGAATTTGACATGGTTAACTTCCAGTTTCTTGATAGATCTTTAACGCGCGTAACTAGAGGATTGGACTGGAACATCAGAACAAAGAATCAAACAAGAACACCTCGATGATGACAAACGTTGAAACTCGGATCTTTGCAGTAACAAATGACAACAGGTACATCAAAACATAGTAGTTTCATACTATTCTCATCACATCCAGGTGTGTTAACTCTGTGAGAGGTGAATCATTGAAAATAATGGATTTGATGTCTCTTTACCAATAGCCATCACTCTTTGGAGTAGCCAAATGTTTAAGTTCGAAAACCATGGTACACCTGATAACCATCTCGATTTATTAGCAAATCAAAGCAACCATGAACGGATTTGAAATGTCTTTACACAGCGCGTTTGCTCAGGACTAGCCAATTCTTAGGATTGGTGAACAGATTACCAAATATGGTATTCCACTGTCTTTACCACAAGCCATACACATGTGGGCTAGTCAATTCTTGGATTCCAAAAAGGAATAAACCATGGTGAATTGATGACCATACAACCCTCAGCAATTAAGCATGGGTGGTTGCAGACCCTATGATTTTGAGCAAACCATTACAGCTATCAACAGATTTGATGTGTCTTTACCAAAGTTGTACCCTTTGGACTAGTCAACTCTTTGACATACACAAGGTACATCTGGTGAGTTAATAACTAGTAACATAGAAATGTAGAACAAACCTGCAAGAAAAGTTAGATAAACACAAAAATATACATAGGTTGTTTATTTATTTATTTATTTATTTTTAAACTAAGAAAGAAACAAAGAAACAAATATTACAAAATATACACAATACCATAATCAAGATGATGCTTTATGTTGCAAAATCTGAGTCTTAATCAAACCAACACATTGTTCTGCATGAAGCTTATCATTCCCAACTGGATCAGGAGGTACTTCCAACTTCTGTCTAAGCATTCTCTCCATCAAAGACACAGACAAAGGATAAGTTTTATCTGAGAACATGCACACAATCATACCACATTTTGTCTCCACCACATGCACACATGGCATAGGATAAAATCTCCAACTTTCTACCTTCCACTTATGTGAATTCTTCCAAATAGAATACCCTTTACCATCTGGAGATTGAGAATCAAACAAAACTTGAAGATCACCCAGCAAATATAAACCAGAACCCTGTGGTGAATAAGTAGCATAATGCTTAGTGACAAGTCCATACAGAGTATTCAAATCATGTATATCCACCAAATGAAAGATTTCCTTCAAGAAGTTGAAATGCATAGTAGAACTATCCAGCCGATAAATAGTGTTAAGCTCCCCATCAGTCAAAGTCCAATTAGTCAACACATCATGAGATCCTTCAGAAAAAACATCAGCAGATCCTTCTCGAATAAAGGTTGATTCAGCAGCTTTTAGATCCAAAGAACTATCTCTGAGAGACTTATGAATCCTAGAAGTGTATGTCCTTTCTGATCTCATAGATCTCCTTAGAGTAGTGTGTCTTTGTTTAGACATTCTTTTCTTCCTCCTACCAGGTATATACATCTCCATAGAGACAGAAGATGACATCTTATCATTAACATCTTTAGCAGGAATGAAAGAAGAAGAAGTAGACTTACGTGAAGCAACACCACGCAACTTATACATTCTCTCAAGCACCTCTCTGGCCCTCTTAGCATTAGCAGCTGCCTTTTCTGCTTCCTTACCCAACTTGTCTCCTACTTTATCAACAGATGCAACACACGGTAATACTTCAGAAGAAACAATATGAGGTTCAGCAGATTGAACCCTTTCATCTGAATGGATATCCTCAGTAGATGCTTCAGCAATAACAACAGGAGAACTCAGCTTGGGTGTAACATCATCAAAATTATCAACAATCTCAACTTGCTTTGGTCTCTTTGCTTCAGGAACATCCAAAGCACCAACACTCCTTTTCAAATTAGAAGATGGTGTAATATACTTCATAACCCTATGATACATATTAATCAACTCAAAATCATCTAAAGCCCAAACTTGCTTCTTTGTCAAACCTTTCTGATAGATAATACTACTTTGATTATACACCACCATTCTCATATACTTTTTCTTCTGAGCTGGAGTTTGTGGTCTTTCCCTTTTTGCTTTATTTTTCTGAGCAACAATTTCTCTTCTTTGTGCAGTTGCAGCTTGCTTCCTCTGTTGACCAAGAGCCACCATCTGTGCAAAGAAAGATCTCACTATTAAAGTCTGCTCCTAAGATACTTTGTGCAAGAGTAGAATTTGATGCAGCTTGATGAATGTAAGTATCCCATTGAGCATCAGTTAACTGAGTAGACATTTCATCAATTTCTCGTTGTCTCTTAGGAGTCAAATTGGTAGCAAACTGAGCTTGAAGTATTTCATCAGTTAACTGATTGTTGGTAATTATGTGAAGTATGAATTATGCTGAAATTACTGCTGAAGGATTCTGCTGAAGTTGTGTGGAATCTGCTGAAGATCTAATTCTACTGAAGTAGTGAAATCGTGTAGATGGTTTCTGCGGAGATAGTTATTCCGCGTATTCTATAGTTAGTTAGGATATGCATGAGCTTTATTAGGAAGTTATAATTTATATCTTATTTAGTTTTATGTTTATACATTTCTTGGGAAACGGTTTAGGGTTCCTTGTCTATAAAAGGAACACAATAGTATGATTTATGTAACGAGTTGAAAAACAAAGTTTTAGTATTATTAAAAGATCCATAGAGGATCAAAGAAGTTCTTAGTTATTTTCACACTCAGCTAGCAATCTTTCTTTTTCTTGCATTTCCTGTTCACTGACTAGATCAGATCCAATTTCCTCATCCATCATTGCTCCTTTTCCTTTGTCAGCAGGCTCAGTACTTATAATAGGAACTTCAGAAGAAACACCCATGGAAGTATCAGCATTAACATGTTGAGGAATGTCTTTAGGAGTAACACTTGTATGAGGATCCAAATTAAAATTCCTTCCAGCAACAAACACATCATTAGGACCTGCTGAAGGTGTAGAAGCAGATTGTGCTTGCACATATGAAACTTAACCAACTTCAGGAGCAATATCCATCATAGGAGCAACAATATGCTCTTCAGTAGTTGCAACATCCTCACTGTGCAATGTATCCTTGCTCAAAGATTGCCTTCTCCTCCTTCTAGAAAACAAAATTGGCTCTTTTTGCTTTACTGATTTAGGAGCCATTGGAGTAGAAGCATTAGATTGTTGAGCCACATCAGCCAAAATATCAAGTGAATCCAAATTGGCATCCAATTGCTCCTCATCAGAATAGATCTAGTTTGATAACAAGAAACTACTATGTTTTGATGTACCTGTTGTCATTTGTTACTGCAAAGATCTGGAGTTTCAACGTTTTGTCATCATCGAGGTGTTCTTGTTTTGATTCTTTGTTGCTGATGTTCCACTCCAATCCTCTAGTTCTGAAGCGTTAAAGATCTATCAAGAAACTGGAACTTAACCATGTCAAATTCCAGTTTAAGGGAGGATTGTTGGGAATTATGTGAAGTATGAATTATGCTGAAATTACTGCTGAAGGATTCTGCTGAAGTTGTGTGGAATCTGCTGAAGATCTAATTCTACTGAAGTAGTGAAACCGTGTAGATGGTTTCTGCGGAGATAGTTATTCCGCGTATTCTATAGTTAGTTAGGATATGCATGAGCTTTATTAGGAAGTTATAATGTATATCTTATTTAGTTTTATGTTTATACGTTTCTTGGGAAACGGTTTAGGGTTCCTTGTCTATAAAAGGAACACAATAGTATGATTTATGTAACGAGTTGAAAAACAAAGTTTTAGTATTATTAAAAGATCCATAGAGGATCAAAGAAGTTCTTAGTTATTTTCATACTCAGCTAGCAATCTTTCTTGTGCTTGCATTTCCTGTTCACTGACTAGATCAGATCCAATTTCCTCATCAATCATTGATCCTTTTCCTTTGTCAGCAGGCTCAGTACTTACAATAGGAACTTCAGAAGAAACACCCATGGAAGTATCAGCATTAACATGTTGAGGAATGTCTTCAGGAGTAACACTTGTATGAGGATCCAAATTAAAATTCCGTCCAGCAACAAACACATCATTAGGACCTGCTGAAGGTGTAGAAGCAGATTGTGCTTGCACAGATGAAACTTGATCAACTTCAGGAGAAATATCCATCATAGGAGCAACAATATGCTCTTCAGTAGTTGCAACATCCTCACTTTGCAATGTATCCTTGCTCAAAGATTGCCTTCTCCTCCTTCTAGAAAATAAAATTGGCTCCTTTTGCTTTACTGATTTAGCAGCCATTGGAGTAGAAGCATTAGATTGTTGAGCCACATCAGCCAAAATATCAAGTGAATCCAAATTAGCATCCACTTGAATCCAAATTATCTCATGAACCTTTCTCTTTAAATCCACAATCTCACCACCAAGTATAGATCTAGTTTCAGTAAGCTCCCTTTTTAGATCTGCAACCTCTTGGACAGTCCTGTTGAGCAAATCATAGACAGAAGTAAGAGTAATAGGATCCTCAGCTCCACCAGCAGATTGGTCTGTGGTAATGGGAGCTTCATTGGATCTTTCAAAAGAAACATGAACCTGCTCAACTATAGGAGAGCTTTCAACAAAAGGCTCTCTAATAGGACTGGGTGTAGGCATTCTAGCAAAGTCAGTCTCAAACTCATCAGGAGTACCCTGAGTAGGTGGTGGACTAGATGTAGGCATGGTCAAAGGTGTAGATGGTGGTTGGTCAGGAGAAACAAGTGTAGCTTCAGCAGCATTAGAAGGGCCCTCATCCATTGTAACTGATGGATTACCATCAGCAGCAATAGTAGTAGAGGGTGAAGAACCAACAACATTCCCCTCATCAGCTGCCTCATTGCCTTGAGGCAACATAACTACTAGCAAAGGATGATGTTCCCCCTCATAATGAGTTTTCATAGAAGCAAACAGTTTAGCAGTTAAAGCTCCTATGGGACAAAAGGCTTGGGCTTGGGTAGTAATGTCCAAAATCATTTGCAAAAACCTAGGGTACATTAAAAACTTATGCTTTTTTCTATGAATATTTTCAACCATATAATCAAAAGTAAACCTAGAAAAGTTATAAGTTAACCCCTGAGAAAGACATACAATACCACATCCCAATTGAGTAGAAAATTGGTCTCATCCTCCTGATTTATTGCTTATGCACTAAAGCAACGTATGAACCAAAAACCTCCACATAGGACACAACTGATTCTTGAACCATATATCAGTCCTTGTACCCTGGTATCCAAAAGCTCTTAGCCCAGCAAGAATATCCACAACATTAGAATGATAAACCCCATTAACATCGTCCAAGCGAAGCTTTCTTCTTATCAACTCCTCTGTCACAACATACTTTGTTCCGTCAACTATAGCAACAATCTCTGTTTCACTCCGTTTCGAAGCAGATGCCCAAAATTGTGTAACCAACGATTCATATATCACATTAGGAGAATGCGTTAAAGCATAATGAATCTTGGACCTCTTCAAGAACTCCACCATTGGTTCATACAGTTCACTACCCTTAGCTTTTCCCAGAAAAGCAACTTTGTTATGATCTTTCTTAACTTGAAGCGCCATCAGAAATCGTGATAATGGGTTATGATTTAATCAACTGGAGGTATGTTTTAAATCGAATGAAGAGGGAATCAGTTAATTTGAGGCGAAGATATGCGAATAAGGTATTATTAGAAGTTTCCCAATTTATAGTCACAAATATCGGAATAAGTTGTTGACCAAATCTGACGTGTAATGCAACTTCTACCAAATTTAACTTACCACTTCAGCAGAAACTATGGTCAATCTGCTGAAGTAGATCAATCAGCAGAAATAACTCACGTAATCAAGAAGCTTCAGTAAATATCTTTTTACTGTGTCACCCAACTCGCATTAAATCTCATTAAACCTTGAATCCGTCTATAAAACAATCCCAATGCACACTTAACTCTCATCAATTAACCCCAAATATTTCCACAAACCCTAATTTCTCCACTCCAATCAATAATAACCATGAATAACAAACCATAGGTTATTGATCCAATCTCCTCTCCATCATCATCATCATCATCCAGTGATGATTTACTCCAGTTTTTTCCATATCCATATGACCCTCGACCTTTGAAATCCCCATTTCTCCCTTCTTCTGAAGATGATAGTATAGTGGATCCAAGTGAGTCTTCTGATGACTCTGATGACTCCAACAAGGAGGAAACATCACACCCCTAACCTTCAACACCTCAACCTCAACCAAGGCCACGTGCCAAAGAAGAGGTAGTGTTAGCTCTTCCTGCGCCATGTTTTGGTGCTTCATCTCATATTGTTTAAGGGAAAGGGTAAAAGGAAGATGGATTGGTTGCTTTATGGTGGAACGAGTAGATGGAACAATGGAAGATTGTCATATCACACATCCATCTACTGTATTCATCTTCATCATCTTCGTTTTCATCAATCCATCCTTCCCATTTTGATCCTTAGCTTCTTCGTCGTACTGGTCATGCATATCCAGCGTTTGGAATAGATGATATGAGCTAGTCGATGATAGGAGGTAGAATAGGTTAAGTAGATCTTGTATAGAACTGATCTTGTAGTATCATTTGAAGTTGATTGTAAGCTGTAAGCTATAAACTGTAAACCGTTTCTTGAATGAATGAGCAATTTAACTTCAGTACTTCTCTTCAGCAGAAATAATTAGCTCACTTCAGCACTTTGATTTCAGTAGAAACAATGTTTTAAGCTTACTTGACTATATTCCAATTGACCAACCATGGTTAACTTCAACTTATATATGCAATCTGCAAAACAGACACAGAGAAGCACACAAACCACACCAAGACAAACAAACTAAAAGTACATCAGCTGGTTAATGTTAGCAAACAAAAATATAAACAATAATTTACAAAGTTTACAACATGAATCCTCCCTTTAAACTTTGCAGTTAAGGGTTAAGCATCCCAATATGGACCACAAGATGTTGAAACCTTGGTCCATCAAAAGCCTTAGTCAGTAAATCTGCCACATTATCATCAGTGTGAATCTTAACCACTTTTATCAAATGTTTGTCATATGCATCTCTTATAAAGTGGTGCCTGATTTCAATATGCTTAGTTCTACTGTGAAAAATTGGATTTTTAACAATGCATATGGTACTTTGATTATCAATAAAAATTGTTGTGTTAATGAAATTATACCCATAATCCAAAAATTGATTTTGTATCCAAAGAACCTGTCCACAGCAATTGGCAGCAGCAACATACTCTGCTTCAGTAGATGAGGCCACAATGGTTTGTTTCTTGCACTGCCAAGAAATCAATTTCTTCCCAAGGAATTGGCAACCTCCAGTTGTGGATCTCCTATCCAGATTTGCACCAGCATAGTCACTATCACTATATGCTTCCAACTTAAAAGGAGACTCATTTGGGTACCAAAGACCTAAATGCAGTTGGCCTTTTAGGTACTTAAAGATCTTCTTGACTGCATTTAGATGGGAAGTAAGTGGAGTGACTTGATGTCTAGAACACACACTCACAGCAAAGGTAATATCAGGCCTTGAAGCTGTCAAATACATCAAAGAACCAATCATTGATCTGTATAAGTGAACATTCACAGCTGGATCTGCTTCATTGTTGGTCTTTGTCTTTGGAGCTTCATAAGGTGTAGTGGCAGTCCGGACACTCTCCATACCAAACTTCTTCAAGATGTCCCTCACATATTTCTCCTGATGTATAAAGATACCATCAGGTTTCTGCTGAACTTGTAAACCCAAAAAGAAAGTAAGCTCCCCCATAGCACTCATCTGAAACTCTCCCTTCATCAGTTCCTCAAACTCCCTGCACCAAGCTTCTTTTGTGGAGCCAAAGATGATGTCATCCACATAAACTTGTACAAGTATGATATCTGTGGAATTCTTCTTTAGGAAAAGTGTTTTGTCAATGGCACCCCGTCTATAACCATGCTTCAGCAGAAATGATGAAAACCTAGCATACCATGCTCTTGGTGCCTGATGTAGTCCATAGAGAGCTTTTACTACCTTGTAAACATAATTAGGATGATCTGGGTCTTCAAATCCTTTGGGTTGAGTGACATAAACCTCTTCTTCTATCTCACCGTATAGAAAAGCACCTTTGACATCCATTTGATATACCATGAACCCCATGTAAGATGCATAGGCCAAGAAAATGCGAATGGCCTCAACTCGCAAGGTGCAAACACTTCATCATAATCAATTCCTTCCTCTTGCCTGTATCCCTGTGCTACTAATCTAGCTTTGTTTTTAATCACAACACCCCTTGCATCTCTCTTATTCTTCAAAATCCATTTTGTCCCAATTGCATACTTGCCATCAGGTAGTGGTACCAAGATCCAAACTTGCTGATTTTGAAATTGTTGCATCTCTTCTTGCATTGCTTCAAGCCAGCTTGAGTCTTCAAGAGCTTGATTAACACTGGTTGGTTTCACTTGAGAAAGAAAACAAGCAAACAGACAATGCTCAAAGTCTGTGTGATTGTCTCTTTGCTGGTTTGAGACATAGGAGAGAAAAGCAACTTGGCCAAATTTAGAGCTTGTTACAGCCCTTCTAGTTCTAACAGGTGCTAGAATATCACCAATTATATTGGACTGAGGATGAGCAATGTTGATCCTTTTAGTAGCAGTGGGGTTGACTTCAATTGATGTATCAAGATTAGTCACAGTTGGCTCAAAATCAGTATCATAGGAAGGTGAGATGAAGATGCCAGCTTTAGGTTGATGATTTCCAAGATCTGAAGGACTTGGAAAGCGTGTATATGGATCTCCAAAGTCGGTAGACACTTTAGTAGAAACAGGAGTAGAAATAGCAGGGCTTTCAGCAGATTTGTTGATGTTGGAAGAAACAGGATCACCGTCAGGAGAATCATGGATTCCACTGACTGCTTCTCTTGCAACCTCCCCATTCAGCTTCTCAGCTTCAAGATTAGCTGCATACTCCTGTGTCTGAAGCCTAGCAAGGTCCTCAGCATAATATGTCTCATCGTCACTCTCATCAGAAGTAACTCTAGAAGTATCACCTGCAAACTGGTTAGGGGAGAAGGAAGGTACACTAATAGGTTGTTCATCATCCTCGAACTCACTATCAGAGTCAGCATCCATGGTACCTGCATTCTTAGTGGGAGACTCTTGAGTACCTGCATTTTGGTTAGCCACATGTCTAGAATAACCCAAGTAATCAGTTAAGTAATCAAGGTCAAAAGACCAAACATGACCCTGTCCTTGAACATTCGGCTTGTCTTCTAGAAATCTCAGGTTCAAAGTCTCCTCAATCTTCTTAGCATTTAGATTGTAGACCCTGTAAGCCTTACTATGAGCAGAATAACCCACAATATAACCCTCATCTGCTTTCTCATCAAATTTACCCAGTGGATCACTAGTATTCAGAATGGTTACTTGACAACCAAATGGTTTGAGGTAATGAATAGCAGGAACTTTCCCAGTGAGAAGTTCATAAGGTGTCTTGTAATGAGGTCTAGTAATTGATACCCTGTTCAGTACATAACTAGTTGTGCCAACTGCTTCAGTCCAAAACATAGTAGGTAATTTAGAGTCTGCCAGCATTGATCTTGCAGCCTCTATTAAGGTCCTTGTAACGCCCCGACCCGACAAGGGTAAAGGAATCACAAATAATGGTGTCATATCAAAGCAAACATAAATATCCAAAAGAAGTCTTAACATAAAAGCGGAATAATTCAAGTCAACATGACTTCAATACATAGGTCCCAGCGGAAAATAAACTCCAACAAAATAATCCGAAATAGTGAAGTCTTAAATGGCATCATAAGATCAAAGCTAAATATCTCTAAGGTAAGTCCACTCATGCACTCATCCCAAAGCAAAACCCAGCTTCAATGCTTAGATACCTGCCGTGGAAGAAAAGAAATGCGACTGAGCTTCAAAAGCTCAGGAACGTATATAAAAGCAAAGCGAATATGAAACAATATCGAATACGAAATATAGTGAACGAAAGATAGCAAAATCATAATCATTTTCAAGTATAAATCAGAATTAACGAATAAAGTTTATAGTTAACTACCACGAGCCCGAAACAAATATCGATCATAATCATATTCACATAAGGCAACATTTGTAGGGGAGACCTACCAGAGTTATGAAGGACGTGCATGCACGCAACATCAATCATCAGATAACAGATAACATATAACAGATAACAGATCTAGGATGCATCCATACCTACGACAGATATTGGTCATATAACATAACTTGAGCTCATAACGGATAACAGATAAGGGACGTGGCAGAACATCACTCTACTGCCCTAGAGTCATGTCGAGGTGCATCACGACACGGACATGGAACCCCATGACTAGTGAAATATTTGGCTCGTGTGTCAAACTATCTTAGGTCAAATCGAATGTCAAAACCCACACAGATCATACTTTATCAGAAGGTTAATCATATTTTCAAAATCTGAGTTTTCATATCATATAGTTCAAAATCAGATGTTTCACAATTCAGAAATCGAGTTCAGATAAGCAACAGCTCAAACAAACAGAATGGGGTTCATAGCAAAGGCTTAGGAAACATTAATATAAAAGCTAACGAAAGAAAACGTTATAAGAAACCTTTACTAAAAAGGTCGAATATCGTACCTTATTCCAAAGCGAATGACCAAAAAGCAAAAATACGGAAAGCAAAGGATTACTCCTTCTTCACAGAACCTATACACATTAACGGTCGTACATGTTATTTATGATTCCATAATCGTCGAAATGATCTTTTAAATGTTTGGTGCTCATACTTAATGTATTCAGTGATCTTATTACTTTAGGGTTTTATAGTTAAATGAGACTTAAATGTTTTATAACCGATATTATAGATTAGGGTTCATTATGTCATTTATTAAAGTTTAGGGTTAAATGTGAAAATAGTTTAAAAGTCATAACTTACACATGAAATAACGAATTAATATAATCAGCTTCAAACCCTAATCGACTCTCATTTATGTTCTAGGGTTTTCTCAATCTTTTAATATCATATCAATGTGCATTTACTTTACATGCTACGTCATTTAATGACTCATTACTCTTGTTTATTTACTCAACACATTCATGTCTTAACCATACGTTACTTATACACATATTATACGTCAACTTTTATACCCATGCACGTCTATGATTTCATGTGACTACACAAGTTACTTATTATCCGGATTAGATATACATCTACACACACATGCACAATAGCTTCGACTAGATATGAGCACGTACTACGTTTACACATCGACAAGCTCACTTGACTCACAACACACGCGCATGGTACACGGTTCACTAACCATTTAGGGTTCGGTTCACACATCACTTAGGGTGTAGGTTTTGCATGACCTTTACTCATTTAATACACTTCCACAAACTCTTACATGTTTCGGTTAATACATAGGTTTCTGGCTAATATGTTTTACGCAAACCCTAATTCTTCTATGTACTTTACATATTCACGTTTGCATGATTCACATAAGGTCCGATTTATTTATATATGTGGTTCGGTTCTATGTGGCTCGACTTATTTAAGATCCGATTCATACAATACGTATTACATACATGCTCTTTAATATTATAATGTTGAATTCATATTTGTTGTTCTCGGTTTCATATGGTTCGGCCAAAAAAAAAACACAAGCTCGACTAAAAAAAAACATGATACAATATATTATACGTTAGGTGTTATCAAAGGAAAACGAGAAAACATGTTATACCTTAGCTCGTTGGAAACAAAGTCTCGACACCAAGGGAGTTAGGGCTTCGGCCGAATGAAAAGAAAAGAAAAGAGGCAAAACTAGGGTTTCCAAATTGTGTTAATGTGTTGTATTTATAGTGGTACAAATTTGGTTAGGCTTGAGGGGGTGTGGGCTTCGGCTTGGGTCCAACCGAACACAAACAAACACGCCCATCTTGGTTCACCATTAAACGAAAACAAGGCCCAAACGAATGGCCCAACTATTTACGCGAGACTTTTAACTTCCGTCATACAAGGTCGATCACATACACATATTTGTTAAGTTTTAGTTATTCGTAAGTTAGGTTTTAATTTCGTTGAATGAATATAAATGTCTTTTACGTATTTTATAAATTTCGATTTCAAGGGTATTTTAGTCTTTATTCATGTTTTAGATTTTCAGGTTTTACAGTCCTATTCTTTCTTTCAGCTACCCTATTTTGTTGTGGGGTTCTTGGAGTGCTATAGTCCCTTTTTATCCCTTTAGACCTACAGAGTTCTATAAGTACAGCATTCTTGAACTTTGTCCCATTATCACACCGAATTACTTTAACCTTTTTGTTCAATTGGTTTTCAACAAAGGTAATAAAGTCTTTCAACACTGGAGATGTTTCATCTTTAGTCCTCAGAAAGAATACCCAACAAAATCTGCTATAGCCATCTGATTACCGGACAAAAATACTTGTGATCAATGCTTCTAACTTGAGTTGGACCAAAAAGGTCCATATGCAGCAACTGAAGAGGTTCAGAAATAATGCTCATAGCAGTAACAACTTTGTATGAGGCTCTGTGTTGCTTTCCTTTGTTGCAGGCAACACAATTATGTTCATTGGTGAACACTTTGGAAGGTAGTCCTTCAACAAGACCCAGTTTAGAAAGCTTGTTTATGGTCTTGAAGTTCACATGAGCCATCCTTCTATGCCATTTAGTAGACTCAGCCAGGGATGCTTTAGCCACAAAACAAGTAAGGTCACCTTCTGGTTGAACATCATTCAAGTTGAATGTGTATAAATTGTGATTTCTAGGAACTCTCAGCAGAATTGATGAATCTTCCGGAAGTTTGAAGTCTTTAGACAGCACAAGACATTCATCCTCAGAGAAGAATACTTTGTTCTTGGTGTCACATATTTGTGAGACAGAGAACAAGTTAAAGTGTTGCAGTTCCCTGACATAGTACACATTCTCAAAGTCCAGTAAAGGTGTTTTGATGGTGCCTTTCCCAGTGATCCTTCCATCACTTCCACCAAAAGTCACATTGCCTCCTCCTTCTATGGGTACGAAATTATGCATCATATCTCTGCTTCCTGACATGCTTCTTGAACAACCACTATCAACAATACCAACGTCCTTATGCTTAAGAGGATGATCCTACAACAACAACAATATAATATATAAAATATTAGTACACTATAGAGGCTCAAGTCATTACTGACTTGAACCTGCCTTGTGGATCATTAGAGTAATGCCATGCAGATGTATAAGATCCACCATTGTTCTTTGGTTTCCATTGAAATTGAGGTCCCTTTTTATTCCAAGAACAACCTGCTGAGGGCTTCACAGCAGTATCCCGATATCCCTTCCCAACATTCATAGAGTCAACACAACCAGGCCAATAACCATTTTGAAAGTATGAACTTGTTGGTTTCACATAAGGTCTAGCAACAGATCTTCTCCAAGGGAATGGAGAAGGTTTAGTTGCTTGTGGAATATAAGAGGGTATATCATTAACAATAGTCCACATTGGTCTAGATTTCTTTTGACCAGCACCTGCACCCATTCTTTGCTCATGAAAATCACAATCCTTAATCAAATGAAATTTGCTTCCACAAATAAAACATGTCTTCTTTTTAGAAGATTTATTCAAAGGAAGAGATGTTCTATTACATGCAAAAGTATTCAAACCACAAGAATTAACAGAATTGTTTTTAACAAACTTAAAAAGCATTATTGTGCAAAGAATTAAATGACAAGTCTTCAGGAGAAACTGTCTTGGAAGTTGATTCCTCAGCAGCAACTCTAAAAGGCTTGTAAGCAGTCTTGGGTGTAGGCTTGGGTGAGGTCTTGGCTAGGTCTGACTTATCACTTGAATCACAACTGGCATAAGAAGTAGACCCTTGATCGAAGATTTGTCACCTGTCGAGCAAGAGACAAAATCATTAGATGAAGAATCGGGTCCGCAAGTCTTTTGACTTTTTGCCATAAAGATGATGTGATCCATCAAAGTCAACAGTAATGGAAAGGTCAACAGGCATAGGTATTCTTCTAATAGATCCAGTACATGCAATTCACCTTCTTTGACATAATTAGCTAAACCTCGGTGTAGATTTACGCCCATCATTCTTAGCTTCTAATCCTACATACTTTTTAAACCCTAAACCTATAGCAGAGGTCTCAGATTGACTACTATAGATCTCTCTAGCTAGATTGTTACATGATATTAACCATTGTTTATGTCTAGCTATTTCCTTATCTAGTTTTGCTTTTAGCACTATGTTTTCAGAGACTACATCAGCTTTTTCTTTTTCCGTGCGTTTTAAATCAATTTTAGTACAGTCTAGATCACTTTGTAACACCCTTATTTTCTCATCATAAGCCAATTGATTCTTTTGAAATCAAACTTTTTGTCTTTCTAATGTTTTTAAAGCCTGTTTATAAGCTTCAACTTCAACATAACATTCATTATATTTCGGTTTCAATTCATCATAGGCTTGTTTAAGTTCATTATAATTTTCACTACAACCAAACATACACTTATGTACCTGAGAGATGCCCATCAAGGCGACTTGATCACGCCTCTCCTCTGAAGTACAGCTTGCCAGAATCTAATATTGTCGAACTCGACCTTCCTCATGGTCATGCAGCTTCCAATCAACATGGTCATCCACAGTGACAAGAGCTGAAGAAGAGGGTCCAACCTTCGAAGTTCCAGCTTCCTTCTGAATCTGCTGATAGGAAGAATATCTCATCTCATCACCAGCTTTCCTATCCTTGCACTCTCTAGAGAAGTGACCCATCTGTCCACAAGTAAAGCACTTGACCTTACTTTTGGTAAATCTCGCTGGATCCTTTCCCTGGAAACCAAACTTCCTTCCAGACTTACTCTCAAACTTTTTGATGTTTAATGAGAGCATGGCCAGTTGCCACCTCAAGTTCATCTCTTCCATCTCTAATGGATCCACCTGTTCAAGATCCTCATATGCTAGTTGCTGCTGAACATCATAATCTGCAACAAAGGAGTGAATCACATCTTCCAACACACTACTAGACTTAGGCTGATAGCTTGATGAAGTGGTTATGTAGGATGATGATACTGATGAAACAGGGCTTGGAGCATGAGTCACTCTATTTGATGATGCCCCTACAAATGTTGTTTGACTAGGAGTGGATGAACGATAAGGACTTCTCACATCAGGCTCAAGAGATTTTAGTCTGTTGTACAATTCATCAAAAGTGAGCATATCCAGCCCACCTTTAGCCTTGAGGGCAATGCTGACTTGTAACCAAGATGTAGGTAAAGATCTTAGGAACTTTGAGTTGCAGTCATCATTATCTGGCTTTGCCTTCAGCTGATTCAATTGACTCAATATCTTATGAAACCTGTCGTACCCCTTGTGGATGCCTTCCTCTTCAGAAATCGGAACTCTTGAACTGTTGTTTCAGATAGACTTCCTCATTCTCCTAGACTCTTCATTCCCACCAAACCTAGCCTTAATTGCTAACCATATTTCATTAGCATCCTGCATGTAGTGAAAATCACCCAAGTGATCCTCAGGTATAGCCTGAAGAAGAATGGTTCTCACTTTTTGCTCTCTTTGAACCGCTAGTATCTCATCAACAGATTTGGGAGGAACAATGGTAACATTACCATCAGGATCAGTGACAGTTCTCTTCAAACTGTTCCCCTTTTTCACAGTTTCCCAGAGATTCCAATCAATGTTGGAGATCCAGTTTTGCATCTTCATGGCCCATAAATCATATTCCTCCTTCTTCAAATATGGGAACTTTGCATTGTTGTTAGAAAGACTGAGTTGTTGCATTGATGTGTTGTTATTGTTGTTGGTGATTTCAATGTCATCATGTGATCCAGGCATGTTGAATGATGTTTTGGTTGTAAGGGTGTGTAGAAAAAGATTGTTCTTAGTATCGTAGAGACTCTCTCGAGGCTCTGATACCACTTGTTAGAACAAAGACCTTGATAGATCTTATGAGCACTCTTAGATCGTTAGTTAAACTTATGTAATCACAAGCTTACTAAAAGACAATATCTATAACTTGTATTTAAGCGGAATTTAAACACAAGAACACAAATAACTAAGAACTTCTTTGATCCTCTATGGATCTTTTAATAATACTAAAACTTTGTTTTTCAACTCGTTACATAAAACATACTATTGTGTTCCTTTTATAGACAAGTAACCCTAAACAGTTTCCCAAGAAACGTATAAACATAAAACTAAATAAGATATACATTATAACTTCCTAATAAAGCTCATGCATATCCTAACTAACTATAGAATACGCGGAATAACTATCTCCGCAGAAACCATCTACACGGTTTCACTACTTCAGTAGAATTAGATCTTCAGCAGATTCCACACAACTTCAGCAGAATCCTTCAGCAGTAATTTCAAAGATAATTCATACTTCACATAATTCCCAACAAACCCCAACCTTAGCGTAGTAACTTCTCACTAGCATTCCTATTCCCCTAGAGAACGATATCAATACCCATGGCTTACCCTAATACTACACTACAACGAGTAGGTTCACTGCCTAAGGTGTTATAAAACTTGCTCGAAGAAAAGGAAGTTCCTTTGACCCCGAACGACGCGTGTAGCGTTATCAAGTTTTTGGCGCCGCTGCCGGGGAATAGAATAGCTAGTTAGTAGTCCATCTCGTTTAGGTTCCTTTGCTTGATTCCTATCAAGTAAAATTTTCTCATTTTTAGCTTTCTCGTAGTCTATCTCCCTTCTTTGTGTTTGTGTTCGTAAAACCCTTTTCATTTGTCGCTATGGCGAGTGAAGTTGCATTTGAATCATTAACAAATGAGGAACAATTGAATTTCGCAAGTCGGGTTGGTTTTCATTGTTCTGATGAATTTGTGAGTGATCTTAAAGATATCCAAAAGGAGATGGGTGTAAGGTTGGATGGATTTGATATATTCTGTACTTGTGTGGCTTCTATTCAACAATCGTTGTCAGGATCAATTCCTTTTAGTGACACCATCCGGAGAATTTTTCGAAAAGCCTCCTATGCATAAACCTTCAGCTGGTACAACTTGAGGAAATGGATAAAGCGCGTGAGGAATCCTTTAGGCATATAGAACATAGTAGTCAAGTTTTTGAGAACAATTCTTATGAATCGGACCAAGAATTTGAAATGGCCAAAGAAGGATTTGAGATGCTTAGGAGTGTATTTGGGTTAGATCATACTAACACACATGATGAACATTTAGGAGATCTAGATATAATGGAGAATAAGATGGAAACTCCAAGCCCACAAGCCCGACTATCACTTGAGGAACACACATCGCCTATAACTTACCCGGAAGAAGTAGAAGAGACTATAGGAACCCCGATTGATATAGAACCTTTGGACCAAACGCCACTAAAGAATGTAGGTTTAGATTCTTGTTGTCATGACCTCTCTCTTAGTCCTAGGGAAGTTCCTAATTTTGATGAACCGGAGCCTCAACCAAAAACCTTACCCAATTTTTCGTCTTTAGATGTGAATCTTGGAATTGAATTAGGCCCCAATCCACCCATCAAAATAAATAATCCGGGTAGTTGCTTGATAAAGGTGGTAGACTCTAGTCCATGTAGAGTGGAAGCTAATATAGGAGTAACTCATGACCTTACACACTTATATCACCCATTCATGGTTGATAACAAGAAACATTATGGGTTTAAACCGGGTTTATTAGGTCAAGATGGATCCTTAACTAAGAATCTTTTGAAGTTGATAGAAGATGATCCATTTTTAGGAGAGAGACCCACTATACCAATAGACTTAGGTAAGGTTATAATGAATGGAGTACACTCTTTTGAGCATATAAATCACCCATCACCCTCTCCCCACGTAGCAAATTTCCACCCTAAGGGTGTGTATCTCTACGATCACCCGCACTTAAACCTAAGTGTAGGGAAAACCTCCCCATTATCCGTTAAATAAGGGTAGAGTCAGGCTCGTGACTCGAACAAAAAGAAGCGCTTCTTGGGAGGCAACCCATGTGTATTTGTTTTTCATTTTTATTTGTGTGTCGTATATCTTTTATTGATTGTTTATTCTCATGTTTGAATTTGTAAAAATGCTTTATTTTGTCTTTAACCTCGTCTTAATTACATATAAAGGTATTTTACATAAGGGATAAGTGTAGGGAGGATTACACACGTTTTCAAAAGAAACGTGAACATGAGAATTACAATTATTTAAAAGATATACATGTGTGTTTGTTCGAGTCAAATGCTTGTATCGAGTCATAATGGATGTTTTGCAGAAATGTTTTCCAGATTCTAAAGATGTAAATTTTCCAGAAAACCGCAGACCAGTTTTTGTCAGGATAACCTGACGGCGTCAGGATCGCAACCTGACGGCGTCAGGAAGGAGTAAAAACAACAGATTACTTTTTTCTCGTTTTTTGAGCTACTTATAAATTTTTGGAATTTTCCAGGTCTTAATTTTCCAGAAATTCAGTAAACATCCATTCCACAAGCATTATATCCTAGTTTAATAGAGTCTTATATATATTATTACCGCCGATTTTACGCGAATGTTTCTTTTGTTTTCTTCAAGTATGCAGGTTTTATTTATCAAGAAGAAGATACATAAGATTGGAAGGAGCTTTTCACGCATACATTCGTCTTGGAAAGGATTTAACCACCACTTTACACGGATCCTACCGAGCTAATCAGGGGAGTATTAGTTTCTTTCGTTTTTCATTACCTCCATTATCATAACTTTGATACTTTCGGGGAACATTGGGGACAATGTTCAGTTTAAGTGTAGGGAGGGAAAGTAAACCGGGAACTTTGAAACTATACTTATCCTTGATTATTTGCTTTGTCCAATTGTATTTGTGTAATAAACCATGAGAAAATGTCGGTTAGGGTAATTTTGGCACCAAATTTTTAATTTTTCATGACATATAGGAGTAGGCCATTAGTCTTAACAAAAGCGTCTCACGGATAGGAAGTTGCATGACTAACACAAAAACCCTTTACCACCTAAATTCCACCCAAAATGTGATGATCGCCCTTAGATTAGTAGGAATTAAAGCATTCATCTTTAATGCTTAGAGTGTGAACCAGTAGTATATTAGATTCTAGAACTTGTTTTGTGATGCATCCCGAGATCGCTAGTAAGACTACACTTGTGTAGTTAGGAATAACTAAATGATAAGAGGCATTAGGATAACCCTTGTTTGATACCCGTAATATAATTACTTCTTCCACATCGGTTGAGTAATTCCCCCACACCCTTTGCGTTGTACTCATTTTTAGTACACGATACCCCTAGTTAACCCCTCTGAGCCTATCCTTTTCGCGGTTCTCGTGATGTTTTGGTTTTTCCGAAATATCAATGAAGAGCATTGTTTACACCCCACCCCCAAATGTACACCCAAATCGCCTTAGCCTACCTTGTATGCACTCACTTTTAGTGCATTAATTTTATCACCCCAAACCCTTTGTTCAATTATCTAGTTGCTTGCATGAGTTGCTAAGTCAAGTCATATCCTTTGTACACAGTTTTGGGACGATTGGGACTCATAGGAAAAGTTAAAGTTTATGAAATGACTGGAAGGGAACATAAATTCCCTTATTTGCGTAATAACGTACCCCAAGTGTTTTGATCTTTTCAATTCGGGTCAGATTAGTGTTAGAGTAATAAAAACTCAAGTGTAGGGATGTGCCTATAAATCCCTATCATTTTGATGTTACCATAGAGGATGGTAGAGTAAAAGTGTATGAAAAAAAAAAAAAAATCGAAAAAAAATAGAAAAAGAAAAAAATAGAGTGTTGAAAAAAAAAATACGGGCTACCATCCTACATCTATCTTTAAATTTATGTTTTTTTGTTTCAGTTATCTAGAGTTTAGAGTGTCGAGTCTTGGCTTAGCAACGCCATTCTTCGTATGCTTGTAACATAAAGATTTTTGACTTGCCACCACTAAATAGCCTATCCCACCAAACCCTTTGTTTCTCTACCGTAAGCCTAACATTACAACCCTTTAAAGACCTCTTTGATAGTCTTTCCTAGGTGCTTACGCCAAAGCGATGGAGGTTTGATCTATTCTCAAGCCTATGGTAATCTATGTACTAGGACCGGTTAATGAGTGTTTATCTTCCATTTCCAACTTGTTATATTTCATATACACCGAGAGATGTGAGTATCCAAACACCCCATGTGAGGTGCTAGTATGTAATTTCCGTGCTTGTTATGACTTTTCGGGGCTTATATGTGTTGTGGACTGTTTTAAACCAATGCTTCATGACCCATAACTTATAAATTAATTGGCTAAAAGCACATTTGCTTGAGGACAAGCAAATAGCAAGTGTAGGGATATTTGATAAGGTTTTGAAATGTACCTTTTTGAGGGGTCGTTTAAGCCCTTATTTGATCACTTTTGTATCCGTTATTACTTAATATCGTTCCTTTTCACTTTTTAGGTCTCTAGAAGGCAAATTGCTGGAATGGCACTTATTTGGACGGAAAGGCGCGGATATACGAAGAAAATGGCCAAAGTCAAGAATCGAGACACTCAAGCTGCTGAAATACAAGGGGACGGTGTCACTGCTTAACTGCGACGCCGTTGGAGCACTCGTGACGGCCAGAGCCAAATTGCTTATTTTCAAGTGACGGTGTCAAGCTTTAAAAGAGTAGGCCGTCGCAACTCGGACGGCCTAGATTTGATCCAGACGGCGTCAGAGATGAAGGGGACGGCGTCACAAGCATAAGGTGACGTCGTCGCAAGACTAACGTGGCCAAGACAAAACCCTAATGACGGCGATCTGACGGCGTCACAAATCATAAGGTGACGCCGTCGCGATTGTAATCTTATATATAGAATCCGAATTTTTCTGTTTTAGTGTGTAGTCTTTTGGAGTAAAAACCTAAACCGAACCAAGGGTGTCTTGTACAGTATTTTAGGGTTCCAAACCCTATCTTACCACAAGATAAGTGTTTTACTTCATTAATTCAATTACGTCTTCAATTATTTGTGTGTATGCTTGTATGTTCTCCATGTCCGGCTAATTTATTTGTGTGTTTGCTTAGGGAATATGAAACTTAATTATTGAATATTGATTGGTTGTCTCTTATCTTAATTGTTAATGATCTAGTAATGCGATAGGTCATTCGTTGTGTAGTTAATGCTTGATTAATCTTTGTGAACCTTAGACTATAACAATTAGAGCAGTTGTAGGCTAAACCATCCAAAGAGTACCTTAGAGTTAGAGTTTATAATTCCTAGAGATATTGTAGACGAGACCCTTTTGGTAGTTTCAAAGAGTTAGGGACAAACGCATACCCTACGACCTTAGACACACAACGCGATTAAGAATAAGGACGTGACAATTCAACCATCAATAGGAGATAATTAAGGAGTAATAAAACCTAAGTGAACACATCTTTAAACTATCATACGAGCACACAATAATTAGACATAGACTACATACACCTTAGATTAGATAATTAGACAAGTAGAGTAATCGGTAGAAATACCAACCCCCAAATCCGAACCCCGAGATTCGTACCTTTCCATTTTCTAAAAAACATAAAAAGATAAAAAATAATCTTCCTCAACCCCAACCTTAGCGTAGTAACTTCTCACTAGCATTCCTATTCCCCTAGAGAACGATATCAATACCCGTGGCTTACCCTAATACTACACTACAACGATTAGGTTCACTGCCTAGGGTGTTATAAAACTTGCTAGAAGAAAAGGAAATTCCTTTGACCCCAAACGACGCGTGTAGCGTTATCATGTTCCCTATGATGAAGTTCACATACGGAGACATATACTTTGTGTTGTTAATCTACATTGGGGTTATATACCCAATCCTTTGTATCATCCTTAGCATTGAAATGAAATATTACTAATAATCTAAGTTTATCTAGGTTATTATCATAATGTGTTTATCATTTCTCTTTGTTTTATTTCTTTCTCTCGTGATACATTAGAAGTCATGTATGCATGTTAAAAGAAAATGTAGGCTAAAACACATATTTTGGTATAAAACTATGAGATCTAAAAACCTATGCTTTTCATCATAAAATTTGTTTCTGTAACTACAGATCTACGTATCCCGAAAGACATACTAGCCGGATCCCTTTTGAAAAGGAACCATGGGATCCGTCCTACTGGAGAACAGTTTTTTTTAAAAAAACACTTTTCTTCTAAAAGTAATACTCCACTAGTATGTCAAAACCATAAGAGAGTTAAGTGTCTTTCTTGTTAAAAACCATTGTTAATAAAAATCTAATAAAAACGTTAGATAATCATAGGTTGACCACAAACATCACTTTCTATTAACTCATATTTTCTATAGGTTTCACTATGTCACACGTATATGAGTTTGATTTTTCACTCTCTAGCGTCTACACCCCGAACATCTCTCTTGAGCCCAACACACCTGGCAATCATGTCCGTGGGTTCAATAATCTCGAAACCTGTCACTTCCATGAAGGACGTACTGTAGACACCTCTATACAATTCGAAGAAGGTATCAATACCTCCTTCCGAGCCATAGGACTAGAATGTATTCTCGAAATTAACGAGAAAATATGTCCAAGGTTTGTATTGGAATTCTTCCGTCAAGTCGAACTCGTTCGTAACGAGGATCGTTCTCTATCCCTTTGGTTTTGGATCAAAAACCAAAAGTTGGTTTTGACTATTGGGCAATTTGCTCAAATTCTCTGAATTCCAAATCATGAACAATGTGCCTTCACCGAAGATTGGTCTCTTGATTCTCTCTTCAACTTTCGTGAAGAAAATAGTCCGTATTGTTCTCACATTCCTTCCCCACAAGACTTAATTCGCATATTATGCAAACCCCATCACTCCAATCCAAACATCATCTACACACGGGATATTCTTGAAGAGTACAATCCCCTTGCACTCATCCTACCTGAAAATGCTTGGAGTCTTAGGGGAAATCGAGAAATCCTTCCCGCTTGTTGTGCTCACATAATGTATTGTTTGCTAACACAACAACCATACAATCTCGCCTACTTCTTTGCAAGGCGAATTGTAAACCTTCAAGGCTCCAAGAATAAACTCATCCCTTATGGAATGTTCTTGACGCGCCTCTATCATAACGTTATGCACTTTCATCCTCAATTTCAAAGTCTGTTGTATGTACTTGTGAACAAGATGATGGAACCGCTAAACTTATCTCTCATGAAGACTTTATTCATTCTTGATTCCACCAACACTCATCAACAACGTGATGATCCTCCTAGCTCTATCACTCAAGGAACATAGTAGTATTTCAAATAGGATCAATCCTCTTGTACTCATGCTTTATCAATGTAATCCTATTTCCTTCACGAAATAAAACATCTTACATTTGATATCTTAGTGTTAGAACCCCTTTAAACCAACCTTGGAATATAATGCATTGTCAAGATCATTGCATACCTTTAGTAAAGGTTCTGCTGAGCAGATGGACGGATCCCAAAGTTTGTGCTAGACGGATCCCTACACTTAGGGAACCGTGGGATTCGGCAAACAGAAAATGCAATTGCAAGCATTGTATTTCAAACATATCCTTAGAACACCTCACTCTAAGCTAAACATAGTGTCTTAAGGCAAATTAAGTCCTTATCAAGTTAAGTAAACCCTTCCCACTCACACATGAACTCACCTAGATCACACTCAAAGACGCTTGTAGATCTATCGTTTCATTTTAATCCATTACTCTTCCGCTCTTAAGCTCACACATCATTTTTCACATGATCCCTCATGTCTAAACACTGGAAACCTCTCATAGCAAAATCGATCATAATCATCCTTGCGACAAAATTGGTTAAAATTGATCAAATCCTAGTTTTTCCATCTTAAAGCCACTATCTGATCTCTAGGATCATTTAGCTTTACTTGACACTCTCAAAATCTTTAGTGTCATTCTTGTTCATTCATTGGTACTCATGAAAGTTCCAATTTCTTCCATAAAAGGCAATCATTAGCTACATCACTCATTACCTTCAAGTACTTAAGCACCCCTTCATTTAAGACACTTAGGAGGACTGAAACACTCAAGATGATATAGATCTTAGACCTTAGAAACATCATTTCTATTTTTTCATAGCTGCTGAGAGCCGGATCCCTAGGATTAGCCTAGACGGATCCCTCTGAGGAGGGAACCGTGGGATCCGGGTGACAGAGTATGTCAAACCTTGCTAAAACAATAATTTCAACTCATCTTTCTAACTCAAACACTCCATCTCATCTTAAATGAGTTCCTAGATCAGTACAAACTCTGAAGTTGACTCTTGTGCATGTTAATCATCACATTCCAATGAATTTGAGTGAGTTAAGGCTTAAATGCACTTGCCAATTCTCTTGCTTTATAAACCACATTGTTAGGACTTCCATAGTCATCACCTTCATCCTAATTTTCAGCACTTTAGAAACCCTTACAAACTTCTTGAAATCATCTCATCATGAGGAAAACTCCAAGTAGTAACTTATCCACCAAAGAACCACCCAAGAAAATTGCTCCTGTTATACACGAAATTTCTTCAACCGAATCATCTCCGGTCAAGCCAACTAATGCAAGGACCTCTTCTCAACTAGTCAAACCAATTCCTAAAAGGATAGTACCCATAAAACTACCTATGCCAAACACCACCATACCTCATAGGCCAAACAATATCATCTCCACTAAACCATCACCATTGGTTCCTAGAGCTATTTCGTTTACATCTCCACTATCATCACCACACCTCTACAATTTAGAGGAATTGCCTCCTAGGCCGTCTCATCCTCCTCCGCCGACAATATTCTCCTCATTAGGAGGAATAATGGTACAAAGTCAAGGTGTTGAGTCAACACTAGCTCCGGCTTCCTTTTCGCTGTTTCCATCATATAATCTCATTTGGATTATGAGAAATCATCAAAGTCAACCACCCGACCATATGGAAGTTGACACTTCTCTACCATCACCATCATTCTTGGTCGAGCCATTCTCAAATGCGCCTCCACCAATTCCTCCGTCGTTTGAAGCTCCACAAGCCGCTTCACTTGATCCTTCGCATCAAGCCATTTCATTTCTTCCACCACCACTACCTAGCCATGACAAAGATTGCTATCATTGTCAACATGTTGAAAGTTTGATACATAAAGTACGATAATACCAACGTTTCATGTTCTATCATCTCCTCGAACGTTTCGACGAGATTAAACCTAAACAAAACTTGAGCTAGAAGATTTTAGTGGTGTCCTAGCATCAAGCGATAGCTGGTCTAGAAATTCCTAGTCATGTATTCTTATTTTCTTAGTTTTTAAAGTCATGTATATCATAACTCTAGTTTTATTAAATGAAATTACATGCTACTTGCTATATTTCCGGGTATATGATTACTTTGTATTCATATCTCACTTTTGTGATAACATTACTTGTTATATCACCATTGCTGAAATTGATCATCAGCTATACGGATCCCTCAAAATTGCCTAGACGGATCCCTACTAGGTGGGAACCGTGGGATCCGTGAAACATAAAACTATTTTTTCTACTAACTTGGACCACATTTGCAGGAAATTGTGAATTATACTTGCTTTCTAACCTTTGTTTTGTAGTTATTAAATCTACACTTGAAGACTTTGACACCCTAAAGCTAGGGGAGCTTTGTGTCAAAGCAATACATTGCAAATTACTTGCAATATTAGGATTACATTTCTTGACATCCCTTTGCAAAATTCCAACCATCAAGGGGGAGCACATTCGACACTTAGACGAAATCTTTTGCAAACTTAGTTGCAAACAAACTAGCTTAGTATTACTTTCTTGACGCCATTACATAGGGATGGACTCGTCAAGGGGAGTAAAGACGAGATCCTTTCCCGTTACTTGCTCTCTATTTCTTTTTAATTCTTTCACATGTTTTTTCTAAAAACAATGTGTTAGTTTTCATTCGAAGCTCTTTTTGTTTCGACAAAAAAGGGGAGAAGAAAGTAAAAGTTACAAATTCAAACTTTTACGAATTTTAGCTTTTCCTTAAAATAATTTTATGTTTTGTCATCAACAAAAAGGGGGAGATTGTTAATACAAATAAGCCGTAAAAACATTTATTTATATTTTACGATCTTCTAATGTTTTGTCGATAACAAACGTAAAATCATTTTAACGAAACAAATAAAATACGTAAATGGTTTGAGCTAATAGTTTCTAACATATTCACATTTTCACATAAAACACTAAAACAAGTATAAGTGATTTTATGATTTAATATTACATATGTACAACAACTAGTGTTTACATATTTGGGTAAAATATACACATAACTAGTATGTAGTATATTGGGTAATATAAATGGGTAGAAACTTAAGTATCATAACCCATTGGGCAAATACATTGAATGTAGTTGGGTACAACCCAAAGCCCATGACCCATGGAGCTTGACCCATAACCCATTGCATGACATCATGCTTATATCATATATGGATAATATCCATAACCCATGGTTTTGACCCATACCCATGTGACTAGGTGCATTGCACTCAAGAGATACATTGTATCTAACTAAAGACCTATGGATCAACCCATGACCCATGACCCATAACCAAAATACCCATGGGTAAAAGGGAGCGTCCCACGGATCCCTAGCTTTACGCTAGACGGATCCCTTGTGGAAGGGATCCGTGGGATCCGGGGAACAATAGAATTTTTCCTCTATAAATAGTGAGCCATTTCTTCATTGTTTCTCACCTCTTTCTAACACACTTTCTCCCTGAGTTAAAAACTCACTAACCTCATATCCAAGAGATCTATGTTTGTAGTTTTGTTTTTGTGTGATCTTCTAGGTTCCTCTTAAAGGCAAGATCACCACCTTTGAAGTCGAGCAAGCTCAAGTCCACGAGTTGCGATGCTTCCTCATCATCAAGACTACTGAACTCTTCTTGTTGATGATTGTTTTTCTTTCCTAAGAAGTGTTGAAGACATTTGTGAATGGTGTCTCAAGTGTCAAGACGAAGATATTAGTGAAGGGTATCTTTCGTCCATATCATAAGCACTTGTGTTAAGTGCTTAGAAGTCAAGACTAGAAGCATTAGTGAAGGGTGCTTAGAAGTCAAGACATTAGTGAAGGGTGTCTTGAAGATCTAGTCAAAGGCATTAGTGAAAGGTGCCTTAGATGTACATTCGATATGGTGTATTTCGATGTACAAGATAGATTAGTACTAGATCCAAGGATATTGATATCCTTGATGATGTTGTAAAAAGGAGTTGGTCTCCTTTGAGATTAGTCGTTGGTGTAGTGTTGGGTAGTAGTTCCTCCATTGCAATGGAACTAGGTGCTTAGCCTAGTACCTAATAAAGGGTAGGCGACGTTGTGTAGGTGTGGTTCACCTTGGTGTGAAAGAACCTGGTGGTTAGCCTAGCACCGTATAAAGGGTAGGCGACGTTGTGTAGGTGTGGTTCACCTTGGAGTGAAAGAACCCAGTGGTTAGCCTAGCACGGGAAAAAGGGTAGGCGACGTTGTGAAGGCTTCTCCGCCATAAGGAGATTGGTGTAGTGATTACGAACTCTCGAGTAGGTGACTCGGGGAGTGGAGTAGGGCAAGTAAGGTGTCCTTGTAGCCGAACCACTATAAATACTTGCGTTGTGGTTTTGTGCTTCTTACTCTTATCTTTCATTACATACCTTTATATGCGTGTTTATCAACATCCAACACACATATCCAAATAGATTGACATAAGTCGATCTAAATAGTTTAAAAGGAAGTTTTAATTGGCAAAACTATTCAACCCCCCCTTCTAGTTTTCCACATATCTCACTCCTCTTGATGAACCCGCCACAGTAAGGGATGTCATCTTCATTCAAAGAAACTCACAAACCCGTGTCACTCGAAACTCCAAAGTCATCCACCGAGACCCATTCCAAATGGAACTATTTGAGATGTTCCCATTGTACAAGAAATGTTAACAAATCCTTAGAGAGAATGTTTTTTTCTTGGTCGGAAACAAATATCATCCAAATGCTTGCCTTGCCTAGATGATCTATTGTCTCATCAATGAAGCTCCTTTCAACCTAGCCTACTACATGGCCAAGAGAATGGCAAGTGTCTTTAGAACCGGGAAAATGATGTTTCCCTATGCTATGCTTCTCACCTGCCTAGCAAACTTTGTGAGTACTTTGGAACCTTCCCCTATGACGGATGACCACTTCCTTTGTAATCATGTAATAGTACCTCTCACCGAGGGACGAACAACGAGGTTCATGGTTGATAGAAAAAGGCCTCATCCTCCTACCGACTCATCCGAGGAAACCAAATGTGAAGTAATCAATCCCATCCACAACTATCATCTTGACCCCATCTCATACATTGATCAATTGCCCGACATTCCAAGTCCTTCACAAGAATTTCAACAAACCAAAGGAATGTTCAAGTGCATTGCTCAGTTCCTCATGGGTAAGAAGAAGAAGTGAAGATGAGATGGATATTTGAAGGTGATTTGTATGGTCCTATCTAAAACTTGTTATGTATGTTTAAAACAATGTAGTTGTCGTGTGGTAGAACTAAAACTAATGTCGTGGCATGATGAAAACATTATTGGTTTCACAAAAATAACTAAGTAGGAAATTTTACCCTTTTGATCTTATATCAAAAGTTGGTCGTTATCTTATTTGCTTGCCCATATGTTGCTTCTACATGTTATACTTACTATGTTTTACTTGTATACATATATGCTTGCTGTAGAGATTATTGGTTTCAAAATTTGATACATGGAACTAAAATCTGCAACCTTTCTGTTAAGGAATATGTCTCACATGCCGGATCCCTTGGCTATAACTAGCCGGATCCTTCAAGGGAAGGATCCGTGGGATCCGGGTAGACAGAAGTTCATTTTAGGCCTTCTTGCATCAATCCAACCTTCCAGACCTTATTGGACTAGTTGAACATGCTACATTAGGATCACTTAAGTTTTTCTTACGCTCAGTTGATCTCACATTCACTCATGGATGACTTAGGATCACATTCAAGGTATTTTTGATTTATCATTACTTCAAAACTCACCATCTTTCCACTAAAATGTTTACACAATGTTTCTCTCATCTCAAAACACCTAGTTTGATATTTCTCTAATTTTTAACAAATTTATTTTACTCATTATGACCTTAAAATGCTCTAAAAAATTTGTTTTTCATTTCTTGTGATTTTTAAGGAATTTTCTTAATTATTCTTTAATCACCATCTGGTTTCTACAAACATTTACCATCCTCAAAACTATTAGTGTCATCCATGATCACTCATTGGTGTTTCTAAAAACTCCATTCTCTCCATAAAAGTCATCATTGGCTATCATCACTCATTATACTTGGTCATTTAAGTCTTCTACCATTTAAGACATTTTTAGTGGATCAAATTACTCGGGATACGCAGGTACTAGACCTTGCTAGAACTCAATCATCATTTTTCTTAGCTTTTGAGAGCCGGATCCCTAGCTTAAAGCTAGCCGGATCTCTCAAGAGAAGGATTTGTTGGAACCGGCTGCACAAAAGGGATAATATCACCTGATATAATCATTTAAAACCCTCTTTGTTAATCTAAACACTCCACATTTTCTTAAATGACTCCCTAGAACAAAACAACACTGTAGTTGACTCTTGTGCATGCAAATCGTTGCAATTTGAAGAACTTTAGTGGTTTATGCTTTAATTCACTTGCCTAATTTCCCCCTTTATAAACCACTTGTGTTTGTGCTTCCAAACCACCATTCAAACACTCATTCTCAGTAGTTAAACTTCCTCTTTCAATTCTCACCCTTTACCATTTCACCATGAGAAAAACACCTAGTGCAAACTCATCAACCAAAGGCCCTCCAAAGAAAATTGTTCGTGTTGTTCATGAAATTTTATCAATCGAGTCATCACCCAACAAAGCTCCAAACACTAAAATTCCTCCCCAAACAACTCTACCAATTAAACCAACTCCTAAAAGATTTGTTCCCACCAAACAACCTTTGCCAAAACACTACCATGCCTTCAAAACCAAACACTCCCACATCGACTAAAACAACCAAACCCTCACCTCTAGAACCTAGAGTTCTCTCCTTCACCACACCTCATCATCTCCAAATCTATACTCTCTAGAAGATTTGCCACATGGGCCTTCTCATCCACCACCATTGCCCACATTCTCATCAATTGAGAAAATGGTACCACAACAACCCTCTCATCAAAACCTCGGTGTTGGAACTTCACTAGCACCCGTGTCGTTCTCTCCTTCACCCTCAAATGGTCCATTTTGGATTATGATGAATCTTCAACCGAAACATATGGATGTGGATACTTCTTTACCTCAACCACCAACACATACGTCACCACCTCCATCCTTAGTAGAACTACCACCTACCTCATCAAACTTACCTCCACAAAACCCTTCATCCTTTGTGGAACCTCCACCTCCTTCATCAAACTTACCTCCTCAAACTTCTCCATTCCTACCACCATCATTTCCTAGTCATGACAATGATTGCTATCATTGTCAACATGTCCAAGGGTTAGTCCATGAAGTACGTGATGAAGTATGTTTCATGTTCTATCACCTTCTTGAACGTTTTGATGAAGTCAACAAACCTAACCATCCCTAAACCTTGGAATGCAAGCACAAGTGGTGTTCTTTCTAGTCTTAGGCGCAACTTAGGTTGTTAGGATTTTTACTTTATTACATGTTTGTATCATTTTCTTAGTTTTATAGAATTGATATATGTGTATCATTTCTCTCATTTTATTAAATGAAACTACGTGTTTGTATGTTATATAGATATGTGAACATGTTTGGTGCAACAATACATGACTTACTTGGACGTTTATGTCATTATTTGTGTCTACATTGCTGCTACTAAGTTGCAGGTAACCGGATCCCTCAAATTGGTCTTGACCGATCCCTCAAGTGAAGGATCCGACAAAACCGGGTGGACATAAAACAATTTTTGAGCTTAATTTAAAGCTCATTTGCAGGAAACAATACACCATATACTTGTTTTCTAACATTTATTTTGTATATTTTCAAAATACACATGAAGACTTTGACGCCCTCAAGTGAAGGATCCGACAAAACTGGGTGGACATAAAACAATTTTTTAGCTTAATTTAAAGCTCATTTGCAGGAAACAATACACCATATACTTGTTTTCTAACCTTTATTTTGTATATTTTCAAAATACACATGAAGACTTTGACGCCCTCAATAAGGGGAGCTTTTCATCAAAGCAAAACATTGCAAAACATTTGCAATACATTCATTTAGTCTTCCTAACTACTTGACGCCCTCATCAAAAGGGAGCATTTGTCAAGGGGGAGATTTTCGTCAAAGCAAAAACGTTGCAAATTACTTGCAGTACACTCGTTTAGTCTTCCTAATTACTTGACGCCCCCATCAAAGGGAAGCATCCGTCAAGGGGGAGCTAAAACGAGACCCTTTTTCTTACCTTACTACTTCTTCTCTATACAATTCTTTATCTAAATCTTTCTCCTCTAAACTTATTACTTTCTATAAGTTTTTCTCAAAACTCTTTCTAAATTTTCTCTTCTACTATGTGTTAGTTTCTTTTCGACGCTCTTTTTGTTTCGACAAAAAGGGGGAGAAGAGAGTAAAAACTCCAATTCAAAATTTTACGAATTTTATTTTTTACTTAAAATAATCTTATGGTTTTTCATCAACAAAAAGGGAGAGATTGTTAATACAAATAAACCATAAAAATGTTTATTTATATTTTACGATCTTCTAATGTTTTGTCGATAACAAACGTAAAATAATTTTAACGAAATAAATAAAATACGTAAAAGCTTTGAGCAAATAGTTTACTAACACACTTTTACTATACATATAAAACCATCAAAACATGTTTAGTTAATAAGTTATATAAAACCAAAACTATTTTTATAAAACACTTACAAGTAATGTTGTTTACTTATATTTTATAAAAATGTATATATGCTTAGTATAACTTGTAATAGGTAAATGTTGGGTAAAAACCAAAGTCAATAACCCATACCCATGGAGCATGATCCATAACCCATGACCCATTGCATGACATCATGCATGCAGTCATGTTGGATATTATCCATGATCCATGACCCATGACCCAAAGTCCATGACCCATGACCCAAGATCCATAACCCATTGACTAGGTACAATGTATCTTGTTGGGTATTCATGATCTAAAGTCCATGACCTATGGTCCATAACCCATAACCCGGTTTGCAATAGGGGTGTAATCGAGTCAAGTCGAGCTCGAGCTCGACAAGGCTTGAGCTTGGCTTGAAACAAAAATAGTAGGCTTGAGCTTGGCTTGATTACTTGTCAAGCTTTAATCATCCAGGCTTGAGCTTGGCTTGAATAAGTTTCGAGCAAAGCTTAAGCTTGGCTTGAAAAGCTTGAATGTATACAAAAATATTGTATTTGATAGACAAAGTCATCAAAATATATATATTTATATAGTAATACAAACTAAAACCACATTTGAAAACCAAATTAAATTAATTTAACAATAATAAAACCAACAATAACATTTTCGTACTAAGTCCAACATTAGAATGAAACATAAGCCAAAGTACTAATTAATATTGTCATCGATATACTAAGTATAAACAAAAGCTAAAATGATCTAATAGTAGTATATATTTTGGTCTATTAATATTCACGATTCATAACTAGAAACTTGTATTCGCTTCTAGATATAAAGGAAGTAAGCAAAATCGCTCGTCTAAGATATCGTTGTTACAAATAATTACAACTTTATTTACCATATAAAAGTCCTTCAAGATAATATTAAATAATTTTTTATGAAGTAAATCCTTATAACTAGAATAATATTCAAATTAGTCCTTAATTACTTATATGAATTTAATATAAAAAGATATATATACTAAAGCTTGATAAAAGCTCGAGCCAAGCTATCAAAAGCTTGAGCTTGGCTTGTTATATGTTTCGAGCTAATTTATTGGGATTGAGCTTGGGCTTGAGCTTGATAAAAGCTTGGCTTGGTCGAGTCAAGCTCGAGCACGAGCTCGAGTTGCTTGATAAAAGCTTGGCTTGATTGCAGCCCTAGTTTGCAACCCAAAATCCGGACTAATCTGACCTAGTAGTCGGATCCCTGGATTTGCACTGGCCGGATCCCTTGGGTAAGGGATCCACCGGAACCGTGAAACAGTAGGCACTTTTGCCTATAAATAGTGAGTCATTTCTCTCTTGCTAACCAACCATTTTTAGACATATCTTCTCTCTATGTTCTAACCTGTCTAACCTCAGAACCAAAGGATTATTCTATGTAGTTTTCTCTTTGTGTGATTTCTACGTTCCTCTTAAAGGTGAGATCACTACATCTTAAAGACGTGCAAGCTCAAGGTCATGAGTTGCTAAGCTTCGTCATCATCAAGACCACTGAAGTGCATCTTGTTGATAATTCTTCTCTCCCTCCAATAGTGTGTCGTGTTGAAGGCATTGGTGTATAGTGCCGAAGGTGCACATTCGATATGGTGCGTGGATGTATAATTGTGTAGTTTGGGTTAAATGATATTGATATCCTCTCAAGTATTGTAAAAAGAGTTTGTCTCCTCTGGGTAGTAGTGTTGGGTAGTAGTTCCTCCTTTGTAATGGAACTCGGTATCTAGCCTTGTACCGGATAAAGTGTAGGCGACGTTGTGATAGGTTTGGTTCTACCTCGTGGAAGAACTCGGTGTCTAGCTTTGTACCGGATAAAGTGTAGACGACGTTGTGAAGGCTTCTCCACCACATTAAGGAGCTTGTGTTGTGTAGTGCTTAGAAACTCTCGAGTTGGGTCCTCGGGGAGTGGAGTAGGGCAAGGAAGGTGTTCTTGTAGCCGAACCACTATAAATACTTGTGTCGTGGTTTTGTGTTCCTTTATTTATTTTATCTCTTTGCATTATTTATGTATATGTACATCTATCAATATTCAACACACGATCTAAGTTAATTTACATAAGTCGATCTAAATACTTTAAAACAAAGTTTTAATCGGCAAAACTATTCAACCCCTTATAGTTTTTCACAATTATCAACATTGTTACTTTTTCATTTTGGCACTTGTCTACATGTATTACTAGATCTGTGGCATAAAGTTCAAAAGGGGAACATGTGTATGGAAGCAATTAAGCAAAGATAGGTAAAGAATGTGCATGCAAGCAATTAACCAAGATAGGTAAAAGAGTTAATAATGAAAGGAAAAAGAAACTAGATCAGGAGGATATATCACTAGTTATGTACGTTTCGTCTGTAAACGTTTTCACTCTTACTTCAAAAAAATAAAACTCTGCCTTACGTAAAGTTTCCAAAGTACAGTTAACCTCTAGATTTGAAATCACTGCTTATATACCTCGTATCGGCCATAATTCATAAGAACATTCTTCCGATCATTCATCTCGTTTAATTTAGCTAAAACCATACTACAAACTTGATAACTTATTTCCAAGAACAAGAATAGGCCCAACACAACTTTGCTAAAAACTCCACATACAAGGCCCATTTCGCCACACTAACTCCGGGCCAAATCTTAAACACCACAAACTGGGCTCGACCCAAGTGGGAAAAATAACCTAATTTATTTAAAACCCTAAAAAAACACATCTCAATCGCCTTTCATTCTAGTTCGCCGTCTTCCAATCTGCAGGTATCAATCTTTCATTTTTTCAACCTCATCATATTATTCTTATTATTGGTTTTTCATGTTAATTTAGTATCATGTTTCATAGTCTTTGAACATTATGTATATGTTTTCTAATAATGTAACCTTAATATCATGTTTCCCTTTATTTAAATCTACCCATGTTAATTTAGTAGTCTGTTATAATGTTTTTTCAAATCTGCACATATTAAAATGTTACATGTTTTTTTTAGTTAATTTGATGTTATTGTTTTTTGTTAAATGTTTTTTTAGTATATTTAAGGTTATTGTGTTGTTAAATGTTTTTTTTAGTATATTTAAGGTTGTTGTTTTTTTTTGTTCGGTATTATTAGAAGAAGCAAAAATGAGTCGAGTAGCGGGAGCAAAGGGTGGAAAGAAGAAGACATCGACATTTGTGATTGATTGTGGGAAGCCAGTTGAGGATAAGATTATGGAAATTGCTTCCCTTGAGAAGTTTCTCCAGGAGAGGATTAAGGTTGGTGGCAAAGCTGGGAATCTCGGTGACTCGGTGACCATTTCTCGCGAAAAGAACAAGATATCTGTTACCGCTGATAGCAACTTCTCCAAGAGGTATTGCTATTCACAAATTTGTTAGTTGAATATGTTTTTATACATTCTTTTTTGGTGTACTCTAATATATACCACTAGAGCGCAATGCTTAGTTTATGTGTTGCTTGTTAATTTATATTGGTGAGTCAATGCCACTACGTTATTGTAATTTAATTTCTATGTGTATTAGTGTTGGTACTTGTTAGTGGGGGATTGAAATGTTGACTTTGTCGACTCATGGTTTGCGTTTGCGTCTGTTGGTACGTGATAGTGGGAGAACGGGAACTTGTGGCTGTTAACTTGAATCAACTTTTTTTGCTTTATTTTTACCTGAATTAGGGAATTGTTAGTTGGGATGTTGGTCGCTACTGACCATCATAGAAATGAGCCATATTTCATCACTTTTAAGCTGTTTTGAAAGTCATTAAGCCTTAAGTTACCATCGAGTGCATAAATTATTTTGATCAATTATGTGTATTGAATTGGATATGTTGGGTATACAAGTATATTATATCTTTACATCTTCTAGACCACTAAACACACTCCTGGACTGTTGTCACATTTTGTGTAAGATTGTCGTCAAATAGAGACGTGATGCATGCTTGTTAAATGTTGGCTTTTGCAAGTAACCATTGTCTAGATCTTAACTTGTTTCTTTCGTACTTATAGAATGTTGCTTTTGCAACTGATCTTCATATGTGACACTTGTAATTGTTGTACAATCCAGTTTATTTGTAAACTTAGCTGATTTTTAAATATCATGTTCTTCATTCTTCTATTGCTTATTGTGGCATTTTGTTTCTAGGTACCTTAAATACCTTACCAAGAAGTACTTGAAGAAACACAATGTGAGGGATTGGCTTAGAGTGATTGCTTCCAACAAGGACCGCAATGTTTATGAGCTACGTTACTTCAACATCGCTGAGAATGAGGGTGAAGAGGAAGACTGAGTGGACAGTTGACCTTGTTTTATGTTTGTTTTTTGACCTGGTTTACTTTTTAAAAGATGCTATATCAGCTTTCTCTTCAGGACTGTATTGTAGTAGAGTTTTGAGCTTATTAGGTGCTTTTGCACTCATCTTTATTTATCCAACTATGGTCTCTGGCCTTTCAAATGAGCTTTTGAATCTAATCTGTTTTGAACCATCTTTAAATAATCTATATATTTCGTGGCTCCCAAGTTTATCAGTATCAGTTTTCTTAAGTGGTTCTACACTAGCTTTTAACTATAACTTGTATGTGATGGTCATGTAACATAATGCCTGAACCTTGAGGTCATAAGTTTGAGTGTTATTTCTATTACTTGTTACACAATATATTTTTCACGTGTTGGTCATGAAACCAGTCGATAAGCAATTAGTCAAATATATTGTAGAATCGATTGACAGTTTACTTGAAATTTACAAGTTTCAACTATCATTAATTTAGTGTCAACTATCATAAAGAAATTAAAAGGAAAAAACATTCGCTTTGAACATTTCCATTAAATTCAAGTATGAACATGTCTTGAAGTTCAAACACGTTTAGTCGTCTTCGTGGTTGTCACATTACTAGTGGATGAGACTTTTTTTTTTTTTTTTTTTTTTGAGCAAGAGGCATTGAATTGTTCTTATTGAGTTTCTGTGTAATTTAACTAATCATTTATTTATATAAAATAAAATCTGTCAACTTGGTATAATAAATTTACAGACGAGGTTTCTGTAGTTGACATTTCATTGGAAAGACATTTATAAATATATATTACTTCATTTAAGCAGAATATTTCATAGCTTTTTCGAGTTGAGTACTGAATCCAATGGAGGGAAGTGGAAACGAAGCACCGGTGATAGGCATCGACCTTGGAACAACATACTCATGTGTGGCTGTTTGGAATAATGAACAGATTGAAGTCATACCAAATGCTCAAGGCAACAGAACCACACCATCTTATGTTTCTTTTAGTAATGAAGAGCTTCTCATAGGAGATGGTGCGATGAATCAAGTTGCCATGAATCCAGCTAATACCATATTTGGTTAGTCTACTTATTACTCTGTACTACAATTTTTTTATTTTTATTTTTATTTTGGTGATTCCGTTTTTACCATAAATATGTAGCCACAAACATGTACATACATAGGCATTGAGTTAAGAGAATTAGTTGGTATAAAGAAGCTAAGGCTACACGAGTTACACTATTTAGCTCTGAGTAACGTATTTCGATTTGATTCTCTAGGAAAGTAAAAAATCTAGCTGATGTTTATATGTGTGATTAATTGTCTAGATGCTAAGAGATTAATTGGAAGGAGATTTAGTGATGCTAAATTGCAAGAAGGTATGAAGTTGTGGCCTTTTAGGGTCATACCAGGGCCTGCCGACACACCAAAGATTCTTGTCACCTTCAGAGGCCAAATAAAGGAATTATTTGCCGAAGAAATATCCTCAATGATTCTTGGCAAGATGAAAGAAACTGTTGAGGTGAGCCTTGGAAAAATTGTCAAAAATGCTGTGATAACTGTCCCGGCTTATTTTAATGATTCACAACGGCAAGCAACAAAGGATGCAGGCACTCTTGCAGGTTTAAACATCGTTCGCATGATCAATGAGCCCACGGCAGCTGCAATTGCTTATGGCATGGACAACAAGTCCACTATCTATGGAAAGATAAATGTGCTAATATTTGATTTAGGTGGGGGAACTTTTGATGTATCTCTAATGACCATTGAGGAAGGTGGTATTTTTGAGGTGAAAGCTGTTGCCGGTGACACTCATTTGGGAGGTGAAGATTTTGATAATAACATGGTAGATCATTGTGTTCAAGAATTCAGAAGGAGATGGAATAAGGAGTTGACTTTGAGCCAAAGAGCATTGGGGAGGCTGAGATCTGCTTGTGAGAAAGCAAAGAGGGTCCTCACTTCCACAACTCAAACCTCAATCGAAGTGGATTACTTGCACGAGGGGATTGATTTTTCTATGATATTTACTCGAGCTAAGTTTGAAGAGCTGAACAAGAGCTTGTTCAATAAGTGTATCAATACTCTAGAGAAATGTTTAAATGATGCAGGGCTTAACAAGGCATGGGTGGATGAGATTATTCTTGTTGGTGGCTCAACCAGGATACCAAAGGTCCAACATATGTTGGAGCAATTTTTTCATGGCAAGAAACTATGCAAGAGTTTGCACCCCGATGAGGCTGTTGCACGTGGTGCAGCCGCTATGGCTGCAAAGTTGAGTGGTATAAGTATAAGTGATACAAGTGTTCGAGATTTGCGACTCTTAGATGTCACTCCTTTGTCACTTGGTATAGAAGTAGCAGGAGAACTGTTTGATGTTTTGATCCCACGAAACACACAAATACCCACAAATAAAGATAAAGTTTATACTACATCTGTAGATAACCAATCTTTCCTAAATTTCAAGGTGTATCAAGGTGAAAGAACGAGATCTGTAGACAACCACTTTTTAGCGGAGCTGAAAGTTTCTGGAATTCCACCTGCTCCAAAGGCGATTCCATGTATAAAGCTATGCTTTGAAATTGATGAAAATGGTATCCTAACAATCACAGCTGAGATATTATCCACCGGCATGATGAAGAAACTCACCATTATGAACGAAAATGGTAGACTCTCGCCTATAGAGATTGAGAATATGGTAAGAGATACTGAGAAATACAAACACGAGGACCAACAATTCAAGATGAAAGCGGACGCATGCACTGCATTAGAGGTTTGCGTATCTGAAATGAAAAATAAGGTCAAAGAATACGCTCTTCATAAGACGGTGCGCCCAAAAACCCTGAAGAAGATGGAAAATGCTATTGCTGATATGACTGAGTGGCTCCAACAGAACAACCAAACTGCATCCTTTAGCGAGCTTGAGCAAAAGAAGGTACGTCTCAAATCTGTATTAATGCCAATATTTTAGCTTGCAGATTATTGTATTTTTGTACTATTTTCTAAGCTTCTTTTGTTCTTTCTAGATGATGTTATTTAGCAACATGGCAAGGCTGGAAAATGATAAGGGTTCAAGCTGGTTTGGAAGTCTATTTCGGTCCGGGGAGTAACCAGCAAAGTTTAGAAATACATGAATCAAATGGTTTGCTCATAATATTATTCAGTTTGATCTTTTTAGAACAAGTTATATTTTTTCATTTTGATTTGTTCCGGGTGCTAATAGCCATTTTTCTTGTACTGTATATTTGATTTCGGTATATATAAGTTTGAATTAATTTGTAAATAATTTAGGCATGCTAAATAAAATACAACTTTCTAATTTCACTCACATATGCTACAGTACTACTTATTCTTCTGTATATATACAAAACATTTTGAAGATGATTTCTTTTAGAACACAACAACAACATACCCAATCCCGCCGGGGGGAGGTAAAATGTAGACAGATTCTACCCCTATTTCAGAATAAACACGAGAGTAGGGAGACTGTTTGATTTATGTTAGAGCGTTATCCCTCAACTTTACCACAACCTGATCCCATAGTGCCTTCAATGTTGTTCTCGGAGTGTTATGACTCGGTGTTTGAATCAATGCTATGATATGTGTACATGAGTGTATTTAAGTGAGTTCAACTTTCAGTATTACGATTGCGAATAAAATATGATTTGGTGTTAGTATCACTGCTGTTATGATGTGTCACGACACTGGAGTTACCATACCACGTGCTCTTACCCGTTTTTGTCGACAAAAGAAATCATAGGTTATTACAACCACACGAATTAGAGTCATGTTTGACAAAATTAGTTGTAAATAAAAGTGTAACCGAAAATGTAGACGATGCTGAAGTTGAAGCTTAATTTTTTATAAGTTACTCGAAATGAATTAGCATTTAATTTTTGAGGATTATAGGAGACTATATTTTTGAAAGCTTTCGTAATGCTTGTTAACAAAAATGAATTTATTTTAAGGCTCTCTAATTTCATGTCTAGACTGATGTATCGTCATTGCACCAATTACACTTTTTTTTTTTTTTTTTCCTTTCTTTCTTTCTCTTAAAAAAAATATGAAAACTAAATATCTCACAATATACCAGACAAATTTATCTCATATTTTAAGAGTATTTGAATCCATAGAGGAGCAATCTCACACATTACTACATTAGGTAAACAAGCACTTTGGTATACTGTTATTAAAATAAAATTCAACAATATCCAATCCCAGTCTTTCACAAGATATGAAAGATGTGAGATATAGAGAAGATACCCTAACTGAATGTAGAGGCTCTGTTATAAAGATATGCACTCTTTTTAAGATAGGTTATTTTGAAATGGGTTCTCAAGTTGCAAACACAAGCTGAATCAAGTTAGTACATTATGGTACCATTAAATTTGATCTAATAGCTATAAAATCAAAAGAAGTTTTTTTTTATTTGAATAATTTGATCAAATCAAATGACTGATAATGCCTTAACTCATATAGTCTCATTTGTAGATAGGCTTGATAACATATAGATAGGCTTGACTCATAATGCCTTAACAATCCTAACTCTTTTCAAATTCTTGATAGACAGAAAATTTGTTCAAAAATCTCATGGAAATTGAATGTTGTCTTGTGCGAACACAAGCAACTCCTCCTAATCTGCGCCTGTCGTTATTTCCAAATAATTCAAATCCAAGAAAGAAAATAAAATTTGGTAGCTTCAAAGTTAAAGCTAAAATAGATGATGATAGCCCTAACTTCCAATCCGCTATCTCTCGTGCTTCTTATCGTGTCCAAGAATCACAACGCTCAGGTACCAAACTTTTTTGAAGCATTTTATCGAACACCTTGAGGGTGTTTGGCATTGCATTTGTTTTAGTTTACGTGTTTCTGGCCGACTAATCCACGGTGTTTGAACCCACCGCCGTACAGAATCAAACCGGTAAAGCCCTCCTCTTTTCGGGAAGGAATTGAATTTGAGACCTCTCGCATAACTTTTTACCACTAGGCCACTCCTTTTGCATAGCAGCTACAGCTAAACTGATAATTTGACCCTATATAATAATCTTACCAAAACACTATAAACTGACTAAACGCAATGCCAAACACCCCCTTATTCTCAAGCGGAAACTATTAATTATTTAAACTCAACTTCTTGAACACGTATAAATTTTGGCTGAATAATGCAGAGCCTCTTTTTGTCGATCCGTATGCTGGCTGCTTTGCACCTACTAACCTTGAGTTAGATAAAAGTTTAGAGCAGAAGCGGCAATATTACTGCGTTGGGACTAGGTTTCTAGATGATCAGTTACTTAGTGCAACTAAGGGCGTTGATGGGGCCAAACAGGTATCCGTGATATTTCAAGAAATGCTACCTAGTTAATTTACTGAATTATGAAAGGATAATGGGCTATCTGTGCAGGTTGTTTTGTTTTCAGATGGAATGGATACTCGGGCTTATCGACTTAAGTGGTCTTCATCAACTGTAATATACGACATATCACCTGAAGCAGTGTTCAACAAAACATCTCAAAAGCTTCAAGGTCCGTAATTTTCAATTAATTTCTCACCTACATTCTAACGACATATGTTGTATCTTGGTTTATACCCATGTCCCAAATATTAGAAATTTTATCTGCAACTTGAAAACGCAATAACCAGAAAACCACTTGTAAACGCAATGCTAAAGATATTAAGAGCTCGTGAATCTTATAGAAGGTGAGGCTGTGAATCTGATTATATAACCTAAAGAATATTTGTAATCGTAATAACTTCTATCTACAAAAACACTAGACTGATTATTTCAACTTCGATTGAAAATCAGTTTAAACACACATCCTAACACCCCTTAGTTTGAACAGTTTGAGACCAATCAATCATAAACTCATTCACTGGCATATGTCTGGATTGTTTGGTTGTAGAATTCACTTTTCACCCGCTGATTAGAGATTATTGTTAGAGATGTCTTGCATCGTGCGAATGTCTTAAAAACGAGATTTTAGTTATGCACAACAAATTGTTAACAACAATAAATGTCCTTATGAAGGTTCTTTTAGCAATTTCTAGATGTTGGTGCTAAAATTCCAAGAAGCTGCTTGCTTCTTCATGTTCCCTTGGAATCATCTGATATGGAACAACTTTTACGTGATAAAGGATTTAATGGTAGTAGGCCGAGTATATGGGTGTTCCAGGTGAGCAACCATTTCCCTCCCTTGTTTTTTGCAACGTTTTCGAACAAAATGAAAACATTAATTGGCCTAAGGGAACTTCTTTTTCTTGTTTTTGCCTATAGGGGTTTCCAGTGGCAAATTTAGCTGCTTTTAATGAGATTCTGTTTATGGCTAGTAATTTAGCCATGAAGGGGTGTTTGTTCTTTGGTGAATTACCAGCGTGGTTGACTGAAACCAAAATGGGGATCAAGGTTAGTGCACTTAAATTCTGCTTTACGTTTTTACTAGAGGTTGGCAATATGAGCGGATCAAGTAATGGGCATAATGGATGCCGCTTGGGGTGACCTGCAAACACTTTTATGATCATCTATATCTATACTATATTATAATGCATGTAAAATCCAAACCTCATTCCAAGCCTAACTCCTAATCAAAAATTAAGATAAGGAGCTCCAACATGAGATGACATGTGTCACTTCTTAACAAACTCCAAGCCTAACTCCTAACCACTAAAAATTAAGATAAGGAACTCCAATTATAAAGTGACATGTGTCACTTTTCAACTAAAAAATCATCTTTATTTTCAAATTGAAATATTTTTCTATCTACTTATTTTTTTATAATCTAATTTCACCATATTTTCTAAAATTTAGTGCTTTTTAATTCAAGATCCATTTTGATATATTTTTATAAGTTTTTAGTTTTTATATTTTTAGTGAGTTTATTTTATTTTAATTCGAATTTTTACAACTTTAACCTTTATTTCAATTAATATAATCTTGATTCGTCAAAATCATATACTTTTGGGGGAGTGTTTGACGGGTAAGAGATTGCGAGGGTATTTCTATATGTAGGAATAATGATGTCACGGGAAAGCTACGAGAAAACTGCGGGTAACCCAAACAAACACATACAACTAACACATATACATTCGAAGTGTTGTGAAACGAATTCACTAAACGGGTAAGCAAACACATATAACTATAATTATCGCCGCCGCTGTGCGCGGGTATCCGACTAGTATTTTTTTTTTTTTTTGAAACTTATCCGACTAGTATTTAATTATGATTACTAAATAATATTATTACAATAATAACTTCAAGCTTTGAATAGAACGCTTAGATGGTTGCATGCATTAAAATTTGATTTTTGGAAACTTTCTACCCGTTCGATGTGTTCAATCCATCTGATTTGTTTGAGATAAAACTCGACCCAAATTTACCCATTCAAAAATAATGGGTTGGACCTCATCTGTTCTTATTATGGTTTTTTGGTGCCTTTAATTTCCCACCATCTTAATGGCTTCTTTAATAGCCCACTGTGGAGAAGTGGATGGATGAGCTTTTCATGAGCTATGGTTTTCGAGTGCGAATAATTGGGTATGATGAGGTTGCAAGAAACCTTGGTCAAGAACAGATAGTAGGAGACTCTGATAATTTGCTTTTTGTTGCAGAACATCTACGGTTTTCTGAAGATGAGGTAAGAACATTTCTGATCGACATTATTGGTAGTTACCAAAGGATGACTGCATGTAGAGTGAATGTTTTTCATTCAATCCTTTTATTTTATGAAATATGCTTCCAAAATTACCATATGCTTCTATGTTCTGATTCTATATAGGAGACTTTGTTGCTGCTTATTTGATTATAAACTTCTAATATAAGCCCTTAAATGTTACAATTCCAAAGCACATATTGTTTTTTTTAACATGCAGTTGGCTCCAATGTCTAAGTCGGGCGAGTTTTTATGTTACATACACCTCTTACAGATGGAGATTTATTATAGTTTTTTTTTCTTTTCTTTTGCATTGCTTCAAGATGGAGATTTGGAGGAGAGAATTTCAGAGGATAGAGGGTGAAGCTGATGAAGATGGATTCGAGGAACTCTAGAGTGATACAGAGATGAACAAACTTTATTACTTTGTTTTGCAACAATATACAACAATTGTAAACTGTAGTTTAATCCTGGTGCATTAAATTCTTTTATGTTGTATTATCATAATGTATATAACATTTGACTTATGGCATCACATTTTTTGAGCTGATTGGATAAACCTGATTACTACATATGTTGCATGTAATCATGTGCCTGCAAAAGCCACAAGCGTTCACTCCTGGGTTACATATATATTTCACACAGACAACAAACCACTTAATATAAATACATATACATGTCTTTCTAATCCCCTTATTGAGGAACGACCCACTACGTCACACATTCACACAACACATTCTAATCTTAGAACCTTGAACAAAACTGAAAAATCAACGTGAGGTAGTTTCTGATGCCCTGTCTAAGATCCTCAAATCAAGAAAGGGCCTGTAGTCTTGGATGTGGCAGGTGTAGAACTCGACCTGCAACTTTTGCATCTGGGAAAAAATCAACATAAATACATAAGTACGTATTAATATTAATGTTGAAAATTTTCATCACAAGTATATTTATCTTGTCTTTTATTTCATACTTGAAACGATGAAAAAAAAATCATCTCATTTTAAGAAGACTTCAAATATTTAAGTTATTTGCATATGTAATCATGACTACCAAAAACTGCTGGGTTGTACAAGATTACAGTCAAGATACTTGCACAAGAAACTATGAGCCCTAAGCTGCAATTTTTATAGGTCGGAGACATGTGACACTTAGGACTTAGGAACCATTTACGGTCAGCTGGGGTTATTTATCTCTAATGGGGTTAATTGAGTAGAACAAAAATTAAGTTTCAGAAATCATTTTTTAATCAAAACAACACATATTTAACACAGGAATCATGCACAAAAAAGGTGAATGTTCTGAACAAAAAGTGTTTCGGATCAACCCAGCCAGCATCTACCAAAACTGCCTATTTTAACTCCTTAGCCAAGCCCACCCATTCTACTACCTCTAGTATTTTAGTTTAAGTGACACAAGACACTAGATTGAGCAAGTACCTCTTAGCATAAATTGATGACACCAACATTACAAAGATTTGATATTGCTATTGTTGCAAAGGTGGGATTGTTGAGCGTGGCCTGACGACATTCATAACTCCTTGGGCAGTTTGCTGTTGACATTGGGTACACACTCAGAAACCGAAATTTGTAGATAAAACTCAAATACGTAATTCTGAAAAGTTTTTACCTCAAAATAGGAATTAAAGTTCAGACGCAAAAGAAAACGCCTGAGGAAAGGGGCTCGCTGACTACCAGCAAGCCTGCTACTGCGCAATATTGTGTACAAGGAATTTGACTTCTTGTTAAATTCCTGGAATAAAATAAAATTGAATGCTGAAAATGTTCTAAATTCAATTGGTGACAGCATCAAGTAGAAGACCTAACCTTTCTAGTTCAGAAACCAAATATAATCTGAGCACTGCAAATATTTGGTTAGTTATTATTTAAACTAACCTCAGTTATATGTTCCAGTTCTTTGGTGCTTGCATTGGTTTCCTGGATCTCAATCTTCCAGCAGAACTGCAAGCAGAGCTTCATGATTCCGTCCAGAATCCTTGATACTGATCCAATATCAAGAAACGACTGTGATATCAAAGCTGACAAGTATCTGCACCAAGATTCAAAACAAAAAACCAACTTTACCGATACAGTTCAATAGGTTACTAAACCATGGGATGAATAGAAAAACCAAATACTGCTTACTCTTGATGGAAGTCCACCAGCTCAGCAAAATCACGTGACTCCTCTATATGTGTTTGTAGCACATTCCATTGAGATTCTATCACATCCACCTGGAAGAGGATAAAAAAAAAGATTGCACAGAATCACCAGGGTATCACAGTATTATCGCATACTAGCTGGGATAGGAGAAAAACAAAAAAATATATGCTCCATCAATCATGTAAAAAGGTGCTTGATTTATATTAATCCTACCTGGATATAAAACTGAAGATTTCTAATCAAGAATGCCATATGTTCTCTAACCCGCCACATAGGTCTAAAGCATTGCCGAGTCTGATGAGATGTGGAACCATTTACACGATCAGTGTGACGTTTGGAAAATTTTGAGTGATCCTGCTGCATTACAGATTCCCATGATTTCTCTAATTCCATTTGTGTTCGCTTTAGCCGAAGTAAATATTGAAATACCCTACGGTACCTGTCCATAAGTGCTTGTGGTTAAATGGATGTGGTTTTCCCTGTTCAGGTTACCCAGGGAGGGCGAGCCTTTTTAACTCAGTCGTACGCGGCCTCACCGAGTTAATCCCGGGACCCTTTCCGACCCTTCCCTGGCCACCCCCAAATGTACACTTGTACCGAGGTTTGAACCCTTGACCTCTTGTTTTAAAGCCAAGGACCTTACCACTAGGCCATTTGGTGGTGGTTACCATAAGCGCTTGTGGTTATCTTGCTAAAAATATAAGTAAACTACATCTCAGAATAGACAAGTTTTTGTCTAAAATGTAAAAGATTTAGGAAAATTTACTAGTTTTGGGGTCACAGTCACAAAAAACTACTAGCCTACCAGTACAACGCTGTCTCCTTACGGTTTTCCGTTGAATTGAGTCTATGACTCACAAAGATAGATTATTATGAAAATAGCACAGGGAAATGCAAAATTGCAAATCCTTCTGCAAAAAAATGTAAAACAAGTAAATAACTAAATACGAAGTTTGGGTGGATGAAAAGGTGCTTGAACATTAAAAGGTGAAAAGGCTTACTTTGTGTTACAAAACAAGATTTTATAAGTATAATTGATTTGTGACAAAACGCGTTCAAAAAGTTAATCCAAGATCATAAGACGTCAAATGAAAACTTTTAAGATAAAAACTTAAACTAAAGCTAAATAATTTGGGGAGTCAATCATACCTAGACAAGACGTCTTGTGTAAAGAACAACTGCAAGGGCCAATCAACAGAATATTCTAGGGCAATACCATCCCAGCCATCAAGCGACATATCCAATGAAGTATCGGATAACAAGCTTGAATCACCATCAGCAAGTTTAGACTTTGATACAACTACTTTGGAAGATTTAACTTTAGTCCCAATACCAGGCATCCTGCAAATGGTTCAGAAATATAAGCATATGAAAGCTATATGTGAACAACCTATTCTTAGTAGGAATTCTAAAGTGGCAAGTGTAGTGATTTACCGTAACGTCACCCTTGAAAAATATTTATCATCATCATTGATCGTCTTTGTTACAGCCTGCATTAGAAGTATGCAAATATTTCATCCAAACTACTCACAATTGTCAAGACATCAATATGAAATAAAGTGGTTGTAGTGCAAATATTTTCTCTTCAGACAATACAAACGTAAATTAACAGATCACTGGTAAGTCACGAGAAAAGTACAGGGAATAAAATAACAGAAAATGGAATTACCAGCCGAAATGGAACCATAAGATCAGCTTCAGCAGTTGATTGCCGAGGGGGTAAATGCATCAACTGACGGCTCTCCTCAAGAAAACTCTTTCATAAAGTAAAAATCTTGTCAAGTAGTTGAACGTAAAATTGTAGCAAACGAAAATTGTTTATTCTGTCTACTTACTTAGTATTTTATAATTATGAAGAATTGCTTGATTTTAGTGGTTAAGCAAAAGAAAATGCTGACTTATTACCTGGAAAAAATCACCTTTTGCCAGAAGAAAATAATCTTTGATAGCCTTCAAATGCCCGTTTAGATCAGCACGTACAACCACAAGCTTCATGATTGAATTATAATGTTACACCGATGTTAGCTAAAGTTAAATTATAAAGACCAGGAGGAAGAATATGCAAACATTTCTACCTGCCAAAGATGACTTGCTGCAATAGCCCTAACTGAATCAACAGCACTCTCAAATGATCTTTTGTGGAACTCAGATGATTCCTGCGAAATCGAACTATAAGCTTAAAACAGAAACTGGTCGCTTTTCAGGTTCTTTATAAGATAACAGATAGTGGTAATAATAATTATAACGGCATAAAGACCTTTAAATTTCTAAGCATCAGTTCAATCTTATCAGCCTCTGACTGGGGAAGTAGTTCATCCCCCATCAGCTTTTTATGTCTCGCCTGATCCGATGATGCATCTACAGAGCGGAATGCAGAACTTGGATTACGAAGAACCCTAATTGCTTTTCCGGCAAAGAGTATGGATTCTGCCACCTGCATTGGAATATATTCTGGCAACATATCCTGACAGAAAATATGGACTAAAGTTAGCTAGTTATGTTTTATCAAATATCAGCTTCCGATATAATCTTATATATCATCACTAAGATGGTATACAGTAGATTAAGTACCAATGAGATATGAAATCCCGAGTGCCAATCACTTAAAGATCCATCATTAACTGATATGCGTGCTAATTTCTCAGCTATATTTGTTTCGGAAGAGTCACGCTCTGACTTTCCTTCTTGCCTGAAAACATTAAAATTATAATCTTTATTTGACAGCTTTCGACAATATAATATCTCGCCATATCGGTAAAATGTAAATTACTGTAAGTGTGGTAAGAAAGATAAGTGACTCATACTCGCAGATGAAGAATTCTCCATATTGATCGTGAAGAATCCCATATACCATCCAGGAAGCAAGTTGATTATACATAACCTGGTGTCCGTGCCAAAGAAGTCTGTCCAAAAATCACGTTGATGTTAGTTTGTAGATCCAATGTCATCTGCCTCACCACTAAATTGTATACTCGATTCATCAAATAATTATAAAAAGTGACTTTGCTTATTCCTAATAGGAAGCTAATAGCTTTTTGACTTTTTCCACTTTATCTCCTTATGTTAACTACATTGTAATATTAAGAATACAATACCTTTGAATGCATGTCTGCAACTCCGGCACCCCACAGTGGCATCTTTTATGCAGAAGATTAAGAAGTTTCCCTCCACAAATACCATCACGCTCAATCTCAAGAATCAGCTCATATAGAGGTGGCATAAGAACAAAAAACTGCAACAATAGCCTTCCATCATTTATTCCTCAAATAACATAACTCGCAAACATAAAACAAGCATTGCATACACCATCATACCAACACAACTCTGATACAGAAAGATAAAAGTCTACCTTGTTGAGGGACTGCGTAATTGTTGCTAATATCGGTAACGGATCCGCTAACAGCTTCTGCTCCATATGCAGAACCGCAGACCTATAAACCGACAAAACCTCAACAATTCCATTCGCAATAGCCCTCCTATAAACACTCTGCTTCTCCTTATTCTCTTCTGATGCCACCGACTCATTCCCATGCCTTATCCAGCTTAAATTACGCGACTTCGTAGCAAATCGATCAAGTTCGCGATAATAAAACCCTAACGTAATCGTCTTCTCAATTATATCCCTTCATTTCATAATCAACCACCACACATTCAACAAACGATCAAATAACAAAAACAGTCCCATATATTAATTAATGTATCTATGTTAAACCGATAATTAGTTCAAAACGTATTCAACTTGCCATTGAAAATTCTTTAGCGTGTATCAGTCTAATCATTTCCTATTAAATACACTAACAGGCTAATCTTCCTATTGTATATACTAATGCGACTCCGCAACATTTAGCACACACTATACAACAGTAAGTTTAGTATGATATGATCTCATATAAGCCCATAAGTATCAAAATAAGCCAGAAAATTAAGAGGGTGTTTGTCTTGGCTTATTTGATGGGCTTTTGAGCTTATTGAGATTTTAATAAGCTAGTAAGCTCATTATTAATAACTTATAAGCTTATCCACCTGAGCTTATAAGCTATGGCTTATAAGCTAATCAACTTAAGCTTATAAGCTATTAATAATGAGCTTATGAGCTTATTAAAATCTGAATAAGCTCAAAAGCCCATCAAATAAGCTTAAACAAACACCCCTTAAAGTATTTATTCCTTATGTTAAACCCTATAAATTGGGGGAAACTAAAATTAGGTTAAATAAATTAATGAAAGTATACCGTTCGCTAGGTTCAATGAAAGAAATATCGGAAGCGAGTTTGAAGGTTGATGATTTGTTATCGTCGATAATTAGGTCTCCGGTGTAACCTAATAGTGACACTAGCAGTTCGTGTAGCATTTTCAAATCACACCACGCATTAACAAAACACACAGTGATGCTGAATTTGGGTAATGTTCTTTTGGAGATCAAATTGATTTTGGGTGAGTTCCCTCCAAAATGGAGATAAAAAATTGTACCAGTGTAAAATAAAATTGGATGTGTATGTTAAAGAAAATGAAACTTAAGTAGATAATACGTAATTATTCGAGGTAGGCACTACTATTTTCTGGGTAAGGATTGTAAAATCGAATAACTAACTTAGTATCGTACTAACTCGTCGTTCAAAATGTAACTAAAAATTTAATTACGTATTTTGTACAATAAAAAAAATTAACTATAGAGTTTAAGCTAAACTCTATACAATTAACTTATATGAAAATTATTTGGCACGTCTTTCTAGTTATGTCTTTTCTCTCTTTGACAACGAACGAGAACAAAGCAATGAAACACATCATGAAAACTTTATATTTTACATCAACTTTGACACTAGTAAATGAAACCCAACATGAAAAACGAAAGATGACACCGTAGTCAATGAAGCACGACATGAGTGTAGCCGAAGTCTATGATTCTTAGATATTACGTTTGTTTCTTTTCTTTTCTTTTTAATGATTGTTGTAAAATTCAATTCAATTCGACTTAATATTAAATTCAATTCATTACACATCCATTACGTTTTACATAGCTATTTGATGACGTATAGTATGTATAACAGGCACACTAGGCCCAATACACACTATACATATGCTGGGCTCAGGCCTAATAACTATAAGATAACTATAAACCCTGGGCCTACAGTAAGCCCAATGACGAAATTGGCTGTGGTCAGGACCCTCAAGACGCGTAAGATACATCGGGTGAACCTTCAGCCGTTAAAGACATCTTACGTCCGCATCCGCTATTGACACGGAACCTTGTCCGCCAAGGGTCCAGCTCCGGCAACTAACCATTATATGCGAGAATCTAGGAAACCATAGCTGTAAACTTCGCCTATAAAAGGGGCTCTAATCCTCATACAAGGTACAACTTTCTCTCTCATAATTACACACACATACTCTTATCTCCCTCTCAAGAATGTGTACTTACTCTCACGCTGGAGTCTAATCGTGGGGTCCGTCCCCACGGTAAGGCTAACGGTTTGCTCTTCTTGTGCAGGGAAATCAATCAAACTACTTGGATTAGTACAAAATCAACCCATTAGAAGTTTGTTGGCCCCGTCCGGCAAGCTGTACTCATACCCATTACGACCCGTTACACTTTTTGTACTAACAAGTTGCCGCCGTCCGTGGGACCTAGTACACAACTGCGTTCCAGAAAATACTCACCATGAGCACTCGGTTCAGACCAACTCCCGCCTTCGTGCTCACATTGCGGAGCACGGTGGAAAGAGAAAACCACACGGCCTCGACAGATCTGGAGGGACCTGTGTCCGATGCAGTCCTCCGAAAGTATTGTGATAGATACTTCGACCAGATATTGCCTATTGTGACGGAGAAAGTTCATAAACTGGAAGAAAGAGCCAAAGCGGTAAAAATCCGGAAGGATTACTGTGAAACCACACATCATCATAAAACAGAAATACCAAGGAGAGACTTGCGGAAGCAGCTCGAAGCAAAAAAGCAGCGGAACACGCAAAATGATAGTGGCCGAAGCCATACCCGATCTAGGTCACCCAAAGGGAAAGAAGACGGAAAGGAAGCGGCGTTCAAAAGGCTGCGCAAGAGTGTATTCGACCGGCTCGGAGACAAAGAAGAAAATATTTCCGTGTACTCCAAAGACCATAGGCAGCCAGTCCGCCATAAAACCGAAAGAAAAGATAAGGGCAGCCACAAAGACTCCCAATCACAAGCGGTAAGACCAGGATTTGGAAGGCACGGAATCGAAAAAGTTCGGTCGCGGAAAGCGAACAACTGCCCGGGTAACGGGTCTAACGGTAGCGGATGTCGAAGATCCGAAGTCAGAAAGCGGAAGTCACATGACAACAATGACTATAACCTGGCCAGACCCTGGGTCTGCAAGGAGACTGATCCGTTCACTCCACGAATCCGCTACTTCGAGAGGCCGACAAAAACGCGCATGCCAACCAACGTAAAAACATATGATGGGGTGGGGACCCAGAAGATCATCTTAAAATCTTCCAGGCATCGGCAAAGGTGGAGCGATGGGCCATGCCAACCTGGTGTCACATGTTCAACTCCACACTAACTGGATCCGTTAGGGTCTGGTTTGACGACCTCCCACCCGAGTCAATAGACAGCTATGATAAACTAAAGGAAGTCTTCTTGACTAACTTCCTCCAGCAAAAGAAATGCATCAAAGATCCTGTAGAACTTCATCATATCAAGCAAAGGGACGGAGAACTAACGGAATATTTTGTAAGAAGATTTAAAGAAGAAACCAGGGACATAAAGGGAGCCCTAGAAATTATGAAAGTCTCAGGATTCATACACGCAGTTACCGATCCGGAGCTGATAAAACGGTTACACGATAGAATCCCAAAGTCGATGAACGATGTAATGAATACAACCACTTCCTTCCTAAGAGGGGAAATAGCCGCAGGAAGTCGTGAAAGAAAGAAGTACTGGATACAAAAACCAATGGAAAGAATAGCAGTCAAGCATCGATAAAGTTTCAAAAAAGAATTTAAGAAAAAATCAAGAATCAGAGAAAGGCAGCAGGGTTTCCGCAACCTACGAAAGCCGTTCGAGGATGTACCGACACCAAGAAGAACAAGGTCTCCAAACCTGTCCTCAATTACAGCGATCGAAGGAAAAGTCGATGGAAAGTTCTGCGAATTTCATGGAAAAGCGATACATACCACGGAAGAATGTCTACATTTAAAAAAGCAAAGGGAAGACAGAAAGAAAGGACCGATGACAGGGGTGGAAGAGCAACAGGAAAAAGCCGACCTTATAAACCCTAACAAATAAAAAACCAAAGGGTCCAAGCAAGAAAGCAAAAGCAAGGAAGCGTATGATTAAATACAATAAAAGGAGTCAACCACCGAGCAGACTCAAAAAAGAAAATACAAGCGCCAAAGAAACATCTCGCCACTTTAAAACAAACCAAACCGTGGATGGCCGCACGAAAAGGAGCCACAATAAAGGATGAAGAACACTAAAAAACACTATGAATAACGAAAAAACCCTTCAGAAATCGCGCACAGAAAATAAGAAGCACAAACATCCGTGGTTAAATACTACTGGCGGAAGGGATAATGATCCGATAGAAAAATACAAAGAGTCACGGCAGATATGGGAAATAACAAAAACTACGGAAAGGATTCTATCTCGGAATAGAAGGCGAAGCAAGGGCGGAAGCAAAAGGATAAACCTTATCCAAATATTCAAAAAGGAGAGAAAATATGCAAGTACAGATTAGCGTTCCTTCCCAAGAAATATTGTGTCAAATCCAACAGGAACAAGAAACGCTCAGGCTACGAGCCTAGGTACGTGCCTATCAACAAAACAATAAATGATAATTAATGCCAACGCATGCAAGAACAGTAAAAATCTTGCTATAAATATGCGAGGTAAAGAAAGGGAAAGGGCAGAAAAAGTAAAAAAGAACTACTTCTTTAAAAAAAGGTTAGCACACAACATCAGGCAAAGGAAAATCGCCAGAAAAATCAAAGAGAAGCTGAAGATGTTATTTAGAAGAAGAACACGATGGTATACGGTAGAAAAAGAATACAATCAGCAATCAACAACAACACATTGCCAACGCACGGTTGTTTCCAAAAAATTCATATATAACCTAAACCTTTACCCCCCAAAAGAAAAACGTAAGAGCAAAAGTAGATGCCGAGCCAACCGAAACATGTTCTAAAGTGACTACTAATAACAATTAGTCGTTCTAAAATGACGACTAATAACCAAACTCCGCGACCATTCACAACACTCCTTCCACCAAAACCTATGTCCATTGAAGTTTGCGTGGGAATACCGAGACCATAGGGCATACCAAAGGTAGGAGTTTAAAAAAAGTATACTCTCATTAGCCCTTTGAGATTTTGGTAGTGCAAATAGTTCCTTCCTAATCTCGGCATTCACAAGCGGAAGAAGGAACTATATCACGAGAACTGGGTCGAAAGGAGTGATAAAATGTGCAAAACAAATGAAGTGGGGGACAACGCAATGCGTAAAACGCCCCCTAATTAACAAGAAGCTTCCCTAGGAAAGACAAACAACAGAGGATGAAAACTATGCCTTCATTCCTCTGTTTATACAACCCGACCCCTAAACAAGCATACGTCGACTAATCTAGGCATATCGGGTTGGATAGACTGGGTTTAAGGAACAAATGATCAGCTTGTGGGCGCAGGGGTAAAACAAAAGTTGCGCGATGGAAAAGCAACCTCACTAAAAGCCCTTCCACTGCCGCGCAGTAGGGCAGGTTCAAACGGGAAACCTCTTGAAAGCCTTATCGAACTTGTTGTATACCCTACAACACTATAAAACCGTTGATGAAAAAAACAGCACGCAAGGGGAAGCATCACGGCCTTTCAAGAAATAGTTGCAAGCCCATGAACTTCTCAAGGAACACCGTAGGTAGAATGTAGCGGCCCCATGAGGAAGTGGGGACCGGAACTCCTTTAAGAAACGAATAGCAGACAAGAAGGAGGATTCGGAACTCAGAAGAGAAAGGAAAATACCCGAACCAGGAACGTCAGCGAAAAATGACAACGTTAGCAAAAGCGTATTCGACAGGAACATTTCTTCAAGAAAGAAAATTACAACTATTATGTATAAGGCAAACTGCCACGGGAAAATATTAGAACAAAACTTCCACAAGAGCGAAGAGAAGCAGAACTGCAAAAGCACTTCTCAAGAATGATGTTCGCCATCAACAAAGTTCCGGAAAGGACAGAGCGTCGCCAGTTATAAGACTCAGGATAAAAAGGGTAAGAACAATTGACAATGGAAAAAATGTACTTGAATTTACAGTTTTTGAAATTTTTGTAACTTATTTTGAAATACATCAAATGAATAAAAAAGTGAAGATTAGCTACCTTCATTGTTTTATTTTATAAATAACTTCATTTTGATTAAGTGCATAAGACGCGCAAGCACAAAGATTGGGCACGACCCAAATATGTTATTTCCGAATAACAAAGAGTTATCACGAATAACCAACAGGTGAACAACATAATCACCAAAGTACATAAGAGGTATTGCAAGCCCAGTACTGGGAGGATAGCCCAAAATTATCCAAAGGCTATTACAAACGTGCATATCCGTATAACGTTAAAAATAGCACCGCACAAATAAAAGAGATATGCGCGCAAAAGACTATTAACTACGTTCATATCCGTATAACGTTAAAATAGCAACACAAAAGTGAAAAATAACATACACAAAAAGTCTCAGAACTTGCATAAAGAAAAAGTCGTAGCATAAGCACAAAGTAAATGAACAACGTGCAGAAATAAAAACAAAAAGATGCACGCAGCTATCAGAGGCATCACAAGAGAAGCAAAGACAAACATTGTTCAAACGAGTACAAAGCATCTAAGAAAAAACAAGAAAAACTAAGTCCGCATCAAGGCAGCCGCACTCGCTTCATGATCGGACATAACAGAAGGGACCTCACTAACTTCATAATGCGGATCATTCGTAACTACAACCAGAGCACTAGACCCACCAACATCATAAGCATCAATAGAAAGAGGCCTCACAGAGATATCAGAGGCACTGGCAGGAAGAGACATAAGTGGCAAAGAAGTAGTACAAGCCAAAGCTAACTCACTAGTCGAAGATGCTTCCACACCCACAACATTACGGGCGGACAAAGGATCAATGGAAGAACTATAAACATCGGCAACAGATAACGATGAACAGCAAGGCATTTTCTAACCTGATCAACTCTCTTTTGAATCACTCCCAAAAAATGAGACAAAAAGCTAGTGCCAACAATAGCATTATCATCCTTATCATAAACAGGAACGATAAGCTTCTCAAGATCCGGCTGTAACCCTGCAATCATAGGAGCATCCGCAGAAGGCCCATCAACACGAAGAAGATCCATAACCTCCGCAATACCAGCATCCTTGCTATACTTAAGCACGGAGAGTAAGGAAAACTCCATATTTTCAAGGGCTTTTACGACGGAAAGATAATGAGACTCCGTAGAAGGGTCATATGCAACAAGCTCAACAAGCTCTCTTTTTTGCCTACCATGAATAATACCCGCTGCTAAACCTTCTTGCATACCCTTATCGATAGCACGCTCAATAACTTTCGCCATTGCCGCAGTATACTCCGGAGAATTCAAGCACTTAAACACAACAAGGCTCATGCCGTTAGTTAGCAACCAACGCCGGCTAGATAACAACGTGGATAAAACTTCTCATCAAGATGACTAGCCAGTGCGTATAAATCAACAACAACCGAATCAACTTCTGCATAAGCACAGCTGTCTTAGCATCCTGAATCTTGCAAAATTCTTCCTCCAAAGCAGCAAGGGAAGGAACTTTGCTGTGGAGCTCATAACATGACTCCTCCAAGGTGCGTATCTGCAAATAGAATAAATTCAGAAGACAACGGAAAAACAAACAAGCGGAACAACTAGCCAAAAAAGGCACGGACGCATACCTGTCCGTTTTTCTAGTTATGAAAATTATTTGGCACATCTTTGGCACGTCTTATATGAAAATTATTTGTCTGTTTTATAAGTTATGAAAATTAACTTATATGAAAATTATTTGGCACGTCTTTCTTAAATTCAATTCATTACATATCCATTACGTTTTACACAGCTAGTAGAGCCTTAATTGTTAACGACATAAATCTACCATAGTGAAATTGTCACACGACATGGATTTATCATGAGAAAATGTATGAAGCAGACCGGATATGTATAGAAACCATGAAGATGTAAAGTCACCCACAAAAGTATTTTGAAGATGTTTTCACAATTACTTTTTGACTCCTAAAGGCACGTCGTGTTTTCATTATATGAATCATGTTGGAGTAACTTACTTTTGATTAATGCGAAAAAATATATAGATTAATCATAGTGTATTCACGGACTTTGAGTTTGTAATATCTTGTAGTGACCAAGATCGCTTTAAAAACTTTTTGAAGGAACTCACGGTTTAACATTGAGATTAGTTTTTCAACAATAGACTATGGGTTGGGTTAATACTATCTAGCGGTCCACAATCATTTTAGCCAAAAAAAAAAACGCTCCCAACCTCATTTACCAAAAAAATGATTTTCCCCAAATCAGTTTACCCTACAACAAATTCATAACCGAAAAATAAAACCCTACATCATTTTATTCCACATCAATTCATAACCTAAAAATCAGTTTACCCAAAATAATTCATCCCCAATTTCAGTTTTAATGATCCGATAATCTCCACAAATACATGATCACAAAAATTCCGGCAAGTTTAAGTAAAGGATAATGAAATCGTAATATCGCAATTCGATAGCAAATTATGTCCCAACACACAGACTGATATGCCACATGCGTATGTCATATGTGTCAATTCGCAATGTGTTCGTAACATAATCGAAGTGTATTGCATTCATCGTTCTTGCTTCCGAATGATATTCGAGATGAAAAGGGTTAGATTGAGTAACTTATGGCTAGTTGGTGAAGCTAAAAACGTAGTTGCTGCTACGCGTCAGACACTAAACACAAAATATATGTATTAACTATATTATATTACATGATGAAGTGTAATTTATACATTTTTAAGGGGTCATTTAGCCTCTAAATCCGTACATATTTGATCATTTGTTGCCATAAATCGTTTCTATTTGAGTTTTAGGTATATGGGAAGCAAATGCTGGAAAATGGTACGTTTTAGGCTCGATTAGACTGAAAAACGAAGAAAACGACAACATTGGAAAAACGTCATAGAAAAGGAGCTGTGACGGCGTCACATGCACTAAGTGACAGCGTCACTTGAACAACTTGAAGAAATTGAAGAAAGAAATTGGCAAGCGAGGCCAGCTATCGCCGACGGCCTCATTCTAACGGCGTCATAACCAAATTACTGAAGAGTGAATTGCCACAAACCCAAACTGACGCTGTCACATTAAGTTGGTGCAAAGAGTGAAACCCTAAATGGCGGCGAGCTGATGGCGTCACAACTAACAAGTGGCGTCACAGTTGTAAATCTATATATATTCTCGTATTATTTTCATTGTAAAGCGTGCAACTTTGGGATAACCTAGAAGTCCGAACTTAGGGCGGTTTACAGCAGTTTTTCAGGCCTTTTGGGCCCAAGCCTTCCTATGCATTGAAGAGATAAGTTATTTAATTAATCGTTCATTTATGTTTATGTGTGATTGTTTGATTTCTTTATCTGCTTTTCTTTTCATTACTATGTTATGCTAAACTTAATAGTATTTGCTTAGGATTGCATGAAACCTATTTATAGATTATTGTGTGTCGTCTCTTGTTTGATTAGTTGACTTTGCGTTAGGAGTAGGAAAACTGGCTAGATCAAATTATACTAGCCTGAACGTCCGACTAAACACATAGTTATTATATTAACTTGATGTTCGTTGTATTTAATGCGTGAATTGTGTTTGCATCGTGAAAATTGAGAACTTAAAAGGGCATTCTCAGGCGCCGCTCAATTAGAACATAGTTCATATGAGTTAGAGAGTAACCAACTCTAGATTGATATTAACGGATAAAACGCTCTAATTAGACAAAGACGTGACAATTCGACTAATCAATAAAAGATAACTAGGGAGTAATGAAATTCTAAGTAAATACACTTTAATCACATAAGAAGTTTACCAAATTTACTTTTCCGCATAATTAGTTTAGTTTTAATTTAGTTTAATTAGTTGTTTTGAAAAACCAATTCCTCCAATATCCAAGATTTTACTTGCTTTCATATAAAAAATAAAATACCAAAAATAATCTTTCCTCAACTCTTAGACTTAATTCGACGTACACTTCGAGCCTACATCACTATTCCTATAGAAAACTATCAATCCCCTGGACTTAACTATACTACACTACATCGGTTAGGTACACTACCTAGGAAATTATAAAACTTCTTGTGTTTTGCAAAATCTGCATTAGTACACAATGCTAGGGGTAATATCTGAATATTAAAAAAGAGTCACAGTTTTACCAGTTGCCACAAAATTGAGTTATGTTTGAAATAAATGTCAGTTTTGCAAATTTCTCTATACGAACTTGTTATTATGTATCAACATGGTTCTTTTTAATTGATTACATGTACCATAATGAACATTTATTAACAAAATACATGTCAATTAGCATTCGAGTTGAGATCATTATAACCTCGTATTCTCTATTGATCTAATGAAACAATCATGACGATGCAATTTTTCATTAAATTAAGAAAAACCACTTTCCACCTATATATATATATATATATATATATATATATATATATATATATACACATACATACATATATATATATATTTAGTTAAGGTCACCAGCCTAGCGGCATGACTTATAAATATCGTTGGCATATTTTTCTAAAAGACATCACATATAGTTCTAGATATATATAAGTGCTATTGACGAGTAGGATGTTTCGTCATTTAAAATAAATATATACAGACACAATAGCTGAGAGATTACAACAATATAACATATATCATACCATAATGATTGCACCAAGTTATAGAAATAATCAACCCGCTCATTAAATTTTCCAAGCTCATGTTTAAAGGGATTAACAACTACAGTTACATAACTATCTATTATACTTTTGTAAGTTATAAGGGGTTCAGTGTACGATTAATTCCATACACATATCCTGTCACCCGTCTCTTACCTGCAAATAATTATACATGCCTTCAGCAGATAATGATTTTGCGACTCTCACTTGTGTTTTATCATTGTTAAGTTAAGGTTGAATCGTCCTACGCCAAATGACACATCTGCTCCAACAGTAAGCATAGCCAATCACACATATTGTGACAATTGCACAATCATAAGCAAAGACATATGCACGGTTGTTACTTAACTTAGGCCATATCCACAAGGCATTTCTTTGTAGAAAGTTAAAATAAAGAAAACTAAAGTGAATGTGAAAGGGTAGATAGTCAAAGCACTTTCAGTTATGAACAACTTAAGGCTAAATCCGAGAAATCCAGTCAGGAATTGACTTTAAGAGAAGAGAGGTTTGTTTGTTTTATTAAATTTATTTCATTATCCTAGTGTTTTCTAGTTCTTGCTTTGATTAACCGAATGTTGTTTAGGCCTATCTCTCTGCTGATGAATTTGAGGCAGTTCTTGGAGTGACAAAAGAGGCATTCTACAAAATACCGAAGTGGAAGCAAGACATGATGAAGAATAAAGTTGATCTGTTCTAGGAATTGAAATGCGACAAATGATAAGATTTATTCTTTCAATTCTTAGTTTCTCTGTTTTTGTTTGCGTTTCTGATTATTATATAGGATTTAGTATAGGATGTTCAAAAGCCCTGAGTAAAGAGTGTTTTTTTGCCTCTCTTTTGCTGCTGCATTTGTTATTTTACGTTACCCTTCGATTGTTAGATTTGGTTGGTGTTATGTTTCTGGGTTTGAGTTTGTTTCTGGTATCTATTTATTGTTGAAAAAAGACTGTATATGGTGACTTGTTTGTATTTGAGAACTTAGATATCAAGGGTTTAAAGAGTTTGTTGTTTGGTATTTATTGTTATGTGTTTGGCAGACTTATGCTCTACTGAGAGGAGATTTACAGGCTAAGGATTAGTGGTTTTCCCATAAACTTATGTTGTATCAGATGGTCTTTCATATGTTGTATTAAATGGTTTTCCTAGATTTTGTGTGTCCGATGATTAAAAAAGTAATCTAAGAAGCCGAAGAAAAGCATCATTATTTCCTCATCTATGAAGCAAATTATAATAGTGTTAGAATGTTTTTTTTGCTTTGCTTCTTGAACTAGTTATACTGTTATACCAATTAAAGTTGGTTTTTACTCTGATGCCCTAAAAGTAATTCATCCTGCATAAGTAAAAATAACCTGTTAACAACAATGCTTGGATCAATTAGTTTAGACAATCATTTAACTTGTTCTACACGTTACAGGTTTCGAGTGAAAAAGGAACTACATAATTCGAATTCGATCGATCCATTAGGTGGGAGTTCAAACATTGTCAAAGAAGTATAGGTATGCTTGAAATACTTGTTTTAAAAATTTGGTTTCTGGTATAGTAAATATTTTCAAGACCAGTTAAAAGAAGCAAGAAATGTCAAATGTGACAAAATGCAACCCAGTAATGTTATTGTGAGTTTAAGACCAGATAACAAATTTAAAAATTTTGAATCTTTTAAACTTAAAGGCAAAGTGAACCCTGGCATCATACCTTTTGCTATGATCATGGTTTTGATGTCCCCTTTCTTCATAAGCACGATGCCTATATGGACATCTGTTCCTGTTCTGGTTACGGCTATGCCTTCTTCTGTACCTACAAAATAGTTGCCGTGTCAATTCCGCAAAAAAAAAATAGCATACCCAGAAAGGTGCAATGTACGTCAAATGAAAAACTGGCAAATCTTAACACTTTAGAGTCGATTTAAGATGAAAAATAACCTACACTAAAAATCTGCTGGCTTGGGTAAACCTCAATTGCTCGTAGCGCATCACCTGCTGCCTCCTCAAACCTACATTACATTCATACTATTTTATAAAATGCACATTAAGTGTAAAACTGGAAATGGGCAGAAAATGTACATAATCAAGTTGAGGTAAAAGAGTTAAGTGACCAAATACCACGTACTTTTCCTCAAAATATCACCAATCACTCTTAAATGAGCGTGTCATCCATTTTCTTTATCCTAGATTATATCAAATTTAGTTTGCAGCAGCGTCCAAAAGAAGTGACACACAAACTTTCAAGTTTTTATTACATCATTTTTTCGTTTGACCAGTTTTCGATTGACTTCAAGAGAATGATTATATTAAAACACATATTTTGAAGTACTTTTATATAACCGTTGTGAAAGATTTGTAAAAGCATAAAAAAAACCTGATCGATGAGGGGGGTGTATATAGAGAGCACAACAGATCCCAGCTTTAATACGATCAATGGTGAATAAGTAACTGAAAGAGCATCAACTTTTGTAGCATCCATTCGTCGGCATGCTTCATAGAAGCTTGTGGTTTTTGGTGATGTCAAGGCCTCAAAGAGGTGTAACGGTTTCACCATACGTTCTCCTGTTAATCCCATGTACATTATACATGCCAACACATAATAAAGGTGCATACTATGCTGTTCGTGTGGATGGTTAGTTTCAAAGATATGTAGTGGTTTATAGCTACCTTGGAAGACATTATTTATGGGACGCTCAAAGATCAGTTTCCTAACTTGCCTGAGCACTTGATTTGGTTAACTCGGCTTGTCTTTAATGGGGGGGCCACCAAAACCAGGAGTGGTCGTGCTTGTGACAGCCTACAAAAGATCGTTATTAGTAAATTTATAGACAAAAATTAGTGACACAATTAGTAAGCTTGTACATGTACCAAGATTAGCCAAAACCTGAAGGTTGTTGTTAATACAAATAAGCCGTAAAAATGTTTATTTATATTTTACGATCTTCTAATGTTTTGTCGATAACAAACGTAAAAGCATTTTAACGAAACAAATAAAATACGTAAATGGTTTGAACTAATAGTTTCTAACATATTCACATTTTCACATAAAACACTACAACAAGTATAAGTGATTTTATGATTTAATATTACATATGTACAACAACTAGTGTTTACATATTTGGGTAAAATATACACATAAATAGTATGTAGTATATTGGGTAATATAAATGGGTAGAAACTTAAGTATCATAACCCATTGGGCAAATACATTGAATGTAGTTGGGTACAACCCAAAGCCCATGACCCATGGAGCTTGACCCATAACCCATTGCATGACATCATGCTTATATCATACATGAATAATATCCATAACCCATGGATCAACCCATACCCAAGTGAATAAGTGCATTGCACTTAAGAGATACATTGTATCTAGCTAAAGATCCATGGATCAACCCATGACCCATGACCCATAACCAAAATACCCATGGGTAAAGGGGAGCGTCCCACGGATCTCTAGCTTTATGCTAGACGGATCCCTTGTGGAAGGGATCCGTGGGATCCAGGGAACAGTAGATTTTTTCTTCTATAAATAGTGAGCCATTTCTTGATTGTTGCTCACCACTTTCTAACACACTTTCTCCCCGAGTTAAAAACTCACTAACCTCAGATCCAAGAGATCTATGTTTGTAGTTTTGTTTTCGTGTGATCTTCTAGGTTCCTCTTAAAGGCAAGATCACCACCTTTGAAGTCGAGCAAGCTCAAGTCCATGAGTTGCCATGCTTCCTCATCATCAAGGCTATTGAAGTCTTCTTGTTAATGATTGTTTTTCTTTTCTAAGAAGTGTTGAAGACATTTGTGAAAGGTGTCTCAAGTGTCAAGACGAAGATATTAGTGAAGGGTATCTTTCGTCCATATCATAAGCACTTGTGATAAGTGCTTAGAAGTCAAGACTAGAAGCATTAGTGAAGGGTGCTTAGAAGTCAAGACACACGACATTAGTGAAGGGTGTCTTGAAGATCTAGTCAAAGGCATTATTGAAAGGTGCCTTAGATGTACATTCGATATGGTGTGTTTCGATGTACAAGATAGATTAGAACTAGATCCAAGGATATTGATATCCTTGATGGTGTTGTAAAAAGGAGTTGGTCTCCTTTGGGATTAGTCGTTGGTGTAGTGTTCGGTAGTAGTTCCTCCATTGCAATGGAACTAGGTGCTTAGCCTAGTACCTAATAAAGGGTAGGCGACGTTGTGTAGGTGTGGTTCACCTTGGTGTGAAAGAACTAGGTACTTAGCCTAGTACCTTATAAAGGGTAGGCGACGTTGTGTAGGTGTGGTTCGCCTTGGTGTGAAAGAACCCGGTGGTTAGCCTAGCACCAGGAAAAAGGGTAGCGGCGTTATGAAGGCTTCTCCGCCATAAGGAGATTGGTGTAGTGATTACGAACTCTCGAGTAGGTGACTCGAGGAGTGGAGTAGGGCAAGGAAGGTGTCCTTGTAGCCGAACCACTATAAATACTTGCGTTGTGGTTTTGTGCTTCTTACTCTTATCTTTCATTACATACCTTTATATGCTTGTTTATCAACATCCAACACACACATCAAAATAGATTGACATAAGTCGATCTAAATAGTTTAAAAGGAAGTTTTAATTGGCAAAACTATTCAACCCCCCCTTCTAGTTTTCCACAATTGGTATCAGAGCTTCGTTACCAAGTTTCTTGAATTGTATTGTACTTTTAAAACTCGATACGATCCATGGTTAATTGAAAACTACAAAGAAGGTTTTTCATAAAACAAACACCATGTCTTTTAAAACTATTTGTTTGGATGTTGATTTGATAACAACATTTTTCTTATTCTCTTTTTCATTTAATTGCACTAATCCTCTTTGTCATGTTGATTAGTCAAAGCTCACATCTATCAAGCCATAGGATTTGCTTGATAATAAATATTACCTTCCCTAAGAAGGTATCTTAAGCATAAAGGAGCTGGAATTGTCTTTTGACATTTGTTGTGTCATTTGTAAAGACATTCCTAAGTGCATTCGAGGTATGACTTTCCACTTATCTCTAAATGATATTAGTTTAATAAATAAGTGTGATTACTTAGGTATTTATTTGAGTAAGTTTAGTGTATACACATGTTTTACATGTAGCTTCATTAGGAAGTTTTTTCTCACATACGTGTCACTCCTTCGTCTAAAAATCATGGTTTATAAAATTTGTGTTTTGTCTCACTTAATCCAAAAATCATATCTCTCTAACAATAAAACAAAACACAAAGTTCAAAAATTCTCCTTCCCCATAAATACTCCCACCGTCGACCACCATATCAAACCTCCACTTTTTCAAATCTTCCAATTTCAAAAAATTCCTCTCACTCAAAACTTCATCCTCCTCTTCATTTCATCTCAACCGAAACCAAGAAGAATCGTCTTCAACATGGTTTACATCGCCCTCGTGCTCATCGCCTTAACACTCATCGCACTTGTGTTCCCTATGATGAAGTTCACATACGGAGACATTTACTTTGTGTTGTTAATCAACATTGGGGTTATATACCCAATCCTTTGTATCATCCTTAGCATTGAAATGAAATATTACTAATAATCTATGTTTATCTAGGTTATTATCATAATGTGTTTATCATTTGTCTTTGTTTTATTTCTTTCTTTCTTGATACATTAGAAGTCATGTATGCATGATAAAATAAAATGTAGGTTAAAATACATATCTTGGTATGAAACTATGAGATCTAAAAATCTATGCTTTTCATCATAAAATGCAGTTCGTAACTTCTGAGATCTACGGATCTGGAAAACATACTAGCCGGATCTCTTTTGAAAAGGAACCGTGGGATCCGTCATACTGGAAAACAGTTTTTCATGCAAATTAAAAACCACTCTTCTTCTAAAAGTAATACTCCACTAGAATATCAAAACCATAAGTGAGTTAAATGTCATTGTTGTTAAAAACCATTGTTAATAAAAATCTAGTAAAAACATTAGATAATCATAGGTTGATCACAAACATATCTTTCTATTAACTCATGTTTTCTATAGGTTCAACTATGACACATGAATATGAGTTTGATTTTTCACTCACTAGCGTCTACACTCCAAACATCTCCCTTGAATCCAACACACCTGGCATTCATGTCCGTGGGTTCAATAACCTCGAAAACCGTCACTTTCACGAAGGACGTATTGTAGACACCTCTCTACAATTCGAAGAAGGTATCAATACCTCCTTCCGAGCCATAGGACTAGAATGTCTTCTTGAAATCAACGAGAAGATATGTCCAAGGTTCATAATGGAATTCTTCCATCAAGTTGAACTCGTTCGTAATGAGGATCGCTCTCTATCTCTTTAGTTTTATATCAAAAACCAAAAGTTCACTTTAACCCTTGGGCATTTTGCTCACATCCTCCAAATTCCAAATCATGGACAATGTGCCTTCACCGAAGATTGGTCTCTTGATTCTCTCTTCAACTTTTGTGAAGAAAATAATCCATATTGTTCACACATACCCTCCCCGGAAGATTTACATCGCAATATATGCAAACCTCGACCATATTACTCCGATCCAAACATTATCTTCACACGGGACATCTGAGATGAGTACAAGCCGCTTGCACTCATCTTACGTGAAAATGTTTGGAGTCTTAGGGGAAATCGAGAAGTCCTTCCCGCTTGTTGTGCTCACATATTGTATTGTTTGCTAACACAACAACCATACAATCTCGCCTACTTCTTCGCATGGCGAATTGTAAATCTTCAAGGCTCCAAGAATAAATTCATCCCTTATAGAATGTTCTTGACACGCCTCTATCATAATGTTATGCATTTTCATCCTCAATTTCAAAGTCCGTTGTACGTACTTGTAAACAAGAGGATAGAACCGTTAAACATATCTGTTGGGATATGAAAGTGCTGAAGATTGACAAAGTACTGATTAAAGCCAAAGTACTGCTAAGTAAAAAGTCAAAGTACTGCTGTCAAAGTCAAAGTGCTGCAAAGCCAAAGAACTTCTATATTCATTTATGGAAAGCTTTGTTTATTCTAGAATATTTTTTGTTTAGATTACTTGTCGTACAAGGATACAAATTGTAAACCGACTAGGGTTATCCTTGAGCCTATAAAAGGACCCCTAGATTGGCATTAGAAATATGCGTTTTATTAGAGTTTTAGAGAAGTACGATATTAGAGTTTTAGAGTTGTTAAAGAATCTGCATAACAAGCAGATTTAGAGTTATTAATAATATTGTTCAAGTTAAATCTTCTTAGCTTTGTTAAGTAAATTCCGCATACTTAATAGAGATTATTCAGTGTTTCATTGTTAATAACATAGGATTTATCCGAGGTTATTAAACCCTTAACAAGCTATATAAGTTAGTTTGGTTTGAGTACATCGATCCAACAAGTGGTATCAGAGCTTGTGTGGAAACTCTGACTAAGAAGAAACCGTAAAACCTAGTTAACAACAAAACCTAAAGATGTCGACTAAAACGTTCTACCCCCATCCATCACCTCACTAAGAATACCAATCATTAAGAAGGGAGAATACGATCTATGGAGCATGGAGATGAGGCAGTATATTGCAGTTACATACCATGCACTGTGGAATGTGATTATCAATGGTAATGAAGTTGTGGAAGAACCTGTAGACATTCCTGGACAACCTAAAGCACCTAAACCCATCTTGCCAGCTGCTACAATAAGGAATCAAGAAAAGGCTCTCAACATACTGTTGTCTACCATTCCAGATGGTCATCTACTTAAGTTCCATGATGCTAAAGATGCAAAGCAACTCTAGGCTGCTCTCAAGACAAGGTTTGGAGGTAATGATGCTTCCAAGAAGATGCACAAAAATCTATTGAAGCAACAGTTTGAAACCTTTACTGTTGGAGAAAGAAAGTCTTGATCTGCCTATGATAGATTTCAAAATCTTCTCAAGCATCTTTGGAGTACAAAGCAGAGGTCTCAGTTGAAGATGCTAATTTAAAGTTCTTAAGGAGTTTGCCATCTACTTGGCATGTGATTACTACTATGATCAGAGGACAACCTGGATTGGACACTATGGACTTTGATGATCTCTACAATCATCTGAAGGTGTATGAGCATGAGATGAATGGCCAAACAAGCTCAAAGTCTCACAGTATTGCTTTTGTGTCATCGAAAGAGAGCGTACTTCTACTAAAATCTGCTTCTCTACTCAAAGTAATCTTGTTGCTCAACGTCTTGGTGCCTACACTACCCCACCTTTGCTCAGCAACCCACACCAACAAACACCATCCACTCAGATGAAGTCGTGTGCTCTTTCTTTGCGCAACAAGCTACCCATACCATTACTTATGAAGAAGATCTATCACAGATTGAAGAGGATGCTCTTGAAGAAATTGATATCCGGTGGCAAGTTGCTATGATCACTGCAAGGATCAAGAAGTTTATGAAGAAGACAGGAAGAGGCATTGACTTCAAACCAAAACAGGAATCACTTTTTACAAATCCAAGATTGAATGCTTCAATTGTCAAAAGACGGACATTTTGCAGGAGTGCGAGGTTTGCTAAATATCAAGCAAACAGGATTACTGAGAAACCAAAGTTGGAGCTTAAAGAAATTCCTATTACGAAACAAAGCTTTGGTTGCTCAAGAGAAACTATCGAGGTTGGCTGGAGTCTGAGTTTTATGATGAACCAGTAACCTATTGTATGGTAGCTGTGGAGGATTCAGTGGAAGAGTTTGACTGGAGCACAGGTTTTGATGAGGAACCGGACATCTTTGCTATGGAGTCTAAAGATGGTTATGGAAGCTTTGACTGGAGCATGGAGTGTGAAGATGATCTTGTTCTACTTGCTATGGTAGCCACTTCACCAAGTTCACCCCTATCCACGAGGTATGTTCAAAGTGTCATAACTTCTATCAAAAAGTGCTAAATGATTATGTGGTGAAAGAAATAATTATCAAAGGGCTAGGTGAGGTAGTGGTTACCAAATTACTTTAGAGTCTATGGAAGCCAAAATAATAACACATGAAAATAATGAAATGGCTTGGGCAAGAAAAGTATGAACAACAGGATTATCAGTTGAAATTAAGTGAATGGAAGTTAAACTGTAAGATTTCTGAAATTGAGAAACTAACTAAGGAAAGAGATGAATTGATAGCAAAGTTTGCTGCTTGGGGACAATCAGGTCTTTCTCATGTCACTTATGTTGAAAAACAGAGAAGAGCTTACATTAAAACTGGCCTAGGTTTTGGTATGGACTTTAATAGCATAGAAAACCCACCTAGTAATCAGGATGAATGTGATTTTGAGGATATAACCACTAGTGATGATGAACTCATTAATTATGTAGACACCTCTAGTAATGAGGAATCAATTAGTGAAACACCTCCTGAATATAAGAAAGACAAAGGTTATCATGCAGTCCCTCATCCCACTGGTAGTCATCAACCCCTTAGGCCAGATGTTTCTCGTTTTGGAGTAGATAGCTTAGAGTTTAGGAAAAAGCTTAAAGGTCAATCTAGGTCTGAAACCTTAAAAGAAACTGTTGAGACACCCAAGGTAGATGATGCTAAAAGCCAAGCAGTAATTTCATCTCAAAGTACTGCTACACCTCAAATCTTGCTACACCTTTAGCAGTATACCTTTAAGAAAACCTTTTCACACTCTTGCTAAACCTTTTGGGATAATTTTGGTCAAAACAGTTTTAATCATACACCTAGAAGACAGGATAGGTTTGGTCATACACATAGAAGAAGAAATTTTGGGATTACAGATAAAAAACTATGTTTTGTTTGTTTTAGTCCTGATCATTTGATTAAGGACTGTGACTTACACTCAGAGTACCTAAGTAAGTTCCCAAAGAACATAACTGTCAACCAAAAACCAAGGGAGACAAAACCAGCTTGGAATCATTCACACAGGATTAATCATAGAAACTTCTCACCAGACTATAGGTACCCTCATCAGAGAAGACCTTTTTCAAAACCCCCAGTACCTTCAAATAATTTTCAAAGAAATCAAGCAGTACCTTCTCAAAGTACTGCTAGATTTTCAAACATTCAAGGTACTGTAAACACTTTTTGGAATGGAAACCCTAGGAGATCTAATTACTATCAATCTAGAAGGCATTTTAACTCCAAGAAAGTAGCTAGATCTAGAGACTCTACACCAGAAGTTAAAACCAAATGGGTTAAGAAGGAAAGTACTGATGGGGAACAAACAGTACTTTCAACAAGTGAGAGTGAAACATAGGTTTTTGATAAAGATGATTTTGTTGAAAAATAAAAGGAGATTTTTGTTGAAAAAGAAAGTTTTGCTGAAAATCCACCACAAGTTTTGAAACAAAAGATAATGCTTGATTCTGTCCACAAGGGGAACACAAGTCAGTAATGGCTTGGGTTCCTAAAAGACACTAACTTTTTTATCTTTGTGCAGGGCAACCCAGAAGAGGAGCTTAAAGATCATTTTATTGTGGATAGTGGTTGCTCTAGAAGCATGACAGGAGACAAGGAGATTCTGTCAGATTTTAAGCCATATTGTGGAGGAAGAGTTGCATTTGGGAATGATGCTTGTGGAGGTAGAATTAGTGGAAAAGGAACCATCAAGATAGGGAGCATAGATTTTGAGAATGTTAGATATGTGAAGGAGCTAAAGTTCAACCTTTTGTCAGTCTCTCAAATCTGTGACAAAAAGCACCCTGTGTTATTCACTGACATAGAATGTCTCATACTTTCACCTGAATTCAAGCTTGATGATGATAACTTGGTGATACTAAAAGTACCAAGAACCAATGATGTGTATAGTTTGGATATGAAGAGTCTTCACTCTTCTGAAAGAGCTACATGTTTAGTAGCAAAAGCATCACTTGAAGAAGCACATCAATGGCATAGAAGATTGGGCCATGTAAATTTCAAGAATATCAACAAATTGGTCAAAGGAAATTTAGTTAGAGGTTTACCTTCAAAGACTTACAAGAACGATCACTCCTGTTTGGCGTGCAAGAAGGGTAAACAACACAAAGCTTCATGCAAGAAGCTTGAGGAAAGAACTGTTAGAGAACCTTTGGAGCTGCTACACATGGATCTATTTGGTCCTGTTACAAGTCTAACAAGAAAAAAATCTTGCTTGGTTGTGACAGATGATTGCAGTAGATTCAGTTGGGTATTTTTCTTGGGATTTAAAGATGATACTTTTGATGCTATACATGATCTAATAATAGCCCTTGAAAACCAATTAAGACTCAAAGTTAGAGGTATTAGATGTGATAATGGGACTGAATTCACGAACAAGCTTATGGATGAATTTTGTGCCAACAAAGGGATCAAGAGGGAGTTCAGCATTGCAAGAACACCACAGCAGAATGGTATTGCAGAGAGAAAGAATAGAACTTTGATTGAAGCAGCCAGAACAATGCTTGCAGATTCACAACTACCTATTCAATTCTTCAAATGGCTGTAAGTACGCTTGCTATGTGCTTAACAGAGTCACCAAACCACAGATGAAGACACCTTATGAGCTACTGATGGGAAACAAACCCAACATTTGTTTTTTGAAACCTTTTGGATGCCCTCTCACTATTCTTAATACAATTGATAATTTGGGAAAATTTGATGGCAAGTCAGAAGGAGGATACTTATTAGGGTACTTGCACCAACAAAGAAAGGCTTTAGAGTGTATAAGAGTCACCAAGAAGGTTCAAGATTGTCTTCATGTTGAATTTTTAGAAGATCAAGAAAAGCAGAAGGGTAAAGGTCCTGATTGGATGTTTGATCTTGAAGTTTTGACTCCTTCTATGAACTATATACCTGTTAGAGAAGAAAATCAACCTGTCCACAATGGAGAAGAGTTACAGTATGTTGTTCATGGAGTCCATATTAGACTGATGCTTTCATGATGGAACCTAAAAGCTGTTGAGAAGGAGAAAAGTATCTGATGAGCCAAAATCCTCATTGTCTGCTGAGGATCAAGCTATTCAAGATGAACTTAATCAGATGCTTTTTCAAGATGTTATAGCACATTCTTATGATGATGAACAACGAAGAGCTTATGAGGAAGCAAAGAAAAGAACAAAACTGCGAGTTCACTCCACGGTACTTTGGGTGACAGATACTTTCGATCAAAGCATCACTGCACCTGTTAACAGCACTTTGGATGATTTGGATGATCCTACCATGACTGGCTTAGAAGATACTTATGATGAGTTTGAAGATGAAGGTATTTTCTCAGATTCCAATGAAGATGTTGATTTCACCAATTTGGGTGATAATTATGGAATTCCACAGACTCCTATCTTAAGAATTCATAAGAATCATCCTTCTGATCAAATCATTGGTCCTTCTACTTCTGGAGTGATGACAAGACACAAAGCTAAGAGTTTTTCTAGACCTCATAATGCTTTACTTAGCTTTGTCTATAAACAGAACAGGCTGAATCATAAGGACCATCAAACCTGCTGTTTACTTGTTTTATCTCTCAAGAAGAACCCAAGAATATTGCTCAAGCATTGACTAAAGAGAGTTGGGTTGAAGCTATGCAAGAAGAACTTCTTCAATTCAGGCTTCAAGAAGTTTGGGTATTATGTGATCTTCTTGATGGAAAGAAGGTCATTAGTACAAGATGGGTGTTCGTGAGTCAAGAGAGATGAAAGAGGGAATGTTATCAAAAACAAAGAAAGGTTAGTTGCACAAGGCTACAGACAAGAAGAAGGAGTAGATTATGATGAAGTATTTGCTCCTGTAGCAAGGATTGAAGCAATTCGAATCTTCCTTGCTTTTGCATCATGTATGGGATTCCAGGTTTATCAAATGGATGTCAAGAGTGCCTTTTTATATGGCAGGATTATAGAGGAAGTATATGTTAAACAACCTCCTGGTTTTGAAGATCCTACACATCCAAATAAAGTCTACAAAGTTGTTAAGGCTCTTTATGGCTTACATCAAGCACCTAGAGCTTGGTATGAAAGGCTTTCTACTTTCTTATTGCAACATGGTTACAGGAGAGGAGCTATAGACAAGACTTTGTTTATCAAGAGAGACAAGAAGGATATCATGTTGGTTCAAGTATATGTTGATGATATTATATTTGGAGCTACAAAACAATCAATGGTCAAGGAGTTTGAGAAGCTGATGCAGAATGAATTTCAAATGAGTTCAATGGGTGAGTTAAATTTCTTTTTGGGACTTCAAGTTAAGCAGTCAAAGGAGGGAATTTTCGTAAGTCAAGACAAGTATGTATCTGACATACTTAAGAAGTTCAATTTTGATGCTATGAAGCCTGTTACTACACCTATCAAGTCTATCAACTCATTGGGCAAGGATGAAGATGGTCACCCAGTTGAAGTCAAGTCTGCAGATCAATGATTGGTGTCTTATGTACCTTCGCATCTAGGCACGATATCATGTTTCTTTGTTTGTTTATGTGCAAGATATCAAGTCTCACCAAAAGTCTCTCATATGAATGCAGTGAAGAGAATTTTCAGTTATTTGAAACAACAACCTAAGTTGGGGTTGTGGTATCCAAAGGATTCACCTTATCACTTGGAAGCTTTTGGATAGTGATTATCCGGTGACAACTATGACGAAGATCAACCACTGGAGGATGCCAATATCTTGGAAGAAGATTAGTTTCATGGCAGTGTAAGAAGCAAACAAATGCAGCAACATCCTCTCGAAGCGAATATGTGGCTGCGCAGTGTTGTGGACAAGTTTTGTGGATGCAAAATCAACTATTGGATTATGGGTTCAACTTCAAGAATACTCCTATCAACATTGATAATGAGAGTACCATTTGCATTGTGAAGAATTCGGTTTATCATTCCAAGACCAAACACATTCAGATTAGGCATCACTTCATCCGAGATTGTTATGAGCATAGGCTCATTAATGTTGTCAAGGTGCATACAGATGATAATGTAGCTGATTTACTCTTCAAAGGATTTGATGTTTCAAGATTTAATCACTTGGTGGTGAGTATTGGCATGATTAATTACTTAGCTACATTTAAGGGAGGATGGTTAGTTAGTTAGTGGTCACGTGCTTTGCTTAAGGAGACAATCTAATGTTTATATGGAGTGTTTGTTATTATAGACAAGAAGATGGAAAAAGTCTGCTTTGTTTTGTTATATGAAAGTACTTGCTTGAAAGTCTTGCTTGGGAAGAAAGTCTGCACACGTGGAAAGAACTGTATTTCTTATTAAAGTACTGTTCTAACGGTAATATTGAGGGGTAAAACACACTAACGGTAACTTTGTTATTATGGGTTGTGATTTTTTCAAATCTTACCTATAAATAACTACTCTCCGATTTTCCCTCTCACCTTTATTCGTTTCAATCTTTTCCATATTTCTCTCTCTCACACACTTACGTATTCAAGAATTCATATCTTTTTAAATCATCCATGGCAAAACTACACACAGTTTCTAAACACAACATGGTGGCGAATTAGATAAAACAGAGGCCAATGTCATCTTCCATGACATCATTGATTTCTTAACTGGTTCCCCAATCAGTTATGCGCTTTTGGTGGAACCTGATATAATTGAGCCCTGGATACAACAGTTTTGGGCAACTGCAAGGACACATGTGGAGAATGATGAGTCTTATATTCAAGCTAAAGTTGCTGGACGGCTTGTCAAGATTACTAAAGCATCAATTCGTGAAGATTTATTGTTTGATGATGCAGAAGGAGCTATTAGGTTTGATAAACAGCTTCTTTGGGATACATTGAGAGATATTGGATATGAAGGGTCTTTGGTTGACACAAAAACATTCAAGAAACCCTTGTTCAGTCCATATTAGAAGTATTTGGTACATGTTCTTCTTCATTTTATCAGTTCTAAAAGTACTTCTTGGGAGCAATTTGGTTCAAACATTGCATCTGCACTGGTAGGATTGGCTACAAATCGTATGTTCAACTTTTCAAGGCTAATCTTCGATGGAATGCTCTCTCACATCTCTCATGGATCAAGATGGTTAATGTATCCGAGATTTATTCAAGTCTTCTTGAATAAACAACTATCAGATGTACCAAATCCTATAAGTCTTTTACCTGTTGTGGTACAACCAGCCAAGATTTTCACATTTATGGCTAGGAAGAGTGATTTATTTTCTGGAAGGAACACTCCATTAACCACTTCAATGATGGAGGTTGTTCAAGCAATTCGAGATGAGGCTGCAGAGAGTGATGAAAGAGAAGCTTGCCGGTGAAGGTACTGCTTCTCAAAGGCAGTTTAAGAAGACCAAAAGCAAAAAGGTTCAAAAGCAATCTTCATTCCAATTGGTGAGGAAATTGGAAGATAAGAATTTGAATGAAGATGTTCTAACATATCTGAGATAAAGAAAGTTGAACCTCAAGATGCTGATGTTCAACCTCAAGTACTTGAAGTGCAAGTTAATATTGAAAGTCTTGAGGAAGAAAGCATTAGAGTTCAAAGTGCGATGATCAAGGTATTCGATCAAAGTATTGGTCTTCAAGAAACATCTCGACAAGAACTAATTACACCAAGGGTGTTAAATTTTGATGAAGAAGCTGGTCCTTCAACAATTCCACAAGAAGAAGAAGCCGATACACCTATGGTTGAACATACTACAAGTGATGAAATTGCGGTGAGGTATTGCAAAATCTATCAAGACCAAGAGGTGTGACTATTCCGGGAGTTCTTTGAAGAACAACCACAAGCTTCTCAACCTACTATAGATCCTAAAGATAAAGGAAAAGGTAAGTTGGTAGAAACAAAGAAGAAGAAGCTCACTTTAGCACAAATAAGGGCTGCTCAAGTTGCTATGAATGAGGAAGCAACTAGAAAATTACAAAATTTGAATTGAATCTTGAAGTTGCTATTGAAGAAGCTAAGAATAAAAAAGAAGCAAGCGAGAAATTGCAAGAAGAATTGAATCTTTGAAGCTGATGTACCATTAAAGTCACCTATTCTGTTTACGCTCTACCAGAAAACCAAATCTTGCTAAAGAAAGGAATGCAATGATGGCTTATTTAAAAGGTCATGGATATATTGGATTGAATAAGTTGAATTATGTTGAGATGAAAGAGTTGTATGAAGTTGTTAGAGAAGCTTATCAGAAACAAGTTGATAGTATCAAAGACTATAAAGATGATGATGTTTAGAAAGAAGATGATAGAAAAAAGCTTAAAAGAAAAAGAACAACTGAAGTTGAAGATCAACAGCCATCAAAGAAGGTTGAGTTAAGATCTGATACTAATGATGAACTAAGGAATTACTTAAGAGTTGTAGAATTTGAGTATTCTAAAGCGATGCGAGAAAAGAAATAAGAAGAAGAAAAAGTCTCCAATAACTATTTTTGAAGTTGTAGAATCTAAAGATGGAAATTATCTGATGTTTCATAGACAAGATGAAAGCTTGGAGTGTTTAATATGCTATGGGATCTATTGCACATAATAGATAGAGATGATTTATTTCATCTATATCATTTGGTGCAAGAATACTTTGAACACATTCCATCAGAAGGTGTTGGTTTAATCTTGCTTGGAGATCTCACAACTGTTTGGGAAACTGAAGAAATCAAGAAGATTGGGAGATAAACAGCTGGAGATTCTTTGAAGAATCTGGAGTACATGTTCTAGAGTTAGAAGATGAGACTATGATTCACATGTTAGCAGATAGAAGATATCCTCTTACATAAGATCTTATGAGGAGAATGCTAGAACATGGTATGGAAGTTGAAGAAGATAATGAAACTGCACTTATGGTCATCAAATTATTTATAAGATGGACAACTATGGTGATAATGATGCATGAATAAGCGGTATGAATTTTCTTTGAATAAAATTTTGAAATATCAGATTACTTTATTCAAAGTACTGCGATCAAACGATACTTTCATCAAAGTAAAGCTTGCGACCTTAAACCGTTAATGATTTTGAAAAGAAAACTTTTGTTAAGTGATAAATATTTTGAAACAAAGGTTAAAAGAAATAAATGGTTTTGAGATGGTAACAACAATAGGTTATCAATCCACCATGGTTACAAAAGGATTGGCTAATCCATGAGCAAACGGCATCGGTAAAGATATCTCAAATCCGTTTTATAGTTGACAACTTGCTAATAAGTTGTATGGTAATCAACTCACCATATCAGTAATGTGAAGAGTTGGCTAGCCCACAAGAAAATGGCTTGTGGTAAAGGCTGTGGAAAAACCATTATATGGTAATTAGTTCACCATGATGAAAGAACTAACTATTCCAAAAGTGCGACTTTTGGTAAAGACAAATCAAATCTGTTGATAGCTGATGATTTGCTAAAAATCATATGGTTATCAATGTACCATGATCTTACACATCAAAACATTTGGCTACTCCCGAGTTAATGGCTTTGGTAAAGAGACATCAAAATCCATTAAATTTTCAATGATTAACCTCTCACGAGTTTACACACACGGAAGTGATGAGAATAGAACTGAAACTTAAACTGAATTAATGTACACATTGTCATATGTTCTGAGTTCTTTGAAAAGATGGAGCTTCTGAATGTTCTTTGAAAAGAGATTATTGATTAAGGATGTTGTAAAGAATAATTTCTAGAGAATACTTTGATAATGATGATATAAGCACAGAGAATACAATGATACAATCCAAAGACAAAGACATAATTTTTCCAAGAGGCTAACAGAAGTTAAAGATAAGTTTACAAAGGAACTTGAAGTCAAGCAAGTAGAATTCAAGTTAGGGGAGGATTGTTGGGATATGAAAGTGCTGAAGATTGACAAAGTACTGATTAAAGCCAAAGTAATCTTGCTAAGTAAAAAGTCAAAATCTTGTCAAAGTCAAAGTACTGCAAAGCCAAAGAACTTCTATATTCGTTTATGGAAAGCTTTGTTTATTCTAGAATATTTTTTGTTTAGATTACTTGTCGTACAAGGATACAAATTGTAAACCGACTAGGGTTATCCTTGAGCCTATAAAAGGACCCCTAGATTGGCATTAGAAATATGCGTTATATTAGAGTTTTAGAGTTGTTAAAGAATCTACATAACAAGCAGATTTAGAGTTATTAATAATATTGTTCAAGTTAAATCTTCTTAGCTTTGTTAAGTAAATTCCGCATAATTAATAGAGATTACTCAGTGTTTCATTGTTAATAACTTAGGATTTATCCGAGGTTATTAAACCCTTAACAAGCTATATAAGTTAGTTTGGTCAGAGTACATCGATCCAACAATATCTCTCATGAAGACTTTCTTCATTCTTGATTCCACCAACACTCATCAACAACGTGATGATCCTACTAGCGAAAACACTCAAGGAACCTAGTAGTATTTCAAATAGAATCAATCCTCTTGTACTCGTGTTTTATCAATGTAATCCTATTTCCTTCATGAAATAAAACATCTTACATTTGATATCTTAGTGTTAGAACCCCTTTAAACAAACCTTGGAATATAATGCATTGTCAAGATCATTGCATACCTTTAGTAAAGGTTCTGGCGGCGAGATGGACGGGTCCCAAAGTTTGTGCTAGACGGATCCCTACACTCAGGGAACCGCGGGATCCGGCAAACAAAAAAGGCAATTGCAAGCATTGTATTTCAAACATATCCTTAGAACACCTCACTCTAAACTAAACATAGTGTCTTAAGGCAAATTAAGTCCTTATCAAGTTAAGTAGATCCTTCCCACTCACACATGAACTCATCAAGATCACACTCAAAGATGCTTATAGATCTATCGATTCATTTTAATCCATTACTCTTCCGCTCTTAAGCTCACACATCACTTTTCACATGATCCCTCATATCTAAACATTGGAAACATCTTATAGCAAAATCGATCATCCTTACAACAAAATTGGTCAAAATTGATCAAATCCTAGTTTCTCCATCTTAAAGCCTCTAGGATATTTTCCAAAGGATTAATCTAAGTCACTATCTGATCTCTAGGATCATTTAGCTTCACTTGACACTCTCAAAATCTTTAGTGTCATCCTTGCTCATTCATTGGTACTCATGAAAGTTCCAATTCCTCCCATAAAAGGCAATCATTAGCTACACCACTCATTATCCTCAAGTACTTAAGCACCCCTTCATTTAAGACACTTAGGAGAACTGAAACACTCAAGATGATATAGATCTTTAAAATATCATTTCTACTCTTTCATAGCTGCAGAGAGCCGGATCCCTAGGATTAGCCTAGGCAGTTCCTCACGAGGAGGGAACCGTGGGATCCGGGTAACAGATTATGTCAAATCTTGCTTAAACAATCATTTCAACTCATCTTTCTAACTCAAACACTCCATCTCATCTTAAATGAGTTCCTAGATCAGTACAAACTCTGAAGTTGACTCTTGTGCATGTTAATCATCCCATTTCAATGAATCTTAGTAGCGTAAGGCTTAAATGCACTTGCCAAATCTCTTGCTTTATAAATCACATTGTTAGGACTTCCATAGCCATCACCTTTGATTCAGTGCCAAAAGCAACGTCAAGCTTAACTCACACAAGCTAGCCACTTGTGAATGACTAACCGTAAGAAACTTAAAACGGCTCGGACACTGAGTCTTTGATAATGAAGGCTTAGGGGTTATGTGTATGGATAAAACCTCAATATCGATATCAAAAATAATCACGAAGATAGATTCAAATTCCTTTAGGAAAAGAATAATAAATCAAATCAGGTGTGTGATTGTGTATACAGTTAGACAACCCGAATCGTTTCCCAACGAATTATACGTCGTTTTGGTTTGGAATTTAATGCTCAATGTTTTGATTTGTTTGATTTTGATTTAATTAAACTACGGGAATAGGAAAGTAATTAAAATCTATTCTAAAATCCTAAGTCGGATATAACTAAGAAAAATTAACAAAAGCGTAATAAAAATGCAACTACGTCTAAATTATACCCTAAAAATGCCTAAAATTACTTTTACTCTAGAAATGATATTTAAAAACTAATTTATAATTAAAACTAATTTTTGGATTTTTACGGATTTAATTTAAATTAAAAACTAATTTTTAACTATTTAAACTAAATTAAAATTCTAAAAATTCTAAAATTTAAGGAGAAAAATATGAAACTATTTTTATAAAATCTAAAATATCATAAGAGACTTTTTAAAACTATTTTTTTATTTTTTTAGATTAATTTCCTATTTTCTACTAATTTAAAACTATTTTAACCTAATTTAAATTATGAAAAATACCAAATAAAAAGGGAAAAATATGAAAAAATCTTTTTTATGCTTTATATATTTTTCTTAAACTGAGAAAAATGAAAAATTATTTTTTTGAACTTTTTCTTAATTATTTGTAATAAAACCTATTTAAAAGTGATTAAAAACTAATTTTAATTAAGAAAAATGCTAAACAGTGACCAAAATTAATGAAAAATTCAGGAAAACTCTGAAATATATATACGGTTCTATGACAAATAAGAAATATGATGCTTATGTGGATGAAATAGGGTTCTGCAGTGTAAATGGAGCTAAAATAAGCACTTTAAATAAGCAAAAGGCTCCTAGACTAAATTTAAGCTAAAGGCAACCTAAAGAAACCTAAAAATGACAGTGATGGAACTATGGGAGCATGCAATAGGCTAGTGATTAAGGGATGATTGAGCTAAAATGGAAATTACTTGGAGAAATAAGCTAATAAGCTAAGTAATCCTACAAATAAGCTATAGAGGAAGGGAGACCTAATAAGCTATCTATACTAAGGTATCTAGGAGTGTTTTAAGCTAATCCTAAAGTCTAATAAGCTCTAGAAGCCAACTTTGAAACCTCAAACTCAAGCGGTTATAGCGAGAAAAGGGACACTTTTGAGCTTATTATTAAGCCTTCTGAGCTTATCAATCAAAATAAGCTAGAGCAGTTTAGAGCAGTTCGAGGTCTCTGAGAAAACCAAGTTTCAAAAGTTTTGAAGCTCAAATAAAGAGTTTACAAGATCTGGTCAAAAAGGGTATTTGAGGATTGTTAAAAGCATTTTCTTGATAGCGATTTGAATGATTTGAAGACTAGATTTGAGCTTGTAAAAGCTAATGGAAATTTGTTACAACTCTTGATAAGCTAACTATAACGCTAGACTCTACTCAAAATTAATTTTTTGATTTTTGAATTGATTTAGAGCGACAAACATTGCTAGAAAGTGACCAAGAAAGCTGTTTTTGACGAGCGGTGAGGCGGTGACCAACCTACTGGCCCAAATGCTTTTGAACTATTTTGACACGACTTAGGACTCAAGAAGCGGTTCAATGGGACTAAATTCACTCTAAAACAAACTCTAATAAGAACTTATACTAATATCTCAATAAATTTGTTTTGATGACTTATTTAACTCAACTTTCTAAAAATGACTTGTACTAGTTTGGGACTAAAAAGAAATGACCAAATCTACTAATCAACTGAAAAAGAGACCTAATGAGAGCCTATTCCACTCAAAAGAATACCCAAGGGTGGTGAACAACCCGATTGCCAAACACCCCTTTATCAAGGGTGTTTGGCAGTTGGTCTAAGGAAGACCTTTAAGCTTGGAATCTTAAGAGGCAGGGAATGTGGACACCTCATTTCACAAGAGAAAAGCTATCTAAGCGATTAAGCAAGAGTAATAAGCAAAGAAGCAGTTTGACTTTTGTTTGACTTTTTTTTTTATTTTTATAAAAACTGAATAAAACTAAGATAAGATGGATAAAACAAGCTCACATAAGCTATTCAGAGCTTATATGAGCTTAAACTAACAATATTCAAAGCTTGAATCAATGGAGTAGTACGGATTGATATCAAACAAGAAATGAAACAATTGAAAACTTTTATTAAAACTAAAATGAGAATACAAGATATTGAAATTCAAAAAATTAAACTACTGAAATCTTTGAAAATACATTAAACATAAACTAAACTTTAAAGGAAATCATGCTACACTACTCTCTAATACAATGTGAGCTAAGGGTCTATTTATAGCTGAATGGAGGCCTTGGGATTCCTTTGAGAAGAGCCTAGAAGCCATCTTTGAGCACGCATTCCTTCCATTGTCACTTTGTCCAATCATTGCCCTAAATAGCTTGTTGAGGTGTTTTGACCACTAATGATGTGCCATTTGTCCATTGGTCATCTATCGACAAGTCAGTGGGATAAGGTTTAGAAGGATAAATAGATTCTAGTACGAGGTGGATTGTTTGGGATTGGTGATATGGTGGGTGAATGGGTGCGTTTGGCTGGGACAGGGAAGAAGGGTGTTTGGGGCGCGCTTGTTTATTTAATTGTTTTTCAAATATTTTGATACGGGTTAAATGGGGATACGGGTAAAGTGGCCGGGTAAAAGAGTGTTCGGGTTGGGTGGTATTATTGGAAGGGTTGGTTAGTTGGGTTGTTTATTGGACCGGGTATATGGGATAAAAATTGGGCCGAGAGTTTTGTTTGTGATATTGGACTTGGATATATAATACTTGGATTTTGGACTAACTTGGTGATAAATGGTAACCATAGGGACTATTCTTGTACATTCGGATATTTGAGGGACCAATCATGAAATTCTGAAATCATCTTCCAAGGACCATCTTTGACAATCTTCAAATAGACCAAGGCTAATTTGCAAATTTACAATCTTCAAGGGTCATTTCGACAAATCTTGAAACTTGAGGGACATTTGACATTTCTTCAAACTTTGCTCAAATCTTCACAAATCATCCTTAGAGATTAGAAATCTTCATAAATGCATAATTACGACCCGGTCCGGCTTAAAATCTCTCTTACTCGTGCTGGATTTACGTCGATTTGGATCCTTTTGCGTGTTTTACATATCCATACACCACAAGCACAAACTCAAGAAAACCACAAATATTAGCAATAAGCGGCTCTTTCTTGGTTATTTTGGGTCTATTTTGATAACAAAAAGGGTATGTGTTTTAGCACATACCAAAATACAGAGACGAAACCATTCTGCAGTGTCCTCCGCAATGCAATCAACTCGCGCTTCTAAAACCAAGGATTTCAATCTCTTTCTACTAAACCATTGATATGTCCAAACCATCAAGTTATCTCACACTAGCTAGCCACTTGTGAATGACTAACCGTAAGAAACTTTAAGCAGTTGAGACAAACCAATTAGAGAAGTAGTCAATGTTCCTCAAAAGAGATTAAGAAAGCCTTAATTCTAAAAACGCCCCGTTTACCTTTTAATTCACATATATCACGATTAAGCACATTCCGATTATGAATGGCGGTTTGTTGAACTTTCATGTCGATCAATAACTCCAACATTTTTCAAACGACACGTTAGGATCACGGTGTAGAAAACACAACAGCGTGAAGTGACCATACGGATAGAATACATAGATCCACGATTTTTCACAAGTCCCAAACTAAAGCGTAAACGAAATCATTGTTACAAATGATTCTAGATGCTAACACTACCCATGGAAGTTACTTGTGTAAATACCTTTTGTTCCCATTTTCCTATTTCCTCTAGATTTTTTATTTTTGTGAGAAATGAATTTCTTCAAATTCGTTTCGATAACTTTTATTCCGATAAAGATACAAAGCTAAGTCGATAATTAGTTATCGCGCCTCTCCAGAACCATTGTCGTAAAAATGAGGTCCACATCAAGGAATTTTTATTCACCAACTTTTGACTTTTCATTTTCATTTTTCTTCATTTTTCAACATCAATTTTTTTTTTTTCATTGCACTTATACCTTTATTTATATGGCTATGTGAACCACGGAGCTTCACGGGGTAATTCCAAGACTATAGGCTTCATGAAATGAGGATCCCGGCTAGCTAGGCTAAGACCTCACTCAATCCCGGCTAAAGATCCAAGGGTCCATCTCGACCATGACTGCAACTTTACTTATTACATTTCACATATCACTTATTACTTATTACTTATTTATTCATTACGTATCCTTGATGTGTACCCAATTTTTAAAACAGAGATTCTTTTAAGAAGATAAAGAACTAACCATCGCCAAAAACTCGACATCTCTAATTATTATTTAGCAAATATGGGGTGAAACAATTTTGTGGGAACAAAAAGCCATAAGTACCTTCGATGGGCTCTAAAGAGAACCAACTACTCCACGCTTAGCATCTAAACTCATAAGTAACTCTTATCATTTCTCGATCTGCAAATTTAAAATCCCAAATAATGAGATCCGCAGATGCTTAGCCGATAATTTTTAGATTACCTATGGTTAAGGGAACAAGCTAGGGCTCAACAGCGCGGTCAAGTCGGAATTCCATTCCTACTCTCACCAACGGAAAGTCAATCAAGGTGTCAAAACATATCTTAACTTAGCAAATGCTTCGTCTAATGAAATCAAGTCATGCATATTTAAAGTCACTCGGGGAAACTTGCAAAATCTTGGCCTTGTGAGCTAGAATTCGCATTTTATAGCTTCTTATCTAAGAGACTAGCAAAACTTTTCAATCAAAAGACTTAACAAAAGCTTACAAAAAATTTTAAATTTTTCTCATTTTTGCACAATTTTCATTTTCTAAGGAAAAACGGGGTTGCGAGAGAAACATAATGAGAAAATAGGCAAGTCTTGGTCAAATCAAATGAAGATTACCCTACCCAGACTAGAGCGAAACATTGTCCTCAATGTTTAAAGCAAATATCACGAAATCTAAAAGCCGTTTATTAAGTATGCTCAAAGTTAAACGTTAGTCGATAAGATTTAGGATATCGGTTTCCATCGGCATCGATCATGAAACTTCGGTAGAAAATGACAAACTTTTTGAGCACGAGTCTTCATATCGGGAAAATCTACACAAAACATCACAAACAACCAAACACGAGAAATTGAAAGCGGACCCCCCCAGCGTCACTTATTAGAAAATATAAAGAAGATAGATGGATAAGCATGGGGTGTCTCCCACGAAGCGCTCTTGTTTTTCTTAAGCGAGCTAGCTGACTCGTCCCGAATTCATTTGTCCTTGGGAAAGAAAGTGGTAGAGATACCGGGGTCAAAAGCGGTGTCCTCATTCAGAAAGAATGAGACTGGGTGGTTTGGGAGGGAAAGAAAATTTCGGGCTTAAGCACATAAGGAATGATTCCTCCCAAACTCACATAAGGCATATGAAAGATCAATCCATCATCCGGCGGTTTCTTGGCGACGAAGGGATGAAGGATCGATCACGAGAATACTCCAAAGAAGAGCGAGAGTCCATGGTATAGAAAGATGTTACTCAAGGGCTCATCAGCGAAGGCATCCAAGAGAGATCCTTATTTCGAATGACATTTTTAGCATAAAACTCATCAAGCGTGTATCCGGGGTTGAAAATCTTGTCTTTGGAGAGGAAGGAGATCAAAGTGTCATCTATGTGAAAATCCTCACGAGGAGAGGATTCACTCTCGGCTAAATAATATTGGACCTCGGGATCGATAAGTTCATCATTAGACAACTTCACTTCCTTATCTTTCTTTGGATAAAGCGGATCATCGTATTCTTCTTTATCCTCGGTCAGTGGTAGGAGCAAGCTCATCGGTGAACTCCTCACTTTCTTCGTCAAAGAGTTGATTTTCAAAAATTTGATTATCTTCAGAATCGAATTCAAACAAGGGATTTGTGAATGTCATCTTGAAAGATTCTGGATTGAAAGATGTCTCAAAAGAAGGTTCCATGATTTCGAGGAAAAGTGGGATTGCCACTCAAAGGAAGGGTGATTTTCTTAGAAATTGGAGGTGGGACAAGTGGTGTGCTCTTAGAGCTAGCAGTTTCCACCACTATAGGTTCAACTTTCTTCACATCATCCGGATCATCCGGAGGGGGTAAGAAGATGGCTCGTCATATAACAATTTTTCAAGAAAAAGAATGTCCCCTCAGGGTCAAAAGTAGCATCATCAATCTCAGCGGGATTGAATCATCATTAAGAAAGGCCTCGATCTCTCTTCCCAGTAGGGTCATTTCGTAGTGAGAGCGGGGAAGAGTCGGTCATAATCGGATTAGACGGTGCGATTGGGATTGCCACTTTCTTGAAGAAATCAATCACCCGCATGCTATGAATCGAATGATCATCGGGTGGAGGTTTTGGCGTTTGTTGGCATAAAACACAATCTTATCATTTCCTTTTACGATCGTTAACGTTCCTTGGTAATGATCCACAAGGACTTTGCGGTCCTCAAATGGTCTTCCAGAGTGAGAGGGACTTCGGCGTCAACCTCTATATCAATGTGGTAAATCCACGGGAAAATGGAATTTATCCACTTGTACCATAACATCGTTGACTACACCAACCGTGTGAGCAATTGTTCGATTAGCTAATTCGATAGTCATACGAGTCGGTATAAGAGTCTTCAATCTAAGCTTATGATATATCGCGTAGAGACTTATGCTTACTGGTCGGTCAAGGCATTACATTCCTCGGTATCATTTAAAGAGCAAGGAAGGAGAAATTTCCCGGGATCACCAAGCTTCTCGGGAGCTTGGTTTGAGGAAGAATTAAACGGTGTAGGCTCAAGTGAAATCTCTGAAATTTGTTCCAATTTCTCTTCATAAATCACGGCTGACTTTAATCATATCGGTTGTAAGTTTGAACTTGGTTAGGAAACAACTTTCATTTTGTCTAATGAATTGAATCGATTTACGGTGCAAGATTAGAACTTGGTGTTATGGCGGAGATAGAAGGAACTTGGGCAACGGAGGTTGGGCGTATTTGGCTTTTCCATTATCAAGAGGAATTAGAAGGGTCCTTTGTCACCTCGGTCTCTCGTGCTACATTCATCACCGGAGAGGAAGTAGTCATCGAGGGCCCATCATCTTGAATGGTTCACGGTTTCATTTCTCCCTTCCACGGTTTGGAATGGTGTTACTTGGGAGAGAAGCAGGAACTTCGAGGGTTGACTTATTTGGCACAAAGCGGCATGCATCATGTTTTGAGTTTATACGTGAAGTCTCAATTTGTTGTTACAGTGAATCTCATTCCTAAACTCATTGCTTTGTCTAGTTAACGAAGATTGAAATTCGTTCCTCAAACTTGTAATCTGATTTTGCATAGTGTTGATGGTAGAATTGGTGTTTTGAACGTAAGTTGTGAATTCATTTGGAGGCAAAGGTGAAGCTTGATAGCTTGGGTTTTGATATCCTTGATTGTAGTTAACTCCTTGGTTTGGGTATTGATTTGGTGGAGCTTTGAATTGGTTTTGAACATTTGGTCCACGAACTTGATTACGATTAAAGCGATTACGATTGTTAGATGGAGAAAATCCGGAGGTACCATTTGATTACTAACCGAGGATTCGGTTCAACGAGAAGCGGTATTGGTTACCTCCGTTCACGGCATTAGCATTGAAAGGATGTCCATCGTGGCGGTACAATTGTAGTAGGCATCGCGGGCCACCACAAGTAGTACAAGTCGTTTCCAGCTTTGACTTGGCGGGTGGAGAAAATTACTCTTAACAAAACTGGATCATATCCGTAAGCTTATCAATCTTAGCATCGGTGCTAGGCGTATTTCAGTGAGGCGGGGCGATGGTGTACCATTCATTCGCTCGAGGCGTGGCCGATTTAGCTTCGTGATGAGCGAACTTTAGATTTGTTCTCGATAATGGATAAGGCATCTCGTTGATGAGAGATTGACAAATCTATGGTCTGGATAAATTATCATCTTCAGCCAATGCGTAAAGCATTACCGTCGAATATAAAGTAGTCGTCCTACCGAAATAAATTAAGTAGCTCGTGATACCGGTGATCAGCGTATTGCGCTCAAAGTTATCGACAGCGATTGCGGGCGGCTTGATGGCTTCTCAGCTAACCCTCGGTGGGTGCTTGGGTTGCTCTAGCATGGATCGGTTGTCCTCGCCATTTTCGGCGATGGGGTGCGATTAGTTCGAATCTGGGGTTCGACTAATGGAGCCGCGTCTATTTCGCCTTCAGCGGAATTGTGGCGGCTTCGTATCGGTGCAGTAGTTATTAGAGCGAGTGCGCATGCACTTTCAAAAACGGGGGCAATTAAAGCGAGCGGTATTCAAAAACCACGATGAACTTAACCAATAATCCCAAGTGAATAAATCACCTCTACAAGACAAGCGCTGGCGGCGGAGAAGCTTTTAGGTCAGTAGCGAAGCTTATTAAAACCCGCTTCTTTGACAGCCCAATTTAATGTCGGTAGTCCTTATACCCACCACGCGTTTGTTTATCCGATAGAAATAAATAAATCCACAAGCGACACACAGGCAAGTTTTTGATCTTTAGTTCGGGAACTTATTAATGATAACACCTCAGTTGAGAATGTTATATAATTGGTGTCTTCTATTTATTAGCAAAAACAAAAGAGAAAATCTTTTTGTATTTTTAATGTGATATATATATATATACAAAAGAAAAAGGAAAATATTTTTTACTTTTTTTTTATAGAAAAATAGTAACTTCACGAATGAAGGATCTCGAGTCACTAATCGTCAAACCTCAAGCGATATTGTCGTGACACAACCTCCCCGGCAGCGGCGCCAAAATTTGATTGGTGCCAAAAGCAGCGTCAAGCTTAACTCACACAAGCTAGCCACTTGTGAATGACTAACAAGTAAACTTAAAGCGGCTCGGACGAGTCTTTGATAATGAAGGCTTAGGGGTTATGTGTATGGATAAAAACCTCAATATCGATATAAAAAATAATCACGAAGATAGATTCAAATTCCTTTAGGAAAAAGAATAATAAATCAAATCATGTGTGTGATTGTGTATCGGATTAGACAACCCAGAATCGTTTCCCAACGAGGCGTGAATTATGCGTCGTTTTTGGTTTGGAATTTAATGCTCAATGTTTTGATTTGTTTGATTTTGATTTTTAAACTACGGGAATAGGGAAAGTAATTAAGGAAATCTATTCTACGGGAAATCCTAAGTGCGAATATAACTAAAACGAAATTAACAAAACGTAATAAAAATGCAACTACGTCTAAATTATACCCTAAAAATGCCTAAAATTACTTTTACTCTAGAAATGATATTTAAAAACTAATTTAGAATTAAAACTAATTTTTTTGGATTTTTCTGGATTTAATTTAAATTAAAAACTAATTTTTAACTATTTAAACTAAATTAAAATTCTAAAAATTCTAAAATTTAAGGAGAAAAATATGAAACTATTTTTATAAAATCTAAAATATCATAAGAGACTTTGTAAAACTATTTTTTTATTTTTTTAGATTAATTTCCTATTTTCTACTAATTTAAAACTATTTTAACCTAATTTAAATTATGAAAAATACCAAATAAAAAGGGAAAAATATGGAAAAATCTTTTTTATGCTTTTTATATTTTTCTTAAACTGAGAAAATTGAAAAATTATTTTTTGAACTTTTTCTTAATTATTTGTAATAAAACCTATTTAAAAGTGATTAAAAACTAATTTTAATTAAGAAAAATGCTAAACAGTGACCAAAATTAATGAAAAATTCAGGAAAACTCTGAAATATATATACGGTTCTATGAAAAATAAGAAAGATGATGATGCTTATGTGGATGAAATAGGGCTGCTTGTGTAAATGGAGCTAAAATAAGCACTTTAAATAAGCAAAAGGCTCCTAGACTAAATTTAAGCTAAAGGCAACCTAAAGAAACCTTAAAATGACAGTGATGGAACTATGGGAGCATGCAATAGGCTAGTGATTAAGGGATGATTGAGCTAAAATGGAAATTACTTGGAGAAATAAGCTAATAAGCTAAGTAATCCTACAAATAAGCTATAGAGGAAGGGAGACCTAATAAGCTATCTATACTAAGGTATCTAGGAGTGTTTTAAGCTAATCCTAAAGTCTAATAAGCTCTAGAAGCCAACTTTGAAACCTCAAACTCCATGATTATAGCGAGAAAGGGACACTTTTGAGCTTATTATTAAGCTAGCTCTGAGCTTATCAATCAAAATAAGCTAGACCAATTTAGAGCGAGTTCGGGGTCTCTGAGAACCAAGTTTCAAAAGTTTTGAAACTCAAATAAAGAGTTTACAAGATCTGGTCTAAAAGGGTATTTGAGGATTGTTAAAAACTGTTTCTTGCGATACTGATTTGGACCATTTGAAGACTAGATTTGAGCTTGTAAAAGCTAATGGAAATTTGTTACAACTCTTGATAAGCTAACTATAGCTGCTAGACTCTACTCAAAATTAATTTTTTTATTTTTGAATTGATTTAGGCGGCAAACATTGCTAGAAAGTGACCAAGAAAGCTTTTTGTGAGAGAAAAGCTGAGAAGATGACCCAACCTACCAAACTGACCCAAATGCTTTTGAACTATTTTGACACTGACTTAGGACTCAAAGACAGATTCAATGGGACTAAATTCACTCTAAAACCAACTCTAATAAGAACTTATACTAATATCTCAACCAATAACTGTTTTGATGACTTATTTGACTCAACTTTCTAAAAATGACTTGTACTAGTTTGGGACTAAAAAGAAATGACCAAATCTACTTAATCGAAAAGAGACCTAATGAGAGCCTATTCCACTCAAAAGAATGGGGTGGTTGCAAACACCCTTTATCAAGGGTCAGGTTTTGGTCTAAGGAAGACCTTTAAGCTTGGAATCTTAAGAGCGGGAATGTGGACACCTCATTTCCACAAGAGAAAAAGCTATCTAAGCGATTGCATAAGCAAGAGTAATAAGCAAAAGCGGTTTGACTTTTGTTTGACTTTTTATTTTTATAAAACGAATAAAACTAAGATAAGATGGATAAAACAAGCTCACATAAGCTATTCAGAGCTTATATGAGCTTAAACTAACAATATTCAAAGCTTGAATCAATGGAGTAGTGCAGTTGATATCAAACAAGAAATGAAACACTTGAAAACTTTTATTAAAACTAAAATGAGGATACAAGATATTGAAATTCAAAAAATTAAACTACTGAAATCTTTGAAAATACATTAAACATAAACTAAACTTTAAAGGAAATCATGCTACACTACTCTCTAATACAATGTGAGCTAAGGGTCTATTTATAGCTGAATGGAGGCCTTGGGATTCCTTTGAGAAGAGCCTAGAAGCCATCTTTGAGCCACACATTCCTTCCATTGTCACTTTGTCCAATCATTGCCCTCCAAATAGCTTGTTGAGGTGTTTCGGCCACTAATGATGTGCCATTTGTCCACGTGGTCATCTATATCTGACAAGTCAGCTGGGATAAGGTTTCTAGAAGGATAAATAGATTCTAGTACGAGGTGGATTGTTTGGGATTGGTGATATGGTGGGTGAATGGGTGCGTTTGGCTGGGACAGGGAAGAAGGGTGCTTGGGGCGCGCTTGTTTATTTAATTGTTTTTCAAATATTTTGATACGGGTTAAATGGGGATACGGGTAAAGTGGCCGGGTAAAAGAGTGTTCGGGTTGGGTGGTATTATTGGAAGGGTTGGTTAGTTGGGTTGTTTATTGGACCGGGTATATGGGATAAAAATTGGGCCGAGAGTTTTGTTTGTGATATTGGACTTGGATATATAATACTTGGATTTTGGACTAACTTGGTGATAAATGGTAACCATAGGGACTATTCTTGTACATTCGGATATTTGAGGGACCAATCATGAAATTAGAAATCATCTTCCAAGGACCATCTTTGACAATCTTCAAATAGACCAAGGCTAATTTGTAAATTTGAATCTTCAGGTCATTTGACAAATCTTGAAACTTGAGGGACCATTCGACATTTCTTCAAACTTTGCTCAAATCTTCACAAATCATCCTTAGAGATTAGAAATCTTCATAAATGCATAATTCGACCTTAAAACCGGCTTAAGCTCTCTTACTCTCTGTTTCGGTTCACGTCGATTTGGATCCTTTTGCGTGTTTTACATATCCATACACGCACAAGCACAAACTCAAGAAAACCACAAATATTAGCAATAAGCGGCTCTTTCTTGGTTATTTTGGGTCTATTTTGATATAGAAAAGGTATGTGTTTTAGCACATACCAACCTTCAATCAAACTTCGGCACTTTAGAAACCCTTACAAACCTCTTGAAATCATCTTATCATGAGGAAAACTCCAAGTAATAACTTATCCACCAAAGAACCACCGAAGAAAAAGGCTCGTGTTATACACGAAATCTCTTCAACCGAATCATCTCCGGTCAAACCAACAAATGCTAGGATCTTTCCTCAACCAATCAAACCAATTCCTAAAAGGATAGTACCCACAAAACTACCTATGTCAAACACCACCATACCTCCTAGGCCAAACAATATCATCTCCACTAAACTATCACCATTGGTTCCTAGAGCTATTTCTTTTACATCTCCACTATCATCCCACACCTCTACAAATTAGGATTTGCCTCCTAGGCCGTCTCATTCGCCTCCGCCGACAACATTCTCCTCATTAGGAGGAATAATGGTACAAAATCAAGGTGTTGAGTCAACACTAGCTCCGGCTTCCTTTTAGCCGTTTCCATCATATAATCCCATTTGGATTATGAGAAATCATCAAAGTCAACCACCAGACCATATGGAAGTTGACACTTCTCTACCACCACCATCATTCTTGGTCGAGCCATTCCCAAATGCGCCTCCACCAATTCCTCCATCATTTGAAGCTCCACAAGCCGCTTTACTTGATCCTTCGCATCAAGCCATTTCATTACTTCCACCACCACTACCTAGCCATGACAAAGATTGCTATCATTGTCAACATGTTGAAAGTTTGATACATGAAGTATGAGAAGACCAACGTTTCATGTTCTACCATCTCCTCGAACGTTTGACGAGATTAAACCTAAACAAAACTTGAGCTAGAAGATTTTAGTGGTGTCCTAGCATCAAGCGATAGTTGGTCTAGAAATTCCTAGTCATGTATTCTTTATTTTCTTAGTTTTTAGAGTCATGTATACCATAACTCTAGTTTTATTAAATGAAATTACATTCTACTTGCTATATTTACAGTATATGATTACGTTGTATTCATATCTCACTTTTGTGATAACATTACTTGTTATATCACCATTTTTGAAATTGATCATCACTATCTGGATCCTCAATTGCCTAGACGAATCCCTACTAGGAGGGAACCGCGTGATCCGTGAGACAGAAAACTATTTTTTTTGGACCACATTTGCAGGAAATTGTGAATTATACTTGCTTTCTAACCTTTATTTTGTAGTTATTCAATCTACAATTGAAGACTTTGACACCCTAAAAACTAGGGGGAGCTTTGTGTCAAAGCAATACATTGCAAATTACTTGAAATATTAGGATTACATTTCTTGACATCCCTTTGCAAAATTGCAATCATCAAGGGGGAGCACATTCGTCTCTTAGACTAAATCTTTTGCAAACTTACTTGCAAACAAACTAGATTAGTATTACTTTCTTGACGCCTTACATAGGGATGGACTCGTCAAGGGGGAGTAAAGACGATATCCTTTCCGTTACTTGCTCCTTAATTCTTATTTTTACTTTTCACCGCGTTTTTCTTAAAAACAATGTGTTGCTTTTCTGTCGAAGCTCTTTTGTTTTCGACAAAAAGGGGAGAAGAAAGTAAAAACTACAAATTCAAACTCTTACAAATTTTAGCTTTTCCTTAAAATAATTTTATGTTTTGTCATCAACAAAAAGGGGGAGATTGTTAATACAAATAAGCCGTAAAAACGTTTATTTATATTTTACGATCTTCTAATGTTTTGTCGATAACAAACGTAAAATCATTTTAACGAAACAAATAAAATTCGTAAATGGTTTGAACTAATAGTTTCTAACATATTCACATTTTCACATAAAACACTAAAACAAGTATAAGTGATTTTATGATTTAATATTACATATGTACAACAACTAGTGTTTACATATTTGGGTAAAATATACACATAAATAGTATGTAGTATATTGGGTAATATAAATGGGTAGAAACTTAAGTATCATAACCCATTGGGCAAATACATTGAATGTAGTTGGGTACAACCCAAAGCCCATGACCCATGGAGCTTGACCCATAACCCATTGCATGACATCATGCTTATATCATACATGGATAATATCCATAACCCATGGATCAACCCATACCCAAGTGACTAAGTGCATTGCACTTAAGAGATACATTGTATCTAGCTAAAGATCCATGGATCAACCTATGACCCATGACCCATAACCAAAATACCCATGGGTAAAGGGCGTCCACGGATCCCTACTTCGCTAGGCGGATCCCTTGTGGAAGGGATCCGTGGGATCCGGGAACGATAGATTTTTCTTCTATAAATAGTGAGGCATTTCTTCATTGTTGCTCACCACTTTCTAACACACTTTCTCCCTGAGTTAAAACTCACTAACCTCAGATCCAAGAGATCTATGTTTGTAGTTTTGTTTTTGTGTGATCTTCTAGGTTCCTCTTAAAGGCAAGATCACCACCTTTGAAGTTGAGCAAGCTCAAGTCCATGAGTTGCCATGCTTCCTCATCATCAAGGCTACTGCAGTCTTCTTGTTGATGATTGTTTTTCTTTCTAAGTGTTGAAGACATTTGTGAAAGGTGTCTCAAGTGTCAAGACTAAGATATTAGTGAAGGGTATCTTTCGTCCATATCATAAGCACTTGTGATAAGTGCTTAGAAGTCAAGACTAGAAGCATTAGTGAAGGGTGCTTAGAAGTCAAGACACAAGACATTAGTGAAGGGTGTCTTGAAGATCTAGTCAAAGGCATTAGTGAAAGGTGCCTTAGATGTACATTCGATATGGTGTGTTTCGATGTACAAGATAGATTAGAACTAGATCCAAGGATATTGATATCCTTGATGATGTTAATAAAGGAGTTCGTCTCCTTTGGGATTAGTCGTTGGTGTAGTATTGGGTAGTAGTTCCTCCATTGTAATGGAACCAGGTGCTTAGCCTAGTACCTAATAAAGGGTAGGCGTAGCCTAGTACCTAATAAAGGGTAGGCGACGTTGTGTAGGTGTGGTTCACCTTGGTGTGAAAGAACCTGGTGGTTAGCCTAGCAGGAAAAAGGGTGGCGGCGTTGTGAAGGCTTCTCGCCATAAGGAGATTGGTGTAGTGATTACTGAACTCTCGGTAGGTGACTCGAGTGGAGTAGAGCAAGGAAGGTGTCCTTGTAGCCGAACCACTATAAATACTCGCGTTGTGGTTTTGTGCTTCTTATTCTTATCTTTCATTACATACCTTTATATGCTTGTTTATCAACATCCAACACATACATCCAAATAGATTGACATAAGTCGATCTAAATAGTTTAAAAGGAAGTTTTAATTGGCAAAACTATTCAACCCCCCCTTCTAGTTTTCCACAGTTGTCATAAACTCATACTTTTGGTTGAATTCAGTGACAAAATACAAAGCAAGTCATTGATACTGATCCTTTTAATTTGAATGTCGAATAATTAACTTCATCAATACAAATTTATAACTAAAGGACAACATAAGCATAATTTGGCACAAAGAACTTTATTATTACAAAACAATATCAGTAATTAAATCACTAAAAACAAACAAATTTAATTGCAAACACTGAAAAAAGTCACACATTTACCTTCAATTTTTCTCAAACATAATAAAGTTTATAACTTTATCATAAAAAACTAAGTAAAGACTTATTGTGTGACCCTTTGATGTCTCAACATGTTATTAAGGGCCATTTGGATAGCGCCTATTTCAGCAGTCATTTGGCGTCCTAAACATGTTATTAAGGGGTGTTTGGATAGCTTATTTTCAGCATCACTTTCTGTGTCTTGGCATGCTATTAAGGGCTGTTTGAATAGCCTATTTCAGCAGGCATTTAGCATCCTAAACATGTTACTAAGGGGCTGTTTGAATAGCTTATTTACAACAACCATTTTGGTATCTTGAGCATAAGAAAATAATGGACCAAATAAATCAAGTTTATTGGGTAACGACAAAACAAATTAAGATGATATTTAGGAACTCATGATGCACACTATGATAGGGTTGTTGTCATCATAATGTCGAAGTGGAATCGATGACTCAATATTACCAGGACGACCACCCGAACATGATGCCAAAATTTCTTCACTAATAATCTGAGTACCATCACTGTGGCTAATAGACTGCAAATAAAATATTGAATGAGAGTGGATCTAAGTTCTCAAATGAAACCTACAAAATTCAGTTCTTAAACTTATATCCAAGGTTTTGCTTCACTTTCAAAATGACTGTAATCACTGGATTACATAGCTTGTACTGAATTACGACATCAACTTTCAGTATAAACCTTTAAAATATTGCTTTCTCCTGTTAGCCTACTTGCCCGACCTACCCGTTTCTAGCTAACCTAAACTCTTTTTAAGTAACAGTTTCATCCGAACAGGCCACTAAAACAAAGGGCTATTTACTACACGGTTTTTATTCAGACTTTCGGTGAATCCATAGTGAAGTTTAAAAGTTGACCTGTTAGATTGTAGACATTTCCCCTATAATTCCTTCCATATTGGATTCACTATATTATTAATAATGTATACTTCTTCTGTAAGCTATATACACTTAAAACTTTCTTATATGGATCAGCATACACCAAACTTAAAATGATCTTTAAGAAAAAGGTTATCTGTAAGGTAATCGATGAGGTCATCACACAAAACTAATAAAGGTCAATGAAACTTCATAGTTGTGACTTGTGGCTGTCACATAACTACACAACCAACCATTAAAAAACTATCACGGTGATGTTAACTTCAGATTGGGTTAGATTATTCAACAAACCTAACTCGTTTCTTTATCAAAACCATGAAACAAAGTAAATAATGTCAATATAGTAAAACTGAAAGAATCATGGAGGACAACAGATGAATACTAACCTCGTTGTTGGCAGTGTTGCTTCCTTTGAAAATTGACTGTTCCGAGTTGCCAACATCAGGAAGATGCGAAAAAAATACACCTGACAAGTTCGTGCATAGTATGGCAAGTCATCCGTTGCAACAACTCACCTTTGGATCCTGCTTGATGAACTACACGAAGCATATGTTCACAATTGTACAAACATGTTGGTTACTCAGCATAGCCGATGCTTTGCTTTTCATTCAAGACAGTAAACCTAAAGGATTTTCATGAGGAATACTTCTTCAGATGCTGGAACAGTAACCTCAAACCTTCAGCTAGTCAGAGTCTCAACTACCAAGTGCGTGGCATCCTCAACATTAACATTGTTCAGATCAAGCACATCAAGGGTTAAAATCTCATAAAGAGACGACAATGCTACACCAGTAATTGGTGCACCAGTTACATAGTAGGATTGATGGTATGCCATGGATGCTGCCAAGAATGTATTTGCCTCTGCAAAGCTTTCAGATACTGGATGAGAGTGTGCTCTAGCTGATCATCGCTTGACGTATAATGACCTACATATAAGCAACTTTGTTCAGTGAAGCTGAAAAGCAAGTATGGGAGGTACCGGGTCAAACCGGGTAGTTTCACCCATTTAACATATGAATAAAATAGGTAGAACACTAAGAAATTATGTTACCTCCATGTCCTTGACCATTGCATTATTACCAAATGACTGGCTTTTTTGGTGTTTTTGATGGTCACTATTCATGTAACGGGATTTTATGAAGATGTCTTAGGTTTGTTAGGTTACCAACTGCGAAGCTTTATTTCTGATCTTAGAATGCATATAAGTCACGGTGGTTCAAAAACAGTAGAACATCTTAAGAACTGAGTTTTTAGAATTTAAGTGGCCATCCTGGCCTTATTAATGACAGAAATAATGCCATAGGTACAGACTCTTGTGAGACAACTATTTCATTCATGTAAGGTTAAGGCGGCAGTTACTTCTCAAAAGTCCTTGTATAGCATACAATCTCACAAACTTTTTATTCAAAGATTTAGATCATTCAAGTTTCTATAGTATATTATCCTTGCAATCAAATATTGAGCCAAAAATGAAACTGAAACATAGGCGGATGCAATGGAAGACACAAAAGAAGAAAACCCTTTCTTAGCCTTACCTAGACCTAATGATCTGTTTAATATTCCAAAATAACAAATGACATGACACATACCATTTAGTGTTCGGCATTCGGATCAATATTACTCTCCGGGACTGATATTTGAGATGGAGCCACTGCTCCTGAAAAGGAAATGTCTTGGTGGTTGACTTGTTAGGGGTTTACCAAAGGAATAACGGCGGCGTGTCGGCTACTTTACGATCAAACATTGACACACGCCGCCTTTCCGCTATCGGATACGGTACGCGGCTACGACTTTGACTTACGCTCCGCATTAGGCTACGATTCGCGTGACCCACGGCTCACGCTCACCGCTTCTACTCCGGCTCCTACTCCTTACGCCCCGATACGGCTACGGCTTTGGAGCACCAAGTTTCATATAATTAGGGAATAAAGGTTGCAGTTTTTTAAAAGAAGTACCTTATAAGCTATGATATTAGCAACTGGGACCCCTTGATTACCATTGCGAGCAAAGAGAGAAACATCACCAATAAAATCCAAAATTTTGTGTGGCGACTCTCTTGAGGTGGCGCAAAGATGGATTGATAACTCTTCTTGTACTGAAACATACCATAAAGATTTTGTGTCGGCATAACTCCTCAGGGTGAGCAAAAGATGGATTTAGTAAATCTTTCTTGAGTCTTGAAACATACCATTAAGATAATTGTGCACAATAATCAGAAGTAGAACAGTTTTTTAAGCAGAACTATTGCCAACATTGATGAGTGTCTAAATACTTATCATTTTTGTACCATTTAAACTGCAAAAACATCTAAAAACACTCAGAAATGCATCAAAATAATAAAAATATCACAAATAAGTGTTTTATGTGTTTTAAGTGCAAAAATATCAAAATCGGTGGCATTATCAAGTTTGCATAATTGGCGGTTTAGTCCCCAAGTTTCAAAAGTTGTCAAAAGCAGTCCACAGTAAATCTAAATAAAGAGAAATATCATTTTAAAGTCCCTAGGGATTCTTAAGTTGTCAAAATTGGTCCTTGAGATTTAAAATTACAAATTTACAACTTAGGTCCCTCAAGTTTGAAGCTGTCACAAATGGTCCTTTGAAAATTTGAAAATGTCAAAAATAGTCCTTGCACTATTGAAACTTGTCAAAAGTGACCCTTGTGTTATGTTTGGAAAATTACAGTTTGGTCCTCTAGTTTGGCGATTACAATAAGGTCCTTGTAATATTAAAACCAACTATGACCCTTTACCCATTTTTGACCCACTGAGCACACCTGACCCTTTCTATGGACCCAAGTCAAACAAAAGCATTACCGCCCCACACTGTTTATCCTCTTCCCCCAACTTGCCTGCAACACACAAGCCATCTCCCATCACCTTTTCACCTTTCTTCCCCCTCATCATCACCATTACCCACTTTTCCCACCACATTAAATGCCACCCCCCCTAGTGATAAAACACAGACCTACTAGTCAAATCCCTTTTCCCGCCAAAATGATAAAAATGGCCAAATTGCTCAAAAATCATCCATTGGCCAATTTCAGAGGTGGGATCTGTTCAGAGACACGTGGAAAGCTAGTTTTCATATAAAAAGAGGAAGAAGGAGGAGAGAAGAAGTAGTCTTTTTAGTTTTTTAAATTTATGTATGTCGTAATTTTCTTAAAAATGTCTTAAGTAACTTTTAAATTTGTAATTCCAAGTTTTATTGTACTGAAAAGAAGTTATTTAGTTGTTGTAATTCAGTTTGGACCTTAATTCAAGTTTCACTTAAATTTCAGTTGATCATGTTTACTGTTTAAAATTTCAAATTCAAAATCTTATGTCCAAAGGTTCTAACAGCTTAAGTTAAACTCAAATAAGCCTATTCAAGCTTATTATAGCTTTGAGTGAGCTTACATCTCATTTTCAAGTAAATTTGGTTGAAAGTCAACAAAAGTCTACAGAGAAGAACAATTGGGTTCAAGCAGGTTGGGATGGAATGGGTTGGTGCAAGAGCATTGTTTGGGTTAGGTTTGATATAAAATAGTAGGTATTTGGGTTGGTATAAGCTGCACAATAAAATTTGGACAATTGTGAGTTTACATTTCATTTTTCATTCCTTAGTCAGGTTGAGTTTGTATGTGTACTTGAAATTGTGATCATTAAACCATTTAAACACATCCACTAGTAGTAATTAGGATAATGATAATTAGTAAAAGTGATAATATATACTAGATCAGTGTTTAGCCAAGTTAAAAGTAGTAAGCAGGTTTCAAAAGTGTGTTTGGATCAGTAAGGTTGTTAAAGCTTAAGCTCTTGTTATTGCTTGATACATGTCTACTTAGCCTTAATATTGTTCACTTGAACTATATCTGTCATTATATTGCATCTTAAAACACGAAAAGTCAAAATCTTGTTTTAACTTTCTTAATTCATTAACTGTTAAGAGTTTGGGAAGTCATAAGCTTGTTTCATGCTTGGAAATCACTAGAGTAGCTTGCATCATTGTCATTATACCATATTACATCATATGCAGTCAACAAATCAGCTTTAAATTTCATAAAAGTCAAATACTTAGTATAATCTAAAAGGTCAAAATTTTCCTTATCGATTTTGAATAAACTTAGGAATTTTAGTGTATGCTCAATATTAAGATTTAGCTTATATGCTTTTGGGGTATCAATATTTAGCTGCTAATCTTAATTAGAAAAATATTAGTTTTTATTCACTTAGCTTATTAACTGCTTTTTATTTAGCTTCTTTTGTATACCTCTTAGAAAACTCCCACTGTACGCAGTTGAGCTACTCAGTTTCACAAGCTCACCAGAGCTTATTAGCTAAATGAAACTTGTGCATTTTAGCTTTTGAGAAGCTTATCTAGGCTGTCTCAAGGTCGGTTTTCATTTTCCATTTTAGCTTATTTGATAAGTCTGCATATAGCTTTTATTTTTGTCCATTTCATATAGTCTTATGTTCATACAGTGTTTTTAATCTTTTGCATAAGCTCATTACAAGCTCATCAGTGAACTTTATAGTGAGATCTTTAGTTTTTTAGAGAGTTCAATTTGGTCTACTTGTTAGTTCGATATTAATTTTCATTTCTTAGCTTATTTAGGTGCTTAAAAATAAGTTAGAAGTTGCCTAGAAAACCATATAGTATCGTGTACCCGGCTAGTGCTTATTTGGATATTGTAAAGTGCTTATTTCTAAGTATTTGTACCTTATCAGTTGTTAAATTAGCTTATTATTAGTAGTCTAGCTTATTTTCAGTTTCCTTTTGATTATTCCTAGCTTATTTAACCATCTTAGCTTAATCATTTTGCTTATTTTATTTCTTAGCTAACTGTTAAGATAAATAAGCTCAAACTGAGCTTATTAGTGATTTTCATAAAAGTCACGTTATAAAAGTGCTTATTTCATTGTTTTTAACAAGTTGCAAAAGAAAAAAATCAAAAATAAAATGTTTTCCAAAAGGGGTAGGCGGCTCGAACACGAGACCTCCCCTATGAGTGTGTTTAGTGTGTACACGGATACCATTAAGCCCTTGGGTCTTTGGTGTCTTAACTTGCACAAACTAATCTCTTATATACGTTTTGTCGGTTTAGCTTATTAGGTTCATTTAGCTTATTTCGAGCTTATTTAAAGCAGCTTTTTCATCTTTTCTATTTTTCTTAAATCTGTATTAGTATAAAGTATTTTCTATAAAAGTTTCAGATTTTTCTCATTTGTTTTAGTATTTTTAAACATTTAATTAGTGTAAAATCTTATTTAATTCATAAAAAAAAATATAAAAGTCTAAAAAATATAAATCTTTTTTCTAAAATTTTCTTTTATCATATAGTACGTAAGAAAATTGTTTTTACACTTGTAGGTCTTTTAGTTCACAAATTTTACGTTTTTGCTTGCGCACTCGCGTAATTTTTAGACTTAACGTACGTTTTCATTTTAAATCACGTTTTTAAATAATTTGAGTTTACGTTTTAGTTTAAATAGTTTATTTAAGATAATTTATTTTATAATATCACAAAAACATCATTGTAAAAATAGTGATAGCGTTTATTTAATATTTTTTATCTTTTTTAATTTCCTTTAATTTGCATTTAAGCCCCTGTAGTTTATGGGCTTTCCCTTTAGGTATAGATCAATCACTATCCTTTCCCGTTCAAATCCTCTCGATCACTTTACGTTTGACTATTCTCGCACAGCCCGTTGGGACTTAACGACACGAAACACTATACTCTCGATCTTCATTGCATTTGTGCTTGGCTGTTTTAAGTTTGTTCTGGTCGGCCATTCACAAGTGGTAGGCTTGAGTGATAAAACTTGGCGGTTTTGCCAGATCAAATTTTGGCCCATTGCCGGGGATGCTAATAGTCTTCGTTTGATTAGTAATTTGAATATTCACTCCTTGTTCATACCATCTATATATGTTTATATTTTCTTTTAAAAAATCAAAAAACCAAAAAGATTTTCATCCTTTGTTTTTGCAAAATGTTTTTCAAAAATACCAAAAATATTCATCTTTACCCTCTTACCCTTTTTGATTCTTTATCTCTTTACCCTCTATCCATTTGATTCTAAACTTCTATTCTCATGGAATCTCTCGACTGCGACGAATTCGGGATGAAGCTTTGAAAAACTTCAGGCTTTATCACAAATGTCAAGAATTAGTGTCATTCGTGATGATCCATTAATTAGCGTAGGGAAATAGAACGAGAAACGGGTGACAAAGGACCGGTACTTCCCTATGATAATGGAAGTGCTAAATACGTCCAACCTACGGTTATCCAAAGATCTAATCCCTCAATTGCTCCTAAACCGTCTAGAATTGATTCTAAACTTTCACGATTTACGGTTAAATGCAAACATGCAGAATGTAGACCGGTGACTAGCAAGAATGACTTGCCTAATCTTCCGTTTCTCGAGAAAGAACCGAGACCATAACGGAGTGGTGGAAATTGCTAGCTCTCGAACACCACTTGTCCCATCTTGGATTTTTCAAAATGTTCTTGAGACTTGATAGTCATTCGATCACCATGTTGGTTTTGTTGATTCTTTGAATAAGCAATTCCTTCTCATAACTCTCAAATGCAATCGTTTATTCCTTGTGTCGGTTGTGGTGAGCCTCTTTTGGTTCACCACATGCGTTGGTGTCGTGTTATGCGATGTGGTAATGATATTCAGAACGGGAGTTGTTTGTTTTGTGGTTCGAGGAATTCATTTGATTATGATCCTAATCGAACTCATTTAAACCCTCAAACTTTTCCAATTACCCACCACGGCCGACTCATCTTCATATAATCAACATAACTGCTGTGAATTTTGTGGAGGTCCTCACCAAGGATTTGAGTGTCAATCTGGAAACACGTTTGTCTCTGAGCAGTCTTCGGTAATACTCGAGGACTTTGGAAATGACCAAATTCCATATTATTCACATGACCCGACCACAACAATCAATTTGTTGTGAGAACTGTGGAGGTCCCCATTTATTTCGATTGTCAAACAGGGAATCCATTTCCTTGTAACAATTACGACTATCCATATCACGACCAACCTCCACGGTGCCAAATGACTCAAACTCCTCAGCAAACCCAACAAGACACTTATCTAGAGCTTACGGAGTTCTTGAAAAGAGGTGAGGAGTTCAATAAGGCGCATTTCATAATGTTCCCAGTTTTTCTTGTGTATATTGTGGGGGTCCTCATGATGATTATCAATGTCAACCTTCGGTTTTGACAAATCTCCACTCCCACAATGTCCCGTCATTCAAAATTCACATGAGAAATCCATGGAAGAATTGCTAGTTGAAGGCGGGTACTAAATTAAAATCCCAAATTGCCTTTGAAAAATCTTTAGGGAATTGCAAAAGAAAAGCGACCGGATCTAGCTCTCAATTTCGTTTATTCACGATGACATGATGATGAAGATACACTTGATTCATCAAGTTCATCGAGATGATATCTCGGCATTGAGATTCCATCTCAAACAACTGCTATCACACCCGAAGCTCCCACTCACTCTCTGAACATAGGGGATGAGCTTCTTACGACTTGTTCCGAAAAGGAATCGGGCCAATTCATAAAGTCTAGTGTTGAGAACCTTGTCCCAATCCGAGAGTCACGAACCGATCATATGTGATTCTATTTCCCCTCTTGAGTGTTCAAAGATCATTTTGAAACTTTCTCCGATGTTAGCGGCGATTGTACTTCTCATGGAAACATCGATGATGTTGAGGCATCACTCCCAAGTGCGGTGATCATCTTCTTGAGGAGTTCACCGATGAACTCGCTCACATCAATCCACTTTCGCCAGTAATGATAGTCTTCGATTTCAAAGCCGTCTGGGAGGACGAAGTCTCATTGATAATGATCGTTCACTCACTTCTTATCCCAACAGTCCAATAGAGAATATTAATCACTTTGTTCCCGAAACATTCAAAACTACTTTCACCAATCCTCTATTTGAATTAAACTTCTGAATTCACTTTAATTTTTGAGAATCCACTCTTTGATACTCAGATTGAGGATAGTGATGAGTCTGATAGAACAAGAATTCACGATTTACATCTTGTGATTGATTCTCTTCACGAGGAGTTCGCCGTTGAACTCACTCATATCATATCTCCGCCGGAGTATGATAATTTCTACTTTGATCTAGACACACCCAAAATATGTCTTGATCAACGAGCTTAGCGAGGAGATTCATGAAACTATGAATTCTTCTATTGAGGATGAAGAGTTAGTCATGATTTGTATCATGATTTTCTTTCTTTTCTTCATATATTCATCACTTCTCTGTTCTTCACTCCTTCGGGAATGAAGACATTATCTTTGATTCCGGCATTTCCATGTACCATTTGTGAGCCGGTTCTATGTATATCTCATCGGTGTGGAACTTTCACGTACTTCTATGTTTATCCAAACATCTTGAATGAAAGTCCGATGGAGATTGTCTCTTCCACTTACTTTCCCATGAACAAATTAATTGAGGTGAGTCAAGCTAGTGACTCGGTAATCAAAACTTGATATTAATAACATGGGTTTTCACGTGTGTACCACACCTAGTGTGGAGATACCCCACATGTTGTATATAGATCTAAAAAATGAATGAAAATTATAAATATTAAAAAAGAGAAATAAGCGTGTTTCTACACTTAGCTAGTAATGTTATCTTTTACGTTCTAAGTTTCGGCATAACAGCCGGTACTTTGAATATTGAGGACAAAATTCATTTCTAAGTGTGGGAAATTACGGGAATTTTGATCATAAATGTACCCTTTTAGTCCCTTTTTCCCCAAAATGGCCAAATTTTAAATTTTTTTTGTAGTGGAAGTACTATGTACTAAACACACAAATGGTATCAGTCCACCATGTCTAACACACATAAGGATTGGCTAATCCAGGAGAAAGCGGCTCTTGGTAAAGATATCTCAAATCCGTTGACGGCTTGCAATTTGCCCAAAATTGTATGGTATTCAGCTCACCATATCCTTAAAAGTGAAGAGTTGGCTAGCCCGCAAGTTTATGGCTTGTGGTAAAGGCTGTGGAAAAACCATAATTGGTATCAGCTCACCAAAGATATTTTTATCTAAGAGTTGGCTAGTCGAAGCAAGCGGCTTCGGTAAAGACAAATCAAATCCGTTGGAAGCGGTGATTTGCTCAAAATCATTTGGTTATCGGTGTACCAAGGTTCTTACTTGAACTGAAACATTTGGCTACTCGAGAAGTAATGGCTTTTGGTAAAGAGATGAAATCCATTAATTTTTCTCAAAAACATTGCTAGGGACTAGCAATATCTTAGTGTGGGGGATTGATGAGTGTCTAAATACTCATCATTTTTGTTCCATTTAAACTGCAAAACATAGAAAACACTTTCAATGCATCAAAATGATAAAAATATCACAAATAAGTGTTTTATGTGTTTCAAATGTAAAAATATCAAAATCGGTGAAAAGCATATCAAGTTTGCATAATTGGATTTTAGTCCCCCAGTTTCAAAAGTTGTCAAAAGCAGGTCTGGTAAATCTAAATAAAGAGAAATATCATTTTAAAGTCCCTAGGGATTCTTAAGTTGTCAAAATTGGTCCTTGAGATTTAAAATTACAAATTTACAACTTAGGTCCCTCAAGTTTTGAAACTGTCACAAATGGTCCTTTGAAAATTTGAAAATGTCAAAAATAGTCCTTGCACTATTGAAACTTGTCAAAAGTGACCCTTGTGTTATGTTTGGAAAATTACAGTTTGGTCCTCTAGTTTGGCAGATTTACAATAAGGTCCTTGTAATATTAAAACCAACTATGACCCTTTACCCATTTTTGACCCTGCCAAACTGTGACCCTTTCTATTTTGGACCCCAAGTCAAACAAACAGTTACCGCCCCACCTTTGTTTATCCTCTTCCCCAACTTTCGCAACACACAAGCCATCTCCCATCACCTTTTCACCTTTCTTCCCCCTTATCATCACCATTACCCACCACCACATTAAATGCCACCCCCTAGTGATAAAACCAGACCTACTAGTCAAATCTCTTTTCCCGCCAAATGATAAAATGTCCAAATGCTCAAAAAATCATCCATTGGCCAATTTCAGAGGTGGGATCACGTTGAGAGAACGTGGAAAGCTAGTTTTCATATAAAAGAGAGGAAGAAGGAGGAGAAGAAGTAGTCTTTTTAGTTTTTTAAATTTATGTATGTCGTAATTTTCTTAAAAATGTCTTAAGTAACTTTTAAATTTGTAATTCCAAGTTTTATTGTCTTTGAAAAGTTATTTAGTTGTTGTAATTCAGTTTGGACCTTAATTCAAGTTTCACTTAAATTTCATTGATCATGTTTCTTGTTTAAAATTTCAAATTCAAAATCTTATGTCCAAAGGTTCTAACAGCTTAAGTTAAACTCAAATAAGCCTATTCAAGCTTATTATAGCTTTGAGTGAGCTTACATCTCATTTTCAAGTAAATTTGGTTGAAAGTCAACAAAGTCTGAGAGAACAATTGGGTTCAAGCGAGGTTGGGAATGGAATGGGTTGGTGCAAGCGATGTTTGGGTTAGGTTTGATATAAAATAGTAGGTATTTGGGTTGGTATAAGCTGCACAATAAAATTTGGACAATTGTGAGTTTACATTTCATTTTTCATTCCTTAGTCAGGTTTTGGTTTGTATGTGTACTTGAAATTGTGATCATTAAACCATTTAAACACGTCCACTAGTAGTAATAGGATAATAATAATCATTAAAAGTGATAATATCTACTAGATCGATGTTTAGCCAAGTTAAAAGTAGTAAAACAGTTTCAAAAGTGTGTTTGGATCGATGGGTTGTTAAAGCTTAAGCTCTTGTTATTGCTTGATACATGTCTACTTAGCCTTAATATTGTTCACTTGAACTATATCTGTCATTATATTGCATCTTAAAACCTGAAAAGTCAAAATCTTGTTTTAACTTTCTTAATTCATTAACTGTTAAGAGTTTGGGAAGTCATAAGCTTGTTTCATGCTTGGAAATCACTAGAGTAGCTTGCATCATTGTCATTATACCATATTACATCATATGCAGTCAACAAATCAGCTTTAAATTTCATAAAAGTCAAATACTTAGTATAATCTAAAAAGTCAAAATTTTCCTTAATACAGTTTTTGAATAAACTTAGGAATTTTAGTGTATGCTCAATATTAAGATTTAGCTTATATGCTTTTGGGGTATCAATATTTAGCTGCTAATCTTAATTAGAAAAATATTAGTTTTTATTCACTTAGCTTATTAACTGCTTTTTATTTAGCTTCTTTTGTATACCTCTTCAGAAAACTCCCACATTACGCGTTTGAGCTACTCAGGTTCACAAGCTCACCTGAGCTTATTAGCTAAGTGAAACTTGTGCATTTAGCTTTTTGAGAAGCTTATCTGCTGTCTCAAGGTCCATTTTCATTTTCCCATTTTTAGCTTATTTGATAAGTCGGAATATAGCTTTTATTTTTGTCCATTTCATATAGTCTTATGTTCATACATTGTTTTAATCTTTTGCATAAGCTCATTACAAGCTCATCGTTGAACTTTATAGTGAGATCTTTAGTTTTTAGAGAGTTAAATTTGGTCTACTTGTTAGTTCCAGTATTAATTTTCATTTCTTAGCTTATTTAGGTGCTTAAAAATAAGTTAGAAGTTTCCTAGAAAACCATATAGTATCTTTGTGTACCCGGCTAGTGCTTATTTGGATATTGTAAAGTGCTTATTTCTAAGTATTTGTACCTTATCAATTGTTAAATTAGCTTATTATTAGTAGTCTAGCTTATTTTAGTTTCCTTTTTGATTATTCCTAGCTTATTTAACCATCTTAGCTTAATCATTTTGCTTATTTTATTTCTTAGCTAACTGTTAAGATAAATAAGCTCAAACTGAGCTTATTAGTGATTTTCATAAAAAGTCACAGTTATAAAAAGTGCTTATTTCATTGTTTTTAACAAGTTGCAAAAGAAAAAAATCAAAAATAAAATGTTTTCAAAAAGGGGTGGCGGGCTCGACACGAGACCTCCCCTTATGAGTGTTTAGTGTGTACGGATACCATTAGCCCTTGGGTCTTTGGCTGTCTTAACTTGCACAAACTAATCTCTTATATCACGTTTTGTCAGTTTAGCTTATTAGGTTCATTTAGCTTATTTTAGAGCTTATTTAAAACAGCTTTTTTCATCTTTTCTATTTTTCTTAAATCTGTATTAGTATAAAGTATTTTCTATAAAAGTTTCAGATTTTTCTCATTTGTTTTAGTATTTTTAAACATTTAATTAGTGTAAAATCTTATTTAATTCATAAAAAATATAAAGTCTAAAAAATATAAATATTTTTTTAAAATTTTATTTATCATATAGTGCGTAAGAAAATTGTTTTACACTTGTAGGTCTTTTAGTTCACAAATTTTACGTTTTTTGCCTTTTCGTAATTTTTAGACTTAGCGTGCGTTTTCATTTTAAATCACGTTTTTAAATAATTTAAGTTTACGTTTTAGTTTAAATAGTTTATTTAAGATAATTTATTTTATAATATCACAAAAACATCATTGTAAAAATAGTGATACGTTTATTTAATATTTTTTATCTTTTTAATTTTCTTTAATTTGCATTTAAGCCAGTAGTTTATGGGCTTTCCCTTTAGGTATAGATCAATCACTATCCTTTGCCGTTCAAATCCTCTCGATCACTTTACGTTTGACTATTCTCGCCCAGCTCGTTGGGACTTAACGACACGGGAAACACTATACTCTCGATCTTCATTGCATTGTGCTTGAACTGTTTTAAGTTTGTTACGGTCGGCCATTCACAAGTGGCAGGCTTGAGTGATAAAACTTGACGGTTTTGCACAGATCAAACATCTTTTACAATTTATGCTTAAGGCTATTCAGCATAGCATCTCACCTGAAAACAACAACATTCTCCTTAGTAAACCATTTAGAATTCAGCAAGTAGAAGACCTGGTAAACTCAAAGCCACAATATGCGTGATATAAAGTACCCATATTGACCCATTATAACAACCGGCCCGACCCACTAATTTTTCCCAATTTTTAAATCCGAAGATTGAAACTCAAAGTGTTCTTTGTAGAACTTCGTGGGTATTGCTAAAGTTATATGATATTGTGAGATTTGGTTAAGATTTGCAACACTTGTATAACTCTAACCATAAAAGGTTGACCTCAAATATCCTATTCAAAACAAATGTGAGTCGGTTGTGATTTTTCTTGGCGGTTGGTCCATTATCCGCCAAGTAATACAAATATAAGTTAACTTTCGGATGCAAGAGATAACAGAAATTTATAAACTGTAATGTAAAGTCATGAAGAGTTTTTCATTTGTAGTAGAGTGATATCCCACCTGATGTAGCCTAGCATGTCACCTAGAAAGCGTAGAGGATCATGAGCATGTACTTCAATTGGCCTAAGCATTCCACCATCCATGTGTAAGAGCACTAATAAGTTTTTCTAAACAATGCACTGTGCCTGATATATAAATCTGCCAAAATAATTAGCTGATATCATGATATGACCAAAACATAATGTGCTTGAATATACATAGCAATGCCTGAAACTGTTTAGAAAACTGGCATTTCGGTTAGTGGGCCCATAAAAATCATAAGGCTAAGAAAGCGTAATAGCAAATACCCTCAATGCGTAAATGTCAACATTGCATACATGTTATATGGTAAATGCACTTGGTATAAATCATAAAGGTCATCACGACGTCGCGCATAAAACTGAATAAAGATAATAAAGAGTGGGAAAAATTTTCATCAGACGGACCTTTGGGTTGCGCCCAGTTGTATCCCACGGATGAATAGACCCGTCATCACCAACAGTCACTAATAGGTGTCTTCGAGTCCGGGAATAATCAAGCACCATCAAGACCATTTGATGTAGCATAGATGTAAATAGAATTATCATGATATTTAAATGTATCAAAAAATCAAATACATACCGGTCTAGTTTTGCCACTAAGACCAACATTAATGAAAAGAACTACAACTGGAGATAGCAGATAACCACATCTGATTGCTCAAAAACCTGAAACACATCAAAATCTCCTTTCAAAGTTATTATTTGTATCTGGTATTTAAATTTCAAACCATATAAATATGTAATTTTAAATATCATCAGCAATCTTAAAAGTGTCTCCAAACCATGGATCTTGCTATATGCCAGAACTCAAAATTTTAACCCAGAAATGACAATGAAAGTGTAGCACTCAAACGCATCAGACAAAAAAGTTCTAAAAATGGTTCTTACCCCCTGTTACGCAACCCTTTTTTTCATCGTTTATCTTGATGAAATCTTGAACCAGCATCGCAGTCTACTATGATCCACTATAAACACTCGAATTCCTTTAGAAAAATTGTCCGGTAACCTGCAAAAGGAACATTAAGAGCCATAAAAAATTAGGCATAGTTAAGACATAATATTTTAAAAGAAATTAAACTGTAGTTGAGGAGTTTGTTAGAACTCCTTTAGATCGTTTTGAGCCTTAGGGTTTAACAATAACAATGACAATACGCAGCGGATAAATCAAAACATAATTGTTATTGACACAAGGTTTTCAATCACCATAATACTAACTAATCTTAGACGTTTATAGGAACACGTCTACTAACTAAACTAATAACCTAGGCGTTTACAAGACTATACGCCCTAGGTTACACACACACACCTTTACTAGACGTCTACATATTGGAAGACTTGTGTTAAACCTACACCCTATGTCCTCTTTATATACTAAAGGATTAGGGTTTACAAATCTCTACGAAGGACTAATAAGTAAATCTTCTTTTGCAAGCAAGTCCTTCCATCTTTTTGTAGATTTCTTCTTTGTCACTTTAAGTCCCTCTTGTTTCATTCTTTTTGTCTTATCAACTCAAACGTATAATTCCCAACAATCTTCCCCTAGTTGATAATGACAAAACCATTCTTGAGCGAACTTCCCTAGACGAAGTAGAAATTGAGATCAGGGATCTCACCATGAATGAAACAAGTATGTCTTCCTTTGTCTTCCCCTTAATCCATGCCATGCCACTCAAACATCTCTTCCCCTTTTTGTTATTATCCAAATAGGGAACATATGCAAATAATGATCTTGACCACCACAAACCAATATCATACTTCCAATCTAAGACTTCCAATGTTTAAAATCGCCCACCATTACGCACCATAAGAAAAATGGATTCAAAACAGTAGAAACTCCAACTAGCAATAGGAATAATGATCAACAGTAGTAATGTAGGACCTTAAATCTATCAACCTTATACAAACCCAACACGTATATCACTTTATGCGTAGAACTCGGTAAACACAAACACAAACTATGCGTAAAGATGAAAGAAATAAAGATGAGAAAGATGGTGACTTGAAGATGTAAACCGTGTATATGTGTAGAGAAAAGATGAACACAATAAGTTGTATATTCCAAAGAAAACACACACACACACACTTTCAAGCACACCCCTCAAATAACCATTTAAGGGGTATTTATAGTACAAGTGACTTGATGCCCTAAAAGGCTTGCTATGGGCTTCGTGGGCTTGGATTGGATTACATCATACATAAGGCTAGCTAAACATAACTTATAACCAATTAGCTTAGCCCAAGTCCACGAGCCCGTTGACTATTCTATCACGATATCTAACACACGTTACAAAGTTCCTAAATGTGAATGACCATCACTTCTAATAAAACTATTAAGGCTAACAAGTAAAAATCAAACACTTCCCCTTGAGTGATGCATGTAGATGGTTAAACATTTAACAATAAGCTTCCCCTGAAACCCATATGTTAACCATCTTCTTGATTCTTCAAATCTGTAGGCTCCATGTAATGATCACTAATGAAGAAAACTAAGTATAACCAACTTGAGGAAGAAGTAAAATAACCCAAACTTGTATCTTATATCTTGCACTATAGATGACATTGAACATATACCTATGTATAGGGAGACCTCAATCTCTTGACAATAATCACTGAGCACAATAACGTCACTCCTTTAAGTGTTATCTCAATTCTTTGTCATAATCATTGAAGCACGAACAAGTTACCTCTTGCTAAAAGGTATGATAAAACACGTATCCAAGTAATTCCACTTCACCTTCAAATAAATGATAAATAATCCTCTTAAATAATCAATTCTTCAATAAAATCAACGAGCTTTTTTAAATCTTTTAAGAACAGCTAATCAAACTCCTGTGTGTGTGAACAATAACCTGTGTGTGTGTCGTCAAAAAAATCCATAAGAAATATCTTGCTTGACTTCCCCTCAAATCTGAATATCTTAGTTTAGTGATCTTGTCGAATAAGCAGCGATTACTTTGAATGAGAAGCGTACTTTTGTCCAAGGCGAGTACTTTCGTCAAGCGGCGGTACTTTCATCAAGCGGCAGTACTTTATGATAGGATACAGTACTTTGAAACCTCAAGCGATTACTTTGAACTTAGCAGTACAGTACTTTCACATAATAGCTCAGATCGAAGATCCCTTTGGTGGAAAGTTAGATGAGTATATAGAGAACATCCACCAAAAATTTCGTCACAATCCAATGGTTAACGAAAAAGTTATGATCGTTTCAAAGCATCTTTGTAGTAACCTTACGATTTTTTCGGTTTATTGCAGACTTGACAGCTTATAACTTTTGATTGAGAGCTGAGATCAACAATCCCTTCGGTGAGATTAAAGATAGATATACCAAGAAGCTCCAGTTCGAATTTTAGCCCGATCCAACGGTTCATTAAAAAGTTATACCCTCTTGAAAACTGTGCTGCAGAAAAGTTGAGAATTTTGCAAAAAATCGATTTTCTTCATTCTTTTTTCGTCAAGAAACCTTGTGAATCCCTAGGTAATGAGCTCCCAAGCTCTGATACCAATTGAGGAGTTTGTTAGAACTCCTTTAGATCGTTTTGAGCCTTAGGGTTTAACAATAACAATGACAATACGCAACAGATAAATCAAAACATAATTGTTATTGACACAAGGTTTTCAATCACCATAATACTAACTAATCTTAGACGTTTATAGGAACACGTCTACTAACTAAACTAATAACCTAGGCGTTTACAAGACTATACGCCCTAGGTTACACACACACACCTTTACTAGACGTCTACATATTGGAAGACTTGTGTTAAACCTACACCCCATGTCCTCTTTATATATTAAAGGATTAGGGTTTACAAATCTCTACGAAAGACTAATAAGTAAATCTTCTTTTGCAAGCAATGTTAGGTCACCATATATGTAACACAAGCATCAATATGTAGAAATAGAGAAGGAGAATGATCGGATGAACAATAAACACACACACACACACTCGTATGACTAAACCGGTTATGCGTAGGAGATGTGAAAGTGAATAAATTGAACAACCAACCCTCAAGTGAGGGTTATTACATAGTATTTATAGGAGAAGGAGCTAGGGCAACACTCCTAGTCCTTTCCTTTCCTTATTGGACTTGGGCCTAGGCTTATGGGCCTTCTACATAAGCCTAAGCTAATAACAAACATAAAGGCCATAATTAAGCTAACTATTACATATGAATCATTAACACTTGAATTAAGGTTTAGGAGTGATTCCAACAATCTCCCCCTAAGTGTTAGTGATAAATGATGTAGGTGCTGATGTAATAGTAGCTTTGACGTCTTCTGACATTCTTCTTTCTTGTGATAAGAAGTGTCTTGATTGAACAATCTCGGTCTTAGAGAAATTGTTTCCTTTGAAAAGTTCGCTTTGACGTCATCAAATTCTTTGTTCTTTGTTCTTTGTTCTTTGAAAGTGATAGTATGGTGTGGTAGTCTGCATCAAGTCACCGTTGCTCCAATGTCTCCACGTCTTTCTTCAACATGCTCACACACTCTTTGGCGTTGGATTTGATCTTGATGAAGTTCTCTTAGTCTTTAAACTTTGTAGATTCTTTGACTTTGACGAAGAATCATTCCGACTTTGTGTTGCCTTTTGAGAGAACTTCCATTAGTGATGTTGTTGGTATGAGTATGTGAAGAATCTGCGATCGGTCAGCTCGGAGCTTCCATAAGAGTAAACATAAGAAAGGTTAGTAATAAGCGGATTCCGGCACTTACAAGTTTGAACTTCGAGAGTGTTAACGACATAGTGTGAAAACACAACTCTAATTCTCACAAAGGCCGTTCTGAGCGAGTCCCACAAGTGAGATAACGATGTACGAAGTACATCTACAGATGAGTCAGTATTTGAGTACACGAAGCATCACTACCTGTAGACCGTTTGAGACCACTAAAGTAATCCACGGGGAGTTACCTAAGCGACCTGCTGTTAGTTTGATGTTGACCACAGCGGCAGGAGTTTCCATTCAATCGAGGATCACAGATGTGAACCTCTCATAAATATTCTCGACAGTTGCTAAGATATGAAGGACTCGATAGCATTACCACTGTTGTTCTTATTGTTGAACGACAAGTAGTGAAATGTCAAGTGTACCTAAGAGATCTTTTGATGAATCTCGTGGCTCTAGACTCGATGATGCGCTTTGGTTTTCTGGCGGAGACTAGGAGAGGGTCTCCTTCTTTAATACCAGCAATCTCTAAAGAAGATAGTTTATGTAGGGTTCCCTGTGAGAATGAAACAAGCTTCTTTTGGGAGAAACTTGAGTGGCTAAAAAGGTTTAGTGCATGCGTCACTGGGTTCATGACGACTTTTAATCTTCAATACCGGTGTCATCTAGTGACAACCAGTAGCATATGAATTGAACCCGGTGTTTGCCCTAAGTTGAATAATCTGGAGGGCTATTTCTTTTCACCCTTTTCTTCGCATTTCTTTTTAATTCTTCAACTCCTTCTTTCTCCGATTCTCATTTTCTCCTTTTTATAATCATACCTAAGGACTTCTAATTCTAACTATTGGTAGTGTCCTTGGGTATATCCCTCCGGCTCTGGCGGATCATAGGATGGTTATTTCTAACCTTAATCACCTTATAACTCCATTGCCATAAAACCATTTTCATGAAAATCTCTCGAAGTGTTTGTGAATGAAAAACATGTTTGAACACTTCAAGAGTTTTAGATTTTCAGAAATACTCCCCCTCCACATGTGCTTAAGAGTTTTGATTTGAAATCACCCGCAGTGAGGAAATAGCGCACACTTTTTGAATTGATCGACTCAAGATAGACAATTCCTTGCGAGACACGATTACGTTGCATAGTTAAAGAGATACATTGTCAGCTTTTAGGTGACAACTAGCTCTAATAACTACCTTGAAGATGTGGACAACCCCGAAAGGTTGTCAAACCGTCAAAGTTCATGTCTATCAAGAGCTTCTCGAATGGGTACAATTTACTTGGATAAGTCTTGGAAGGCGAATCTTTTCAATGTATGACTGTTCAGTTCCCGTCAATTCATGGGTTGAAGTCTTTTCACACAAGGATTCAATAGCAAAACACAACATATTTCTTATCACATAATTTTTCTCCCTCTCAAGAATGGCATATAAATGTTATTTTTGAAGAAATGTTGAGAATAAATATGTCCATTTTGAGTGTTGTAGGAAGATTACACAAAGAACAATTTGTGAACAAAGTTTTTAAGTCAAATACTCCCCCTCAACAATTGATATAAACGGTTGAGGTTTTGAAAATCATAAGGGGAAGTACTTGTTTTTTTGAGTAAAACCTTTGAAAAATGAAAGGTTTGATAAGTTTTACTTAAAAGTAAGAAGATTTTGCTCCTTTTATAGGATTGTGGCACTGAAGCGTCCCATAGGGTCCTTTATTTACAAGAACGGGTTGTACACTGTTATATGTGCACAAGCCATTGTCATAAATAATCACACATCCAAATAAATATGAAATTGGAACAGATTAAGGGGTACCGGGAATTTCGTGGAGTAGGTCGGCAAGAACTCGGGGGAATGCGGTCATTGATATCCTGTGAGATTAATGCGTTGACGACCACCTACGAAGCTTTCCAATGTTTTGAACTGGTCCCTTCGAAACAACCTTTCATCAATCAGCTTGATGATTCTCTTTACATCCCGTCTTTCCTTAGAAGTCCATCTCGTTGGTGACCCAATGCCTTGTTTAATCGCCTTTAACCTATATGCTAGCCCATCTCTGACATGCTTCAATGTTGAATCTCCAAACTTATGAAGCTCATTACACGCCATCAAACAGTTGCGGTGGAGTGCAACTGCGATGAACTACTCAAAGGGTTTGCTTTGATGATAGTGAATTGAGGGAGATGGTTGATGTCGGGAAGTTCTAGGCTGATGCGGTGAAGTTGACACGAGTCGTCACGACTCAACGGCAAGTTGCAAATCTTCTACACGTTCCTGGATCACGATGCTTCCGATGAAGATGAGTAAGGACTTGATGTATTCACGTTGAATTTCAGTCGAGAATTGTCTCATTCTTCCCTGTACTTTGGCAAGATACAGATCTTCAATAACATTGAGAGACAAATTACGAAAGTCCCTTCACGAATGCATAGTCCCTTTCGTCTTGTCGTTTGACGGCAATATGCTTGAGAAAGGTGTAATCCCATTTGGGACGAAGAGCAACATGCTTAACAAAGCGATCCCTTGATTCTGTACACTTCATGTTGAGATTTACGAACCTGTAGCTTCGTAGTAGATTAGTGGCGTTCCGGCCAATGGTGAATCCGTCTGTGCATTGATGTCATACTCTTCCACGTTGTTGTTTAACATGTGGTTAGCCTTTTCCTCGATGGCTACGGTTGGAGTATATGGGCTGCGGGAATGGAAGTGTAAGTGATGTAGCGTATTTCTTTGACACATCGCTACCATGTAGAAGAAATTCTAGATCGTTGTTGAAGAAGTATCGAAATGGAATATCGAGGTTGATCGTCGACCAATGGTAGGTAGAGGTTTGGTCCAATCATGTAGTATGGGCGTTGTCTTTTTTTGTGTAGTCGATGTTTGCTTCAAGGTTGAGCCAATCAATGTTGTTAGACATGGCTCGTGCTATGTTTTCAAGGTGATATTCAACTTCAATAGCACTTTCCGAGCTGTCTTTGAGTATTTGAAAGGCTTCATTCTTGATTCGTTTCAACTCTGATTTCGTCATCTTCTTCACTCGGAACTTTTCTTGCAGTAACTTTGCATGCTCTAACGTACTACCTTCTACCATATCTTGGTCGCCAGTTAAGGCGGGTGTAGCAGCAACAAGTGTTGAAAACCATTCATATTCGGTGTCATCGTCGTCTAGCCATGAAACGACATCAGCCTTAGTCGTCTTCTTCTTCTTCTTCTTAGGCCTAGAGGAGGATGCTGGTTCCTTTGTTGTGCTGGGAGAGATGGGTTGTTGTTGGGGCTCGGGGATTTCCTCATCGTCACCACCCGTATACTCAAAGTGATCACCGGTTTTACGAGTGCAGGGTGGTAACTTCGAGAATCCTGAGGTTTTTTAGAAGAGCGAGGAGGAGATCGTGGTTGGCGAGGAGTCCTTTGGGGTGGAGGTTGCATTGAAGATGATTCACCAGTTTTCTTCGGACGTTTAGGCTCATCACTCTTATCCTTATCCTTATCTTCATCGTCTCTTGGGCGTTTAGGCCTTTGAGCTTCTTCCCTGTAAGCTGATTTGAGTTGGTATTCAGCGATTACTTCAAACAATTTACCTTCGGAGGAAGTAAATGTTTGAGATCCTTTAGACATTTGAGCTCTGAGCCATTAACCAATTCAGCATCTGAGAATATTATGGGATCAACAGGGTTGATGTTGACATGCATTGGTGTTGATCTCATAGTTTGCTTGGCCAAATGTAATAGATTCGGATAAAGTTGTTTGGTAAACATCTCCTTTGTAACTCTAGGAACGATGTCAAGAAGGTACTTGTGAGTGTAACCTTTGATCATCTCATTCATTTCCCCTTGAAGATCACGTTGCATGAACTTCTGGATGTATTCCCTTTCAACTTGCATCTTTTCATTCTCATCATGAAGATATTGTACCCCTGTCGGCCGAGAAAATTCAGCTTCTTGTAAAGCACGTCTTTCTTTCGACCTGTTTGGACAGCTTTAACGATTCGTGTCTTAGCTTGAGAGATCCAAGAGGCAGTTGGCTTCTTCACTGATTTGGATGTGGATCTGGTTGATCTTTTGGATGGTGGTGGTGAAGAATGAGAAGACGAGTCCGATGATGATGAGATGTGAGGTGATTCTGGGTCCTTTGGAGGATTAGAAGTTTTCTCCTCAGAACGAATTGGACTGTTGAGAAGATGTTAGGAATTGGAAATTCCATAAGTAAAGTATCGGTCACCCCAAATGTTATCTAGCAAAAGTTAGCTCATAGACTTGTCGTTATTTACGTTATTAAGTAGTTTATTAGTTAGTTTGTAGCGTAGTTTAGTTTAGAGCAACACCGTGGAGGAAGTACGGGTCTTTACCCATTTGTATGCACGATCCACAGTCCGATAGGAGGACGTATTGTTTGTAAGTATAAATACCCCTTCCATCCATGGAAGGGGTGTGGCTTTCAATCTAACCTTTTACATTTTATTGAAGCAAGTCTCTAGCTTGAACACCCATCTCTCTACTTTCTCTCTCTAAAATGGCTATCATGTATTTTGATCATCCAAGACCACCCGAATCATCAACACAATAAATATATCGATCCTACAAATGGTACCAGAGCCCAGGTTCTTGTGTTGTGTTGATTTGTGTGGTTTCGTACCATGGTTTTTGTGTTATGTTGAGTTGTTTGGTTTCGTACTATGGTTATGTTTTTGATGTTTTATGTTGGTTTTGTATCATCTTTTAAATCTGTTTTATCCATATTATTTTAGATACGGAAATTTTTTTTTCCTATTATTCCTGGTAATCAGTTTTAAAAGTTTGTGTTTTTTGGTCAAAAAGTCTAATGGTCCATCAACAGTTACATACATCTGTCTTGTCTCATCATTTTGTCCAAACTGATATATCAATCCGTATAATGTTTTCGTTCCATACAATAACTTTTGGGTGTCTATTGGTCATTCATTCACGTGGTCAAACTTGTCAAAAGATCACGCGTTTTTATGCATTTTTAGGTAAGTATGAAGATGGTCGCAAATACTTGGTCGGAAAACTCATCGGAAAAAGTACAAAATTCTTGCTAGCGACTTGTGTAACTGGAAAAAGGCTAGTGACTTGTCATTCTTTAATGACAAGCGAGTTGTGTGAGACCTAGCGACTTGTCATTCATGTTGTGTAGCGATTTTTTAACAAGTAGCGAGTTGAGATTAAAGTGCTAGCGACTTGAGACCAAAATGACTTAGCGACTTGATTTTCACTTTGGGTAGCGACTTGTTATTTAACAAGTCGCGAGTTGTGTTTAAAAAGTGTAGCAACTTGTGTCTCTTGTCGTAGCGACTTGTGGTGACCTAGCGACTTGTGAGAAGGTAGAAGAAGATATGACTTGACCATGACCACAAGACCATCAAACCAAAACAGTATAGCGACTTGACTCTCTATTGTTAGCGACTTGTCTTGAGATTGAAAGAAACCAACGACCATACACCATATACAAAAACAAAAACTAGACCTCAGTTTCATAACATCATCTGTCCAACATCAATTAAAACAGTAAATGACCATATCAATACAACTCAGTATTATTCCATTTCAAATCATCATAACATTCTTCCTGGACCAATACTCGAAACATATCCAAGACTCATTCACATCAATTATCACTCGAAACATATTTTTTTCTAGATCTCAGTTTGTATGACTCGTGGCTCTCAAATGAAACACCTAGACTATCAAGTGTCTATATCTCGAGTCATTCATATCATCATTGATAAAAAACGTTTTCTTGTTATTTATTCGAAGGTAATGAAGAGATTTCAACAAAATTGCTGAATCTATTTCATTGATTCGGTAAATATATGAATGATTTGAAAAACGTTATTTTACTAAACTTATAACTCATTACTATTGCCTAATCAAGATACTTGTGCCATCCACTGTGGCTTAGTCGAAGCGAGGTCCTTACCACTCAAGCCATCCATGTGGCGAGTTTGTGATGGTTATCACTTGGATTTTCATGATGATTAAAACAAGATTTTGATCTAGTATGTATTCGATAATTTTTTTGTTGGTGTTATATGTGGTGATAAGTGGCGGATTAAATGTGTGATGTAGCTAGGGTTTCAAGGTGAGTTATATTTGGCTGATATGGGAGGCGGATCTTTTTGAGAAGTATTAGGGTTTGTGCTGACTTTTGGTGGCGAGTTGGTTGAGAGAAGAAAAGAGGATTGTTTTGTAAGGGATTAGGGTCAAGTGGAGTGATAAGTGAGTGACTTATACTCCATAATAATTAGGGTTTGTGTTAGTTTTTGGATCTGATGGGCTGACCGAATATGATCACGTAACCTTGTGTACTAATATTGATATGGGCTTTCTTGGGCTGAACGTGAGTATGGGGCCTCACGAGTGTTGGATGATATCCACTTGGGTTGCCTATTATTTTTTTTGGACCGAAAACTTGGGTTTAAGACTATCATGGGCTATTGCAGTTTGTAACCATATCTAACATGACATTCGCTTACACGTTTTGCGATTTAGTTCGAGCAAAATATTAATAGTAACATTAATATTATCGTTAATCAAAATATTAATGTAGTTTTGTGCTTGAAAGTATGTGGGCTTGGACTAACAACGTGTCGGATTTGATATGTGTGCTTTATACGAATATGAATGGGCTAACGTGTCTTCCGAATTTCGGGTTGTCAATATTGGATCGTGGGTTTTCATGGACTATTGTACCAGGTTGATGATCATTTTTGGATATGAAATGAGTGGTGTAATTTGATGATGTGAGTTGATAAATACTGAGATTCATTATAAAGGATGGCAATTTGGAATACACATTTTCGCAGAAAATATTATGTCTCGGCTTGAGTTAATGGTTGAACAAAGTGGACTTTGGGGTTGTTTGTTCGATATTTCTTATTTGGATTTGAAGTGAGGTTTTCCGGGTGCGGTTACTTATTATTTCATCTTCTTTCTTTCTATCCTTCCGCGAAGATGACTTGTTTGGGCATTTATAGAGGGTGATAAAGACTTGGCTATTTAGTTGCGTTTGTGATTCTTTCTCATTTAACCCACAATGTAGCTATCACTTCGGTCTCACACGCTGTTGAGGATACGTCAAGAGGTTTTGTACATTGGGTACACCGTTTCTTTCTCACAAGGATTAGTACAAGTTTAAGTAACAAATCTGGGGAACTCTACTTCATGATCAAGTTTGGTATATCGGGTTTACTTCTTCATGTGGTCACGATAATAGCCGACAGAATGCGTGAATGATGTGTTTACCAAAGTGTTGATTGGATGTTGTTGATGTTGGATAATGAACCGTTGATGAACCGCTGCATGTTCCCCTAAAACAGATATTCACTGAAACCAAAGTTGTCATAACACATTCAAGCTGACATTGTTTACGGTTTAGTCTTGATTTTGTAAAATCCCGCGAAAGAATCTATTTCTCGGTTTAAATCATAGACTTGTAAAATCCCGTGACAATGGAAACATCCTGGAAAAAGTAAAGTGCATTTCCGGATCTACCTTACGGTTTATTCTTGGTTTTGTAAAATCCCGCGAAAGAAACTATTTTTCGGTTTAAACCATAGAATTGTAAAATCCCGTATTGATGGAACCATCCTGGAGAATGGAAAGTGTATTTCGGGATCTTATCTGATGATGGTGCTACGGTTTCTGCTTCAAAGAAGGGATAAAAGGGTGTACTTCATGAATTGGGTGTGTGTTTGGGTTGTCTTCATGGCAGTTTGGTTATTACAAGATTTTACGGGGTTATGTGCTTTCAACCATGGTCGGGATGAAACCATTATCAAAGTTCACTTTTAAGATCAAAGGAGGCTAGATTTGAGCTTTTAACAAGATGTGACAACGGCGTTAATTCACTATTATTTATTTGAGGTTGAAGTGAAATATCACGGGCGAGTGTACTTAGTATCTAAAGGTATCAGGGGATGGTTGGATGAAGATTCTTCAAGGTCCTTGTTCAAGCTTATTTTCAAAAATAAAAAAATAAAAAAATGAAGACTTGGAAATCTAGTTATTGTTGAGTGACTTTTACCTTTTCTTTTACCACTTGGGGGAATTGGGCTCTTATCACCTCAAAATAACTATCACTTTAAGGAGTTACGTTGTAGTGCTCAGTGTCATATTCAATTGTGGATTTTCAAGAGGTAAAGTATGTCTATTACTTGATGGTTGGTTGGTTGAAGAGTATAGAGTACTTAGAGATTCAAATGGGCATGAATTCTCGACACCGCTCTTTGTTACACATGTGCAAGTTTAAGTCACGAGTTTGGGTTATTCTACTTCAGAGTCAAATTCATCATATTGGGTTATCTCCATCAGCTGTCACTACAAAGAGCCTACTGAATGATAATGGTGACATTTACATGTTTTGCCTAAAGAGATTGAAAAGAGAGAGATTATGACGTATGAACACAACAGTTCATGCCTCGTTCCTCAAAGAAAAGAAAAGTGTACGTGTCAGTGCGCTTTATCTTCTGAAGAAGAGAAATCTTCTCTAGTATGACCATTCTCATCAACATGCTTCATACTTTTTCCACGCGCTTTCAGTTATCAAGTGAACCGGGCTACTGTTGATTGTTTTCTTATTCCACTTGCTCAACTATAATGAAGATGGAGACATCATGGGCTAATTTTGCGGGGGAGAAGTGTGAATAGACTACATTTGGATGATTATCACTTGTTTAATCAAGAATGGCATCTCCGTATGCAATTCTTGAGGGGGAGAAAAAGTGTGAATTTACAGCATGGTTGAGTTATATATGAGAATAAATGGTCAAATGGCTCCTAACTCATGTAAGAACCGAGCTTCTTCTTATCGGGTCATCTTTACATGGAGTTTCTTCAATGAGCCATTGGTTGACATCTTCACTCGGATTGATGAGTTTATCGACAAAGTGCTTCCGGTTAATGCTTCACGTACACATCAACATGATGATTCCGAACAATATCTCTATTCTTGTTTGATGTGATTGGTAGTTTGGTGTTACCATCTTGTGTGTTCGTTGCGGCCTGATTGCTGATTTCCTTGATGAACATCTTTCTGTTCTTGTTTGATTGGGAGGGATTTTAGTTAAGGGGATTTGCAAGATGTAAGTTAATTGGGATGCTTTTTGGTGGGATGCTTTTTGGTGTGAGTTAAAGATGTTAACTATCTATTCCCCAATTGGACAATCTTGAAGAAGGTCGAGTCTACAGTCGGTTCTACATTCTCTGCTACATGTTAGAAGACTTAAGACGAGTTGCATTTGAGTATTTAAAGACTTCTTCTTAATTCATGCATTCATCATAAAGATTGTCGGTTTAGGGGAGAGCACTAATTGGGGGAGGGTGAAATGTCTGATTTAATCCCCAATTAGACTTGCTCACATTACTCAGCATGTTGATTCTCACAAAGACTTCAAGCGTTCTTGTCAACAGATTTCTAGTATTTGGGCTTATAATATGTTGCTGATTCTGAAGTGTCAAAACCTGCAAGGGGGAAGGAGACACGTATCTAAACGCGAGTAAACTTGATGAACTTAATACTTCTAAGTAATTGAAGATATCCCGGAAGACAAATGTTATTACCGCAGAGAAACTCAAGGTTTGACTCATGGCGAGTAAACTTGATGAACTTAATTCTTCTAAGTGATTGAAGATATCCCAGGAAAACATATGTCATGACCGCAGAGAAACTCAAGGTTTACTCATCAAGGCGTTTAGTGTTCTTATTCCAACTACGTGGGGGAAGAGATGTAAGAGTTAGTTTCTGATGATAAAAGAGGTACACAAGTGTGTGATGATTTCGATGTTATCGCAATCATCGGGGGAGAGAGGACTGTGTACATTGGGGACGTTCATTTGTTTCACTTGAGTGCTTAATAAGTGATTGAGATATAATCACTTATTCGGAGTTGAAATCCAGAGATAGTCCTCCAGAGATAATCGTGATTCGCCTGTTTCTTCAATGTTATCGGTTATTCTCTCTTTGGGCATTCGGATACTTCGGGTTCTTGAGCTTCATACACTTTCTTCAGGGGGAGAGAAAAGTATACATGGGGTTATTCTTTGGCTATTGGACTTAATGCTACCGATGGTATAAGTTTCTATGTCTTTCGGGTATATGTGTATTCGGGTTCGTGAGCTCTAGTCTAAGAGGACGCATCAATTCAACTACTCGGGGGAAGTGGTCTCTTGACACCTTTTGGAATGGATTGCTTCAGAAGTCAGTAGAAAAGAAATTTGAGAAGATTGTTTTATGTGGGGGATGATACGGTGCTATTCTTCTTTTGGATGATATAACCTCGAACGAAGAATCACGGTGATTATTCTTAAAAGGAGCAGCAAGATCGATGATAATGGTGTGCTTCTTTGTGCACCTGGCTAATGGAAGCTTGAAAGAAAGCTTTGAATCTTCTCAGCTAAAGGATTTTCGGTTTGGGGGGAAGCTGCCAAAGTCTCTCTTTCTCAAAGGCTCATGTTCTATCTTCTATTCTGGTGCCTCGGAAGCTTTGGTGGTGAATGTTTAAGAGATGATGACTTCTATCTTCTACAACGGGGCTGCTCGATATCCTTATCTCGGTACTCGTATCATCATCTTCTTTAACTATATCATCTACTCTATCTTTGTATATATTTTTCAGAAAACAAAATACAAAAATATAAAACCAACAAAAGAAAATAGAAAAATATAAAATCTTCAAAAAGCCATAAAAATCAGAAAATTTGAAAAAGACCAAAAATATTGTTTTTCAAAGACATGTCTTCTGGTATCGATAACATCTACGGTCTTAGAAATGTCATTCAATAATGGCACGGGACCATAGATGAAGTTCGAGCAGGAGGTGTAAATATTCTTTTCAAAACATGTCACAAACTATGGCTTACAGTTACGTCAGACTGTAACCCGTGCTTAAACCATGGCTTGCTATTATTTCTGATAGCAACCCGTTCTTCAAGAAAGGAAAGTGCTGCGCTAAACCATTTTTCAAAATTCGTGCACTTATCCTAAAACTAAACAAGGAAAGTATGTCGAAGGACTGCTGTTCCTACTCAAATATTTTTCCGTCTAAAATTCTTCAGAAAAATATTTGTTTTAACAAAATGGTGGTAAAATGAGTTGTTTGAAAATCAATCAGATTCAGAGTTTTCGTAAAAATTGAAAACTCAATCAATGACTTCAGCGCTTTTAATCTTTTCAGAAAATAAGTCATTGATTGAGGGAGAGAATGTTTTCAAATCTATATAATCTAACGGGCTTTCTAATTATCCTAATATGCTTAATTAAAAATGATGTTAACCTATGTTGAAGGACTAGGTGCCCAGGATATGATTGTTAGGATTAGATGATTGTAGTTTGATAAACACATTATTCCCATGCCATATATGAATTGATTGATATGTTGGATTGACTTTTATTAGTCGATTACTGTTTGGGTGATGTCGACCACCATATATCTGTATGTGTGTTCACTAACGTATGCAAGCATATTGGTATATAAGAATGTTCCCGATCCGGATCCCACAATTGAAGACGATTGGATGCCAAAAGGAAAGGGTAACTATATCTTGGGTTGACAAATGAAGAAACAGAGCTTAATTGGACTTCTAAGGAGAGTTGGCATAAATGCAACGCAAGAGGTCTCACTGCATCAGGAGATGGTTTTCTTCTAAGTGATTGAAGAAACGGAGCTTAATTTGACCTCGGTTGGCATTCAAAATGCAACGTAAGAAGAAGTCTCACTGCATCTGCAGACGGTTTTCTTCCAAGCCCTACAGCAACAACAACAAAAGCGGCTCAACCACCTAACGTATCTTTGTAGGATAACATTTTTAAAACAATATTGTTTTGAAAAATGGAAAAATATTGTTTTGAAAATAAATTAGACTAAATTTTGAAAATCACCGGACTTCATTTTTATCAAAACCTAAGTCACTCAATCAACGACTACGGTCATCGATTGAGGGGGAGAGTGATTTAATTTAAAGTATTTTCAAACCATATTTCATCAATCAAGTCCGTTTGTACGTTAAAAAGTGGTGATCTAAAGATTTAATGTTATGTCATGGTATGATTTTTCTTTTGAATCAAGGTCTTTCAAAATGAAATTTTTTCTGTTCTTGTTTGATTGTGAAATTGTTTTATTTTACTTAAAGATCTCTTAAAACAATCATACCTGACACTAACAATCTTTAATGTCTTAAAATGGTCCTTATCTGTCAATTTGAAAATTAAATCTTGCCACGTCTTTCCCCAAAATCTTTTAAATGATTTAAATCAATTGGGATCACAAATCTCAAAAGGTTTGAAATTTTTGATCGGGGGAGAGATCGTGATTTAAATCTCAAATATGTTTTAATGGAATCGGTTTTAGTCCTTTATAGGCACTCCTGCCTCCATGTGCCAAACGATTTCAAATACACAATGCACATGTTGAGGAGGAGGATTTATCCAAAAAACAAGATGAGTATTTAAACCTGGCCACATATTCTCCCATGTTTTCTAAACCTTATTAAATCACTTGGGATCCAAAATCTCAAAGGGTTTGATATTTTTGATCGGGGGAGAATTTGTGATTTAATAATGAAATTTGATAAAAGGTGATCGATTTGATTCAAATGTGCAGGCTTCTCTCTCATATGTGCTAACGCGCTTTGAATCTCGAAGCACATATTGAGGGGGAGAAAATGGTTTCTTAATGGCTTGTGTGATTGTGAATGTGCTTCAAAAGAACTCTTGCCTCTATGTGATAAAATGATTTCAAATATCCTATGCACATATTGAGGGGGAGAATTTACCAAAGAAAATCAAATGGCTTTTTCCATGGAAATTGTGATCAAAGAAAATATTTCAAAGTCCTCTTGCCTCCATGTGCTAAACAATTTCTAAATCATATGCACATGTTGAAGGGGAGGTTTTCTAAATGATCAAAACTATTAAGGTACAAAATGCTTTGATCTCGTATCACAAGTACCTTGATTGTTTTTCCAAATGATTTTTCAATTGGTTTTGAGAAGGAATGAACTGTACCGAAAGACCGACCAATTTACTTTATGCATGGTGTTATAAGGATGGTTAGGTTAGGTATTCGTTCCCACGATCTGCCAGAACTGGAGGGATCTACCCAAGGATAATCCACTAGATAGTGTAGAGTCCTTAGGTATGATGAAAAAAGGAGAAAAATGAGAAATGAGAAGAGTGCGGACTGAGACGAGCTAGTACTGGAATAAACCCAACAAGGTTCTAGTTATGAAGTCTCGGTAAGCACTGAAGGGGTCGAAGAATGAAAAAGAAATGAATATGAAAAGGGTGAAAAGAAATAGCCCTCCAATAATTCATCCTTAGGGCAGAAACCGGGTTCAATACATATGCTACTGGTGTTTACTTAGGTAACACTGGTATTGAAGACAAGACATCATGGACCCAGTGACGCACTGCACTACAACTTCCCAAGCCACTCAAGTTCCTCTTAAAAGGGCTTGTTTCATTCTCACGGGGAACCGACATAATCTATCGACTTTCTCTTAGAGATGGTTGATATTGAAGTAGGAGACCCTCTCCCTAGTCTCCGGCATAGGAACCAAATATGCACTATTGAGTCTAGAGCAAAGAGATCATCCACAATATCTCATTAGGACACTAAATCAATGAAGACTTGCTGTTTCACACAATGTGGAAAGTAAGAATTTATTAAGAGTCCTACGCATTATCCTTGTGGTATTGCCAGAACATCCGAGTGATATGTAAAAGTATTCACAATGAAGATGGAAATCCTTCTAGAGCCAACATCAAACAAGCTCTTGGTGGGTGACATGTGAAATCTTGCAAAAGATCAAGCTTGTGACAACTGGATAGAAACAATGGGGCGATTCAATCTTGAATCAACCTTGGTCCAGGAATGGAATTGACGAATACTTTTGGAAAAACCGTTCGATGTGCAAACCTTCTTTTCTCTAGCACGTCGAATGTGTATTCATTTCAAATTCAAAAAGTATCTCTGATTGAAAAATACTTTTAGAAAAACCGTTCGATGTGCGAATCTCTTCTTTTCACTAGCACATCGAATGTGTACTCATTCTATAATACAAAAAGTATTTTGATTGAAAATTGATCTTTCTCATAAAACCTTCGTCGTATTGCAAAACTCTTTCTTCAAGCAATACACGATTGTTTTTCAAATCAATGTTTCATCAATCAGTGAATCTCAATTCATTTGGTTCACTCACTCCGTGTTGTCTTCTTTGACGTTCGGTTTGAGAACGGCTAGAACACTGAAACCCTGTCAAGGAGATTCCTCGAATCCTACGATCACATGCAGTACTTGTACTGATCAACGGGGAACCGTGGGCGTGTACCTCAATTCAACGAAAGTGATCAAAGACACTTTCGTGTGTTTTATTGCTAACTGTTGTTTGCAGGTACATTTGGGACGGTTGCGGTGATCGAATTGAGGAGTCAATCCAAAGCCGCATGCTCACAGCATCCACACATAATTTGAAGAAATCATGACTGGTGCATATCTACATAACCGGATCGATATTTCATACTATGCTTCGCTTCGCTGCAAATGTCATGAACCGATAAGGCTTCCGCTACTCCGATGGAAAGATGTCATGATTCAAAAGTGTGAGCATGTCGGTCCAAAAGTCACTGCTTCACATGATGGCAACACAATAAAGGGTGATCCAGAGATGTACTGTGGCTAATGATCTCAAAGAAAGCTCAAAGATCATCAAAGATGTGGATCAGTTCAAAGACCTCCACTTAAAGTACAAATCTATGCGGACTTTGAAGAATCGCTACACAAGCACAAAGAATGCGGAATTTGAAGAATTGAAGTCTACGAGCTTGGAACTAAAGACAAAGAATAGAATGCTAGGATTGAAAATGTAAATCATGGGGTGACCTCCCTTAGGGGGATATTGTTAGGAATTGGAAATTCCATAAGTAAAGTATCGGTCACCCCAAATGTTATCTAGCATAAGTTAGCTCATAGACTTGTCGTTATTTACGTTATTAAGTAGTTTATTAGTTAGTTTGTTGCGTAGTTTAGTTTAGAGCAACACCGTGGAGGAAGGACGGGTCTTTACCCACTGTATGCCTGATCCACAATCTGATAGGAGGACGTATTGTTTGTAAGTATAAATACCTCTTCCATCCTTGGAAGGGGTGTGGCTTTCAATCTAACCTTTTACATTTTACTGAAGCAAGTCTCTAGCTTGAACACCCATCTCTCTACTTTCTCTCTCTAAAATGGCTATCATGTATTTTGATCATCCAAGACCACCTGAATCATCAACACAATAAATATATCGATCCTACAGAAGAAAATCATCATAGTCATCTTTTCCAGTTTTAGTCTTTTTTGCAGCCTGAATCCTAGCTTCCTCTTCTGCTTTGGCATGAGCTGCAGCCTCTTCATCAATCTTTTCTTTCTTAGACTTTTCTTTTTCTAGTTCCACCGGGCGTTTTTGTTGTTGCTCAAGAGTGGTGGCACCAGTTCCCTTATCGGGTTGATTGACCGCATCAGGAATTGGTGTAGATTGAACTTCACCACTTGACCCTCCGGGGCCACCCATTTGATCCTTTGCAAATGCTTTGGCAAGATGTTTATGTCTGAGTTCCTTCAACTTCTTTTGATATTCCTTTTCTTCATCAACTGGTTCTTCTTCTGAACTATCCTTATCATGTTCAATCACGGGAGTTTTCCTTTACCTTTGTCGGTGATGGTGGGAGGTTTAGCTACTTGATGGAGTTATATCGGTTGCAGTTCCAGAGTAGAAGACCTCATCGTCGATTGGTTTCCTCGAGCTTTCGTCCACTAGCTTTCTTGGCGGTTCGGGCTTAGGTACGGAATAGGAACAACTTCCTTGGAAGGAACTTTCCTTTTGAGTGGAGGTTTCCTCTTGGGGAACTTCCTTTGACTCTCTGTGCTTGCAACACTCCCCTGCCTCTTCGGTTTTCTGGTAGGTGTACCGGAAGACTTATCATCGAGAGAACCAACTTTACCTTCATCAACTGCTACGGATACCTTTTGTATGAGTAAAGCTGTTTGATTTCATCGAGAGAAGGTGATCCGTGACACAGCACCTTGTTTCTTTGTTGTTGATTCCTTAAATCTGACTATTAGAGTAGGTTCAGAAAACATGTCGTGATTATTGGGGTCATTGATTCTTTTGGGGATATCAAGGTTAAACCCAAGTGCTCTTTGGATCAACAGTTTTGTATATCTGATATAAGGGATCTTTGAGCCAAGCTTCTAGAGGAATGTCATCATGTCGTCCCACATTAGAGCTTCAACTTCAATGTGCTTCATGTTGACCAAAGCCCAAAAGATTTGCAGTTCCATGAGCTTGGGATGCTCATAGCCACTGTCACGACCAAAAACAGATTTGGTGATGATGATGTAGAGAGTTCTCCAAGGTTGAGGAATATTCTTAAGATCCACATGTGAATGCTTAGTAATTACTCCTGTAGCTTCGTCATAACCAATATTGATCAGGAACTGTAGAACAGTCTCTTCAGTTGGTGTGGCATTGAGTTCGGTTGGCTCGATGATCGAAATGAGAAGAACAGCTCGTAAGTCTGCAGGTGTGATGATGACTTGTTTGTCATTGAGAGTCACCGTCACAGCGTTTTGTCCTTTGATTATTTGCATTGTAGTCCGAAGCTGATGAATGTAGATCTCTGGAGCGAGCGAGTTGGAGAGCATGTTCTGATAAGGATGATTCTTCAGAATGTCCACAACAATTAAACAAGAGGACTCTGAGCAGGTGAGAGTTTCAAAGTCAACACGAAGGTTGTTCTTTCCAATCTTCATCGGATAACCATTTGGGAAGATATCAGCAATGGTGAGAACATTTGGTGCATCCACATTCATTTGAGCATCCATGTCGTGATCTGAAAGATATTTAGCCAAACGAACCAACATATCGAAAGACATAATATTAGTCAACAGATGGTTTTATTGTCTACTTATCGAATGTGATGTGTCAATGATTGTTACGAGTCCAAAGTCACTTGTTTGTCCAATAGTCCAATGAAGTCGTGATAAGTTTCGTGAGTTAATTAACTTTAAGTTTTAAAGTCCATGTTATCACTTATTTCTCATAACATATCAAACGTTTAAGCTTATTAGTGACATTATTGGTTTCGTGACGTTATGATTTATTTATTTACAAGTTTGCACTCGTAACAATTCATGATTAAGGTTAAACAAGGCTTAGGCGTAGAAATGGCAAGCTTATGCGTAAACAGGAGAGGTATACGCGTAAACGCAAGCTTATGCTTAGGATCCTGACTTACGGCGTAAAAATATTACGTAGGAAAAGGGGACCTTATGCGTAGAGCTTACGCGTAAGCGCATATAAAACCTTACGCGTAAGGCTTACTCGTAGGAGTAGACCTTATGCGTAGAGGTCATTTACGCATATCCTTCACAGGATACGCGTAGTCCCATATGTAGAACCTTACGCGTAACATTTACGCGTAAGATTACTCTTACGCATAACCTTCTACGCGTAAGGTGATCCTTATGCGTAGATTGCTAATAACCTTGATTCTGAATTTCACGCGTAATAAACCTGAAATAAGTTAATCATAGCACCAATTATTAACACATACATTCAATATTCATCAGATCAAGCATGAAGAACTCATCAAACAGTTACGCGTAAAAACCCTTATGCGTAAACCTAAACCCTAAGGTTTAATTTCTACGAGTAAGAGATTTAGCCATAGGAATTGCACCAAAATGATTCTGGTAAGTCTAAGTAGCCTATTAAGTTGTCTTATCCAAGTTTTAACATCAAATAGGTCATGAATCAAAAATACCCAAACCGTATGAACATAAACCCTAGTTTCCAATTTATGAATCATTAGTGTTTCTGGGTAATTTCTGGGCCTAAATATGATCAATTCAACTTGAAAACAACCTCATACAACAATCTTTATTACCAAAAACGTTCACATATGAAAACCCCTAAACTAACGCATGAACCCTAGTTTTCCAGAATCAATCAATTCGTATTTCTGGGCGAGTATTTATGATAAAAATGGAATCATAGTGATCAAACGAACGTTTTGACATAACCATTTTAACCAAAAACACTCAAACACGATTATGTGTTCATACACTTATGCATAGAACACTAAAATCACAAAATCTCAAGTTTTAGCCGTTGGATTTATGAAAGATTCAAAACCATTGTTTAAAAACTTGTTATAAACACAGAATCACTTACAAATTGATGATCAAGTAACCGGATTTGAAGAATGATTTATATGCGTAGGATTGGTTTGGTGAGTATAATAAATGTGAAGAGTAAATGTTAGGTGGATAGTTTTATTTAAAATAACTTTTAGCATTTGACACAATTAGTCCTTCCACCTTAACCATTTTCATCCAATGCCCATAACTTCCATTTTGGTTACCAAACGAAAGATTTTAGGAAAGAAATTTGACGACACTCCCCCTTGGCTTAAGAAATGATGAAGTTTTATAAGTTTCAGTCCGAGGAGTGTCAGTGAACCAGAAAAATGACCATCATTAATAAAGAAAACAATCGGGAATAGGTAACATGCAAGTACACGGTTATTTTGAAACAGTTAAGTATTTATTTTCTCCCCCTCAACACTTGATCGAAAAAATTATTGAATTTTGAAAGATTTGAGTGTTGACGGAAGAATTGTACTTGCCATGTTTGAAGAAATATAGATAGAAGAATATTTTTGTTGTTTTATCTGATTTTATATTTTTGTATTTTGTTTTTGAAAAATATTTACAAAAGAGGTTTTGGTGTTTGACTGGTTTTTAAGAATGTTTTAAGAGTTCATCCAGTTCCTCTTGAGTCAAACACCGCATACCAATCCGGTGGACCAACTCATTAAACCTAGCAGGAGCTAAGGCTTTGGTGAGAAGATCTGCCAATTGGTATTCTGTACCCAAAAAGTATAATTCAACAGTACCCTGTTCCACGTGGTCCTTGATGAAATGATATCGAAGATCGATGTGCTTTGATTTCGAGTGTTGAACTGAGTTGCACGAGATAGCAATACCACTCCGATTGTCGCATGATACATCGGGATTACGTCAAATACGTAACCATAGTCTTTGAGTTGTGTTCTCATCCAAATGACTTGAGCACAACACGCCGACATGGCTACATATTCTGCTTCGGTTGAGGACAGCGATGTACAATCCTGCTTCTTCGATTGCCACGACACCAGTTTGTCACCAAGAAATTGTAGTGCTCCTGAAGTACTTTTCCGAAAGTCTAAGCATCCTGCATGGTCAGCGTCTGAAAAAGCGATTAGTTCAAAACCAGAATCCTTCGGATACCAGATCCCCAAATTAATGGTTCCCTTGATGTATCGGAGGATTCTTTTAGCCTCTGAGAGGTGGGTTTCAGTTGGTCTCGACTGATAACGGGAGCAAAGATATACGGCAAAGACAATATCAGGCCTGCTAGCTGTTAGATACATGAGAGACCCAATGATACTGCGGTATTTGGTAGGGTCCACCAATTTCCCATGTAAATCAGCGTCTAGCTTTTTGGTATGAGCCATTGGTGTGGCATAGGTGTCACAATTTTGCATTCCAAATTTGTGTAACAATTTAAGGGCATATTTGGACTGACTCAAGAAAATACCACGGGGTGATTGATGAACTTGCATTCCTAGGAAGAATGTGAGTTCACCCATCATTGACATTTCAAAATGTTTTGTCATAAGTTTTGCAAAAGCATTTGAATATTTTAAATGTGTTGACCCAAAAATGATGTCATCCACATAGATTTGAACGATTAAGATGTGAGCTCCGTGATATTGTATAAAGAGTGTAGGGTCGACCAAACCTTTGGTAAACTTATTGGCAATAAGGAAGGATGATAACTTATCGTACCACGCTCGAGGGGCTTGTTTGAGACCGTAGAGAGCTTTCTTCAGTTTGTAGACATGATTAGGGAACTCTGGATCAACGAATCCTTCGGCTGGCTTACATAGACCGTTTCTTTCGGTTGTCCATTGAAAAGCGGTTTTGACATCCATTTGAAAGACCGTGATGTTCATGTGAAGCCGCAAATGCCGGAAAAATCCAAACGACCTCAAGACGAGCAACCGGAGCAAATGATTCTTCAAAGTCAATACCCTCTTCCTGTCTATAACCCTTAGCCACCAGGCGTGATTTGTTTTACGATTACGTTCCTTCAGACATCAATTTGTTCTTCCAAATCCATTTTAGACCAATGACGAAGACCCCTGTTGGTCTTTCAACCAGTTCCCATACTTCAAGACCTTTGAATTGGTTGAGTTCTTCCTGCATGGATTCAATCCAGTTGTCCTTTGTCATTGCGTCTTTAATGTTTTAGGCTCAGATTGGCAGACGGTGAGTGCATAAATGCAATGTTCACCATCTGTGTGAAGACGTTGTCTCGTTACTACTGGTTGATTCGGGTTACCAATAATATTCTCAAGAGGATGGTCTTTTGTCCAACGATGTGTGGAAGGTTGATGTTGATATACATTATGCAGATTTTGAGGATTCAAATGGCTTGTAGATGATTCCTCAACATCAGTGCAGCAGTCTCATTAGCAAACGGGTTAAAGAACGCATTTGGATCAAAATCTGCGGGTGGGGTACATCATTGAACATCATCACCGGTTCTGCGTCGTTGGATGCAGTTTGTTCAACTGTTGTTGTAGAGTCAACTGGTGGTGCTTCTTCAACAGTAGTTGTTGTAGCAGGTTTATCAGGTATAAGAGTATTATCGGGTTGAGCGGCGGAAACATCGGATACACACGGAGCACGATCATCAATATCGCCACTGAACGAGAGGAGCAAATAGTCTTTCCATTTGTTGACGAGTAAGCTGAGGGCCTGATTCAGCTAATAATGGGGTTTGGGGCAAGTTTAAGCGGTTGTAACCGGGTTCCAAGCTGTTATATTCAGAAGCCATTTCAGTAAGTTCATCAAAATTAGCATGAATCGTTTCCATAACTTGCTTTGTACGACGATTCCAGATCCGGTAACCTTTAGAATTCTCACAATATCCAATAAAGACTCCAATGTCAGCTTTGGCTTTGAGCTTTCCAAAGTCATCACGATCATTATTCGGATAGCAAAGGGATCCAAATACATGAAAGTGTTTAAGATTCGGTTTTCGGTTGTGGAGAAGCTCAAATGGTGTTTTGTTGTGGCGTTTTGTAATCATTGAGCGATCTTGAGAAGCCCACAAGTAATCTGGAAGTTTAGCATTAATTAACATCGTTCTGGCAGCTTCCACTAACGTCTTTGTTTAGTCTTTCAACAACTCCGTTTTGTTACGGTGTGCGGGCAATAGATGTTTGATGCTCAATTACCACTTTCTCATAATATTCCCGAAGAGTTTGGTTTACAAATTCAGTTCCTTTGTCGTTCGATTGTGACGGTGTTTGAGTGAATTTAAATTTTTGTGAGAAAGGTGATGATCAGCTGTGGAGCTTGATCTTTACTTCGAAGAAAATAAACCCAAGTCCATCTTGAGTAGTCATCAACAATTACCAAGATGTAGCATTTTCCATTAATCGTATGCACGCGCATCGGGTCACATAAATCCATGTGAAGAAGATAAAGCACATGCTGAGAGCTGTGTTCCACCTTTGAAGGAAAATGAGCACGAGTGCTTTTCCCTTGTTCACAAGCTGAGCATAGGTGATCTTTAGAATACCGGAATCGTGGGAGACCTTCAACAAGTTTGTGTCGAGCAAGGTTGGTTATGGTTTGAAAGTTTAGATGTGAGAGACGATGGTGCCATAGCCAAGATTTTGTAGATGTAGCCTTTGAGAGTAGACATATGGGAGAGGAAGCAATCATGTCTTGCATGGATATAGTGTAGAGACTGGATGGCGTTGGCGGACATAAGATCATTTCCTTGTAGATCACGAATGAAACAAGTTTTCTCCCTGAAAGCGACTTCCAAGTCTCCATCACAAAATTGACCAACAGAAAAAGATTGTGACCGAGGCCTTCCACATAATAAACCCTGCTAATTTCGATGTTTCCATTGATGTAATCTCCGTAGCCCATGATAGCTTCGAAGTGATCATTCCCGAATCTGGCAGTGCCAATGAACTTTGCAACAAAGTTTGATAACAGTTTAAGGTTGCCTGTCATGTGTCGGGAACATCCGCTATCAACAATCCAAAGGATGATCTGTATCACCTGCATTACATACAGACGACACAGATGGAATAGAAGTAGACGTGGAACCCGATGAGTTAGAGGGTTCCTCAGCAGTTATAGTAGAAATACACACATCAATGATTTTAGGTATCCATTTAAATCCTAGTGTATTATGTATCCATTTCTGCCATCTCCAACTAGTCTTAGCTTTAGTCTTAGTGAATGCACTAGGTGGTACTACATTCCTTGGAGGTGATACTGGAGCTACAGGGACATCATTTCGTTTCTTAGAATCTAAAGAGGGCGGTTTACCTAGCACAGACTTAGAAGCATTAGTGGGCCTAGAGGTATTCCAAGTCTTAGGATTCCGTAAACGAGACAAGATAGCCTTAGCAACACATTTATCATGACAATCGAGAAGCATACTTTTACGACAAATAACACAAGAAGCATCAGACTTAATATCAAAAGTACTTAAAGGTTCAGCATCAGTTACAACACTTTTTCCATTACATTTTTCAGACGCAATATCTAAAGTGGGTGCAACTGGAGTCTTATTCAAAGTCCTACGGTGTTCTTCTACTTCCACATTCTTTATTTGTCTTTTCTTAGGTCGCAACTTCCTATTCTTCCTTGTATTGCTCCTAGGCTGTGAAGTGCGGACGTTTGGTAAAGAGGCAACTATTCTGTTTCGATGGGGAAGCACATTAGTAACTTGTGTTTTGTCAGTAGGCATTCTAGGTTCACGTTTACTAAGTGTTACAGGTGCAATTCTCTTAATGATGCTAGGCTGAACATGTTCATACTTTCCTAACATTTCCCGTAACTTAATGATAGTGTGCACCAAATCTTGATTTTCAGAACGAAGATTTCCAGCAAAATTCATGACTTCTTTAGTGTGTGCAAGATAATGATCAAGTTCGTTTGATGCTTCATCATGAGTCAGTTTGAGTAAATTAAATATGACACCATATTCCTGTTTAACTTTTGCAAGTTCTTGTTCATATTTTGAGATTTGTAACTTAAAAGAAATGTTTTGATCATCCAGTTGCTCAAGTTTTGGATTAGGAGTTTTTGCACGCAACTGGGCGATTTTGTTTTGAAAAGAAAGTTGTTGACCGTGAATATCTTTTTGACACCAATTAAGACGACGTATTGCATTTGAAAGCTCGTTTTACAATCGTTCATTTTCAACTTTTAAAGACTCGAACTGAAGCACATTATCTGTATTTTCAACAATTTCAACAGAATCAACATATATAAAATCAGATGCATATGGCAAAGAATGCAATAACAAAACATTATAGATATCAGCACAGATAACATCTTCCAAGAGTCGATCAACATCTTTTCTTAATAGTTTCTTTTTACGTTTAGTATTTGAAATCGATGTTTCTGTTTTCTCGAAAACTGTTTTCATGAGACCAAGTTCCTTGTGAAAATCCCTTTCCCAATATAGTGCACAAGTTTTCAAATTTTTGACATGGGGTAAAATTCTTTTTTGAAGAATATCTCTATGTTCTCGCGCCATTGGCGATTGAAAATGTTGAACTTTGATTTTAGAATGAAATTCAATCTCACGTTCCAAAATTTTAAGGTCGGATAAGAAAGTGTCAAAATATTTGATAACGCGACAACTTTCGGCTTTAGTTGTTACTTCACTAAGTGAAGGTAAAGGACCATTAATTTGTGCACCATTGTGTTGGGGACTAACTTCGGAAACTGGTGTGATAACCAAAGGTTTGTTAGAAGTATCTTGTTGTGTGACAAAGGTTACGGCTTTTGAATAGTTAAATGGTTTGTTATAAACGACATTTTCCATTTTGACCGACTCTCGTCATCAGCATCTAATTCCTCCATGCGATTATATTCAACAACAGTCATAATTGAATCATCAATTCTATGTTCTGCACTGTAAACTTCAGGATTTGGTTTGAATGCTCCGTGTGAAAACTTAGGTTTGTAATCAGCAAGATTCGGTCCATATCCATTTGGATTTGGTTTGAAAGAAAACTTTTGAATCGTTGTGATTGATTCACCATGTTTATAAACAACAGTTTTAAACTCTTTGATTTTGTTTTGTAAGTCGACAATTTCCTCAAGATAGTCATCTATTCGTTTCGTTGAATGCTTTTTGTACTCAAAGAACTGTTTTTGACAAGTTAACAACTCAACCTTTGTTTTTTGAGTTTCCAAAGTAAGAGCGTTAATTTGTTGTTTATGTTCATGTTTCATTTGTTCTATTTGAGACAACAAAGCATTCTTCGAAGTGGCTAGATCACGAATCTGTCGTTCCAAAGATTTTTCATTTTGATGTGATTTGGCAAAAGCGGCTTCAAAACCTTTTTCACGGTTTTCTTGAGTTTTGAAAAGTTGAGTTGTCGAATTAAGCATTCATTATCCCTAATTAAGTGCATTTTTCTTTTAATTTTGTGCAGATTTCCAAACGAGATTCTTGGTCTTTAATTAAGGTTAAGAGCTCAATTTCTCTATTAGACAGAAGCTCATCTTGTTCAACGTTAGTCTCAACATTATCATTATTTAGATCCTCAAATATAACCACGGAGTCAACTTGATTATCAATATTAACCATAAGGTCATCTTGATCATCAAATATAACTACGGGATCTATTTGATAATCATCGGAATGAGATGTGGATGGCTCATGTTAAACACTCTAATCCTTGTCGGATGGAGAAATTGGCGGAGATATCAGATAAGTAATGAGTATGTTTTGTTCCGGTACCTGAGACAAGCCATCAGTGTCATACACTGGGCCTGTGTCACTCATGTGTAGAGCTTGCATATGTGCCATCAACATTACTGCTGCATTAGCACGCAAGTCCTCCATATCATCATCGAATCGCATCGCCATAAAGCTCGTTCCTTGTTGGTAAGAGTGCCACCAGCTTCATCCTTGAGAGCCAAGAGCAAAGCCTCTTTGTGATAAGCACTGCCTCTTGTCCTCGGCTTAGGACATGCATTAGCCAGATGACCCTTTTCATTATAGTTATAACAACGAAGACCATTAACCCCATTCGAGCATTCCCTGTTCAACCACTTGAGCTCTCTGTTGTTGTGGAGCACCACTGTTATTCCGCCCATAGCATTAAACCCTTGACCACCTCCCATCGGACGACCATAACCACGATTCTGAACTTCAACGCGTCCATTGTTCACAACAGCCTGATTCCTTGTGTTTGATCAGGAATGAATGCGATTGTTGGATCTGTTTGTATACCGGCCGAAGGCTTTAGCAATCATAGCAAATCCTTGTTGCAATTCATCAAAAGCATCGGAGTCCTCATCAGCTTCAATGTAAAGTGCTTTAGCATTGTTGTTGTTGTATGAAACCAATTGAGTTTGTTGAGGTTGTTGCTGTGACGGATCATATGGTGTGATGGTTGCAGTTGGTTGAGGAGGAACACTAGTTTGAGCCCACAAAGCAAGTTGTTGATTGTCCGAAAGTGACTGTGGAGTCGGGAGTCCACGGATAGCCCTTTCTTTGTCAACTTCTTTTTGGTGAGGCTTCAAATAGTCGTACAACAATCCGTATGTAGCATGATGAAGATTTTTAGCTTGACGGAGAAAAATGACATACTTCTCCCATTCCGGACCAAGACTACTTAGGAACTTAGTGTTGACAGCAATTCGTGGCATGATGATATTGTGTTTGTCCAAATCATTGATGATGTCTAAAAAGCGATGATGATATGACTCTAATGTCTCTCCTGGTTCAATCATGAAGTGTTCATAAGCCAAGTAGATTTTGGATTCCATGTCTTTCTGATTGAGTGATGTGCCTTCCATAAGAAGATGAATATGTTCCCACATTGCTTTAGCAATCTTTTGAGCATCAACACTTTGAAGGATCGGATTGGGTAATCCCAAAAGGATGTATTGCATTGCTAGTTCATCGGCTTCAAAATGTAGAAATTCATCACCTGTGAGGTCCGAGACGAGTTGCAATATTGGTGACAACATCTCTTGGTGGATTGGCAGTTGGATCTGCGGGTGTGACAATAGTAGGCATCTGAAATGGACCTTCCATAATGACCTTCTTTAAGAACTTTCCATGTGGCTTCTTTAGATCACAAAACCTAAAGAACCTTATCACCCATTGATCATAATTCCCGGGAGTGAGCATTGGAGGTCTATCAAGTGAGCCAACTTCATGAATTGATTGTTGGCTACTTAAGGCTTCACACATCTTGCCAAACCATGACGGTTCCTTCATAGTATTCCTGGATGGATGTTGATTGTAGAAGTTTGTGTAAGGTTGTACTTGAAGACTTGGTGGTGGTTGAACCATTTGAGGTTGTGGGATTGCTGCAAGTTGTGGAGTATGTTGTTGATTAAATTGTTGTTGATAAATTTATTGTTGATGATTAAATTGTTGATGTTGTGGACTTAGTTGTTGTTGTTGTTGATGATAAGTGTAAGGGAAATAGCTAGAGTATGGTGGTTGTGACATGTTGAAAAACTTGTGTTGTTAAATGGATCTTTGTAGTCGAATGAACCGTTGTTGATGAAGTATCCTTAGGTTTAGAAATCACAAAAGAGCAAAGTACCACTTAAGCGTAAAAACACCAAAGATACGCGTAACAACAATAGTTACGCGTGGGATTAGCTTACGGGTAAGTAAGGAGAAAACACTAAAGTTATGCGTAAACAGGAAGTTAGGCGTAGAAAACTTAGGCGTAGGATTAACTTAGGCGTAAGACAAAGCTTAGGCGTAAGATGAATCTTATGCGTAAACAATTCTACGCGTAAGCTTATGCTTATGCGTAATTTTAGGGTTTTGCCCAAATGATCTTTTACACTATCACAGTGCAAAAGATATCCAAAGTCGAAGTGTTTTCAGGCTTAACCAAGCAAGAAAAACACTGAGTAAGCCACGAAACTGAAGATCAATCCACGTAACAGTTACGCGTAAGATTAGGGTTTTGCTTATGCGTAAGAATTAGCCAAAAGTGATTTCTGCCAAATGATGTTTCCAAACCAGATTTATGTGATGAAATAGCTTCAATATCACCAAAATAACACAAAAGTGTGAAACTTGATGATCCAAAGCTTAGAAAACAATTATGCGTAGAATAAGTACCACGTATAAAACCTAGCTTAAAAACTATGATCCACGCGTAAACTTTGAAACTTTTTGTCAAAAACAGATAGTTTAACACCTAAAAACGTTGAAAGGACAAGAATCTTGGATTAAAAAGTGTAAAAAATCAATTTTTAAGCGTGACAAAGTTGAAACCCTTTTTACGCGTACGACCACAAACCAAAAACTTCAAAAACAAATATGTTCACCCAACTATTTGGCGAATGATACCACTGTTAGGTCACCATATATGTAACACAAGCATCAATATGTAGAAATAGAGAAGGAGAATGATCGGATGAACAATAAACACACACACACTCGTATGACTAAACCGGTTATGCGTAGGAGATGTGAAAGTGAATAAATTGAACAACCAACCCTCAAGTGAGGGTTATTACATAGTATTTATAGGAGAGGGAGCTAGGGCAACACTCCTAGTCCCTTCCTTTCCTTATTGGACTTGGGCCTAGGCTTATGGGCCTTCTACATAAGCCTAAGCTAATAACAAACATAAAGGCCATAATTAAGCTAACTATTACATATGAATCACTAACACTTGAATTAAAGTTTAGGAGTGATTCCAACAAGAAAGTCCTTCCATCTTTTTGTAGATTTCTTCTTTGTCACTTTAAGTCCCTCTTGTTTCATTCTTTTTGTCTTATCAACTCAAATGTATAATTCCCAACAGTAGTGTAATTATTTATAGCCCTAGTTGGTATATGTTGTTCAAATAAACCGCTGGTTTAAGCGTCTCCTCATTTCTGAACACACAAATGCTCCATTTTGGCATTTTCGCTAATGAAACAAAATAAGATACAAATCTAAGTTTTGAATCGAACATTAAATATAGGTAACCAAATTTATACTTGAAGTACTTACTAAAACTATTGGTTGGCTTTAAAACCTGTACTTGCGAAACTCACCGGGTACATCAATAGATTTATTTTACTTCTAAAGTTCCTTGCTTTGATTTGCAACATAACAAAGACTTCAAAAAAAAAAAAAAAAAAAAAAGAAAGAATGCAAGATGAAAAGCTCTTATAGAAGATCATAAGGAAACAACTGCTATTAAAATGGAAAAAAGATCATACCGGTTTCATCATTCCACTCATAAGATCATCTAAAGAACCATAAGCATTGCTTGCAACATAACCACTTGGTAACTTATCAAAGACAATTGCAGTTCATGTAAGGAGGAACTCCAATCGGAAGCCTTTCCTAATCTTTTTTGTCCGTTGATTCCCTAGTCAACATCCATAATCACGATTCTTGAAGATCCTAAAGCAAGAGCAGCAAGCATTGACATGACTCCTATGGGCCATTATTGGATACTAAATGTATTAACTAAATGTATTAATTAGCTAAAATTTATATAATACTTTCAAATACGGTGGGATAAGTTAACCCTTTATATATATTAAATAATAAATGTATTAATTAGCTAAAGAGGATGAGGAAGCCATACATACTGCAAAAAAAAAACAAAGATTACGGTTGAGTCATAACCTTACCAGATCAGCTCTCGTATCCTTTAGTAGATTATCTTATTCAAGAACAAAAAAAACCTGTAAAAAATTGACAAAACCAATCAACAAACATAACATGCAATTGAATTACGGTTTGAAGAAAACTTATATTGTGAATTGGGTTAGCATGCCACTGTAAAATTAAAAATTCACAACTTAAAATTTACGGACAGTTGTTGCTTTACTGCCATTTGATTGATGGATATTGTTAATTACATTCTATTAACTAACAGGAACATTATATGTTTCACACATAAACAACGTCTGACCAAAATAACACGTACCTTCATAGTCATTATGTACCGTGACTGTAACCCTAGCGTCTGGATAAGATATTACCAACAAAGAATACAAACAACCTGTACATCAAATAAGAAAAAATAGTGTGTGTATGATAATGAGTGATATTAGGGTTTTGGAAAAAAAAATCCGTATGATGAAGGGATTGTGTGTATGATAATGTGTGATATTAGGGTTTGTGGAAAAAAAATATTCCGTATGAAAGGAAAAACTCAATATTAATTACATGCCTTTATAGGCATTTATAGATTATAATATGCAACATAATTATCAAAATAACTGGTTGCCTAAGTAGTAAACACACTTGTTATTCAACCAACCAACCAAGGTTCAATCCTTGCAAGGCTCATTTTTTTTTAAAAAATTTCGAAAATAATTGAATAAAATCCGAAATTTACAAAATATCAAATTAAATTAAAAAAATTATTGCTTAGGTGGATAAAAATATTGCTTAGTTGGACATGAAATTTGATTATTTGGCATTGAGGTGGCATTAATCCCAAAGGCCTCCTGTTATATATATATATATATATATATATATATATATATATATATATATAGAATCCGGATCGATTGAGAAGGTTTTTAATTTGAGAAGATTGAGAAAGTTTTCAAAAACGATAGATTTTTAACTTTAATTCATGTTTTTCAAGCGTAAAATTCATTTTAATGTGATTAAAATTCAAAACGTGTAAATTTTTTTTGAATCAATGTTAAAAATCTCTCGATTTTGCGATATATGTAGAATACTGAATCATCTATACAAATTTAATGAATCATCATCATAACTCGATTTTAATAATGATTTGTGAATCAAATTTGTGATTTATAGATTCGATTCACCATAAAATAATGTTTACTTGTGAATCAAATAAAAAACATGAATCAATTTGCTCAAACGAAGATTTCTCAATCTTCTCAAAATAAAAACCTTCTCAATGGAACCGGAGCATATATATATATATATATATATATATATATATATATATATATATATATATATATATATATATATATATATATATATATATATATATATATATACATACATACATATATATATATACATACATATATATATATATATATATATATATATATATATATATATATATATATATATATATATATATATATATATATATATATATATATATATATATATATATATATATATATATATATATATATATATATATATATATATATATATATATATATATATATATATATATAGTGAAACTTTATTTTCAGAACCCACTTAAACTGCGAGAACCAATTTTTAACCATTAGATTATTTCATCAATGGAAGAGATAACTTGTGCCATTAGTGTAATTAATAAAATTAAAAGGAGTGTTACGTAACTAATTTTGAATGAGTCAGGGGCAGAAAGGGAATTTCTAATAACCCATTTTCAAAGAACTGTGTGACAATCCGTCAATTTTCCGGCTATTATTTATATCGGAAAATGTGAGTTGTTAATTTTCTGATCATTATAACTCAAAAACGAGAAGTTATCTCGTGTTTTCCAATGTCCCGGCATCACACGCGTACCGACACCATAATAAAATTGGCACGAAATTTACTTTCTAATTTCAAAGTAATAATAATACCATATTAATCCACTCGTCAAAACTTCTCCTGAAATATAAAAATTATAAAATACGGATACCCGAATAATATTCTACATAATTGAACGTTATTATGTACGGAAAAAATTATACAGTACGGGGTACATGTAATACACTAAATAATAATAATAACAAAAATACACCTAAATATTCTAACCTTACCTGCGCCCCTCCCCTACCTCTCTTTTCAGAACTTGTTCCCTTCTCCTCCTGGAAAAGAAGTCACGTCCTCCCCATCTCCAAAGTCACAACCTTCCATTTTTATGATAAACACCTTCTACACTATCCAAACTACTCATAAGTCTACCTTATAGAAGCCATACATGAATGAAAGAGGTGCGAAGAAAGCGTAAAATGGGTAGAGACATGTTTTGAAGGTTCAAAAGGGTCACAAACATACTCCTAGTCTCTCATCTACAAAGAGATTCAAGCTCAGAAGAATAATTCATCAACTTCCTATTCAATTCGAAAAATTAGGGTTTGGTCAAATCAAAGGGCTTTTAAAAATTTGTTTAGGGGTTTTGTTCTTGGGTGAAAGAGGAAGCTTTTGCAAGTAGTTAATTGTTCAAACTCGTCCCGAGCCTCGTCAATTGGAAGCAATTAGTGTTCGGTGTTCATAAGAATAGTGTAAGATCATGTTCTTGTTTCTTCCTCAATCTCTTTCATTGTAATCACATTTTATTAATTTCGAAATTTTATATATATTTTTTTTAGATTAATGAGATTAAATAAAATGATGTTAGCTTAAAATTTTATTTTAGTTTGTGTGGCAAGATTCATGATCTATTGATAACTAATGATAAAACCGGAATCGACATTGAGTTTGGGTCTTTTTTTTATGAGTGAAACCCACTGTGGCTCGACCATAGTGGTAAATTTTGATTAAGTTTCGACTAAATGGAAGCTGTCCAATACTTGCATTTTCCTTGAGTGTCCAGTGGGTTAGGAGTCTCACAATACTCGACTCATGTTCGAGGTGTCTTTTTTCTCGTCTCCTCTTAGACTTTTTGATTTTGTTTTTGTTTGAAGATATGGTGTTTAGTCCCTTTGTGAGTCGAAGCCTGCTGTGAGTCGAACCACTGTTGGGTTACATCAACGGTGAGGTCACAATTGGTTCAGCCTTAGGATGACATAAAGATAGTTAGTTGATTTTTGGTGTTGATGATAATTTGATCTTGTGTAGTAAACAAATAAAACTGATATGTTACCATTAAAGATTTACCTGCCCCGACCTTTTTGTTTGGATGCCTAGTCTCAAACGATACCCGATGGGAGTATTGTGGGATTGCACCGTTGGTGCATCAGGACTCCCTCGAACCATCAGGGGTGCGTGCGTTGGTCTTGCTTAGGTGATCACCAAAAGATATAACACTCATTTTTAGCTTTCAAAAATTCTATTTGGACTAAAGAGTTATTGAATGGGTACATTGAATAACTGTGGGCCGAGGCCCAAGCCAAGCCCAACGAGGGTGTTTATTTTTCCTCGCTTCATACGACTTTTACTTCACATGTTGAGTCCCGACTTAATCGACTTGTTTGATCTCGAGCTAAAATGACTTGTATAAGTCCACATAAATTGTCACATATAAATGAATTCTAAAATATAGTCTCATATCACAACTTAATATTTCATATCATTTAAACCAATAAAATTAAGTCACGAATCGAACTAATAAAGATATAAACTTTAAACTATTTTTGCAAATAAAATTTAAACAAAACTTATTTTCATAAAAGCTTATGATAATTAACAACCAACATATGTACGATTTGTCATTTATAAAATTTGCAACACATAGTTATCCTAGGCGCCTAAATGGGTCATGCCCAAAATTTCCAAAAACTTCATTTATAACTAGTAAAAGTATTTTAATATAAACTTTTTTAATAAAACCATCACTTAGAGTATGATTTTAATATACTTTTATCGTCAACTAGTATTGATCATATATAAATGTATATACTTTTAAATAACTTTTGATTATAATTAGTTAACGTCTAATGTTACGAGTAATTATTTTCCGTACGTCGTCCTTCGGTTGTCATTGAACCAAAGACTCATTCGTCATTGATATTTTCTTATTATGCACTTATGCACTTTCAAGAGCCAAAATTTACAAAAATTATATTAAACATTAATCTTTGCCACACAAGCAACAACAACATAAAAAGACTTTTAAACTCATTTAAAATTCTTCGAGTCTTAAGCTAGAACTATAGACTAAATTTGCCATACTAATCTAGGTCGCGTGTCGGTGCCATCCAATAATTCTATTTGACTGCTGCTTTAGACTGCTAATTGCCAAGGTGAGTATTCACAGCCCCCTTTTTATTGTTTTACTTATTTGGGGTGAAATGCATGATTATAAACTTAAATTGTTTTCTTAGAACTATTTGATATACTTTGAACCCTTAGACTTAATTATAAACTTATGACTTGTTGGACCTAATGGACCGTACGTCCTTGACCTAAAGTCTCCCATGTTCGGAGCAGTGCCGAGTCTCCCATGTTCGGAGCAGTCTTAATTGATAGTATATAATAGTTGTTATGATGTATGCTCATACATTTGCATTGTTAGTCTCCGATTGGTTTGCAGTTCGCACTCAATTATACGCACCGTTCACGGCTCCCTTGTGAGCGGTAGGTAGTATGGATAGCGCTATTAGAGGTTGGCCAACCTCTAGTTCCCCTGTCTACGGAACGCATATTATTTATTTTAGGGGCTTTGCCGCATACTTTATTATATACGGGGCATATTATGACCATATGTGCATTATTTATTAGACTTGAAATATGGAAGTGTATGTGAACTTATATGTTACAAGTCTTGTATGGGCGGGATTTGTAACATAGCGAGTTGACAGGACATTTGCCAGTCAGACTTTCTAAAACGGTATTTTATATTACATAAAACCTGTGTACTCACCAACTATTTTCATAGTTGACCCGTTTTTCTCATGCATTTCAGGTGATCATTGTTTAGCTTATATTATGAAGATTTTAAATAAAGGAGTCGTCACAAGTTATCTAGGTCGTCATGTAGTAAAATGTTATCTTTTGGAAGTCAAACTTTATGTCTAAATTGCCAAGGTCGGCTAGAACCTTGTTGTAATGTTACAATATTTCTCTAAATTTAAATTATGGTATTATACTATATCTCTTTGCGATGTATATTGATTATGTTACACCTCGCATTTCCGCCTCCGGTGAGGTGTGACAGATTGGTATCAGAGCCGAGGTTATAGTGAATGCCGGTTTTTATAAAATAAAAATCGCAACTATAACCAAAATAAAATTTTCTTAAAACATGGAAACATCATACGAGGTCGACTAGCACCAAGATTGCATGCATTTCCTAAATTATGCATAGCCTGTACACCTATGCATAATCAGAGGAATCATATGATGATGGGATTAGTAGCCTCAGTTATGTTTGGTCGAGTCTTAAAGAGTCCGATCACAGGAACGCATTAGTCGCGTGAGTATGCATAACCATGGTTGTAAATATCGCTCGGCGGTACTGGCCGACCACCGCCAAGCCATATCGATCTTGGCGGTGATATATGATGATATATCGGAGACCATAAATTATAAAGGAATTTATTTAAAATAAATAAATATTAGCAATATCATAACAAAATAAGTCAATAACCACAAAAAACTAAAAGTTTAATATCTTTGAAAATAAAAGCCGAGTCCATAAGTATTTATCAATTTATATAAAAAAACGAGTTTGTCCGATTTTTGACCTAGTTTGACCGATATTTGACCGATTTATCACCGATTTTGACCGATTTTGACCAAACTGATAAATTGACCGATAAGCGAAATATATCGTCAGATGTATAGCGATATATCAGCGATATATGCCAAGAGATATTTACAACACTGTGCATAACATGTTTATATGTCCATTATACCTTATATACATTTTATGTATGCATTCTTCTTGCTATATATTATGACCCGTTAGGCTAAGCACGTTCTTGTTCCCGTCACACCACACTTGCTACCTATTGCCGTCCCGTACACCATCCACCATTGTCCCCATATCACTTACTCAACCAAATGTTCTGGCCCATTGTAGAATCATGACTACAAGGAATACCCGTTCAGGAAGCATCAACAATGAATCCCCAAGTGACAGTGTTGCTGGATTGGCGGATCTCCTCACTCAGATTGTCGCACACATTGATGCAGGACGAGCCAATGAGGGAGCTGGTACATCGACCAATGGCCACGGATGCAGCTATAAGACCTTCATGTCATGCAGCCAAAGGAATTTCATGGCACCGAGGGTGCCATTGGCCAGCTATCATGGTTTGAGAATGTTGAGTCAAAACTTAGCATCACTAAATGTCAAGGAGATAAGTTTAAGTTCTCTGCGGGTCTACTTCGTGGTCGCACGACCTGGTGGAACAACCACCTGCAGACGAGAGGAGAGAACTGCAAATGGATTATCTTGGGAAGAATTCAAGAAGCTACTAGCGAGAGAGTACCTTTGCAGAAGGATGAAGTAAACCGAAGCGGAATTCGTACCATTTGATGGTAGGAGTAGAAGTCGACAATTTCATGAGTGAGGATGGTCCCCACATGGTCTCAGAGAAGCGATTGATCGATACATTTGGGGTTTGATTCGAGATCGGGAGATGTCACTCATCCAACCTAACTACTGCAAGTTGTTGTGGGAATGGCATACCTTGACTAATGACGTGATCAGTCCGGAGGACTAGCAAAACAAACGACAATGGGCTGAGGATCACCGGGAAGCCAAGACCGGACCAACAAGACAAGAGGCAACGAGTGACCGGAAACTATGGAGCCGACTTCGAGCCGCCAGAGGATATGTGTCCACATCCTAAGTGTACTGATGCAACCTCCATCACATAGGAAACTGCCTAAGTAACGTGTGCCAAAAGACCATATTAGTCGAATTGCTAGCAATGGAAACCAAGGACGAAGGCTAACATGCTGAGTGTGGAAGTCAGGATCACCTCCGAACACATGTCCTAAGTTGAATAGGGCACAAAAGTCGAGCACCGCGGTAACATGACTCTCGCTTTAGCACTTGATGAAGATAACCCAAACCGTAGAGGCAATGTTAGCCCAGCTCGGGGTCGAGCATACTTCTTGGGCACTAAGGAAGCTCGCTAAGACACAAGCACCATGACGGGTACATCCTTTTGATCACCTACTCTAATTCAGTATCTTATAGTTCTTGTTCATGGCATTAATTAGTGTAGAACCTTGCATCATGAGCCTTAGTTTAATTGTTGCCTTCTCACTAATCTGAGCACCCCACTATTAGTATTGATTGGTTTAAATGATTTCAAACTCGAGCCAAACTTTCAAAATGTCTCTTACATATATGAGAAGCCATCTCTTTCTGACAACTTGTTTCCTAGCTTGATCTAGTGACAGTTCTTGTTTGATGAGTTGCGAAAATCAGGTTAGAATCAAGTTATTACTCAACCTACACAACTTAAACAAATGACTGGTCAGGTCGACAAGTTGTGTAAATTCACCAACTAAGAGTCTTTTGAGGGCGAAGCTCGAGAATGAGAAAATTTGAACCATGAGAATGTGCGCATGTAGTGTAGACGGACTGAATCTCGAGAACGAGATTCTTTTTAAGGTTGGCAGACTGTGACAATCCGTCAATTTTCCGGCTATTATTTATATCAGAAGATGTGAGTTATTAATTTTCTGATCATTATAACTCAAAAACGATAAGTTATCACGTGTTTTCCAATGTCCCGGCATCACACGCGTACCGACACCATAATAAAATTGGCACGAAATTTACTTTCTAATTTCAAAGTAATAATAATACCATATTAATCCACTCGTTAAAACGTCTCCAGAAATATAAAAATTATAAAATACGGATACCCGAATAATATTCTACATAATTAAACGTTATTATGTACGGAACAAATTATACAGTACGGGGTACATGTAATACACTAAATAATAATACGGAGTAATAACAAAAATACACCTAAATATTCTAACCTTACCTGCGCCCCTCCCCTACCTCTCTTTTCAGAACTTGTTCCCTTCTCCTCCGGGAAAAGAAGTCACGCCCTCCCCATATCCAAAGTCACAACCTTCCATTTTTATGATAAACACCTTCTACACTATCCAAACTACTCATAAGTCTACCTTATAGAAGCCATACGTGGATGAAAGAGGTGCGAAGAAAGCGTAAAATGGGTAGAGACATGTTTTGAAGGTTCAAAAGGGTCACACACATACTCCTAGTCTCTCATCTACAAAGAGATTCAAGCTCAGAAGAATAATTCGTCAACTTCCTATTCAATTCGAAAAATTAGGGTTTGGTCAAATCAAAGGGCTTTTAAAAATTTGTTTAGGGGTTTTGTTCTTGGGTGAAAGAGGAAGCTTTTGCAAGTAGTTAATTGTTCAAACTCGTCCCGAGCCTCGTCAATTGGAAGCAATTAGTGTTCGGTGTTCATAAGAATAGTGTAATATCATGTTCTTGTTTCTTCCTCAATCTCTTTCATTGTAATCACATTTTATTAATTTCGAAATTTTATATATAATTCTTTTCAGATTAATGAGATTAAATATAATGATGTTAGCTTAGATTTTTATTTTAGTTTGTGTGGCAAGATTCATGATCTATTGATAAGTAATGATAAAACAGGAATCGACATTGAGTTTGGGTCTTTTTTTTTCTGAGTCGAAACCCACTGTGGCTCGACCACAGTGGTAAATTTTGATTAAGTTTCGACTAAATGGAAGCTGTCCAATACTTGCATTTTCCTTGAGTGTCCAGTGTGTTAGGAGTCTCACAATACTCGACTCATGTTCGAGGTGACTTTTTTCTCGTCTCCTCTTAGACTTTTTGATTTTGTTTTTGTTTGAAGATATGGTGTTTAGTCCTTTTGTGAGTCGAAGCCTGCTGTGAGTCGAAACACTGTTGGGTTACATCGACGGTGAGGTCACAATTGGTTCAGCCTTAGGATGACATAAAGATAGTTAGTTGATTTTTGGTGTTGATGATAATTTGATCTTGTGTAGTAAACAAATAAAACTGATATGTTACCATTAAAGATTTACCTGCCCCGACCTTTTTGTTTGGATGCCTAGTCTCAAACGATACCCGATGGGAGTATTGTGGGATTGCACCGTTGGTGCATCAGGACTCCCTCGAACCATCAGGGGTGCGTGCGTTGGTCTTGCTTAGGTGATCACCAAAAGATATAATACTCATTTTTAGCTTTCAAAAATTCTATTTGGACTAAAGAGTTATTGAATGGGTACATTGAATAACTGTGGGCCGAGGCCCAAGCCAAGCCCAACGAGGGTGTTTATTTTTCCTGGCTTCATACGACTTTTTACTTCACATGTTGAGTCCTGACTTAATCGACTTGTTTGATCTCGAGCTAAAATGACTTGTATAAGTCCACATAAATTGTCACATATAAATGAATTCTAAAATATAGTCTCATATCACAACTTAATATTTCATATCATTTAAACCAATAAAATTAAGTCACGAATCGAACTAATAAAGATATAAACTTTAAACTATTTTTGCAAATAAAATTTAAACAAAACTTATTTTCATAAAAGCTTATGATAATTAACAACCAACATATGTATGATTTGTCATTTATAAAATTTGCAACACATAGTTATCCTAGGCGCCTAAATGGGTCATGCCCAAATTTTCCAAAAACTTTATTTATAACTAGTAAAAGTATTTTAATAGAAACTCTTTTAATAAAACCATCACTTAGAGTATGATTTTAATATACTTTTATCGTCAACTAGTATTGATCATATATAAATGTATATACTTTTAAATAACTTTTGATTATAATTAGTTAACGTCTAATATTATGAGTAATTATTTTCCGTATGTCGTCCTTCGGTTGTCATTGAACCAAAGACTCATTCGTCATTGATATTTTCTTATTATGCACTTATGCACTTTCAAGAGCCAAAATTTACAAAAATTATATTATACATTAATCTTTGCCACACAAGCAACAACAACATAAAAAGACTTTTAAACTCATTTAAAATTCTTCGAGTCTTAAGCTAGAACTATAGACTAAATTTGCCATACTAATCTAGGTCGCGTGTCGGTGCCATCCAATAATTCTATTTGACTGTCGCTTTAGGAGCTTTAATTGCACAAGGTGAGTATTCACAAACTCTTTTACACTTTAGCTTTTTACTTATTTGGGGTGAAATGGATGATTATAGACTTAAATTGTTTTCTTAGAACTATTTGATATACTTTGAACCCTTAGACTTAATTATAAACTTATGACTTGCGATGTATATTGATTATGTTACACCTCGCGTTTCCGCCTTCGGCGGGGTGTGACAAATTGTCACAGTTAATTCATTATATTCTTTTACCTCTCACATGTCTTCTTCCCTCTCAAACCCTAATAATCAGCCGCTACATTATCTCCAGTAAAAAAAATGATGTAACCAGTCAATCCGCCGGCGTTTGTCTCTAGTTTACGCCCTTACCCATTGATTCGACATAACCCATGGTTCAATCTTCTACGAAAAATTCTTTTTTTGGTTACAAATCTGGGTTTGTAACCAAATCTGGGTAACCGTGAGCAATTCGTTCGCCATGGTTTTTTTTTGTGTGGTGTCTATCCTTCCCACGGGCGGTTTATGCCAATTCAGGAGAGTGGTTTCTTGAGTTTTTTTGGCAAGGTTCTTTCTTTTGAGCAAGATCTTCTGTTTTTATTATTATGAATAAGTGGATCTTTCCGGTTTATTTTCTTGTTTATGTTATCTGTTTTTTATTTCAATTGTTGATCAAGGATGGCTTGTGATGATCTTCTAATTGGTCTGTTTTCATTTTGGCTCAAAGACCTAGAGTTCAAATCTTGTTATGTTTTTTTTTTTTTTTTTTAATTTCGTGTCTTAGCTGTTGCAGTTTTGTGTTGCATTTATGAGATTGTTAGTTGTTTGACCTTTTCTTTGAGGTCAATGATAGTGAACATGAGACTTTGAAATATTTGTTGTTCCTAATCTTTTTGTTCTTTCTTGTTGACTGTTGTTTTGGGTTGATGGTGTTTGACTTTTTCTTTCAAGTTTTTTTTTGGGTCGATGATATAATTGACACTTTTTTGTTTACAGTTGTAGTTTTAGGGAGTTCAAGGTTTGACGTCAATGATATATGTTTTAATTGTTATGGTATATTATGCTTATAATAATCTAAAAAATAAAATTATCATAGAATTAATAGTTGTGCCATACGAATATTGCAGGCCTAAATCATCATATCCTTTTAGCAACTAGTGATTACAAGAGGCTACTAGTAATTTAATAATTGAATAATTGAAATGGTGCATATGTGTTTTTTAACGCGTACAAAATCAATAAAACATATATATTTTGAGTAGATACGTATATGTTCGTATAAAACATATATGTTTTATGTTTTGGATTATAAAACATTTATGATTAAAAAACATGTTTACATCATTAGTTTAATACACACAAGATTGTGCATATGCGTTATGCTAGTTGTCGTGATTAATTTCCGTTTCTTATTTGTTTGTGGTTTAATTGTTTTCGTGCATGCTTGTTTCAGATTGATTGATGAAGATGATGATATCATTTAAGACCGGAAAGTGGATGAACACGATTATACATGGAGATAATTTGCGACTTTTGGAGATATATGATTATTGCATGTGTTTTTGTACTTGTAATAAAATAAAATGTAACATTTAAGTATAACAATCTTGTTTTTTTTTATAATGACTTATGTTTTTTAATTTGTGTTTCAAACTTTCAAAAAAAAAAGTTATGATCATGTAAAATATTGGTAGGTTGATAAAAAAAAGTGTTAGCTAAAAAAACATGTATGCATTTTGACTAATTGAAAACATGTATGTACCTTGACTATTTTCAGAAGAAAAAAAAAACATGTATGCACCTTTGCCTATTTGAAAAAAAAAAAGAAAGAAAAAAAACATGCATGCTCCTTGAGATTTCAAAAAAACAATGATTAGGTATAAAAAAAACATGTATGCACCGTGACTATTTGAAAACATGTTAAGCACTTAAAAAAAAATGAATTTTAAGATTTATAAAAAACAGGAATTTATAAAAAAAACAAAAATAATATGAAAATGACTTTTACTATTATACCCTTTTGAATTAAATAAAAATAACAAAATGCCATGGAGCATTAAATGATGTACATTGTGTATTATTAGTTGTAAAAAGATGGTTCTCGCAGTTCTCGCACTTAAAGTGGGTTCTGAAAATAAAGTCCCTCTATATATATGTATATGTATATATATGTATATATATATATATATATATATATATATATATATATATATATATATATATATATATATATATATATATATTTATAGCCCAATGGGCGGGCATGAATTATAATTATTTGTTTGTTGTTCATTGTGAGTTAAAATACTTTATTTAGAATTGTTAAACAATAACTTTTAACAATTGTTTTTTGTTTGATGTTTTAGTTTTTTGAAATTTTGTTTTGTTAATATTTATAATTAATGTTATTGTTTGTGACGATGTAAAATATAAAAACGTAATGAAACAATTATAGTTAGTGTATGTTCGTATTTGTTTTTATATGTAAAGTATAAATATGTAACATAAACGTTTGATTTTAAATATGTTGAATAGTATAATTGTAAAATATAGTGTAGTGGTTTATATACTGTTTTACTATTTACATAAGTAAATTAGTAGCAGTAGTAAATATAGTGGCAACGTTTCTTCCAAGTTTGTTTATTTATAGTTTGGTATGCACTTCATTCCTGAAACAAAGACATTTAGTGCAAACAATGGAGATGGTCTTATCTCAACATAAGCTTCTGTCAAGTAACATAATAACATTTAAAATATAAACACATTAAAAATTTATCATGTAACAGCGTGTTAGTAAAGTAATGTTTACTAAACCTTGTGATTTAGTTAATTTGAAGGTTTTGAGAGTTGTTTAAAAAACACTTTTTAGTTTGTTTGTTTATTTTTTTTAACTAAACCGTCATAAGTATAAATATAATGTACAAAAAGGATTTTGTTTGTTGTTTATAAACGTATTGTTTGGAGACTTAAAACAATATAATGACAGACAAATCATAAACACATGTCGTTTAACTAATGTATTATCTCACTGTTTTCTTAAATAAGTCCTACTTCAATGATCACCATAATTTGATGATACGAAACTTGTAAATTTTACGTTCGCGATATTTTACGAATGAATAGATGAATTTTTATTATATTTGTATATTAACTATCATTTTGTAAGTTAGAAAATACCACTCAATTTTAAAAGATGTATTTATTTTATTTGTGTATGTTTTTAAAGAATTGTACATAATACACAAAAGAAAATATATTACTGCTATCAATGCATATCATCATTGCTAAAAAAAGTTGATATTCGTGTATACAAATATTATGGGTATAATTTTTCTTTCCATTATATATCTTGACTTTTGGTTTACTCTCTTCATCCCACCTACTTTATCTTCTCGAAGAAGCCATCAAGAATAGGTTCGTTTTGTTTTTAGGTTATCATATATGTTTTTTTTTTAATTTTTTTCTTGTTTTTGATGAAGTACTATTACTTGATCTATCAATCTTTGAATGGTTATAACATTGTTAGAATAAATATTAAGATGATCTTGAAACTGCGATATATCTTCCGATCTTGAATGAATGTGTAGTAGAGTAGTAAAGTTAAAGAAGTTAGTTATCATATTTGTGCATACTCATCAAGAAACAGGGTTTTTAGTAATAATAGGGACGATCAATTGATAAGTTATGATATTTGGTTAAATGAAGATGTATGGTCAATTTTGTAATATGACTGATGATTTTTTCGTTGATATTATGATTTGTTTTTAACAATTTGTTTATTTTAGTATATGTTTTTAGTTCAAAGAAAAGATATTTTGAATGAAAATCAATTAGTGGCGAGATTACATTTGTTATTAGTATCATCAGATGATGAAACATGTTCAATGAGTTAATTATTATGTTAATGCTGTTAGATGTTTCATATGGTTAAAATCCTGAAAAATTGAACTGTTATTGTTAGTTAGGTTTTGTTGAAATAAAACGGGTTAACTCTTTACATGATATAACTTAGAAATAGATTTAACATAGTTATTGATAAAGGTAAAAGGAATTAATGCGTTGATCCGATGAAAGGAAGATAGATAAAGTATCATAGGATATTGGCATATAGATTTCGTAAAGCACTGTGGAGTATAATATTTGTTTGAAAGTTATATTTCATGCAAAAAATGTAAAACCCCGTGATCTACAATTAGCTGAATACTACTTGTGTTTGTAGCCTTGTAACATAAATTAATACGAAAAAAGTTTTTTGGATTAAAAGGGAGATGTTCGGAAATAACATTGTTGTATAAGATGGGTTATTGAAGCATGCTTGTAGTATAACATTGATGTTTTTGAAAACTTGAGAGTTCCTTCTAATAGACGTTTATTTTTTTGATTAAATAGAATGACGAATCAATTTATCGTGCCGGCAAACACACGAAACTTTAGAAAACTGTAGGTAATTTTTAGCCATTGGTGCTTATAATATATATATAATATATATATGTTACTAAATTTACCAATATGGATATCACGTATGTTAGAATAAATTTACGTAATTCGTTGTTGAATGCAGATTCTACCAAGTGTCTTTACGGATGAGCTGTACACATGCAGTCCATGGCTATATTTAATTCACAACAAATGTACAATGCACAAAGTATGGATCAAGAAAGTTCCCGGTAATCTTTATGCACTGTATTCGGACGAATGGAAGCAATTTGTTGATGAGAGTCGTTACCGGAACGGGAAATACTACATTTCATACGTCAAGGAGAAGACATGTACTATGTAACTGCGTATGATAATGCTGGTGCTAAAATTGGTGGATATCTGAATGCTGATATAGGAACTCGTAAAAGGCGCTGCTTTGGTATGTTGGGAAGCCTTGACCAGTCAGATGTAAGTAATTTGTCCTTAATTTATTGATGGTCATACTTTAATTAAAATTGTATATAATAAGTTTAACACATATTTACTTTGTTATGCAGCTGCCTCCTCATCAATTTCTGCCACAAATTAAGAGAGTCAGAGTTATGGTGAGCGCGGCTACCGGCTTCGTCACACGAATCGCATTCCTCTTCCTGGTAACACACACAGACATGTTTTTAGTGGAGTTGGATGGGATTTGCTGGTTTTTTGGAAGGACTGAAGGTTGGATCGCGTATGGTGTTCACTGAAATTGAAGAAGCTACAGTGTCTATGATTTCATTTTCTGACGATGGTTTAGGAATGCGGTTGGAGAACATACCGCGTGTAATTTTGAACGACGAAAAACCTTTCAAAAAAAGCTCCATAGACAAAGGTATGTTATTAGATTGTAATTTTCAAGAACATGTGTTTTGCTGTTTTTTAAAGATTGATAATAATATAGTTGCATCTTTTAATGTCATTGCAATCTTCCAAATGTAGATCCTCATATGAAACATAAATGTGACTGGTTTAATCACTCCGATCATGATGATGAGAAAGACTGATTTTATCAAGATGTTGTGGATTACGTAACTGGCAGAGGTCGGCTGGTAAGCGTTTGTTATATTTAATGCGAGAATGTTTTACGTTTGCAACATACAGTTTTGTGCTACTTTTTGGATAGTGCATTTACTTATGTTTTGTATATGGAAATCATTTGTTGAATGCAGACAATACCATGGGATTTTGTTGGGCCTTATGAAATGTATAAGTACCACAACGCAGTTCTGATACACCATGATGAATCTTTCTATGTGATTGTGGACTGGGAAAAACATAAAGATAGGCCTGACAGTAAAAATCATGTGACCATCAAAACTAATTGGAAGGATGTTGAGAAGAGGTGCGAGTGGGACAAAGACAAAACTGTAAGGTTCAAACTTATGAGGATGGTAAAGGATGAAAAGCAAACGGTGAATGTACGTAAACCGGTCATGATTCCATTGTTCCATATGTGTTAGAAGAAGATGGTTTGGATGGTAGAATATATTTTGGTACCGTATCAGACAAAACCGTTAGTATGTTGGATGGGAACATATTTAATGTTTTGGTTTATTTGCTGGTGTAGGTTTAATTTCTGTGTGCTTTTGTCTGTCATGATAGTCTTTTGAACAATGCTACCTGATAAGGTGGTTATAAGTTAATGTGTCGTATGTATGGGTCATTAAACTTTAAACTATGATTTTAAATTGCCACAGACATCAGTTCTATGTATTTGGATGGTCTATATTATCAGGTATTTGTCTCTGTTGGCATCATCGAAAGCGGCTAACACGCTGAAGCATGTATAGCTAAGTTGACACCTGACACACTGAAACATGAGTATATTTGCTATTCAGATTTAGAGATTCAAAGATTCAGATTCAGTAGGGAAGGAATTGAAGTGAATGCAGGTTGTTCAGGTGGTGGAGCAAACATTTTTTTGAACCTATCATTACATTTGTTGAAATAATGAAGGCGTTTACTTCGTATAATGAAATTTATTATTTGGACAAAAATGTAAAGCTTGAATAAAAGGATTAGGAGGTTGCCTACACATTTTTTTTTTCCGAATTTTGTATAACTCTTAACCCGTTTGACCGCTTTCCTTTTAGCTAATTTTTTTGATTTTTGCAAAGTGACGTTGACATAAAACACAAACCCAAATTCACCCATTGTTTATGTAAAATGATGGATTGTTAATAAGACTTCCTATAAAAATTTTGCTCCATTAATGAATGGACGGTTGTTTGTAAAGTTTAGATAACGAAAATGTATTAAAGTCATATAACAATGGACTTAAATTCTAAACAAAGCTTCTTTGTACAAAACATTAGTAGTTGATTTTGCGTACTTTCCTTCTTCATCACAACATAAAATCTTCAAACCTTGTCTGCTTTTGACCCTTGAGACAGCTACGTACAGTTGGCCGTGAGAAAAAATCGGTCGTTGTAGAAACAATCCAACTTGTGTTAATGTTTGTCCTTGACTTTTGTTTATGGTCATTGCAAAACACAATGCAACTGGGAATTGTATACGATTTAATTTAAACGGCATCTTATTATCAGAAGGGCTTAACACCATCCTTGGGATTGCGCAAATTGTACCTACATTACCGCCTGATATAATCTTGGCTTCTATTATGTTGACGCCCATTCTCAGCACTTGAAGCCTTGTTCCGTTGCATAATCCCTCCGTTTGATCTATGTTTCTCATGCACATAACAGGAGCTCCTATTTTTAATGTTAGAGAATGGTATGGAAGGCCCGCAATTTGAATGCTATTTAGGAACTCAGTTGTGTAAAGTGACTCGTTGAAGTTCGAATCCATATCGATAATACCAACTGAGTCGTAGCTGTCTTTGAATCTCCTGGTAGTTTTTGTAGCATTCGATCATTGATCATATCTACAAGCTCATGAGTCGGTGCGAGGATTGCTTTTTCTTGGAAGAATTTTAGGCTGTAGAGGTTTTGCACCAAATCTGGGTAGGTTTGTTCGATAATTGTAGCGATATGGTCGTCGACCGGTATCAACATATCATCAGGGAATTCAACCGTCGCTTCTCCTTCGTTCTTTCCATCGACTGTCCCGTTTCCTATGCTTAATATCCAATCCGCAAAGTCTTGTATTTCTTTTCTCTCAGAGTTACTTGATCCTGTTCCAAGCCTAATGTTACTAGTCAACCGCATGACTTTGCAATGTTGCCACAGATATGAAGCGTTGATCGACGCATGTACGACATCATGTCGGCTGCCGTTTGTAACCATTGGTAATATTTGCCGAAAGTCTCCGCCAAAGAGAACCACTTTACCTCCAAAGACTTTTTCTGATTGTTCGAATGTGGACGTCCTGCATATGTCTCTTAGTGTCCTATCGAATGCTTCATAACAGTGTCTGTGTGTCATAGGAGCTTCATCCCATATTATCAGTTTACACATTCTTAGCAATTCCGCTAGGTCGCTGTCTGCTGGAATATGACATACTGAATTTTCCACAACATTTATAGGGATTGCGAATCGAGAATGTGCGGTCCTTCCACCTTCTAACAAAATTGATGCGATGCCGGTTGATGCAACGTTTATGACTATTTTGCCTTTTGATCTTAATGCGGCGGATAATGTTTTGTATAGGTATGTTTTACCGGTCCCACCATATCCATAGACAAAGTACATTCCTCCTTTTTCATGTGTAACAACGTCCATTACTGTTCGGTATATGTCTTTTTGTTCGTGTGTCAATGTATTGTAAAGCGTTCCGTGCTGTATTCTTAATTCGTCTTTGTTGTATTTCAACTCATCATACACCAATATGTTGTAGTTTCCCATTGTTAACATCTCGTTAGGGTATGGCATGTTTGGTATAGTTTTTAAGCTTTTGTTGTTACAAAGTAGCATGTGCTCAATATATGTTAGACATATATTCTTCCTCTCAATGTCTGTAAGCTCCAAGTCTGCAAATGGAAATAAATGGGTTAGTTATGTAAATTTTTTGTTTTTAAGTTTTTTATTCAATGTATTTCTGCATGTATACACTATATCAATTTGCATTGCACTTAGAAGATAGGCAATCATTTCACCTATTTTTTACCACCATTATACTTTCTTTTAATTAAAACATAGTTTTGTTTTGTGTTTCTCATAAATCATAAATCACCTACCTAATTTTTTTTCGAGCGATTATCCGCCTATCAATACAGGTATCTTGCGATTTTTTTCTAACCCATTATAATCAATAATGTTTTGGGATTGATACACTTATACTGTTTTTGGTTTAGTAGTATATTTTAATTTTGAAAACGATTCGTTGTTTTCCTTTTCCGGTTTGAATAGTGCTTGTTACTTAAGTTTTGTTTTTTTAAAGATAATAGGTGCGCTATTATGTTTTCAAATTGTTTGTTATTTGATTGTTATGTTGCATTGTTGTTTGTTTTTGTATTTAAAAAATGCCTAATTTTTTTAATCGTTAAAATTGTACCTGTTTTTGCTGGTGTTGTTTATGTTTTGGTTTTAATCGGTGGAAAGTGTTTGATATAATAATGTTTTGAATAAAAATAGTTTGTTTTGTTTTGATGTTGTAGTACGTGGTGGGGTGGGTGTTGGTAATTTAAGTGTTTTTTGTTTTAATACGGTTTTATTAGCATCTGTTTTTTGAACATATGTTATTGTTTCAATAATATTTTTGGCTAATTGATTTTGAGTTTTTTGTGTGTTTGTGGTTGTGAAGCTTTGTGTTTGTCACTTGTTTTGTGTAGATAATGTGTTCATTGTTGATGTAAGTTAGTTTAGAAGCTTAAGTAGTGTCCTGTTGTAGCTGTTTGTTATTTAGTTTGACTTTTATTTTTGTGTTTTTGTGTAATCTGATATATGAATTGGAATAGTCATTTTGGTTTTATACTTTCGACAAACTTGTCCTTAGCTATTCTGCAATATTGATAGGTGTATGATGTTTTGAAGTTTTTTTAGTTGTGAATACGTGTTGTTATTGTACATGTTTTTTAAACGATTATGTACTTTGATGTAATATGCGAATGATTAGATTCTTTAGTTGTTGTTTAAATTATGGGATTTTACATGTATCTCGTGTTCAATATGAATGTAAATGGACAAAGTGGTGTTTGTGTTTAGATATGCATATTTGTAACTACCTGTATGAGGTATTTGTTGTTGTGTTTAGATAAGCAGAATGGTGAGATGCGACATTTTAATAAGTGACCTGTAAAACGCTGTGTATAAAGATGATTTTTAAAATGTTGCTGAAATTGAAAATACAAATTTATTTTGAGTTTATTTGTTTATGATTAATTGTAAAAATTTGGTTGTTGTTAAGTGATTTTAACATGTTGTTACTTTGGTTGTATCACGTTTTGTTATGGTGGTTTAACTTTTTTCTTTTAAAATTTCTAGAAAAATGGCCATTGAGTTTGTTGCAGTGCTGGACGTTTTTACTTTTCCTGATTCTCAGGTATTGATTGTTTTATTATAACGTCTGAATTGATTATGATATGGTTTTGTCTGTTTAATAATTTCATTAATGTAACGCTGTTTTTTTGTTTTGCGTGTCCTTCCGCTTTGTTTATAATTTTGAGGCCTATAATGGTAGTGACCACATGTATATTGTCAGCTCAGATGGTTATCGTTTCCGAGTCAAGTTGAAGAGACCACGTTATGGGCAATGGTACCTGTGGGGCGAGAAATGGAGGGAGTTTTGTAACCGATACCTTGATGAGGAGGTTGAAGTTTTACACTTTGTCGAGGAAGGGAACGATAGCTTCTACGTGACTGGCTACTATGGCAACGAAAAAGAAGCTTATGGTTATGAAGGGCCTTTTTCTTCATTTAATAGGTTTAAGATTACAGTGTTGCCGTACCCGCACGTGCTTCAGGTGGTGTAGTTTAATGTTATATGTTTTTTTTTAAAACATTATGTTTTTGTATGTTGTTGTGTCTGAAAATTATAAGATTTTGATTAATGTTTGTTTTTTTTGGCGTTTATAGACAATCCCTGGTGAGCTCATGTTAGGATTAGGAGAGGAGGATGAAATAAGAGTTGTTGTAAATGGTGTTTCTTTTGGGTGTAATGTGCGACGTCAACCCGGCAGTACTGACTTTCAGTTGGTTGTTGATTCATTTAATGCGATGATCGAATCAGTTGGACTTGAAGCCAGGACATTATGTGTGCTGACAAAGAACTAGGGCCGGAGATTCTGGTTTGATGCATTCAGTGACGATGGAAGTATTATTATTGATCCTGTTTTCAAAGGAGCAGCCACGTTAAGAAGGCAGCAGCTTCAGTTGATGGGTGATGAAAGGCGTAAGTTGAATTTGTTATTTATTTTTTTAGGCAAATGTTTTTACAGTTGTTTGCGTAATTGTTTTAGGATGTAGTAATTATACATTTGTTTTTTGTAGAGGATGATAGGATGAAACACGTGTGCTACTGGCTGTTCCCCATGGATCACTTTGGAGAAGGTCACATGAGCTTTTATAAGAGTTACGCGCATATTCAAGCGAAAAGCAGATTGGTATGTGTGTTTTTTATTTCTCGATGCATTTTTAAAAAAAAAGATGTCGCATTCGTATTGGTTTTAATTGTAATTTTGTCCCAGGCCATTCCTGCATCATTCCAAGTGAATAACCCTATGCACATCTACAATAGGACTTTGATCATACACAAGGAGTACATGGATGAATTCCGAGTACGTATGGATTTTCACCCAGAAAATCCTACCAGGACTAACCATGTAAATGTGTATGGGAAGTGGAAGCTGTTAGCGGAGTCATGTCGATTCCCATACTCGAAGGTGATCAGGTTTAAGTACATTGGGAATGGTTATACGGTGGATGCTCCAGAAGGTGAAAACCCTGAATATCCGATCTTCCATATCTGCTGAATGACAGAGTCCTTGTTGTTGGTGTTAAGGCGGGAAGATGTACACAGTTTTTTGCGTTTTGGTTGTTGGGTGAAAGTTGATGTCGTATGGTTTAGCTGTTTAAGTGTGTGGTAAAATATTTCAGAAAGGGGTTGATATGTCTTTGAATATTTAGTTATGTATTTATGTTTAAACAGTCTGTGTGGATGTATGGTAATGTTTCTAGGTTGTGTAATATGTAAGTATGGATGTGTATTTGGATGATGTTGTTCCTGGTTCTGTAAAATATTCTAACGTTATACTATTATGATGTGTTATTGTATTTTGTTTTTGTATGATTTATTTTACTTGTCGGTTAACTGTTTTAAATGCATTTTCCACAATTTTTTTCCCAAAACGCTGTGTTTTTAAAAATGGTAGTGCATCAGATGCTGGGTTGTATATTTTTATGTGTAACGACATTATATTTTATTATGATGTTTTTTTTGGTTGCATAGCTTTGTTTGTATTTTTGTAATTTGAAAGTTGTTCGTTTATTGGTTATTGTATAATGTTTGTGTGGCTTGGTATGTACATGGTTTGTTTTTTTTATGCGGCAGAGTTGGTTTTTGGCTAATTCGTTTTGAGTTATGGAGGTTCAGGTTTGTTTTCTTTGTATCGTATATTTTATTAGTGTGTGTTAGTATGGTGTATTTTTACGATTGTATTTTTGACTTTTATTGTTTCTGTGAAGGGAATTGGAGAATGAGCACGTCTGTGTAGTGTGTCGTTCAGACGACTAATTTCTCAACTAAGCCGGGCTTATCTTCCGGAACGTATTATCTGTTGGATGCGTTTGCATTTACGTGTAAGTATTATATTTGTTTTTTCATATTTTTGAATGAATTATTAGTTGAATGTTAGACATTGGTTTTTATGCATTTGTATCTGTAATTCCTTTTTATATTTGCTCGGTAAACAACATTAGTAGTGTTTTGGTGATTTTGGTGCGGAGTGTTAAGGTTAAGATGTATTTGTGTATGTTATTTTTAAGTAGAAGTTCGTAGTTGTTATCATACCTGGGTCATTCCTTTTCTTTCGCTCGATATATATAACGTCTTCTGCCATTTTTACCCATGTTTTTTCGTAAACAATCTCGGGCCTAGACATGCTACCCGTCATAAGTAGCATCACATAAAAAGACCGCAAGTAATTTCCAGTACCCCAGTGACTGGCTTCCAACAAACCGTCTATATATTCCTTGTCATCTTCCAACAGACCGCGTGCTTGACATGCCTCTTTATATGTTGGGTAAACAACACCATCATACTCCTTAAAATCTTTCCAATCTTTTGGTCCCCGAACCTTGTTTAGCAATACTCTTAAGTAGAACATTTCTCCGAAAGAAGGTGGTACATGATGTACGCGTCCAATACACGTGCCTTTTTTCCTAGGAACCCATATCCTTTCTTCTTGCTTCCATACATAATGTTCTGGAAACTCATGGTAAAGAAGTTTTTGAGCTTTTGTGTCAATTTTGTTTCGTTCCATCCACGCGACAAACTTTGTTTCATTGACAGAAGCCTTTTCCAATGCAAAATCAATGCTTTCTGTTGCCTCAAATATAACAGATTGCTCTCCTTGTAAGTGAAAAGGTAATATTTCTACAGGTGGGAACCTGTAGTGTATGTCAAAGCCATAGATCCTCCACGCTGCTTTGCACGCCGACAGATATCTACAAAGTAATAATCTTTGATTTCATCCACATCTTCATCTTCAAGTGCCATTGTTGCTCGTCCGTCCCCTTGTTAATATATTTGAATAGATATTTTATGGAACCCACTTGGTTGCACCACTCGACGTTAATATGTGATTGAAAACGTCGCAGTAAGCCTGGATTGTAGGGTACAACATATCCGTTATGCAAATCGATCCCGCTTTTTTTTTATTGTGGTACCGTCATTTCTTCTTTTATAAATTGCATATCTAGACTCATCAATGAAAGTTTTATCGTTAAACTCCTTTGGGAATTTTTTGGTACATTTTTTTTACCGTGCACGGGCAGGTGGGTCTATCTGGACCACATGGACCGTGGATCATGTGTTCGGTAACAATTTTATAAAGTTCGATCTTCATTTTTTCCGTATCTCGATGAAATAAACCGATCGATGTGTGCTGGATATTTCATTTTGTATTCTTCTTCCAGAAATAGCAAAATGTGAGCATGAGGGAGGTCTCTCTTTTGAAATTCAATGGTGTAGACAGCTGCGGGAATAACATAATGTCAGTAATAGTTTTGAAATTCACTGGTGTAGACAGCTGCGGAAATAACACAATTTCAGTGATAGTAGAGACTTTAGCATTAATTACACTGTGTTTTTTTTTAAGAAAGTTTAGAAATGTAAGAACCTGCTTTTAGCCGGCCGAAATAATGTTTGTCTTTGAATTCTCTCATCATGGTGTCTAACTTTTGCTTAAAAACACGTGTTATCACATCCGCCTGTCTCGATTTCAATCCTTTTTCCGCAAGAAAATGTTCAATCTCGGGCCAATTTGGGTTGCATGTGAATGTTATGAAGAGATCCGGATATCCATAAACCTTGCAAATTGTCAATGCTTCTAGGAAATTTTTCATCATATATCTTGGGCTTCCTGTGAAAGAGGATGGCAACACAACTTTTTTCCCTCTCAACTTAACTCCCGAAGTTTTCATCTTCGGATAACTTTGCTAATTTGGAGTATGTCTCGCACCTTAGATCTTTTTGTGGTTTTGATGAATGACATCCTTTCGATTCAACCATCGTGTATGCGCCTACAATAAACTGTTGGCATATGCATTCAGAACCGTTGAGAAAGCACCTGGTCTTTCTTGCAATCGATATGCAAAATATTCCTTCATTGTAACTCTTGTTTTTTTTGTTTGTCGGTGTTCTGTCAGTGATACCAAAGTGGTATATGTCTGTTCGATAACCATCTTCAGCGCACGGAAACAACAATGGGTATTGAGTGCAAGATATGATGGATGTAGCTCACTTATTCGCTTCAGTCAGCTTCTTTCATGTGCAAGATGATGTCTCTTTGATTTGTTGTAGAGTCAAAATCTCCTACAATTAGTGCCGCCACCTCCGTAGCAGTTGGAAGGTTATAATTTCTTCCGCCGCTCTCTAGTGCCAATAAGTCGTAATTTAAAGTTATTTTGTTCAGTTGCTTTTTGAAAACTTTCGCCAGCCATGCAGAAATGACCAACCAATGGGTTAATGCCATCTAGCATGTCTCAGAATCAACTGTTAGTTGGTGGTCCAAAGATATGGTTGGTTGAGGATGTCTCTTCGTATTTGCTGTATTTGACATTTAAAATAACCATAATATAATAATAATTTATTTTAACGTTAAATAAATTATTTTTTGAAATACGTATGAAATAATTGGATACGAAAACATGTCCATTCATTCGTACATACCTGACACCGTTAATCCTATGTTGTATCTCATTTTCTGGATCATAAATATATTGTTGGGCAAACGTTGGTGGTTTTCCTTGCTTAGGTAACAAAGTACCTATTTGATGGTAATTTTGCCCTTGTATCCTATAGCAATATGGTCCACGACCATCGCTGATCACATGTCTTGTTTGGCGCCCATAGAGGTGAATGAGAACATGGCGTTATATCGCCGGATATTCTCAATGAACGTTTGGCTTTTTGGATGGTCACCGCTAAGAAGATCCATCAACAACTTTGGTGGTGCCTGCACTTCCTCTCCTAATGTTACTTTTCCTCTGCTACAACAAAGCGAATACGGATCAGCTGTTGAATGTGTGTTGCCTATCATACTCTCAGCGTGCCATAATAGTGCGCTACATGATGCACATCGGAAAGTTGCATCTCCGTGATCTATGTAATCTGACAATAAGAGTTACTCAAACAATAAACGTTAATATTAAATATGTGTAAACAATGTTATGATGTGTGTTGCAATTAAAAATATAGTGTTTCTACCGTTTGAAATTCCAGCAAATGAATCTCTCTGTATGACACGTTTAGTATTTATGTTTGTTCCACTCAACACTTGATCATGAGATGTTTTTTGTCTTACAACTTTGGTTTTGTCTTTTAGTCTTTGGGACTTGCGCTTTGACGAATATCTAACCGGTTGATAATCTTCTTGATACGTTAATGTTTGAATTGTTGCTGCACATTAAAAGGTTTTTTAATTTTGGTTTTTTGTTTAAAATATTTATAATTGTTTGCGGATAGTTTTACATATTATAAACCTGATTGGGTTTTGTTTTTGGGGGCATCCCTTGGTCAAGGTGTTGCAGTGACTTCTTCGTTTGTTGTACCTGCATATGTTGGTGACTCTTATTAACAATATACAATATTGTTAAATTATTTTGATGTTATTAAAAATTGGAATTTACTTACCTGTTCTTGTCTTTTTCGTTGGAGGCGTGTCCATGGTAACAGGAAGTAAGTCATCGTTGTTAGCTGGCATAAGTATAATGGATTAATTTTTGACCATATATTAGTTAAGAAAATACATGGAATAATTAAACTGTGAATATGTTTATGTTTGTTTACTTACTTGAAGGAGCGGAGTATGATGTATGTTTGTTAGGCTTTCTCCCTGCTTCTACTACGAAATTAGCGATCATTACTGTCAACTGTTATATTTGAGCATTTAGTTTCTATAATTTGTGCAGTTTTGTAAACAGATGTATTTATTTTCCAATATCAGTGTACCTGGTTGGTTTGGATACTTTGAAGGCTGTAGCGTTGAAAGTGGTCCGTTGCTTGTATGTTTAGGTTGTGGTAATGGCTCCTCAGAGACACTTGCAGGTAACGATGATGAAGCAGAAGATGATTTATGTTTGTTAGCCTTTCTACCTGGTCTTTGAATTATTATATCATTACTGCCTCCTGTTATATTCTGAAAATTAGTTGCTGTTTTTTCTGCAGTTATGTAAACATATATATTTACTTTACAATATATGCGTACCTTGTTTGTTTGGATACTGTGGAAGCCGTGCTGTTGATTGTGTTGCGGTAGTTGTTTGTTTTGTTGGTGCTAGTTGCTCATCAGAGACACTTGTGGTTTCAAATGAAGAATAACAATATGATGTATGTTTACTAGTCTTTCGACCTGGTCTATGAATTTCTACATATTTACTGTCCACTGTTATAAGTAAACAGTTAGTTTTTGTGTTTTCCGCAGTTACGTAAACAAATTTATTTATTTTCGAATATCAGTGTACCTGGGTCGATTAGATACGCATGAGGCCGTCCTTTTGGTTTTGCTGTTCTCGCTATATTTTTTGTTGCGGGTACTTGCTCCTCAGACACACTTGCAGGTTCAAATTCCTCCATTATTTTTGTTTTAAACCTAGTTCATATGCTGTAGAAAATTAAGTTTTTGTGGCTGTTTATATTTAATGGATAAGTGATATTATTTTTGTATGATAATCTTTTGTTAAATTTGTTTTTAAAAATTATTCTGATTAACATAACAATATAAAGTAACTAAATAATTACTTTTAATAGATAATTATATTTTATTATCTGTTGATTATCATAATTGGATATATAATATTTTTTTATACTTCATATGACCAAATAATTGATTTGCAATAGCGTTTGTCATGAAAAGAACCTACAACTTCGATATCTTCCCGTGTAAGTTCTGAAATAACAAAATACACTGAACACATTGTTTTTCAGAATATCAACTCTTTTTTACTGAGCTACTTAATTGAAAGTAATATCGTATAGCATAGTGGTCTTTTTAAGTAATTTTGTTTGTCTTTTAGTTTGATGTTTTTGCAAATCAATTTCGGATTACCAATTCGATATCTTCCCGTGTAAGTTCTGAAATAACAAAATACACAGAACACATTGTTTTTCAGAATATCATCTCTTTTTTACTGAGCTACTTAATCGAAAGTAATATCGTATAGCATAGTGGTCTTTTTAAGTAATTTTGTTTGTCTTTTAGTTTGATGTTTTTGCAAATCAATTTCGGATTACCAAATCTTTAAAAGCTTTGTAAATAATTAATTCAATTTGAATGTACGCAAACAAAATCTGGTGAATATGTTTGTTTCTGTTCCTTAATACAAAAAGAACAAAAACACAGAGACTTGTAGAATGGTATTAAAATTTTGAAGTATGTAATTCTTCAGAATATAAATAATTGAAAACATTATAATAAAAGTGAAATTTTATTATTAACCAAACATTATTTATCACAATTGATTGTTGTATCAAAAGAATCAACTTTAATTATTCGAAATAATAAATCCTAAAGAAACATAAAACTTGTAGAATGTTGGTATGTAATTTTAAAAATCATCATCGGTGTTGGAGTCATCAGTTGTTTCATAGCCCATAGAAGTGTCGTTTATGAAGCTGTCATCATAATCTCGACTGGATACTGATCTTTTACTGTATGCATCCGAATCAACTTCCCAAGCTTCATCATCGAAATAGCTGTTATAGGCATGTTCACTATTAACCATTCCATCAACATCAACCATATCAGACCACATGTCTTTTAATGTATTCATTGTATTCAAGGGATTCATTGTGACCTTCATCTATCGCTGTATATTTTGAGTCACCTGTAAATTTCACATACCATAAAACATCAGCATGATTATACGCTATATAATTCCTGTTTAAGTTACAATTCTTCATTAGATTTACAATCGAATGAAACCTGTGAAAGAATCTTCTTTGATATCTTCATCTAGGATACTATATCTGGGTTTGCTGTTATCTAAATCATAAAAAGGCTCATCCAGATCATTGATGTTGACCCAAACACCATCTTCAGAATTGGTTCTGTTGCTAACGTATTCGTCATCTGTGTCTTCATCACATAGCATATACTTGTGGTGTTTTGCAACATTAGAGGCTTCACTTCTTTTTGTTCGCTTAAACTTGATTGGTGTTTCATCATCAGATTCCTAGTGTGTAAGAAACAAAAATTATGTACATGTTTATTGTACAAATATATGTGTTTATTGTTTTTAAAAACATAAATTTATTTGTGAAACAAATACCATTGTGTCAGCAAATTGGGTTGTGTTGGAATAATTTTTTGTTTTTTTATGTGTCTTTATGTCATTATCAGTGAATTTCATTCCATTATAAACCTTGTTGCTTCCATTCTTGTGATTGCTGCTGAATCTTTGTCTTTTTCGTAACGCCGGAGAAGGCTGCAAACATGTATCAAGTTAAATTTGTTTGTGTTTATAAACTGTGTTGAATAACTTACAGAGCATACTCTTTGTACATCTTCATCATCTGGTAAAACAATGATTTTTGTGTCCTCCTTCGATAAATCTGTAGGTGTAGGCTGCAATTATTTATAAGTGTTTCAGTATTAATGTTTAAGGTATTACAGAAGATACAACTTAAATTTGTAAATCATACCTCTTCATCATCTGATATAAGAATGACAGAGATGTCGTTGTCTTCAACATGGAAAGAGGTAACATCTGTGTGTGCTTTTTTAAAAGATACACCAATTTTTTTTTCATTATTCTGCAATAATTTACCGGGTGTAGGTTGCGATTATGTTTAAGTATTACAGGAATTATTTGTATTCATTACAAAGTATACAACTTGAAATTTTAAATCATACCTCTTCATCATCTGAGATCACAATAACTGAGATGTTATGCAGTTCATTGGCTGAAGATGTTGCAGGGTTTTCCGTTGATTTTCCACTTGCCATTGTTTGTCTTTTCAGAACTCACGTATTCAATATTTAGGTTGTAAAGTGTAATCTATGGCTTTATTTATAGCCTCTTAAGATAAACTTTACTTAGTAACCAATTTGTTTCCTAGTATAGTTACACTAAAATTACAGATTATCTAAATATTCTGTTTATATATTAGGAATGAAGATAAATATTATTATTATTATTATTATTATTATTATTATTATTATTATTATTATTATTATTATTATTATTATTATTATTATTATTATTATTTTTTTTTAAATTTTCTAGATTATTTACGTTTTTATTTATTATATTTTAATAAAAAAAATATGTAATTATATTGTTGCTTGTCTACTATCATCTGTGTTCCAAAAGTTTTTTAAAAATAATAAGTATTAATTGGTAAACTGATCTATTTGTCAGTTACAAATGGCTTTTGAAATGCTCATTTGTCAAACAATTGTTATGTGCAGCAGAACCTGGTTATCTAAACATAATAAACAACATTGTTTTGTTTATACTTTTTTATGGTATGCTGATTTCCAACAGTTATATCTATAGTCTTATGATTGAAATTTCCTACTCCTGCTTGCACGCTTTGCATAGTCAGATGAGATTCTTTTGTGAACGTGGGTGTGCTGTTGATAGTGCCAACTTTGTTTCATTTATTTTATGTATAAATTAATTCTTTATGATTTGTGGATGTTTGTGTGTTTTTATGTGTTCTTGACAATCTTTTTCCAAACATGTCGCACTTTGATTGCCTTGCTGAACTTGGATTGGCATGTCATAGCCATGTTTTGCAAGATCAGATGGTTTTGTACTTTGAAAGGGAGGTGCTTGCTGCACGCGAATGGGAAAGCATGCTACGTGGTCGTTATTTTGACATTGGAGCGCGCGTGGCATATTTAGAAAACCTCATTCAAGAGGTTTTGCAGCAACGCGATAGCTTGGTTGTTCGTAATTCAGTGAGATTTTTGAGACAGGTTCAGGCTCGCTTACGTTCTAATCAGACTGCATTTCAGAGTTTGTTATGTGAAGCCCATGTTGCGATACGTGATGCTGCTGGGTATATCAATAGTATTCGATCTTTATGATGTTTGTTTATGTGTATTTTTTGGTTGTTGTAATTGCTCTATTAGTTGTTCAAGTTAATGTTTCGTATGTGTTTGTAATCGTTATGTGTCACAAATGTATCCGTTCGATTTCCCTTTAATAAAACTTAGTCTTTGTGGTTGTTATCATCTATCGATACAATTATTAACAATGACCATACCTAGAACCTCATTATAATCATGTAATAAGTTTTATTCTTAAAAAATTTTACACCAAAAAAATTTCACAACAAATCGAAAAAAGGGAGTTAGGGAATTCTTGGGCAAGCAAGGCTCGAACCAAAGACTTCAACCCACTCTTCCTGTTTACACACAATCTCAACCATCAGCGCCCTTGGGTCTTTTTCGTTTAGTATTGCAACATTTAATAAGCTAAGTATTTTTAGCAAGGCTCGAACCAAAGACTTCAACCCACTCTTCCTGTTTACACACACAATCTCAACCATCAGCGCCCTTGGGTCTTTTTCGTTTAGTATTGCAACACTTAATAAGCTAAGTATTTTTTTAAGCTTATTTAGCTTATAAGCTCAATAGAAACTTATTCGAAGTTGGGATTTCAGAAAGTAGTATTTTTCAAAAATAAGTATTTCTCAAAATTATTCTAAGGAAAAGTTTGTCATTTTTCCAATTTCTTTTTTTATTTATTTTCATTTAATCTATATATTTTAGGTTTTAATTAATAATAAATAAATAAAAACTAAAAAAAATATATTGTTTTTTTACAAAATTTTATTTTCTCGAATTGTTCATTTTAAAATTATATTTACGTACGTAGGGTTTTTCAAGCAATTTTCATACTTAGGATCGATATTTTTGATCAACTTGCGTGTTTTTACCTTATAGTGTCTTTCACTGGTTGGTAATTTTGAATAAGTTATTTTCTTGCGTATTTACCTTATTGTAACTATTTTATGCATATTTTATTTAAATTATTCATATTTTCTAGTATTTGAATATTAACATCAATCTTAAATTACATTTTTTTTGGTTTGTAAAAATTTAAAAATAAATTTATTTCAAGTTTAAAACATATGGGAAAGTAGTTTTCTAATATCATGCAAACTCAATTGAATTTGAAAAAACTTATATTCTTTGGATAATATGTCAACTTTTTAAATAATTTAGTATTTATCAATAAAAGTGCAACTACCTACAATTAAATTCTATTTTGGCTACAAAATCTTCTAAAAGATTTTATGCAACATATATTGCACTATAGTATCTACTCCCTACAATTTTTTTTTGGTTTCCTTGTTCCATACATCGAGGTATCCTTATTAAAGCTTCAAGTATCACATTGTAAGCTAATCATCATTGTAACCTACTCATTCATCCTTTCGCCATCAAGTAAAGTTGCAGATCTCCATTAGAAGTGTAAGTTTTTAGTTTTTGTTTATGAAAAATAAACCGTTTTATTGCTTTAAGATTCATCAAACGTATATGGTGGTTGTAAAAATCTGTTTACAAACTCATCGTAGGTTGCATGTGTTGTTTTTAGTAAGGGGCTATTGACAATAACAATATGATTGTTAGATATAATCATATTGTTATTGTTAGAATAGCCCCTATTCTAACATGTTAGAAATGCCCAGATTTTTACAAATCATATTGTTTTTAGTAAGGGGCTTTAAGATTCATCAAACGTATATGTGTTATTCCCTATTCACTATTGTTAAAAAAGGACAATTAAGTACTTAAAGCAATTTAACAGTGAATAATGACTGAAGTTAACATAAGTAAAACACACAGAGTAATTTTCAACATCATATTCTTATTAGAAATAAATCAAAAGAATACGTTACCCAAGTACTTACGGAATAGTACTTAGGATTGAAATGAAAAAGTTTGGGTGACTCCTCTCTAAGCTCAGGATAAGTCTGAGCACAACTCTTAGAACCCACTGAGCTAGCTCAAGGATAAAGTTGTATTTGGAGGAGTGAAAAGTTGGCTTGTGTGTGTGTGTTTTTACAATTCACAAGCTTAAACTTTTCACTCATTCTCTTATGCTATTTATACAAGTATGATTATTAACTTTATCCTAGAAGATAAAAACATGGATCACAGCAAACACGAATATTGATATATATTCTACGTTCAATCTTTCTATAGTAAGGCTGGCGAAGCTTCTTTCCTTGATAGAGAATCGCGCTACTATAAATGGGAAGATATGATCTTGATAGATTGAGACTGTGTATAGACTTGATAAACACTTGAGGGACTTAGTTTTATCTGGGTAAAACTTTCCCGCCTAATCCAGCTCATTCTTCAGCCTTTAAAGTCTTCAGTCTCTTCTTCGTTTGTCTTCGCTTAACAGTGTGGAGAGGAGTCGAAGGGATTCAGTGAGTTATTGTCATCACTCACTTAATCCACTATCTTCTTCTTGACTTAGTCTTCACCCTTTAAGTTCCGCCTTGCAGAGTGGAGAAGCTCCTTCTTCGCCTCATACTAAGTGTCCTGAAGATAGCTCACTGAGAGACTATGCGCTCAGTGACCTGATTGTGTTTAACAGATTAAATACTTAGGATATTTCTATTCAAATCCTAGTTTAAGGGGTTTGGGTATTTACTGAACCCAACAGTCTCCCCTATTTGGATATACAAATAGCCTAAGTGTTTGATTAGTGTAAGTGAGCAAAAAGGCTTCTTCTTACACTGAATGTACTAATGAATACAATAAGGAACATTTGAGTAATTTGACAAGAACATGCATCTTTTATTGATCATATTACATATTTCCTATCACTAGTACAAAAGGATAAAATGATGTCAGTCCGATGGATACCCAAAGCTTCGAGCTTCACTTTCTTGGTGATGAGTGTTTCCCTGTCAGGATGGTCTCTTATCTTTGCATTCAGGTCTTGACAGAACCTGATGTTTGCTGGGGATTGGATCTGAGAGGCCACTAGTATATAGCTGATCATTGCAGCTACACCAGCCTGATCAATATCACTCCATCTTTGAAATGCTTGGTTTCCATAGACATCAATGTGGAATAGCCCTCTTTCAGGCTCTTCAATCACCAAACAGTTCACAAATTTGACACTCTCAGGCAGCTCTCTGTTGCATTCTAGGCCAGGCACTTTGATTTCAGTGGAGACTCAACTCTTTTCCTTTTTCCAGTGGAAGCTTGTGGTTGAGATCCTGAGGTGCAGTCAAGCAGCCTGAATTCCCATTGGCTGGTGCATCCCTCAGCCTTTCATATCTTTTGCTGAGCATTTTCATCAGATCCTTGACCACCTTGTTTTGATTCTTTTCAATAATTGGACCAAGTTCATCGAGTTCAGTGATCCCAAAGTCGTGAATTTTAGGGATCATGAATCTCGAAATGTCTCTTATCATCCCCTCTGTAGACATTCATTGCCAGTGGTTTGGTATTGGGGATGATTTTAACATCAGTGATTCTTTCAGGCTTCCTTAGGCTTGTCATTGTCCGTGTAATGATCAATCCTTTCTAGCCTGAGCTCGTACTTTCCTTTCTTTGCTTCATACCGCTTTCTCATTGCAGTCATTTGAGCAGCCTGAGCAGCCTTGAACTTTTGTCCCGCCTGACCCTTTGAAGCTTGCTCGCATCTAGTCCCATGTTCTCAGCTTCTTCGGCGACAACCTTAGCCCATGCTTCCCTGCTCATTTTCTCTTCCTCAGCTAGTTTCAATCTTCTTTCTTCTTTAGCAAGATGTTTACTTAGCTGATCTGGTGTGAGCAGGTATTCAGTGTCACCGATTTTATAGGGAATCTTCTCAGCTCAGCAGCTTGTCATTATGCCTTGCCTTTGTCCTGACCTGAGGAAGATGATGCGATCAAAGGAGGTGTAGTTGTCATGATAGGTGGTGTGACTACTATCAGTGTTGTTAATGTTGGTGGTGGGACTGATGAGATTGGTATTGGCTAGTCCTGGTGCATATGATGTAGGAGCAACTGAGACTGGTGGTGTTTGCTCCCCCTCAGTGTGAAGAGGAGTTTCTTCAGCAGTATTCTCCCCTCAACTGCTGCCGGAGTGTCAGTGAGGGCAAGAGTTGTGTTGGTGCTGAGGGGACGGAGCAGCTTGACCCTTGAAGGCCTATAGATTTCAGTCATCATAGCCTTAATCTCTGCGTGTCTGTCTGAATGCCAGTGACCTTTGCATCCAAGTTAGCCTGAGAAAGCTCCAAGGCAGTCATCCGGGGACCAAGATTCCAGGCCAGGGGAAGAGGATACCCGAGCCATGGTCGCCACCTGTGTATTCAGAGAGTCCATTGTAGCTTGAAGAGACTGGACTGATGATGGAAGACCCTGAACATGTGCAGATTTGAGCAGATCTAACAGTTCAGTAAGGCGTGAAGATTGTTGCAAGTATGCCTCAGTAGCCTTTAGCACTTGAGTTTAAGAGCTGGGTCTTCTCCGACAAACTCCTTGATTTCATCGATCTTTGTGCCAGCATCCTGAAGGTGCCTTAAGAAGTTAGCCATATTTTCATCCAGTCGGTGAATTTGGTCATACATCAAGTCCCTGTGCTCATGAACATTTTCATCGAAGCCCTGTATCTCTGCTTTTAAATCTGCATAACTTGCAGCAGCCTCAGTATGTTTTTCCCACAATGTTTTAGTAACCCCTGAGTATAGCTTCCTTGAAGCCCTGGTGATCCACTGAGCCAACTGCCTTTCAGTGAGGGAAGAACATTGTCAAACTCTTTGAATTCATCAGAGCTTGAGGAGGATTCAAAAGCATGATCATCAAGTTGGAATGGGATTCAGTATGCTCCTTTGGATCAGGCTGAGGCTCTTGTTCAGATTGAACCTCAGCGTCCATTTCTTCTCTAGCTGATAAAATTTCATCTTCAGTTTCAGCAAGATCATCCTCTGAGAATAGAATACCAGTGACATCAGCAATAGTGAGCAAGGGGTTGGTGATGGGTTCCATATCAGCGGGTGGTATATATCCCTTTAAGTCTTTGTCCCCCGCTGACCCCTCGACACTGTGGGAGTTTCCCAGTGCCTTCTCCGAGTCAGGATTGGCTTTGGGTTCGTATCGGCGGGTTGTTTCTTTCCTCCGAGTCTTTGTCCCCTGTGACCCCTGAGACACCGTGGGTGTTTCCCGTGCCTTTGGCGAAGTCAGTGATTGTTGTATCCCTATCATTGTGGTTGTTGTTTCCCCTGAGTCTTTGGGATCGATCGCTGTGCCTTCAGACAAAGACTTGGATTTGTTAATGTCATCATCAAGCGTGGTGGAAGGCGCTCCCCTACCAGCGGGTTGTTTGTTTCCCTCTGGATCTTGGGAGTAGTAGGTGTGACCAAGGGCACCGACTGTGATGTATCGTGTCCTTCGCTGTCACGGGGTGGTTGTTGCCCGGTCAGTGGGTGTCTGTTTAGTCTTGGGCTTAATGTGCCTCTTACGCTGTGCTCCTGAAGCCTCAGGCCCCGAGACTTTGGTTTAGTTTTAGTCCCGGGTCTGAGACTTCCCCTTTTCTTTTAGGAGCAGTGGTTTGGAGACACTGATCCACTTTGATTGTTTACAAAGAATCATGTGGGCCGTCAATTCAATGGGAGTGACAAGGGATGGGTCCTTTGAAAATTTGATGGGCTCAGGATGCCACGTAAATTTCCAAATTTTTCATCCTGAGTATAATTTGAACCCAGTAACGATTGCAAAGGACAAGAAACAAACCTAGGATACGAAACGTACTTCGTCCTAGTTTTGCTCTGTAGCTTCGTTACAAGATCACTGTAAATGATCTCCCCTATGTCGACAGTGACCCCATTCATCAAGCAAGATGCCATCATCAACTGAATAGAGTTAATTTGTTCAGTGGATGAGTGGTTCCTCCGCGAGGACCTGAATCACAAAAGTGAAGAGGATCCTCCAAGCCACGGGGAATGAGCTTTTAGTAACTGGGGTCTTGTCCAAAAAAGTTGGATCTAAAACAATTTGCTTTAACCCATCCTTCACTGTGGAGGGTTCAGGATGGGCGACATAAGTACCTTTGTTATAATCTAACCCTGTTGAAGTGCAAAATGTTTTGTAATCCAGGGTGTATTGTTGCCCCCCATTAAGACTGAATCTGATGAGATACTCCCCGAGTGGTCTAAGGTTATTCTCATCAGTAGAAGGTGTCGGGTCAGAGGCTTTAGCTGTAGCCCAAAATTCCCTGAGGTAGTTTGGGTACAGTACTGAGGAACATTTTACAAAGGCCGTTTTGAGTGGGCAGAATAAAAAATTTTATAATGTCTTTATAGGTTGGGACACTTTCAGGGTATTCAAAATTTCCTATGACATTATTTGTTTTAAATTCAACGTTAGTAAGATCCCTACCCATGAGAAGCAAACTGGAGAGATTGTGTTCTAGCCATTTCTATTAAAAAAGATTTTAGGGTAAAAAAAATGTTTTGACTAGAACAATCAAAGTATTTGGATCTCTCAAGTTTGTGATGAAAAACTTTTGTAAATGTTTACAAGGAGGGTTTTCCAAAAGAGTTTTTGAAGATTTTGAGAACACACAAAGTTTTTGGATTTGAGAAAGGATTTTGACAGAGTTTAGTTGCAGAAAAATAATTTGTGTGTGTTTTGTGGTTTTTGAAGAGGGTATTTATAGAGAAGTGAGAGGGTGGTTTTTGTATAAATGTGGATATGTAAAGAGCATTTTTGAAATCGTTTGATATTCCACATTTAATGCCACCCACCACTTCACGCAGTAAAATCCAGTCTTTCAAGGAAAAGTTGCAATGCACAGTAAAAGTGCACTTTAGCAGTAATAAAATATCCATAGGATATTTTATGTGAGAGAAGGCATTTAATGCCAAGTGGGGTGAGGTAAATGATGATACTCCTGACATTAAGACATGTATTCCTATATTAAATTGGTGGGATTACCAACCTAGGACATTTAAGTAACTAATACTTGGAGCATTTAGTTACTCATTCAATGCTTTCTGTCAGGGACCCTAAGTGAGTCTTACTCATTCAGTGAGAGGTTTGTTTTGGATGTTCAGGGAGAATGAACCATTTCATGATCTTATCTGAGATTGGTTTTCGATACCCCTGACTTTCAATGTCAAGCATTCCCAATTCAGCTTTCAGTCTCCTGAAGGTAGGTTCATCCAAGGGTTTTGTGAAGATATCAGCCAGTTGATATTCAGTAGGGATGAAATGAAGTTCAATGTCACCTTTCATTATGTGATCCCCTGATGAAGTGATATCTGATATCAATGTGTTTGGTTCTTTGGTGGAGGACATGGTTGTTGGAGATTGCAATAGCACTGGTATTATCACGGAAGATGGGCACCATTTTGTAATGGATGTTATAGTCCCTGAGTTGACTTTTCATCCATAATACATTGGCACAACATCCTGCTGCAGCTACATATTCAGCTTCAACTGAGGACATAACCACTGATTGTTGCTTTTAGCACTCCAACAAACTAGTTTTCCTCCTAGAAATTGACAGGACCCTCGAGGTACTTTTTTTCTGTCCATGTTGCAACCAGATAATCAGAATCAGAGTAACCCTTGAGATCAAACCCTGAGCATCTTGGATAATAGAGTCTAAGGCTAGGGGTTCCCTTCAGGTACCTGAGTATTCTTTTGGATGCAGTGAGATGGGATTCTTTAGGATTGGACTGATATCTTGCTATTAGACAGACCGAGAATTGGATATCCTGGTCTAGAAGCGCAGTTAGATACATCAGTGAGCCTACAATCCCTCGAAATGAGTTTGATTGACTGATTTGCCAGTGAGATCAGGCCCAAGGTTGTTAGGTGGGACCATTGGAGTTTTCACCGAGGCACAAATGATATCTCATATTTTTCAAGAGATTCCCTGGTATATTTCTCTTGACTGATGGATATTCCTTTGTCAGTTTGTTCGCGATTTGTAGTCCAAGAAAGTATGTGAGTTCCCCCATCATGCTCATTTCAAACTTTTTAGTCATCAGTTTTTCAAACTGTTTGCAAAGTTTGTAGTTTGTTGAGCCAAAGATGATGTCATCAACATACACTTGGACTAGAATCACATCCTGTTGAGTTCTATAGACAAACAGTGTGTTGTCTATCTTTCCTCTGACAAACTTGTTTTGTATCAGGAAGGCCGAGAGAGTTTCATACCATGCCCTGGGAGCTTGTTTAAGTCCATAAAGAGCTTTGTCAAGCTTGCAGACATAGTAAGGGAATTCACTACTCTCAAAGCCTGGAGGTTGCTGAACATATACATCTTCCTTGAGATCACCATTTAAGAATGCACTTTTAACATCCATTTGGTAGACCCTGAAGTTCATGTATGTTGCATATGCAAGAAAGATCCTGATGGCTTCCATTCTTGCAACAGGAGCAAATGTTTCATCATAGTCAATGCCTTCTTGTTGACTGTAACCTTTGGCTACAAATCTGGCTTTGTTTTTAATGACATTGCCGTTTCATCGGCTTTTGTTTCTAAAACCCACTTCATTCCTATGACGACTACATCCCGAGGACATTTGATCAAGGTCATGACCTTATTTTTATCAAACTGTTGCAGTTCTTCTTGCATAGCCTGAACCCAGCTTGGGTATTTTAGAGCCTCATTGACACTTTTGGGTTCTATTTCTGATAGGTAATCAGGGTAGCAGATAGACATTCATTGGTTGAAGCTGCAGTTAAGTTAGCAGCCATGCTTCTAGTGAGCATTCCCTCAGTGGGTTCACCAATGATGTTTACAAGCTCAATGTCCTGAGATCTTGTCCACTTACTTTGTGGTCTAGGATCTGAGCTTAAAGATGTCACCGGGAGTTCAGTGTGAGTTCGTGCAAGAACCACAAGATCATTTAGATCATCTGTCGAGGTGACTTGTTCTAGTAGAGGTTCTTGAGTTATAGGATCCTGATCATATGGATCAGTGTTACCTAACCCAGTAGGGACAGACCGATTATCAATGAATTTATACCGATAGTTGGTTGAGACAGGTTGAGAGATAAGACATAATATGAGATGTCAGCATCAGCTTGGTATGAGGAATTGGTTTCAGTGTTGTATTCATCAGAGGATATCTTGATGAGTTATCAATTCCAATTTCTTCACTGAAGTGTTGGTGAATCTGATGCTTTCTATACTTTCATCAAAGGTGACATGTAGGTTTCCTAAACTTGTTGTCTCCTTGTGTTAAATACCCTGAAGGATTTGGAGATCAGTGAGTAACCTAGAAAGTATCCATCATCAACTTTAGCATCGAACTTGCCTAGATGATCCTTGTGGTTATGAATAAACACAGGACATCCAAACACATGGAAGTAGCTGATGTCAGGAAGTCTACCTTTGAATATCTCATATGGGGTTTTATTATGTCTTTTGACAATGATTGATCTGTTTTGAGTGTAACCGGTCTGTTTTAACGCTTCGTAAATGCTTTGAAAGAGCTGAGCCATTTAACATGGTTCTTGCAGCCTCAATGAGAGTTCTGTTCTTCCTTTCAGCTACCCCATTTTGTTTAGGGGTATAAGGAGATGAAAATTTTTGGGAGATTCCCTTCTCATCACAGAAACTCTCAAGCTCAGCATTTCTAAATTCAGTACCATTGTCAGTTCTGATTTGTTTCACCGTAATGTCATTCTGGTTTTCAATGTTCCTGATAAATGACATTATAGTATCAGCTGCCTGACTCTTTTTGGAAAGAAAGTATACCCAAGTGTATCTTGAATACTCATCAACAATGACAAGTGTATACTTCTCATTATGGATTGATCTAGGACCTGACCTGTCCAAAGAGATCCATATGCAAGAGGTGAAGGCAGCTTTTGATAGAGAAGTTTTGCTTGGTTTTGAAAGATGCTCTTTTATGTTTGCCTTTTTCACAGGCTGAGCATGGTTTATCTTTTGCAAAAACCAGTGATGGTAAGCCAAGGACCTTGTTTTTTTTTCCAAGTTGTTGATGTTTTTGAAGTTTAAGTGTGAGAGTCTCTTGTGCCACAGCCAGTTGATAGTTTCAATGGCTTTGGCAAAGAGACAGGTTCCATCTTTAGAGAGAGTTGACATGTCTAAGACACAAACATCGTCTCTCCTGGGAGCAATCAACACAACTTCCTTATTGGCATTGAAAATGATACCTTGTTTGTCATTGAATTGTACAATGTACTTAGCATCACATAGCCGACTGACACTGATGAGATTGTATTTGAGACCATTGACATAAGCAATCCTAGAGAAAACTATTCCATTACAGTTTACTGAACCATAACCTTCAATGGGACATGATGAGTTATCACCAAACACTACCTTTGGCCCTGGTTCCTTTACATACTTGTGTAGATATTCCTTCACACCAGTCATACTTCTTGAACATCCACTGTCTAGATGCCAGATAGGTTCCTTGGCATGCCTCTGCACAAGTAGTAAACTAAATTAGTTTCTCTTCGTAACCCACTTACTAGTGGGTTTGGGTCTCATGGTCTCTTTGAATTGAGCAATCGATTCATGGTCAGTGGTGGAGTGCAATGAGCTACCACAGGTTTTACATCTAGAGACAGAGGATGACTCTGTGGATTTTGGTTGTTTTGAACTTCTTCTTGCATGGATGACATTGTCATGCTGAGATGTCTTATGAGCTGCGTTACCGCAAATATCACGACAAAGATGTGTTCATAAGACAATCATCAGGCGATGATCATTAAAAAGCCACAGTGTGGGCAAGGAGGAAAAGGCTTTGCTCTCAACTTTTGAGCTTTGGATGAAGAAGCATACTGATGACCAACTTTGGTGTAGTTTTCTTGACTGAGAGAGCTCACATATTGCAAGTGGTTAGCAGTCCTGTGATCATCCTTTTTACAGATCATGCAAAAAGGTATTCTATAACAATCGTCAGTGGTATGACTGGTATAGTGGCACAGATCACACTTCTGCTTATTTTTGGTGGCTTTTGACTTTGAGGAACTAGAGGAAGCTGACTTTGTCTCCTTGATTGGTTCAGAGACCTTTTCAATAGATTCCATTTTGTCAGTTAGCTTTCTCACAAGTTCATCGGTTCTTGAATCTGATCGCCTTCTGGGGACGAGAGGATGTGGAATTATCAGTGGGGTTGGATTCTTGTTGAGTTGGTTTTGATGGTCTTTTCAAAATGGTTCTACCAAGTCCAGACCTTTCTTTGGGAGAGTGTGGATTGTAATGTAATGGAGTAAGCTCAGAGCTAGGATCAACACCCTGAAGAGGTTCCAAAGGTGGAAGTGGTGCTTGAGATTCATCTTCCGACTTCAGAGATGTGTTCAAGTGCTACTAGGCACATCCGGGAGTCCAAGCATGCTCTTTAGAGCTTGACTTTCGAGCTCTAGAATTTTCCGAGTCAAAGTTAGGAAGCTTACTATCGGATTAAGTCTTTCAATCCAATCACCGGTCTTGGGAACGCACAACATATTGGTAATCATGCCACCAGACACAAATGGTTTAGGACTTTGGTCTTTGTTGAGAGAGTCAGTAAGATGATGTTCACCTATGACTCTCTTTTTGCTACTGGGGCACCCACAACATCAAAGACTCTTGGATTCTTGGTGGTCCAGCTATCAATGATTTCCTTTTCTTTCTTAAGTTCATCTTGAAGAGCCTGATTTCTTTTAACTAATTCATGTTTTGAATCGTAAGGTGATAGCATCAAGCTTGTTTTGTTTTAACACAAGTAACTCATCCCTACACTTATTCAATTCAAAACTTAACTTGTTGTACTTAGAAAAAAGATTTAATCTTTGCTCCTCTACAAACTTAAGGTCAACATTGATATAGTTCATATAGGATGCCAATCGAATCATCATCCATAGAAAGTAGAATATTTACCTTCTTCATTGTGATGTTGACCCATTCTCCATTTCTGGCATGATTCTTTCCAACAGCTAACTTGTCTTCTTGAGAGGGCCATCGGTCGACATGCACCATTTCATCATCGATGAGACTGGCTCTTCATCCAGTCAAAGGTTTCTGCAACAAGACCTTTGTTTTACCCTACCAGATTGAACACTTTTTGGTTCCGGGACTCGGCCTTAAGTAATGCAAGCTTAGCTTTGATCTTCCTATACTTGGCTTCAAAATCTGTTGTTTTGTTCTGGTCGATTTATTCTAGAAAGTTTTGATGAGACTGATAGATTTTTGGTTGAAATTTGCTAAAGCCTGTGGACTGATTTGACCCGATGATGGTCGTAAGAAGGTTCAGAAATTGTTTTGAAAAGTCCTTTGCAAAATGACCCTTTTTGTGACACTTAAAGCATTCAGTGTCCTCGTTAGCTTTAGATTGAAAAACCTTTGTTTCTTTTTATAAACCTTCGAGAGTTAGCAAGGAGTGCCCTTTCCCGAAATTCAACGTTCAGGTCATTTAGGTACTCCTCACTTGATCTCTCATCGGGCTCATCATCTGAATTTTCTTGAAAATCTTGAACCACATTGTTAGAAAAGAAGGCAGTTGATATAGGTGAGGTGATGGTGGGGACTTCTTGACTTCACGAGACTTCTTTAAGTCGAGGGTATCGTTCGTTGATGAGGTTTTCCTCATAGACAAATTTCCCATAAATTTCAGGAAGCTCAAGAGTTTGGATGTGATTTGCATTTCTAAGTCCATGAGAGAAGTTTAACCATTTCTCGGGGAGACAATTAACAAAACCAACATTTATCTCATGTTTGGATAACTTAACACCATCATTATCCAGTTCATTTAAAAGAGTTTTGTAACAGGTGTAAGTTTGAGAGAGAGTTTCAGAGTCCTTAGCCACGAAGGTGTTATACTCAAGTTTGAGTCCATTATCCTGTTTTCCTTGGTATCGAGATGGACCTTCATGGCTATGGACCGGAGTCATCCCAGTTTGTTTAGCGTGTTACTGACTTATAACGAATCCATTATATCATCGGAAGACATGATATGATGATACTTTTGAGTCTTTGGTCCTGGTTGACCACTCTCCTGTCATCTTGAGTCCATCGAGCTTGAGGTTTGGGCAAACCTTCAGCAGTCTTTGGGACAAACGGGCCCTCATTAATACACTTGATATAATAAGGTTCCATCCCAATCAAATAGCAAAGCATACGCTTTTTCCATTTGTTGAATTTGCCAACTTCAAGTCTAGGGGCAACAGCTGAATAAGCTCCACCCTTTTATCGACTAGTTGGGGTACATCAATTTCAGCCATAGGAATCCTGATTTAAAAGCGTTTTAGAGCGGCTTAAAAGGTTTTATAATCAGCCTGCTCTGATACCACTTGTTATTCCCTATTCACTATTGTTAAAAAGGACAATTAAGTACTTAAAGCAATTTAACAGAGTGAATAATGACTGGAAGTTAACATAAGTAAAACACACAGAGTAATTTTCAACATCATATTCTTATTAGAAATAAATCAAAAGAATACGTTACCCAAGTACTTGCAGAATAGTACTTAGGATTGAAATGACAAAGTTTGGGTGACTCCTCTCTAAGCTCAGGCTAAGTCCGAGCACAACTCTTAGAACCCAGTGAGCTAGCTCAAGGATAAAGTTGTATTTGGAGGAGTGAAAAGTTGGCTTGTGTGTGTGTGTTTTACAATTCACAAGCTTAAACTTTTCACTCATTCTCTTATGCTATTTATACAAGTATGATTATTAACTTTATCCTAGAAGATAAAAACATGGATCACAAAAACCACGAATATTGATATATTAGGTTCGCATTCACCTTTCTATAGTAGGCTGCAAGCTTCTTTCCTTGATAGAGAATGGCGCTTACTATAAATGGGAATATATGATCTTGATAGATTGAGATGTGTATAGATGGATAAACACTTGAGGGACTTAGTTTTATCGGTAAAACTTTCCCGCCTAATCCGCTCATTCTTGATCTTTAAAGTCTTCATCTCTTCTTTCGTTTGTCTTGATGTTTAACGGTTGAGAGGAGTCGAAGGGATTCAGTGAGTTATTGTCATCACTCCCTGAATCCACTATCTTCTTCTTGACTTAGTCTTCACCCTTTAAGTTCCGCCTTGCAGAGTGGAGAGGCTCCTTCTACGCCTCATACTAAGTGTCTCGAAGATAGCTCACTTTGAGAGACTATCGCTTTCGATGACTGATTGTGTTTAACGGATTAAATACTTAGGATATTTTCTATTCAAATCCTAGTTTAAGGGGTTTGGGTATTTACTGAACCCAACAATATGGTGTATTGTTGTTTAGTGATATGTTTACAGAAGTATAATACGTTTGTATATAATAATTTGTTTACTACATCTTATGCTTATGACGATTTTTAGGATATACTCTTTTGTATATGCTCTGTTTTATATCAATTAACAACAGATGTTATGTTACAATTGGAATAAATATGATCTTATATAGTAAGTATCGTTTTTAGATACACTTTGATCAAAGGTTACATGTGTTGTTGTTAAGTCATATGTTAACAGAAGTATAATACCTTTTTATATATGTAAATGCTCTATTATTCCTTTTGTATTTTATAAAAAATATTTTTAGAAAATATACTTGTTTGTGCAGGGAAGTATGTGTATCGAGTTTGTGATTCAGCAAGATGAAGAGCACTTTTTAGAGTTTGAGGTACTTATAAACTTTATTCCACAAATCTGAAACATATAATTTGGTGTTTTATTAATAAACATTTTTAATTTGTTTTTATTTATTTGGGTTTTAGATGTTACCTGAAGTTTACAATGTAACAATTCGCATTTTCGAGAATTTACTATTCACTTTTACTATTCACTTTCACTATTCATCCCGTAAAATTTTTATTTCACATTCTCGTAAGATAAATTATTTTAGTAATGACCTGAGAGTTTGACAATCGTTAGATCATTTTCGCAAAAGTTATTAAGAAAACGTCGTCTTAAAGTTTCATTTTGGTCGAAATACCATTTCAACATCCCGCGCATAACGAAAACCGCCTCTGACAATTTTCCCCACATCAGATAAATTTTTAAATCACTCATAATTAATTTGAGAATTTTTAAGATTTCATTTTAATGTTACCAAATAAACCTACGTCTGAAACTAAACTTACGTTTTAAACAATTCTACTTACATCCAGACTTAACGATTCTTGCATTGTGTTTCTAATATGTTTTTGACACTTTTACATTTTTGGAAAAGTCAAACATATTTCCCTCCTCCTTTGACCATAAAGAAATTAACCTTTTACATTCTACATCTTTGCTTAAATCGCGTAACTTTTAGACTTCTCGTATAACTGTTAAGTTATCCCACGTACGACGAAAACCACATTTTGACATCTGTTAGGATCGTATGTATGGATGATATGGTGATTCGGGAGGTCTTGGAAGATGGAAGAAAGCTATCTTCAAGTTAGAGAGAGAAACAAGAGAGAAGGGAGAGAACTATGTGTTTATTCATAAGGAAAGGTGAATTACACAAATGAGTCTCACCCCTCCATGGAAGTATGGAGGGGTTTATATACCCAAACACATACAACAATGGGTAATTGACATAACAAGCCCATGTGTTTAAGGTAACAAAGATAGAAACTGTAATCCCGTCAATGTCGTTCCATTTACGAGTTAGGAGCGTTTCCAACAATCTTCCCCCAATGGGACGACATAAGGGATTACTTACAACATTTACTACAAATATAGAAAACAAATAAAGAAAGGTCTTCATAAGCTCTTCAAGGGCTGAGGATGATGAAAGTTTACACTCTTTGTCTTCTTCTTGTACCTTGACTTGAGAACCGTTCTCTTCACTTGTAGGCAAATGATGTAACATGCATAAATTGGATTAACTTCCCCCCAATTCATGCCGCATGTCTTTAGCAGCTTCTCCGTACACTCCTGATTCGTTGTGAAGTGAGTGGAGAAAAACACAATATCAACGTATATCAAAATAATCGTAAAATTCGACAAATCAACCTTTTAGGAAAAAGGTCAACTTGCCAAACCTCACGGGTGTGATAAAAGTGATACCGGAAAAGTGATTTCCCGGGTCGTGTCCCAACGAGGTGTGAATGGAAGGATTCGTTGAGTTTCGTGATTTGAACTTGAATTGGATTATAATGATTTGTTGGGTTTGAATTACGAATTATACAATTTAATTAACGGGAAAGTAATTAAGGCAAGGGAATCCTAAATAACTAAAAATAAACTAACACTAAACCTAAGAAATGATAAAACGAAGCTACACTAAGTCCTAGGGTGCAAAAACACAAAAACGTAAAAACGGTAAAACAACCCGACCCATAAACGTAAAATTTTTGAAATTTAAGGACTACGGGTGTGAAACCAATTTTCCTACGATCTATTTGACTAAAAATAATTTTAGGAAAAAGCGGAATATTTTTTTGACTTTTAAATTAATTTCTATGAATTAAAAACTAGTTTAATCTAATTAAATGATTAAAAATACTAAACTAATATAGAAAAATCTGAAAATTTAACAAAAAGTACTTGAGATGCTACAGAATCTGTGAAAAATGAAAAAAACACACTAGTGCTATAGAAAATAAGCAAGAAATAAGCTAACAATAGCTTATGAGCTAAACTGCCAAGGGGTTTTTAAATGATTTGTTTGTGCAATATTCAACGAGACAAGACCCAAGGGCGCAGTGGTCGTGATGTTGTGTTGTGAGATGGATGGCGTGGGTTCGAGTCCCAGCCATGCCATTTTTTGCAAAACATTTTTTTTTCAACTTTTGGAACTTGTGAAGTACAAAGTAATAAGCAAATTTTGTGAAAACACTTTGTGAAATAACCTCAGAATAAGCAGTTTAAACTGCTTGTTTCCAACAGTAAACCAAATAATCAAAACAACTCTACTCGTTTTCTTTTCTTCTTTTTGACAGATTTCAAACCAAACACACCCTTTTGACTTTCTTTTTGAAACTTGTTTGTAGGATCAAAATAAAGAGATTTGGTAAAACTTTTTTGTGAAAGGGTTTAGAATAAGCGTTAAAAGCGCTTATTCCAAACAGTGCGCAAAGTAAAACAAACACCTTTTAAGTTAAAAGCCAAACATCCCTTAAGCACTTTTTGAGCATAAAATGGACCAAAGTTGAGTCAAATAAGCAGTAAAAGTGCAAAGCAACACTTGAATAATCAATATCAACTAAATTAAACTGAGATGAGCTAAATTAACAAGGCAAAAAGCAATTGAATATCTACTCTAGGTGGAATCCTAAGTCTGAAAATAAGTGAGGAAATATGCAATCAAAAGCTACTAATAAGCACTATGGGAAGTTTAATAGGCTATAATATGAACTAACCTATCCTAGCAACTTAAATACACTACAACAAATCTAGTTAAGTACTTGATAAGCACTAATAAGCAAAGTGGTGACTGGTAGCAGCGGTGCATAGCCAAGGGGTGTTTAGAGCTTATTTAAGCTTATTAATGAGCTTCCAAGAAAGGTATCAAATGCAAAACAATGTTAGGCTAGTAGAGATTTAAGATAAGCAAAGTGAGAACCAAAACACAAACTTTACGGCTTAAAAATAAGCTCAGATTAGATGTCGACTTTTGGTGTTTTTTCGATGTAGTTCACAAAATGGTTGAGGGACAGATTTGGAAATCAATTTGAACTAAGCTTAAGAGATCAGAGAGGCATATAACTTTTGGTAGCTAAGTTGAGCTTATGAAGATTAAGGAAAAACAAACTTTACAAGTTTTGAATACCCATTAAGCCATGAAATCCACACATGAACAGCAGCTTAAAGCTACTGTTCTGTTCAGTTATAAGAAAAAAAAAACAGAAACCAAATTTTTTTATGTAAGCTTGTAAACACTTATGCAATCATTTCCAAGACCTAAACATGTTAAGAAAGGTTTGACTTGATAAGTCAAACGGGTAAAATTAGCTTTTTAGACCATTCTTAAGCATAAACCAAACACACTTTTACAAAGCATTTGACCCCCTTTTCTTTTCTTTTCTGAAAATCAAACAACTTCACTAATAACCAAGATTAATAATAACTAGAAAAAAAAGAGAACAAGTTAAATTCAAAGCAACTTTTCCATTCAAATAAAGTTGAAGATTACAAAACAAGAAAAACTTAAACTAAAATATTTCTACTCAAAACTAGGGGTGCCTTCACTTGGCTACAATAAAGTCCTATTTATACTATTAAGTCTACTGGTCTTCAATGCATCTTCACTTCAATCTTGTGCTTGTTTTGAGAGTGGAAACAGACAAGGATGCTACTTTGTGCTTCTTGAAGTCAATCTCAACCATTGAATAGTTAGGTACCATTTGAATATCATCAGAGCCATTGGTGAGTGTTTTTGAACATGGATTGCCGACTTGCAGGTCTTGGGGAAGGGGTAGAAAATGGAAGTGGGTTTGGGATTTGGGTGTATCCGGTTAAAGGAGATGAAGGTGAGTTTGGGTTTTGATGAAGTTGGGTAATAGAGAGATGGTGAGGTTGAGTGTTTGGGGAGTGGTAAAAAGAAGAGTGGGTTGGGTTTTGGGAAAAGTTAGGGTTACGGGGAGTTGGTTTTGCTTGGGGGGAAAGAGACAGGGGAGAGGGTGTTTTAGGTTAACACTTGGCCGGGTCAAAGGGATTGGGTATTATCAATTGACCGGGTTGTTTTATTTTTGGGCTATGGTTAATACTAGAATTGGACTTAGGACTAACCATGGAATACTTTAAGGACCAAAAGTGCCAAAGCGAAAATCCGGGGCCATTCACGCAATTCGAAAATGTAATCCAAGGTCCATCATTGACAATCTCGATAGTGTAAGGTGAATCGCCAAATTGTGAAACACGAGGACTAAACTTGACAATTTTAAAAATCCAGGGATCAAAACTGTAATTTCTCAAACTTTTGAAATTTTTCACCAAAGGACTAATTATAACAATTTATGATTCCAAAAGGACCTTTGGTGACTTTTCTTTTTAAATTTCGTGCTCAGGGACTATTTCTGTCAATTTTTGAAAGACGGGGGACTGAAACTGCCAATTATACAAACTTTGTTCGTTTTCATCCGGTTTTAAAAATTTTGCATCTGAAACATATAAAATACAATTTTGGGATATTTTTAGTATTTTGATGCATTTGGTGTTTTAGATGTTTTGCGATTCAGATTTGACCTAAAATAATGAGTGAATCGCACTCATCAAATCCCCACACTAAAACATTGCTAGTCCCTAGCAATCTTTTGAGAAAACATAATGGATTTGAGTCTCTTTACCAAAAGCCATTACTTTTGGAGTAGCCAAATGTTTTAGTTCAAGTAAGAACTATGGTACACTGATAACCATGTGATTTTGAGCAAACCACCAACTTTCAACGGTTTTGATTTGTCTTTACCCGAAGCCGTTTGCTCTGGACTAGCCAACTCTTAGATAAATTATCAATATTATCTTTGGTGAGCCGAGTACCAATTATGGATTTCAACGCCTTTACCACAAGCCATAAACTTGCGGGCTAGCCAACTCTTCACTAATTAAAGATATGGAACACCATACAATTTTGGGCAAATTAAAGCCGTATAAGCGGTTTGAGAAATCTTTACCAAGAGCCGTTTGCTCTGGATTAGCCAATCCTTTTGTCTTCTGACATGGCGGATCGATAACCAAATGAGTAAGTGTAAAACACTTACTCCAAAAATTTTTGGCCAAAAGCGGGAATTAATATAATTATATGATAAAATTCGTGAGAATTCTTCCCCACACTAGAAATGAATATTGCCCTCAATATTCAAAGTACCGGCGGTTATGGCGAAACAAAGAACGTAAAAGGGAAATACTACGGCCATTATTTAGAAAGAAGATTTTTTTTTTTTTTTTTGGAAGACTTATATACACAACATGTGGGGCAACACCCCCACACTAGGGTGGTAGAAAGTAGAAAGAAGTCAGAAATACGGGTGAAATCCCATATAGTGTGCTCTTGTTTTTGTTTCCGAATTAAGCTAGCTTGACTCGATTCCCGCATTCATTGGTTCATGGGGAAAGTTTGTAGATCCGGGACAACCAAGGATGGTATGTCCCCTCCAAAATAATGTTTCAATCTATGTCCATTCACCTTGAAGTTTGGCCCGTCAGTTTGAGACAACTCGACGGTGCCATATGGAAAAACTTTGGCAATGGTGAATGGACCGGTCTAACGGGTCTTAAGTTTCCCGAGAAGATTTTCAATCTAGAATTGAAAAGAAGGACTCGGTCACCAACGTTGAAAACGTGGTTCTTAATCTTTGAGTCATGGATCTTCTTTGTCTTTTCCTTGTAAATTCAACGAGTTCTCGTGAAGCGATCACGGAGTTCATTTAATTCATTGAGTTGAACTTTCCGGTGATCACCCGCGAACTTAAGGTCAAAATTGGCATGCTTCAAGGCCCAATAGGCTTTGTGCTCGAGCTCGATCGGGAGATGACACGCCTTTCCATACACAAGCTTGTAAGGAGTACACCCGATGGGTGTTTTGTAAGCGATACGGAAGGCCCAAAGTGCATCTTCAAGTTTGTCCGACCAAGAGGCACGGTTTTCACCTACGGTCCTCTCCAAGATTCTTTTCAAACCACGATTCGAAACTTCCACTTGCCCACTAGTTTGTGGGTGATATGCGGATAGAAAGGCGGTGAGTGACACCATACTTAAGCATGACTTTTGCAAATTGGTCGTTGCAAAAGTGCGTACCGCGATCACTAATGATGGCACGGGGAGTTCTGAAACGGGTAAAGAGAGACTTTAGAAACTTCACAACTACTCGGGCGTCGTTGGTGGGTGGCGCTTTCGCCTCTACCCATTTAGACAGTAATGTCGACCGCCACGAGTATATACTTGTTCCCTCGAGAAGACGGGAACGGACCCATAAAGTCAATGCCCCATATGTCAAAGATCTCGCACACTTGAATGGCATTTTGAGGCATTTCATCTCTTTTAGAGATGTTGCTATGGCGTTGGCAAGAGTCGCAAGATTTGACGAGGTCATGGGCATCTTTGTAAATCGTGGGCCAATAGAAATCGGAATCAAACACCTTTTTAGCGGTGTAGTTCGGGCCATGATGTCCCCCTGTGGGTCCATTATGACAAGCCTTAAGAATTTCATCGCGTCTTGGCGTGAACACACCGTCGGATGACTTGATCCGCACAAACCTTAAACAAGTAGGGGTCGTCCCCGAAATAATGCTTAACATCTTTGAAAAATTTGTTCTTTTGTTGGGACGACATCCCTTTCACAACAAAGTTACCCGCATGATAGTTTGCAAAGTCGGCAAACCATGGGGTACTCGAATTTTCATGATGAGATACCACATGAAGAGTCTCGAGAGGAAGCGTTTAGTTTATTTCCTTTTCTCGAGCACACCTTGATGTGGATTTTCAAGACGAGAGAGATGATCAGCCGCTAGGTTTTCCGCTCCTTTTTTATCACGGATGATGATATCAAATTCTTGTAGGAGGAGAACCCATCGAAGCAATCTCGGCTTTGCATCTTGCTTAGCAAAGAGGTATTTGAGAGCCGAGTGATCCGTATACACTATGCTTTTGGACAAGATCAAGTATGGCCGAAATTTCTCGAAAGCATACACCACGGCTAGTAATTCTTTCTCCGTCGTAGTGTAATGTGCTTGAGCTTCGGTCAAAGTTTTGCTAGCATAATGGATAGGCTGAAAATGTTTTGATTTTCGTTGCCCCAAAACGGCACCTATGGCGAAATCACTTGCATCGCACATAAGCTCAAATGGTAATTCCCAATCGGGGGCAACTAGAATTGGTGCTTCCGTGAGCTTCTTCTTAAGAATTTGAAAAGCTTCAATGCACTCACTAGAGAAGATGAAAGGAGTGTCTTTTTCAAGAAGTCGGTCATAGGCGGGATATTTTGAGAAGTCTTGAATGAAGCGGCGATAAAATCCGGCATGACCAAGGAAACTTCTAACTCCTTTGACGGTTGTGGGAGGAGGTAATTTTGAAATGACATCGACTTTGGCCTTGTCAACCTCAATCCCGCTCTTAGAAATCTTATGGCCAAGGACAATGCCCTCTTTGACCATAAAGTGACATTTCTCCCAATTTAGACTAAGATTGTGTTTTCACAAGCGTTCAAGCATCTTGTCCAAATGGGAGAGACATGTTTGGAAAGAATCCCCAAAGATCGAAAAATCATCCATAAAGACTTCCATAGTCTTTTCGATCATGTCATGGAAAATGGCTATCATACACCTTTGGACGTACCAGGGAGCATTACACAAGCCAAAAGGCATGCGTCGGTAAGCAAATGTTCCATAAGGACATGTGAATGTGGTCTTTTCTTGATCTTGTGGGTCAATGGGTATTTGGAAGTAACCCGAGAAACCATCGAGAAAACAATAGTATTAGTTTCTGCTAATCTCTCAAGCATTTGGTCCATGAAGAGTAATGGAAAGTGGTCTTTACGGGTGGCTTCATTTAACTTTCGATAGTCAATGCAAACGCCATCCGTAACCAATCGGTAGGAATCAACTCGTTTTCATCATTTTCAACAACGGTAATGCCACCTTTTTTGGGCACACAATGAATGGGGCTAACCCAAGGACTATCCGAGATAGGGTAAATCAATCCGGCATCGGGAAGTTTTATGACTTCGCTTTGATAACCTCATGAATTTTAGGATTCACCCTTCTTTGGTGTTGAACCGCCGGTTTGAAGTCATCTTCCATGAGAATTTTGTGCGTACAAAATCTCGGGTCAGTACCCTTGATGTCGGAAGGTTCCAGCGATGGCTCGCTTGTGTGACTTCAAAACCTTTATGAGCGGCTTTTCATCCTCACTCAAGTCCTTAGCAATGATGACGGGTGATTTATTGTCACCCTCCAAAATGCATACTTTCGAGATGAGGTGGTAAGTCCTTAAGTTCGACCTCGGGAGGATCATTCGATTTTTCAATTGTTTTGATTTCCTCTTTATGAAGTTCTTGAGGAGGGAGTGATGAAGGATCTTCATTGAGCATCTTCTCGATGAGAAGTATATCTCCCTCAATATCGATGGGAGCGTGATCAATTTCCCAAGGGGCAGAATCACTAGCCAAGTATGCTTCAATCTCTTCCAAAATAAAGTCACTTCCCTCGAACGGAGTGAGGGGAGGGAAGAGAGAGCAACAATAGGATCAACCGAAGTGGGATTGCCACTCGAGAATCCAATAATTTCTTGAGAATACTCCTCCGACACAATGTCAAGGACATCAATTTTGTTGACGGAATTGTCTCCATAATTGGGGGAGTATTTTGTAACTTGATTGAGATTGAAAGTAACGGCTTCCTTGTTCACCCTCAAAGTGATTTCCCTTCATCAAGCGTCGATCAATGCCCGACCCGTTTTTAAGAAGCACCTCCCAAGGATGAGGGGCACTCGGGGATCAGCATCGAAATCGACAACAACAAAGTCGTGCGGGAAATGAAACTTGCCTACTTTCACAAACACATCCTCGGCTATACCTAGCGGACGGAGAACTTATGCGGTCCGCTAGCTCGAGGATCATACATGTAGGTGTAAGCGGAGGTAATGAAAGCTTTCTCCACATGGAGTGTGGCATCAAGTTAATGCTAGCGCCAAGATCGGCCAAGCGGAGCATTGAACTATGCCTTGAAAATCACATGGGATGAGAAATTTTCCGGTGTCTCCTAACTTTTCGAAGCTTTTAAGGATAACCGCCGAACAATTTTCGTTCAAAGAAGTTTTAGCCATTTCGGAAATCTTTTCTTTGTTATTCAACAAATTTTTGATTGTTGGACCGAACTTTGGCATTAGAAGAAGAGCGTCCGTGAAACTAATCTCGAAGTGCAAATCTTGAAAGATTTGGATAAGCTTCTCCATTTGTTGATTAGTTTTATCACGGAGCTTTTGGTCATTAAGCCTTGAAGGGTAAGGAAGTGAAGGCTTAGGAGTGGTCATCGGAACAACGGGTTCCGGAATTGGAGGTAAGACCACCGAAGGTTGGACTTGTGCGGTACTTCGTGGGCTTGAGTTATGCACCTTGTCCTTTGATACCTCGGTTTCTCGTTCCACATCCCTTACCGGAGAAGGATTAGGCATCGAGGGTCCCTCATAAGATTTACCACTTCGGGTGGCAATAGCATTCAATTCACCTTTTGGGTTGGGAATGGTATTACTCGGAAGAGCACCCGAAGTTGAAGCTTGATTCTTTTGACTCATGAGACTAGCAAACATGCTTTCAATCTTGCTTTGAGATTGATCAATTTTGTTGCTAGTAGCTCTAAGCTCGGAAGTGAAATCATTCTTCAAAGTGGTAATTTGACTTTGCATGAATGCCATCTTAGCTTCATTGCTTTTGATGTAATTAGCAATGTCAATGGAAGCTTGAGAGGTGGGCATGCACATTTTGTTGAGGAGCTTGGAATCGGTTTTGATTGAAATTTCCTTAATTTTGAAAACCTTGATTTTGATTTTGAAAATTCGATTCGACTCGATTTTGATTGAACTGATTATTTCTATTTTGCACATTTTGATTGTTCTGATTTTGATTAAACCCGGGTGGTCTAAGGAAATTGTTAGAAGCGATAGCGAGAAGGTTTCGGTCCCCTTGCGGTTGGTAGGAATTACCTCCCGTATTGTAGGAACCGAAGCGGCATAAGCGCTCTCTTGAGTGAAGCCACCGGAGGCTGGACACTCTTGTTTACGACATTCACTTGTTGATTGTTGTTATTTTGACTCATTTTAAGTACGGCGGTGGATATTTCTTCAATCTTTTTGGTTAGAGTCGTGTATTTCGAAGATGGAAGGGTGGTAGATCTCCTTGACTCACTCCTCTCGGCTGAGGAATCCCAATAATTGTGGTGGGCAGTCATGTTTTCAATGAGATCATAACACTCTTTGGGTCGCCTTTTCATAAAGGTACCACCGGCAGCAGCATTAATCGTGTCACGATGTCTCAATGTTAACCCGTTATAGAATGTATCTATTTGGGTGACAAGCAACATATTGTGGTTCGGACATCGATCAATCGAAAGCTTATAGCGTTCCCATGCCTCAAACAAGGACTCATCGGGATCTTTGTAGAAAATTACTGATTTCATTCCGTAGTTTCGTCACCATCGACCGTGGAAAATATTTCGCCAAGAATTTGGAGATCATTTCGTCGAAACTATGGATTGAGTTTTTGGGAAGACGATCAAACCATGCGGTGGCATGAAGCGTCAAGGAATATGGAAAGAGGTATAGCGAAGGGCGTCATCGGTGACCCCATTTTGCTTCATACTTTGGGTGACGGTGAGAAATTTGTCGAGATGCTTGTTGGCATCGTCACCCGGTGATCCGTGAAATTGGCAAAAACTTTGGACTTGTTGAATCATGTGATGCTTAAGTCCAAAATCCGTGGCCTCGATGTTGACCGGGGCAATTGGACCGACCCGTCCATCCATCGTGGGTTGGCAAAGCTCCTCCATCGTTCGGAGATCGGGCGCTGGATCTTGTGGATCAGTCTTTGGGACTCGAGGTCCGTTCCCTTGGTTATGTGTCATTGTGATTTGTTCGACGGTGCATTATCTCAATGCGTTTGCTTGGTTACTGATTCGTCTACGAGCTTGCGGCGAGTCGCATGCACTTCCAAAACAACACTTTCAATTAAAACAAGACCGAGGCAAAACAACAGTGAACTTAAACCAATAATCCCCCGTGAAATGATCACTTCTATAAGTAAAACGCACAAAGGAGCGGAGAGACTTTGTAGGTCAGCTCGAAGCTTATTAAAAACCCGTCTCTTTACGGCCGCAATTTAATGTCAGGCCGTCCTTATACCCTCACACGGTTTGTTAAACCGATAAAAGTAAACCAAAACACGAGCGACACAAAGGCAAGTTTTAAATCTTTTGTTCGGGAACTTATAATGATAACACCTCAGTTGAGAATGTTATATTGATTGTGTCTTCTATTTATTTAAAACAACAAGCAAAAATCTTTTTGTATTTTTAATCTTTTACATATATATACAAAGAAAGGAAAAAAATATTTTTGTATTTTGTATTTTTATAAAAACAATAACTTCACGAGGAAGGTTCTTCAAGTCACTAATCGCAAAAATCACAATGTTGTCGCAACACACCTGCGGCGTAAAATTTGATTCGTTGTGAAGTGAGTGGAGAAAAAACACAATATCAACGTATATCAAAATAATCGTAAAATTCGACAAATCAACCTTTTAGGAAAAAGGTCAACTTGCCAAACCTCACGGGTTTGATAAAAGTGATACCGGAAAAGTGATTTCCCGGGTCGTGTCCCAACGAGGTGTGAATGGAAGGATTCGTTGAGTTTCGTGATTTGAACTTGAATTGGATTATAATGATTTGTTGGGTTTGAATTACGAATTATACAATTTAATTAACGGGAAAGTAATTAAGGCAAGGGAATCCTAAATAACTAAAAATAAACTAACACTAAACCTAAGAAATGATAAAACGAAGCTACACTAAGTCCTAGGGTGCAAAAACACAAAAACGTAAAAACGGTAAAACAACCCGACCCATAAACGTAAAATTTTTGAAATTTAAGGACTACGGGTGTGAAACCAATTTTCCTACGATCTATTTGACTAAAAATAATTTTAGGAAAAAGCGGAATATTTTTTTGACTTTTAAATTAATTTCTATGAATTAAAAACTAGTTTAATCTAATTAAATGATTAAAAATACTAAACTAATATAGAAAAATCTGAAAATTTAACAAAAAGTACTTGAGATGCTACAGAATCTGTGAAAAATGAAAAAACACACTAGTGCTATAGAAAATAAGCAAGAAATAAGCTAACAATAGCTTATGAGCTAAAGCTGCCAAGGGTTTTTAAATGATTTGTTTGTGCAATATTCAACGAGACAAGACCCAAGGGCTAGTGTTGTGATGTTGTGTTGTGAGATGGATGGCGTGGGTTCGAGTCCCGGCCATGCCATTTTGCAAAACATTTTTTTCAACTTTTGGAACTTGTGAAGTACAAAGTAATAAGCAAATTTTGTGAAAACACTTTGTGAAATAACCTCGGAATAAGCGGTTTAAAGCGCTTGTTTCTACAAGATAAACCAAATAATTAAAACAACTCTACTCGTTTTCTTTTCTTCTTTTTGTGATTTCAAACCAAACACACCCTTTTGACTTTCTTTTTGAAACTTGTTTGTAGGATCAAAATAAAGAGATTTGGTAAAAACTTTTTTTTGTGAAAGGGTTTAGAATAAGCGATTAAAGCGCTTATTCCAAACGATGGCGACAAAGTAAAACAAACACCTTTTAAGTTAAAAGCCAAACATCCCTTAAGCACTTTTTGAGCATAAAATGGACCAAAGTTGAGTCAAATAAGCAGTAAAAGTGCAAAGCAACACTTGAATAATCAATATCAACTAAATTAAACTGAGATGAGCTAAATTAACAAGGCAAAAAGCAATTGAATATCTACTCTAGGTGGAATCCTAAGTCTGAAAATAAGTGAGGAAATATGCAATCAAAAGCTACTAATAAGCACTATGGGAAGTTTAATAGGCTATAATATGAACTAACCTATCCTAGCAACTTAAATACACTACAACAAATCTAGTTAAGTACTTGATAAGCACTAATAAGCAAAAGTGGTGACCTGTGTGCAGCAGGCTGCAACTTGACCAAGGGGGTCTGTTTAGAGCTTATTTCTGAGCTTATTAATGAGCTTCCAAGAAAGGTATCAGCTGCAAAACAATGTTAGGCTAGTAGAGATTTAAGATAAGCAAAGTGAGAACCAAAACACAAACTTTTACAGCTTAAAAATAAGCTCAGATTAGATGTCGACTTTTGGTGTTTTTTACTGATGTAGTTCACAAAATGGTTGAGGGACAGATTTGGAAATCAATTTGAACTAAGCTTAAGAGATCAGAGAGGCATATAACTTTGACGGTAGCTAAGTTGAGCTTATGAAGATTAAGGAAAAACAAACTTTACAAGTTTTGAATACCCATTAAGCCATGAAATCCACACATGAACAGCAGCTTAAAGCTACTGTTCTGTTCAGTTATAAGAAAAAAAAACAGAAACCAAATTTTTTTATGTAAGCTTGTAAACACTTATGCAATCATTTCCAAGACCTAAACATGTTAAGAAAGGTTTGACTTGATAAGTCAAACGGGTAAAATTAGCTTTTTAGACCATTCTTAAGCATAAACCAAACACACTTTTACAAAGCATTTGACCCCCTTTTCTTTTCTTTTCTGAAAATCAAACAACTTCACTAATAACCAAGATTAATAATAACTAGAAAAAAAAGAGAACAAGTTAAATTCAAAGCAACTTTTCCATTCAAATAAAGTTGAAGATTACAAAACAAGAAAAACTTAAACTAAAATATTTCTACTCAAAACTAGGGGTGCCTTCACTTGGCTACAATAAAGTCCTATTTATACTATTAAGTCTACTGGTCTTCAATGCATCTTCACTTCAATCTTGTGCTTGTTTTGAGAGTGGAAACAGACAAGGATGCTACTTTGTGCTTCTTGAAGTCAATCTCAACCATTGAATAGTTAGGTACCATTTGAATATCATCAGAGCCATTGGTGAGTGTTTTTGAACATGGATTGCCAGCTTGGCAGGTCTTGGGGAAGGGGTAGAAAATGGAAGTGGGTTTGGGATTTGGGTGTATCCGGTTAAAGGAGATGAAGGTGAGTTTGGGTTTTGATGAAGTTGGGTAATAGAGAGATGGTGAGGTTGAGTGTTTGGGGAGTGGTAAAAAGAAGAGTGGGTTCTGGGTTTTGGGAAAAGTTAGGGTTCTGGGGAGTTGGTTTTGCTTGGGCGGGAAAGAGAACAGGGGAGAGGGTGTTTTAGGTTAACACTTGGCCGGGTCAAAGGGATTGGGTATTATCAATTGACCGGGTTGTTTTATTTTTGGGCTATGGTTAATACTAGAATTGGACTTAGGACTAACCATGGAATACTTTAAGGACCAAAAGTGCCAAAACTGAAAATCCAGGGGCCATTCCTGCAATTCTGAAAATGTAATCCAAGGTCCATCATTGACAATCTCTATAGTGTAAGGGCCGAATCGCCAAATTGTGAAACCGAGGACTAAACTTGACAATTTTAAAAATCCAGGATCAAAGCGTAATTTCTCAAACTTTTGAAATTTTTCACCAAAGGACTAATTATAACAATTTATGATTCCAAAAGGACCTTTGGTGACTTTTCTTTTTAAATTTCGTGCTCGAGGGACTATTTACGTCAATTTTTGAAAGGCGGGGGACTGAAGCGCCAATTATGCAAACTTTGTTAGTTTTCATCCGGTTTTAAACATTTTGCATCTGAAACATATAAAACACAATTTTGAGATATTTTGATATTTTGATGCATTTGGTGTTTTTAGATGTTTTGCAGTTCAGATTTGACCTAAAATAATGAGTGAATACGCACTCATCAACTCCTTTTTGGCGAAGTTTCTGAATCAGGTTCCCCCCAAACTGACAACCGTCTTTAGCAGATTCGAAACTTTGATGTAGTGAACATTTCCTATAACTTTTGAAGTTTTCAGGACGCTGTGAATTTGTAGATGAGCAGTAAACCACACAAGATAAATCTGACTTATTTCGGAAAATCCGTTCGGGGATAACATGCAAGAAATCAACAAGATCTTCTCACATATGTAGATGCTTCACACCAAACAAACCACGAAAGACGAAATGAAACGACTTCCCCCCGAATGTTGCGGTCTATCGGAATAATAGTTACCAGTGAATCTGCAATTACTCGATAAAATGACCGTGTGTGAGGCATCATAACATCATATTTAGGTAACTTCACACACGATAACTCTGTGAAAGTGAGACGATTACACCAACTTGAGAAATTTTCACCACAGATCGTCTCATTTCTTCCCCCTGATTGAAGAAATTCATGAAGGGAAATGGGTTTTCAAAAAAAATCCAAAAACATCAAAGAAGCAAGGAACACCTATACTCTCTTCTCCCCGATGTTTTCAATGAATCAGAATCATACACCACGTATGTTGATGATGAATTGGAGACATCGAAACCATGTATGTCCAAATAATCGAACAATTGTGAAGTACCATAAATATCATGTGAGAATCAATTGCCGATAAGACTTCTCTACTCGTGTATACTCTTCTCAGCTAACTCTTTACCGACCCCATTATCATTACGGACGGATTTTTGTAGTGACTTCGCGATGGAGAAAACCCAATATGACGAACTTGAGATTGAAGTAGTATAACCCGAACTTGTGACTTAAACTTGCACTATTGTCGGACGAAGAACCCTTTTTCTTAACTCCATCGAAAAAAGGTAAACTTAAAGTTTCTCAAATTATCCACACCTTAGTGTGACACTTGAGCACAACAACGTAACTCGTTAAAAGTGATAGTTATAAGCTGTGAGTACAACAACGTAACTCCTTACATCAGGTTCAACTAGATAACTCAAGTCTTTGTCATTCGAAACGGTTAAAGCTCGAACAAGGATCTCGAAGAATCATGCATCCAACCAACCCCGATATCTTCAGATACTAAGTACACACATCCGTGATATCCCACTTCAACCTCAAATAAATAATAATGAATTATCGCCGTAGTCACATCTTACGGTTAAATGCTCAAAAAGTTAGCCTTCGTTAACGGTTTAAATGAACTTGATAATGGTTTTCCCGATCTTGTCAAAAAATTGTATCCTTGTGAAAATTTTATAATGGCCAAAATACCACTTCTTTTTACCAAAGAATTATACCAATAATTATCTCAATGTATTAAAATACATTTGAATAATTAAATTTCAGCTCAAAAAATATTAGTATAATTTTTAAGCATAGAAACTCTGTGATAAAACATTTCAGCCCATGTCATAATTAATTTCGGATCCAATCACTCATGATCTACCAAGCCCAACTCAATTAAACGGATGAGAAGCCCAATTATGCAAGTCCTTAATCCGATCCATTAATTTGTATATGAGGCAAAATCCATAGACCCGATCCATACTTGCCATACCCGGTATTAATAAAATGTCAAACCCTAGTAATATAAGATATTACCCTAACCCTTTTACACGCATATCACAAAATACGCCTACAAACTAACATTTCCCTCATAGATAGTCTTATTCCAGATCTAAGAAAATCTGCTCTCATCAACTCATCTAACAACAAAGACCCATCTCATCTTAACACCATAAAACTCATCAAATCTCATCTCACCCATTACATCTCCAACATCAAGTGATATGACAATCATATCTCTTCAAAGAAACACCAATAAAACTCATAAGCTTCATCCTTTTATACGGTTTAGCACGGATCTATAACCTACGAAGTGTAGAGGTAAAGAAGACTTCAAGATCTATTGAAAAGATCTCGGGTAGGTTTATATGATTTAGTTTACGAGTTCTTGTGTCCTTTTTAAACGAATCAAAGAATGACAATAACATAATTGTTATTTATCATTTTTTAACTTCGAATAAAAAATTGAGCTATGCTCTTCAAGGATCTATGATGGTTATGTTTCACTCACGAAATCTTTTAACAGATTTGAGTTAGAACAATAATGAGATCGGTTTTGATTTAATTTCTGTTTTGAGTCGATTGAGAAGTTTGGATATGGGATAGAGTATTTGTTGAAGTTGTGATATGTTTGAGATGGATTGAGTAGATGTAGACGTATGTTATGAGGTATGATTAGGATTGTTGTTGGTTTGTATGAAGTTTGTTTTCAGTTGGGTTTCACGTCTTTCAACACCTTACGTTTCATTTTTATGTTTTAACTTTATTGGACCAATGAAGGTTGAAAGAACTGAGGTCTTGATGATGGTATTTGGTTTGAGGTATTGTGGTCAATGTCCTTTTCACAGTTTACGCATAAGTATTCTTCATCTTAACCTTCTTTTGATCTTACGCATAATAAAACAAAGTTCTTGGTCTTATACCTTACGCGTAAGCATCTTATGCGTAACACAACTTATGCGTAAACATGCCATACACATAACATGGTCTTATGCGTAAACTCGGTCTTACGCATAAAGCTTATGCGTAAAACTTACGCGTAACAATTTCTACGCATAACTTCACAGTTATGCGTAATATTTCTGTAGATGCTCCTTAGGCATAAAAATAGGGTTTTGACCCAGTTTGAATTTTTCCGGCGAAGTATTCCGATCATGTTTTCGACCGGCTTCAAAGATAACCCGAAAAAAAGGACATAAAGAGCGCTTTTGACCCATTTTAGACTATGAATAAGATCAGTTGACCAAGACCACATATTCACGAGAATGAATAAAAAAATGTCAAGAAATGCTTTTTTAACAAAAAGCTGTATTGTACTATTTGGACACAAATAAGAGTTTGTTCTGACAATGTTAAATGACATGACATCTTTTGACCATATGGATCCGTTTAAAAGCAATAACCAAGAATGAATAAGAAAAAAAAATTCAGATTCATAAACTTGGTACAAAAGCAGATTCGACCCAAAGAAAATACCATTTTTTTGACAAGATAAAAAACACCAAAAATCAACCATAACTAAAAATCCGACCGGGCTCTTGATACCAATGTTAGGATCGTATGTATGGATGATATGGTGATTCGGGAGGTCTTGGAAGATGGAAGAAAGCCATCTTCAAGTTAGAGAGAGAAACAAGAGAGAAGGGAGAGAACTATGTGTTTATTGATAAGGAAAGGTGAATTACACAAATGAGTCTCACCCCTCCATGGAAGTATGGAGGGGTTTATATACCCAAACACATACAACAATGGGTAATTGACATAACAAGCCCATGTGTTTAAGGTAACAAAGATAGAAACTGTAATCCCGTCAATGTTGTTCCATTTACGAGTTAGGAGCGTTTCCAACAACATCTCATATCACTTTTAGAATAATTTTAGTCTACTCTAAATAAATCCACGGTCAATTCCCTGAAATCTCGTTCTTTTCTGATAAATTACATTTTACGCGTTTTTGACCCGTGTTTCCAGCTTTAAGCAGCGTTTTTGCACCCAATAAGACTTATCACCCATTTTATATTTTTAGATGGAGTATAATGATGATTTTAATCATTCCTATAAGTTTCATATTTTTACGATACCCGATTTTACGTTTCATGAATTAAATACTTACCGTTAGCGATTTTCGGGACTAAAACTCACTCCGTAAACACAAGATGAAAAACTAAAACTCTTAACCTCCTCATGAGGCTTCTCAAGGAAGCCTCCTAGACACATGGTTTGATCATGGCCATTCATTCCTAAGATCTTGCCAAGTATATAACTTAACCATGGTTAGTTTTTAACCTAATATGTAGTTAACTATTTTTCTCATCCTATAAATACCAAGCTAAAACCTTCATAATTTCTTGCACCACACCTCTTTATCTATCAAAGTCCTAAAACCCTAAGTCACTTATCTTATATTTTGTAAGAAAGCTAACTAGTTTTTGAAAGAAAACTAGGGTTTGATCTTCGTTCTTGGAAGTTTTCAAGAAAGAGTCGTTATAATCTTCAAATAACTTCAAGTCTCCAAAAAGACGTCGTTATAATCTTCTTTTCTTCTTCGGGTTCTCAAGAAGGCGTTTTTATAATCTTCTAATAGCCTTGGGTTTTCGAAGATTGCAAATTCTACCTCGAAGCTCCGCTAATATTTTTTCCCCATAATACTCTAGCATTCTATATTAAGGTAAGTATTTATAAAACTCAAACTTATTTAAATACTTATAAACTTTGTTAGTTTATTTATTGTATTTATAAACTCTTAATATATCATATAATCAAGTAATTAAAATACATGTTTTATGTATTGAGCACTACAACACTATAGAACTTCATGTGAGGGGTTCATTTTGGTAAACGGATCGACGAGTTGCTGGATTTACGAATTAAAGTGTCCTAGCTCCTCGAACGTTCTTGCATGACCTTTGGATTGTGATGGCCCGAACGGTATGTGACAATTCGTATTTTCAGGTCATATTTCAAAACATTACTCATGCTTCATCATTTATCATTTATCGTAAACTAGGTTTGCGAGCATCAAATTCACGTAACCGTAATGGTTTAGCTGTGAATTCATATATAATCATCAAGGACATTCCATATGGACTAAGTTTAGTCTACATATCATTATCATCATATTAGTTCATTCATGGTTTTGCATTTTACATTAACCGTATAATTTCATATTAAATAAACGTTATCGTGTAATTAATTATTTTGAACAATTGATCCATTACTTTCAAAAATTATTCCAATATATTTTTATACTCATATTAAGTTTATAAAATAATATTATGAGTTTACCAGTGTTTTAAATTTATTTTGTATCTAAATTGTTATATTTATATAATTACGACGTTTTTCTTAAATACTACACGATAATTATTATTTCACTCAAATTTTGCAAGAAATATATTTTTATAATTTTTATGACCTTAATATATTTTATCTTGACCCGTTAAAATTTATTTTTATCTGACGCTACCCTAAATAATCAAATGTGTCTACAAGTGATCACTTATCTTCAAGTAACTTTACAAAATTTTACTTAATACATAATAATAAAAAAAAATTATATTAGCAATGACTAACACCCCCTTGTCGACAAGGGGGGGTGAGTCATTTGGGATGCAAAATATCTACTAAGTGTATAATGTATTATACTCTTAATTTACAAACTCATTCACTTCATTATCCTTAAAGCAAAAGACCAAAACATTTCCTTCCTCTTTTCTCTCTAGAACCGGCCAACCAAGGGACCAAGAAGGAGATCAAATATTTTTCTCTAATCAAGTTTTATATACACTAGTATCACTTGTTATTAAGGTTTTGTAATACAAACCTTGAGTGATTAGGAAAAACCCATTGTCCTTAAACCTCATCAAGTTACTAGTAAGCATTCATATTCATGTTTTTATTTCATATTCATTGTTATGGTCATTTCATTTTACTTGAGAAAACATGCAAGTCTCATGAGGTTTATTCCACTTTTTCATTGATTTTTAAGAGTTATATATATATTAGTCATCCTATAATTACTCCTTGTTATAAATCACTCTTGGTGATGTCTAGGAACCCATGACACCCTAAGAAGGTGTATGGTAGGATTAGAATAGCTTCGGAGTTGTTTTGAATGGGTTAGAATAGGTTTGGCGCGAGAAAAACTCATTTCGACAAGTTTTAAAAAGGGTCTGTCCATATTTTTAAAATCTGGAAAATTCGACAGTAAGTAAAAATTTTGGGCCTAGATAATTAGAAAATACACTTTAAAACGAAAACGTGGCCGCTTGAACGGATTAAAACGGAGCTATAACGAAGAAGTTATGAATTTTTCAAGTTGGCGGCGAAAACTATAATTTTCTGGAAATTTCAGCATGTTGTATTTATTTTGTACGAGTCAAAAATGAAACTTAGGCGTTATAAATTATGTCGACTTATCAAAAATATACTAGTATACTTTAATACCAAGCTAAGGACCTTTAAAACGTAGAAAACGGATTTGTAATGATCAAATTATATACGTTTACAAAAGTTGTCGTAACTTTATTATATAAGGAAAAACTATTAAATTTCTAATAGACAAGTTTTACGGCAAAATAAGAGACCAAGTTGGAGGACGTTTTTAACAATGATGTAGTACTTTTTATAAAGTGATGTCTTCTAGTAAAAGTGAGTTTGCCAAGTATATTTTCCAAAATGTCCGACCGTTTGATTAGCGGAGTTGTAATGAATTAATTATGGCTACTCAAACATTTGCCGAAAACCATCCTTAAACTATATTTTGGGACACAAGTACCATACTTAACCTATATTTTTCTTTATGTTCGAGACCTCTAGGATGGAAACTCATGTACTAAAACTTTGAGATAATGATACAAGCTTCCCAAAACCATTGAGTACGTTTCCTAATACTCGATGTGCACCATTTTACGACTAGTTTTTAGAGGCCGTTTTGTCACTTTCATGAATATTTCAACGACATTATTTTATGACGAAAAGTTATAATTTCTTAATAAATCACTAAATGATTATCGTCGGATATCATTTCAACGTAATTACATGCGGAGTAATTTAAAATGGTCAAGGCGTTAAAAGATTATATTTTGACGAAAAGTATTATTTTCAAAATTCATAAGTGGTATAGATATCATCCGAATTGCATGCATAACATTACATCATAACTTATTATGTATCATATCATTCATAATAGGTCAGTTTTGAGATTCACGCTACATTTCGGTGTACACACTTTTGTCATCGCATCAATTCATCAAGTGAGTTTTCATAGCCTCGTTGTATACGTTTATACTTATTTTCAAACCTACTGAGGGGATAATACATTGCACATCATTTTTATTACGATACCAAGTATATCAAATTCATTACATTGCTTAAGTTACCTCATGCCAATTGAATGTCCTCATTATATAACATGAACCGTTAATTTCATAGAAGCGAGGGTGAGTGGATAGATCTATCGAGGATGACTCCTCCATCCAGGTTGGTGGATTCCAACCTGGTTAAAGCGGATGCATTTCATTTAATATCATTATTTGAGTTGTTTGGCAAACACTGTTAAAGCGAACATCATAATCAGTCTAGTTTCGGTGTCATGGACTTATAGCAATTGTAACATTTTTGTGGCATGTTTGTCATATATGGTCTATACTTGTGTGGTCGTATAAATTATTTTTCATAAACCTATGATTTCTCACCAACCTTTGTGTTGACCGTTTTAGCAATGTATTTTCAGGTAACTAGACATTCGCATCATGGTACGATAAGGAACCCTCATAGTGTCGCGGCGTCGACACATATCATTGTATATTATGGTTTCTTTTCAAAACATCGTTTGGACTTGTAATAAACTTATTTTCCGCAAACTTTATCAACTTTTGGGACCTATCTTGTAACTCTGTATGTTTTATATTAATATCAAACGACGTGTTTCTAAAACGACACTTTAGGTCGTTCAATATAACTGTGATTGTGATGCTATGACAGTCAATCCCCAGGAATTCCATTCCGCTGCATAACAGGTAATTTGGGGTGTGGAGATTGGCATCGAGCTTGATTATAGAGAACTAGGTTGCATCATTGACCCTAGACTATAACTACATCATCATAGCATCTCATCATTTCATCATAAGTGCATGTTCACTTTACATGCGGATTCATATACATTTTATTCGAGTTATTTACTTTTATTTTACATCGGTTGTCACAGAGATGTCTTCAGATTCCGACCCTTGTTGGGATATGAAAGTGCTGAAGACATGAAAGTACTGAAGATATGAAAGTCTTGTAGTTTGCAAAATCTTGGGAAAAGTCAAAGAGTCAAAGAAATCTTGCTAAAGACAAAGTCAAAGTGCACCTAAAAGTCAAAATCTTGCAAGAACAAAAGAAATGTTATTCGTTTATGGAAAGTATTGTATTCTATATTTAGATTACTTGTCATACAAGGCTATCAATTGTAAACCGACTAGGATATCCTTGAGCCTATAAAAGGACTCCTAGATTGGCATTAGATGTATGAGTCTATAAGTTTTAGAGTTTACGAATTCACAAGTTAATTAGTGTTTTAGAGAGAGTTCGATTATCTTAGAGTTGTATTAGAGTATGCATAATAAAGCTGATTTAGAGTTTATAATAAAGGTTATTCTTCTTAGCTTTGTTAAGTAAATTTACTTGATAAAAAGATTGCCCGGTGTTTCTTTGTTAATAACTTAGGATTTATCCGAGGTTATTAAATTTTAACAAGCTAGTTAAGATAGTTTGATTAAAGTATATCGATCCAACAAGTGGTATCTGAGCTTGTGTGGAAACTTTGACTAGGAAGAAACCCTACTTCAACAATATTCAAGATGTCAGTGCATCAACTCCTATCCGCAGGTATGTTCTAAGTGTCATGATTTTTATCAAAAAGTACTTAATGCTTATGTTTATGAGAGAGATAATTGTGTTAAGGCTAGGTGCTGGAGGTAGCGAGGTTATCAAATAACCTTAGAATCTATGGAAGCCAAAATTCTAGCACATGAAAATAATGAAGTAGCTTGAAATTTGAAAAATATGCAACAGGATTACGGTTAAAACTTAGTGAATGGAAATTAAAGCGTAAAATTCTTTGAAATTGAGAAATTAACTAAGGAAAGAGATGATTTGTTAGCTAAGTTTCTTTGCTTGGGGTGAAAGCTGGTGCATGCATGTTTCTTATGTTCAAAAACATCAAAGAGCCTACCTTAAAAGCTGGATTAGGTTTGGAATGGATTTTAGTAAGATAGAAGAAAACCAATCTAGTAATCGGGATGAAGGTGAGTATGAGGATATAACCACTAGTGATGAAGAACTCATTAATTATGTAGATACATCTAGTAATGATGGTTCATTAAGTGACTCACCTCCTGAATATAAGAAAGCTAATGATTATCATGTTGTTCCCCATCAGCATTCATCAACCCCTTAGGCGATGTTTCGTTTTGGAGTAGGCAGGTCTTGAGTTTAGGAAAAAGCTAGTTGCTCAATCTAAGTCGAAAACCCAAAGAACACGTTGAAAGCGATGTTCAAAATCAAGCGATACCTTTAAATCAAAAGTCTTGCTCCACAAGCGTACCTTCTTCAAAACCTTTTCAAAGCAGTCTTGCTAAACCTTTTTGGGATAATTTTGGTCAAAGCAGGTTTAATCACTCACCAAGAAGGCAAAATAATTTTGGGCATAGACATAGAAGATGTCACTTTGACGGTATGGGTCGAAGCTGTGTTTTGTGTGTTTTAGTCATACTCATCTAATTAAGGATTGTGAACATCACTCAAAATACCTTAGAAAATTTCAAAGAACGGGTACGCCAACGAAACCTAGAGTACAAACGGTTTGGAATAATTCAAATAGGGTCAATCACGAAAATTTCTCACCGGATCATAGATACCACCCGAAAACCTTTTTCAAAACCCGATTATCTCACGGTACTTTCCAAAATCACATTGTTAACTTCTGCCCGATACTTTCTCAAAAGTCTTGCTTTCAGACAAAACAAAGTCTTGATCACAATACTTGGTATAGAAATTCTAGGAGATCTCACTATCAACCTAGAAGGTATTACAATTCACATAGGAGATTTAGATTAGAGGAACCAAGTGTTAAACGAGAATGGGTTAAGAGGGAAATCTATGAGAGGACATCGTACTTTCAACCAAAAGTGAATCGGATGTTTTGTGATGAGAAAAAGAGATTTGTGTTGAAAAACCAGAAAGTTTTGAAAATCCACATGCTAAAGATCAAAAGATAATTATGGATCATCATTTGAAAGATAGTGGTAATTACATACTCAAATAATTTGAGTTTGTAACTCCTGAGGAACACAAGTCGATGTGGCTTGGGTTCCTAAAAGTTTCTAACTCTTTTCTTTTATGTGCTTGGGCAACCCGGAAGAGGAGCGTAAAGATCATCTTATTGTGGATAGTGGTTGCTCTGGAAGTATGACAGGAGACAAAGAGATCACATGCGATTTTAGGAAGATTAGAGGAGGAAGAGTTTCATTTGGGAATGATCCCAATGGAGGAAAGATTACTGGGAGAAGGGAGCTATTGACAAGACTTTGTTTATTAAGAGAGACAAGAAAGATATCATGTTAGTTCAAGTTTATGTTGATGATATCATTTTGGGGCTACCAAACGATCCATGGTTAAGGAGTTTGGCAGTGATGAAAAGAATTTCAAATGAGTTCAATGGGAGAGTTGACTATCTTTTTAGGACTTCGAGTTAAGCGGTCAAAGGAAGGTATTTTTATCATCAAGACAAGTATGTTTTGGACATACTTAAGAAATTCAATTTTGATGATATGAAGGCAGTTACTACACCCATTAAATCTATCAATTCATTGGGCAAAGATGAAGATGGACACCTGTTGAAGTCAAGCTTTATAGATCAATGATTGGCTCTCTTATGTATCTCCTTTGCATCAAGGCGATATTATGTTTGCAGTTTGTCTATGTGCTAGATATCAAGTCTCACCAAAGATCTCTCACATGAATGCAATAAAGAGAATCTTCTATTATTTGAAGCAACAACCAAAGTTGGGGTTGTGGTATCCTAAAGAGTCACCTATTCACTTAGAGGCTTTTTAGGATAGTGATTATGCGGTGATAACTATGATAGAAGATCAACCACTGGAGGATGCCAATATCTTGGAAGAAGATTAGTCTCCTGGCAATTTAAGAAACAAACAATTTGACAACATCCTCTCGAAGGTGAATAATATGTAATTTCTTTGCTGTTGTGGACAAGTTTTGTGGATGCAAAATCAACTCTTGGACTATGGATTCAACTTCAAGAATACTCCTATTAACATTGACAATGAGAGTACTATTTGTATTGTGAAGAATCCGGTTTATCATTCCAAGACCAAGCACATTCAGATTAGGCATCACTTTATCAGAGATTGTTATGAGCACCGGCTTATTAATGTGATTAAGGTTCACACAGATGATAATGTAGCTGACTTACTCACCCAAGGTTTTGATGTTTCTAGATTCACTCACTTGGTGGTGAGCATTGGCATGATTAACTCTTGAGCTACACTTAAGGGGAGGACTATTTAGTATTTGATAGTCTGTGTTAATGCTTGAGGGAGGATAGTTATGTATACTTAATTGATCTTGAAGAAATTGGAAAAATCTTGTTTTTCGTTAAAGTACTACTTGGAAAGTCTTGCTTGGGAAATCTTGCTAGCGTGGAAATCTTGTTTGTCTTATTAAAGTCTTGTTCAACGGTTATCTTGAGGGTAATTTAATGCTACTTGGTAACAATGTTATTTTAAGCTGTGATTTTTCAAATCTCACCTATAAATACCTACTTTTCGATTTTCCCTCTCATATTGATACATTAGAATCTTTTCCATCTTTCTCTCATCATATTCATATTCTTCGCGATCAATTCTTTTGCTTACATAATCAACAATGGCGAATCGTCCCTCTTGTTTCTAAGCATAACATGGTTGCTAATTTGGATAAGGCTGATCGCGAATATACTCTTTCGATATAATTGATTATCTTCTTGGTTCGCTTATCGGTTATGCTCTTTTAGTGGAGCCGGATATTATTGAGCCCTGGATTCAAGAATTTTGGGCTAATGCTAGCGATAACATGGAGAATGATGAATATTATATTAGATCATCGATTCTTTGGAAAAACCATTAAGATTCTTGAAGACTCCATTAGAAGATTTATTGTTCAATGATGCGGATGGAGCTTTAAGGTTTGATAAGCAATTGATATGGGATACTTTTCGACATATTGGTTATGAAGGATCTTTGAATGAACAAACGTTTAGAAAACAATTATTTTGTCCCCATTGGAAGTTTTGGTTCATGTGTTGCTCCATTGCATAAGTGCTAAGAGTACCTCTTGGGAGCGGTTTGGGTCAAATATAGCATCTGAAATGGTTGGGTTAGCTCTGAGGATAGAGTTTTTAACTTCTCAAGGCTATCTTGGATGGAATGCTATCACATATTTCACATGGATCTACTTGGCTGATGTACCCAAGGTTTATATAGGTTTTCTTAAACAAGCAACTTTTCGATGTGCCAAAACCTCTGACTTTATTTCTGTTATTGTTCAACAATCCAAGATTTTTACTTTTATGGCAAAAAGAAGTGTTTTATTCAAAGGTCACGATACTCCTTTAGCAACTTCCATGATGGATGTTGTTGGTACATTCAGTGATGTATCTGAAGGTGCATCTGCAGTGCTATACCAAATCTTGCTTCTTCTCGGGCTATATCAAAAGAGTCTTGCATCTCTACAAGGTCTTGCTTCTCCTAGTCTTGAACTTCAAGAAGATGTTGCAGTTTCACCTTCTCCATCTCCACAAGGGCACATTCTGTTTCTCAACCGAGGATCATTCACTGTTCAAAAGAAGATTCACATACCATACCTCCTGATGAGATCACATTGGATAATTATGTTTTGACAAAGGAGTTGGTCAAGTTGAAAAAGACTCTGAGAGGTCCAAGGCCAAGCAGATAAAGAAATTAAAAGCGAAGTTTGAAGGCTTAAGACTTTTGTGTGGCCCTTAGTTCAACAATTTCGAATCTAGGTTAAATCTAAGAAAAAGGCGAAAAGCGTCTAGGAAAAACAAGCACCGGTTTCATCAACAATCTTACATCAACTTGGGAGGAATTTAGAAAAAGATAATTTGAAAGAAGATGTTGAGAAGAAGAAGAAACAAGTTGAAATCTTGATGAACAAAATTTGAACAAGTTCAAGGTCTTGAACAAGTTCAAAGTCTTGAACAACAAGGTCTTGAACAACAAAGTCTTGCTTTTCAACGACAAAGTACTTTTACACAAGAAGTGATAACTCCAAGAGTTTTGAATTTTGAAGAAGAATCTGGTCCTTCTACAAGCTGTTATACAAGAAGAGGAGGAAGCTATTCTCAAACCAATTCATTCTGCAAGTGATGATGAGTTCATTGCTACAATTTTTCAAGAATTATCACAACCTAGAGGTGGTGTTACTATTAAAGAAGTGCAAGAAGATGAACAACAAAGAACTTCTCAACCTGCAATTGATCCTAAGGATAAAGGGAAAGGTGTTTTAGTAGAAGAAAAGAAGAAGAAACTTTCTTTGGAGATATTAGAGCAATTGAAGTTGCTAGGAATGAAGCTGCTGCTAGAAAACTTCAAGAAGAGTGAAATGCTAAAGATAGAAGCAGATCAAGAAGATTGAAGAAGCTCAAAATAGAGAAGTGGCTAAAAGTTGCAAGATCAATTAGATCTTTGAAAGCGATGAACCATTACAATCACCTACTCCTGTTAGATATATGCCTAGAAGAACTAATTTAGCTAAGGACAGAAATGCTATGATGGCATATTTGAAAGGTCGAGGGTATAAAGGATTGCAGAAGTTAAATTATGTTGACTTGAAAAGACTCTATGATCTTTGAGACGAGAAGCTTATAAGAAGAGTGTTGCAGAGATCAAGGATTTTAGAGAAGAAGTTTTTTGGACTGAAGCTGAAAGGAAGAAGAGCTTAAAACAAAAGGAAAAGCTGAAACTCTGAATAGACAATTTTCAAAGAAAAAAAGAGTTGAATTGAGATCGAGTCTAAAGATGCGTTAGAAATTATCTCGAGTGGTAGATTTTGATTATTCAAAAAGAATCTGAGACTTGAAGATGAACAGATCTCAGATTAGTGCTTTTGATATTGTGAAATCTAAAGAAGGAGATAATATGATTTTTCATAAGGAAGATGAAAGCTTCAAAGTTTTCAATAGGTTATGGGATTTGTTACATATTATAGATAGAGTGGATTTATTCTATCTATATAATGTGGTAAAAGCTTATGTTGGAGATATTCCATCGAAGGAATTGGTGCGGTTTTGCTTGGAGATCTTATAACTATGTGGGAATCGAAGAGGAAAGCACGATGATATATGGAAAAATCAAGAAAGCTGGGAAATTGTTTGCTGGAGATTCTTTGAAGAATCTGGAGTTCATGTTTTGGAGCTAGATAATGGTAAAATGATACACATGTTTGTAAACAGAAGATATCCTCTCACCGTTGAGCTCATGAGAAGAATGCTAGAGCATGGATTGGAAGTAGAAGAGGATAATGAAGCTGCTTGCATGGTTATCAATTTATTTATCAACTGGACTACCATTCTTGAAGAAGATGAATAAAGCTGGTATGAGTTTAATTGAATAATTTGTTTTTGATAAATCGTTACTTTATTCAAAGAATGCTGGCGATCAAACGATACTTTCATCAAAGTATCTTTGCTACATGACTTTAAAACAAGTTAAGTAATTTTTCAATGAAACCTTTTGCTAAGTAACAAATTTTTGAAACAAAGGTTAAATAAATGGATTTTGAGATGACAACATCAAATAGGTAATCAATCCACCATGGTTACAAAAGGATTGGCTAATCCATGAGCAAACAGCTCTGGTAAAGATATATCAAATCCGTTTTTAGTTGACAACTTGCTAATAAGTTGTATGGTAATCAACTCACCATATCAGTTAATGTGAAGAGTTGGCTAGCCCACAAGAAAATGGCTTGTGGTAAAGGTAGTGGAAAAACCATTATTGGTAATTAGTTCACCATTAAATAGAAGAACTAACTAGCCCGGAAGGGTACTGACTTTTGGTAAAGACAAATCAAATCTGTTGATAGGTGATGATTTGCTAAAAATCATATGGTTATCAATGTACCATGGTCTTACACACCAAAACATCTGGCTACTCCAAAGAAAATGGCTTTGGTAAAGAGATCTAAAACCATTAAATTTTCAATGATTCACCTCTCACGAGGAGTTAACACACAGGAAGTGATGAGAATAGTATGCAACTTAACACTGAATTAATGTACAAATTGTCATATGTTTTTGTGTTCTTTGAAAAGATGGAGCTTCTTTGGATCTTTGCTGAGAAAGAACAATTCTAAGAGATACTTTGACAAGCAGACACTCTGAGAGATATCTTGAAAAGACTAAGAAACAATCGATCTTAAAGATGAAGTTGCATTAAAGATACATTCACAAGGGAACTTGAAGTCAAGCAAGTAGAATTCAAGTTAGGGGAGGATTGTTGGGATATGAAAGTTCTGAAGACATGAAAGTCTTGAAGATATGAAAGAAATCTTGTAAGATGCAAAAATCTTGGGAAAAGTCAAAGAGTCAAAATCTTGCTAAAGACAAAGTCAAAGTATCGCACCTAAAAGTCAAAGTACTGCAAGAACAAAAGAAATGTTATTCGTTTATGGAAAGTATTGTATTCTATATTTAGATTACTTGTCGTACAAGGCTATCAATTGTAAACCGACTAGGATATCCTTGAGCCTATAAAAGGACTCCTAAATTGGCATTAGATGTACGAGTCTATAAGTTTTAGAGTTCTGAATTCACAAGTTAATTAGTGTTTTAGAGAAAAGTTTGATTATCTTAGAGTTGTATTAGAGTATCTGCATAATAAGCCGATTTAGAGTTTATAATAAAAGGTTATTCTTCTTAGCTTTGTTAAGTAAATTCCGCGTACTTGATAAAGATTGCTCAGTGTTTCTTTGTTAATAACTTAGGATTTATCCGAGGTTATTAAATTTTAACAAGCTAGTTAAGATAGTTTGATTAAAGTATATCGATCCAACACCCTATATCATCTGACACGAACATGGAGGATGTCTCATCCGACACCAACATGAATGATGCCTTATCACACACTGTAGTTTTATCTTCTATTGGCTCTACTTCGGACTTTCCACTTATAGTGGTACGACGAGACCGAACCCTTTGAGGAAGGCGAAGTTGCACCTACACCACCTGTTAGCCCTACACATGGCCCGATTCATCCACCATCACCAATTTTATCATCATCATCTTCATCATACTATCTTAGGGAGCCTATACCTACATTGGACTTGCCGCTCAAAAGCGTGCCGCGTTTGACATCCACTGCATCACCCTCTGAGCCGAACCACGGCTAGGTTGAGATAGGTGAAGCTCAAAGGCTTTCGCTGCTAGACGACCTTCCACTAAGAAACTAGGGACGCGTATTGATAGCCAACGAGGTTGAGATAGATAGGATGTTAGGGCAGTTGGAGGAATTATCTTTGGATCAGTGGAGACCATTGAGGAGGAAGTTGAAGGCCTCGTGATAGGTAGAGTTTCGATTGATATGGCACACCAGGGTTTAGAGTCTAGACAATTAGAGAAGGGGCATATTGTTGAGTTGAGGCGAAGATGCACGAGTTATATGATGAGCGAGATGGCACATGGCCGAACTTACGTCGGGCTTCGAGGAGTTGGCATTAGCACGTGAGAGCATGGTTATCGCATACGAGGGTCAGATTAACGAGTTGAGGGTTTGGTTGCTAGTTTGGTTGCCAGGTTGAGATCTCTGAGGATCGGTGGCCGAGCACCAGGAGGTGCCTAGTGTAGACTTTTATCATGTACAAACAAAATATCAAGTGTTGACTCAACTATGTAGGAATGGTTTTACTATCTATGATATCGGTCCATGTAGGCCGAAATTTTCATGTATATTATCCACGTGTGTTGTGATTATATTTGTGATATTTCGTGGTTGTTCCGTTGTGATTTTGATTTATATATTGCATGTTGTGGTTGTGGATATATATGTGTAATGTTTGTTTCTACTTACGAGTTCTCATAATTGTTTCATCTTATGGTTTTGAAGAATAATGGCGCCAAAGAAAGCACACTGAATTGACACAAGGCTGCTATGCAGTATGTGAACGATAGCATAGCGAGGCATGGGGCGAGAGAGCATCGGTGGCGGCTGCTGAGGAGGCCGCCTACTCTTAGAGCAGCTAGACATCTTCTTCTTTGCAGGCGTTGAGGAGGTTCGGGGTTAGAAGTTGTACGTATAAGGATTTCAAAAGTGGGGATCCTACTAAGTTCAAAGATGCTTGAAGGGCAAGCTGCCATGGTTAGATGGTTCGAGAAAATGGAATCCGTGTTTGTTATGTAATTGCCGGAGGATAGCAAGGTTAAGTTTGCTACGAGTACACTACTTGATGGGGCAATGTCGTAGTGGAATTCGTATGCTTTCGGCCAATGGGAATGGAAAATGCGTACAAGCTCACCTGGGAGCAATTCAAAAGTTTGTTAACGAGGAAGTATTATCGTCTGGAGGTGAAGAAGTTGGAGAACGAATTCTATGAACTGGTAACTATTGGGTATGATATTGATACTTACATTCGAAGGTTCCAAGAATTGGCCGTGTTATGCCCATCTATGGTTTCGGATAATGAGAAGCTCTTTGGAGGCTTTTATTGGGGACTTCCCGGGTTGTTCAAGGAGGCGTGATTTCTTTTGATCCGCATAAGCGATTGAGGAATCCATTCGAGTGACACAAAAGCTCATGGCGCAAGTAGTGAAGAGAAGCAACATCGCCAACACCAACCGAAACAACAATACCAACAATCGCTCCAATTTCAACAATAACCGAAACAATTACACCAACTATAACAACAATAACAACAACAAGCGGAAGTGGGACAACAACAGAGGTGGAAATGTCACTCAACAACCACCTAAGAGGCAAGAGGTTGCAAAGGCCTATGTTGCAGGTCCAAAGGAGAAGAAGGCGTACACGGGGATTTTGCCTAAGTGTGAGATGTGTTCTAGTCATCACAAGCGGGAAGTTGTCTGAACCATCGGGAATTGCAAGAAAGTGGGACATCAAACTAGGGAATGCAAGATGCAGCTGACGGGAAAATCAGAAACCACCAGTGACATGTTTTGGTTGTGGAGAAAGGGGACACTACAAGAGTGAGTGTCCGAAGGGAAGGAACCAAGTAAACAAGAATCAAGGAGGAATGGCACAAGGAAGAGCCTATGTCATAGGAGGTGGAGAAGCTAGGGAGGACTCGAATGTTGTTACAGATGCGTTCCTTATCAATAATCGTTATGCATCAGTTTTATTTGATTCGGGAGCCGATAAGAGTTTTGTGTCCACTATATTTGCACCTTTACTCAATATCAAAGCAACCACATTAGACACATCATACAACATTGAATTAGCTAATGGTAATTTAATTAGCACCGACACCATTGTCCGTGGTTGTACACTCAATTTTCTAAATCATCCCTTCAATATAGACCTTATGCCCGTAGAACTAGGTAGTTTCAACGTCATCATTGGTATGGATTGGTTATCCAAACATCGTGCAAGAATCATTTGTGATGAAAAAGGTGTTCATCTTCCTTACTTGGCGAAACTTTGATCATTAAGTGAGGAGCGAAGTGGAACTAGACTTCGATATTATATCATGCATCAAATCGGAGAAGTACATAAAGAAAGGTTGTTTTGCTTTCTTAGCACATATAACAGAGAAGAAGTCGGAGGAGAAGCGACTTGAGGATGTACCGATTGCTCGAGAATTTCACGAAGTCTTTCGAAGACTTGCCAGACTCCACCGCACGACAAGTAGAATTTCATATTGACTTAGTGCGGGGCGCACCAATTCGCGAGCACCTTACCGATTAGCACCATCAGAAATGCAAGAGTTGTCTAATCAGTTGCAAGAACTCTTAGACAAAGGATTCATTAGGCCAAGTTCCTCGCCTTGGGGAGCACCGGTCTTGTTTGTGAAGAAGAAAGATGGATCTTTCAGAATGTGTATAGATTATAGAGAGCTGAACAAATTAATGGTGAAGAATTGGTACCCACTCCCCAGAATCGACGACTTGTTCGATCAGTTGCAAGGCTCTAGTATCTACTCAAAGATTGACCTGAGGTGGGTTATCATCAACTTAGAGTGCGGGGGAGGATATTCGAGAAAACAGCGTTTAGAACTCGTTATGGACATTATGAGTTTCAAGTAATGCGGTTCGGATTAACTAATGCACCTGCAGTATTCATGGATCTCATGAATAGGGTATGCAAACCTTATTTGGACAAGTTTGTTATAGTATTCATCGACGACATATTGATTTACTCAAAGAGCAAGGAAGAGCACGAAGGGCATTTGAGAACGATTTTAGGACTACTCAAGAATGAGAAGTTGTATGCCAAATTGTCGAAGTGTGATTTTTGGAATCATAAAGTACAATTTCTTGGTCATGTCATTGATAGTCAAGGACTACAAGTTGATCCTGCAAAGATTGAAGCCGTAAAAGATTGGGCTACTCCAACAAATCCTACAGAGATCCGACAATTTCTAGGACTTGCGGGTATTACGAAGATTCATCGAAGGTTTTTCAAAGATAGCTAAATCTTTGACCAAGTTGACACAGAAAAACAAGAGGTACGAATGGGGAAAGAAACAAGAAGGCTGCTTTTAGGTTGTTGAAGCAAAAGCTTTGCGGTCGCCAATTTTGGCACTACCGAAGGAATTGAGAACTTGTGGTATACTTGCGATGCTTCACATAAAGGGCTTGGGCGTATTAATGCAAAGCGAGAAGGTGATAGCTTATGCTTCTCGACAACTTAAGGTTCATGAGAAGAATTACACCACACATGATCTTGAGTTGGGGCCGTAGTTTTTGCACTCAAGATTTGGAGACACTACCTTTATGGTACAAAGTGCATAGTGTTTACGGACCACAAGAGTTTGCAATATGTTCTTGATCAGAAGGAACTTAACAGGAGGCAACGTCGTTGGTTGGAATTACTCAGCAATTATGATTGTGAAATCAAGTATCATCCGGGAAAAGCCAATGTTGTGGCTGATGCTCTTAGCCGGAAAGAAAGACCCAAACCTTTAAGAGTTCGATCATTAGGAATGACGATCAGTTCACCTTTACCATCAAAAATACTTGAGGCACAAATCGAAGCACTTAAGGAGGTAAACCGACCAAGTGAAAATCTTTATGGTATGCCTGAAAATGCAAATGGTTTTGTATAGAGAGCAGATGGAGTATTATGCTTCAAGGATAGAATGTGGGTACCATTTTATGGCGGGATACGAGAATTGATTATGCATGAGTCGCATAAGTCAAAGTATTCTATTCACCCAGGATCTGATAAGATGTATCAGGATCTCAAGAAACTTTATTGGTGGCCGAACATGAAAGCGGAGATTGCCACATATGTGAGCAAATGTCTTACTTGTTCTAAAGTAAAAGTCAAATATCGAGAAACCTTGGGGTTACTCCAACAACCAGAGATTCCCCAATGGAAATGGGAATGCATTACAATGGACTTTGTCACGAAACTTCCTAAGACATGGGAGGTTCGATTGCTATATGGGTAATCGTCGATCGTCTTACCAAATCACTCATTTCATACCAATTAGAGACTTATTCCATGGAACAACTTACTAGACTTTATGTCAAGGAAATAGTCTCAAGGCATGGAGCACTAATTTCCATCATTTCCGAAGAGAGATAGTCGATTCACTTCAAACTTATGGAAATCATTACAAGATTCATTTGGAACCAAATTAGAGATGAGCACAACATATCATCCACAAACCGATGGCCAAAGTGAAAGGACAATTCAAACATTAGAAGATATCTTTGAGAGCATGTGTGATTGATTTTGGAAATGGTTGGGCTAATCATTTGCCATTGATTGAATTCTCGTATAACAATAGTTATCACACCCGATATAAAGCGGCACCGAGGCACTTTATGGTGAAAATGCCGATCACTGTTTGTTGGGCGAGGTTGGAGGCGCACAACTCATGGTCGAAATAGTGCGGAAACAACGAAAAGATAGTCCAAATCCGAGATAGACTTCGAGAACGCCGGAGTCGGAGAAAAGTTACGCAGATGTTAGGCGCAAACCGTTAGAATTTCAAGTCGGCGACAAAGTGATGTTGAAAGTATCGCCTTGGAAAGGCGTGGTACGATTGGAAAGCGGGAAGTTGAACCCGAGGTACATTGGGCCATTCAAAATTTTGAGCGAGTCGGCCTGTAGCTTATCGACTTGAGCTTCCTGAGAACTTAGTCACGTACACATCACGTTTCACGTTTCAAACCTGAAGAAATGTCTTTCAGACGAATCACTCATTATTCCATTGGAAGAAATTCAACTCGACGATAAACTCAATTTCGTGGTGGAACCTGTAGAAATCATGGACCGCGAGGTCAAGCGGTTGAAACAAAGTCGTATTCCTATTGTGAAGGTTCATTTGGAATTCTCGAAGAGGTCCGAGTTTACTTGGGAGCGGGAAGACCGAGATCGCCTCAAATATCCTCATCTTTTCACCAACAACCTTGTAGGACCCAACAGGACTGAATTAGGGGTGAATTCCTTTTTGGATGGGCGAATGTGACAATTCGTATTTTCCGGTCATATTTCAAAACATTACTCATGCTTCATCATTTATCATTTATCGTAAACTAGGTTTTCGAGCATCAAATTCACGTAACCGTAATGGTTTAGCTGTGAATTCATATATAATCATCAAGGACATTCCATATGGACTAAGTTTAGTCTACATATCATTATCATCATATTAGTTCATTCATGGTTTTGCATTTTACATTAACCGTATAATTTCATATTAAATAAACGTTATCGTGTAATTAATTATTTTGAACAATTGATCCATTACTTTCAAAAATTATTCCAATATATTTTTATACTCATATTAAGTTTATAAAAATATTATTATTAGTTTACCCAGTGTTTTTAATTTATTTTGTATCTAAATTGTTATATTTATATAATTACGACGTTTTTCTTAAATACTACACGATAATTATTATTTCACTCAAATTTTGCAAGAAATATATTTTTATAATTTTTATGACCTTAATATATTTTATCTTGACCCGTTAAAATTTATTTTTATCTAATGCTACCCTAAATAATCAAATGTGTCTACAAGTGATCACTTATCTTCAAGTAACTTTACAAAATTTTACTTAATACATAATAATAAAAAAAAATTATATTAGCAATGACTAACACCTTGTCGACAAGGGGGTGAGTCATTGGGATAAAATATCTACTAAGTGTATAATGTATTATACTCTTAATTTACAAACTCATTCACTTCATTATCCTTAAAGCAAAAGACCAAAACATTTCCTTCCTCTTTTCTCTCTAGAACCGGCCAACCAAGGGACCAAGAAGGAGATCAAATATTTTTCTCTAATCAAGTTTTATATACACTAGTATCACTTGTTATTAAGGTTTTGTAATACAAACCTTGAGTGATTAGGAAAAACCCATTGTCCTTAAACCTCATCAAGTTACTAGTAAGCATTCATATTCATGTTTTTATTTCATATTCATTGTTATGGTCATTTCATTTTACTTGAGAAAACATGCAAGTCTCATGAGGTTTATACCACTTTTTCATTGATTTTTAAGAGTTATATATATATTAGTCATCCTATAATTACTCCTTGTTATAAATCACTCTTGGTGATGTCTAGGAACCCATGACACCCTAAGAAGGTGTATGGTAGGATTAGAATAGCTTCGGAGTTGTTTTGAATGGGTTAGAATAGGTTTGATGCGAGAAAAACTCATTTCGACAAGTTTTAAAAAGGGTCTGTCCATATTTTTAAAATCTGGAAAATTCGACAGTAAGTAAAAATTTTGGGCCTAGATAATTAGAAAATACACTTTAAAAAGCAGCGTGGCGGCTTGAGCGGATTAAAGCGGAGCTATACTTGAAGAAGTTATGAATTTTTCAAGTTGGCGGCGAAAACTATAATTTCTGGAAATTTCAGCATGTTGTATTTATTTTATGCAGTCAAAAATGAAACTTAGGCGTTATAAATTATGTCGACTTATCAAAAATATACTAGTATACTTTAATACCAAGCTAAGGACCTTTAAAACGTAGAAAACGGATTTGTAATGATCAAATTATATACGTTTACAAAAGTTGTCGTAACTTTATTATATAAGGAAAAACTATTAAATTTCTAATAGACAAGTTTTACGGCAAAATAAGAGACCAAGTTGGAGGGCGTTTTAACAATGATGTAGTACTTTTTATAAAGTGATGTCTTCTAGTAAAAGTGAGTTTGCCAAGTATATTTTCCAAAATGTCCGACCGTTTGATTAGCGGAGTTGTAATGAATTAATTATGGCTACTCAAAAATTTGCGAAAACCATCCTTAAACTATATTTTGGGACACAAGTACCATACTTAACCTATATTTTTCTTTATGTTTGAGACCTCTAGGATGGAAACTCATGTACTAAAACTTTGAGATAATGATACAAGCTTCCCAAAACAATTGAGTACGTTTCCTAATACTCGATGTGCACCATTTCTGACTAGTTTTTAGAGGCCGTTTTGTCACTTTCATGAATATTTCAACGACATTATTTTACGATGAAAAGTTATAATTTCTTAATAAATCACTAAATGATTATCGTCGGATATCATTTCAACGTAATTACATGTGGAGTAATTTAAAAATGGTCAAGTCGTTAAAAGATTATATTTTTGTGAAAAGTATTATTTTCAAAAATTCATAAATGGTATAGATATCATCGAATTGCATGCATAACATTACATCATAACTTATTATGTATCATATCATTCATAATAGGTCGAGTTTGAGATTCACGCTACATTTCGGTGTACACACTTTTGTCATCGCATCAATTCATTAAGTGAGTTTTCATTGCCCCGTTGTATACGTTTATACTTATTTTCAAACCTACGGGGAGAATACATTGCACATCATTTTATTACGATACCAAGTATATCAAATTCATTACATTGCTTAAGTTACCTCATGCCAATTGAATGTCCCCATTATATAACATGAACCGTTAATTTCATAGAAGCGAGGGTGAGTGGATAGATCTATCGAGGGTGACTCCTCCATCCGAGTTGGTGGATTCCAAGCGGTTAAGCGGATGCATTTCATTTAATATCATTATTTGAGTTGTTTGGCAAACACTCTGTTGGGCGAACATCATAATCAGTCTAGTTTGATTGTCATGGACTTATAGCAATTGTAACATTTTTATGTGGCATGTTTGTCATATATGGTCTATACTTGTGTGGTCGTATAAATTATTTTTCATAAACCTATGATTTCTCACCAACCTTTGTGTTGACCTTTTTAGCAATGTATTTTCAGGTAACTAGACATTCGCATCATGGCACGATAAGGAACCCTCATAGTGTCGCGGCGTCGACACATATCATTGTATATTATGGTTTCTTTTCAAAACATCGTTTGGACTTGTAATAAACTTATTTTCCGCAAACTTTATCAACTTTTGGGACCTATCTTGTAACTCTGTATGTTTTATATTAATATCAAACGATGTGTTTCTAAAACGACACTTTAGGTCGTTCAATATAACTGTGATTGTGATGCTATGACAGTCAATCCCCAGGAATTCCATTCCGCTGCAAAACAGGTAATCTGGGGGTGTGACACGGTAGTACGAGATATACAAAGTAAAACTATTTCTATAAACAAACATACAAATACTACATCATGATCAATATAAGGACATATATGGGCATGTTTATAATTTCGCGTCGTTATTCCGAATGTAAAAGTTGACATCATATTCTAGGTTATACGTAGAGACTTCCAGGCTTATCCATAGATTCCGTTATACGTTGTGATATCATTTATTAAGGTGAGTTCTTAGCCCCGTTCTTATACTTGTTTACAAACTTTTGGGGGAGATACATGCTCAACTACTTGCTTTTACAAATACAAATACTCAAAACATTTACACTTTTATGCTACGCTATACTTTTTATACTTGATTGCATAATACTTGATAGAATTTATACTTGATTGCATTACACTTGATTGCATTATACTTGATTGCGTTATATACTTGATTGCGTTATACTTGATTGTGTTATACTAAACTTGAAAGTCTCTCAATATACACGGAGCAGTCCCCTCGTTCGCATGATAAGTCTCCCAACATACACGGAGCAGTCCACTCGTTCACATGATAAGTCTCCTTGGACAACACATGCATTGGGTTTCGGAGATGAAGTAGAACCAATGCTATTACACTCCTTGTGAGCAACATACCCACATAAGGTTTCTGGAGATGAAGTGGAGACTCATGGCTAATTGCATAGGTTTTGATGCACGTGTACATGGTTAATATACTAGTTACATACTTAAAACATTTATACTTTTAACTACTATGATACATGCATACATGATTGACGTACTATTTTTAGCAGTGGGTTGTAAACACACAGGTTGCAAGTTTTGTATGGGCGAAACTTGGGCGAGTGGATTTACAATGCCTTTCTTTGTGTGAACATTCTTTAAAGGCTTTTCAACTTATTCAAAACAAACTCTATGAACTCACCAACCTTTGTGTTGACACTTTTTAGCATGTTTATCTCAGGTCTTAAAGCGATAGCTAGAGTTTGAAGCATAGAGTCATGCGACATATTTTGAAGACTTTATGCATTAGTATTTACCATTAGAAACATTTTGTAAACATTTATGTATTATACTTTGGGACCTCATTGTTTGTAACTCTGATTTCATTAATCGAATGGTAACTTTTCAAAGCGTCTCATTTAGAGGTCGTTTTCTATAACTTGTACTTTGTATTATGAAGTAGCACCCAAATGACACAATCTTCATTTGCGATATTTTGGGAGTGTTCTGATTGGTATCAGTATTGGTTATAGAGAACTAGGTTGCATTTAGAGCCTAGACTATAACTACTATATACGTTACCTTCCTCCTTTTAAGCCTTGCACACTTTAGACTTTTTTGTAATTTTAGCACCTAAGAGATTTCTATGAATTTGAAACACGAACATCATATGAGTCGATTAGTCCAAGCATTGCATAGTTACTCCTAAATTATACATAGCCTGATCACCTATGTCTAATTCGGGAAGAATCATGCAATGAAGGGAGTATTAGTCTCATATGTGTAAGCAATTCCATAATTGAGCCAAATTTTCAAAAGACTTTCTTCAAAACCACTTGTTTACTAGCTTGATTCTAGTAGCGGTTCTTGTCGATGAGTTGAAATCAGCTAAGAGTCAAGTTGTTAAACCGATTTAGCCTAATCGCATGACAGGTCTTGTCTGATGAGTTGCGAAAATCAAGCTAAGAGTCAAGTTGTTACTCAAACCGATTTAGCCTAATCATGACGAGGTCTTGTCGATGAGTTGTGGGATTAAGTAAAAATCTGTTACCTATAGGTCTTTTGAGGGTTATGCTCAAGTATGGGAAAGTTTGCCTCATCAAACCTAGCCATAAAAGAGTATGTCTTTAGAACGGGCAATAGTCGCGATAGTCACAAGAACGTACCTAATTAGATAAGAAACGCATATACTTAAGCTTTGACGTAATCCCTTAGACTATGCACCTTTGTAAGTAGTGAAAATCAACAGAACTTGGGCCGAAGTTCTCTTTTAAGGGTAGGTACTTGTAACAATTCGCATTTTCGAGAATTTACTATTCACTTTTACTATTCACTTTCACTATTCATCTTGTAAAATTTTTATTTCACATTCTCGTAAGATAAATTATTTTAGTAATAACTTGAGAGTTCGACCATCGTTAGATCATTTTACAAAAAGTTATTAAGAAAACGTCGTCTTAAAGTTTCATTTTGGTCGAAATACCATTTCAACATCCCGCGCATAACGAAAATCGCCTCTGACAATTTTCCCCACATCAGATAAATTTTTAGATCACTCATAATTAATTTAAGAATTTTTAAGATTTCATTTTAATGTTACCAAATAAACCTGCTAGCCGTCTGAAACTAAACTTACATTTTAAACAATTCTACTTACATCCAGACTTAACGATTCTTGCATTGTGTTTCTAATATGTTTTTGACACTTTTACATTTTTGGAAAAGTCAAACATATTTCCCTCCTCCTTTGACCATAAAGAAATTAACCTTTTACATTCTACATCTTTGCTTAAATCGAGTAACGTTTAGACTTCTCGTATAACTGTTAAGTTATCCCACATACGACGAAAACCACATTTTGACATCTCATATCACTTTTAGACTAATTTTAGTCTACTCTAAATAAATCCACGGTCAATTCCACGAAATCTGGTTCTTTTCGATAAATTACATTTTACGCGTTTTTGACCCGTGTTTCGGCTTTAAGCGGCGTTTTTGCACCCAATAAGACTTATCACCCATTTTATATTTTTAGATGGAGTATAATGATGATTTTAATCATTCCTATAAGTTTCATATTTTTACGATACCCGATTTTACGTTTCATGAATTAAATACTTACCGTTAGCGATTTTCGGGACTAAAACTCACTCCGTAAACACAAGATGAAAAACCAAAACTCTTAACCTCCTCATGAGGCTTCTCAAGGAAGCCTCCTAGACACATGGTTTGATCATGGCCATTCATTCCTAAGATCTTGCCAAGTATATAACTTAACCATGGTTAGTTTTTAACCTAATATGTAGTTAACTATTTTTCTCATCCTATAAATACCAAGCTAAAACCTTCATAATTTCTTCCACCACACCTCTTTATCTATCAAAGTCCTAAAACCCTAAGTCACTTATCTTATATTTTGTAAGAAAGTTAACTAGTTTTTGAAAGAAAACTAGTGTTTGATCTTCGTTCTTGGAAGTTTTCAAGAAAGAGTCGTTATAATCTTCAAATAACTTCAAGTCTCCAATAAGACGTCGTTATAAACTTCTTTTCTTCTTCGGGTTCTCAAGAAGGCGTTGTTATAATCTTCTAATAGCCTTGGGTTTTCGAAGATTGCAAATTCTACGTCGAAGCTCCGCTAATATTTCTTTTTTTTTCCATAATACTCAAGCATTCTATATTAAGGTAAGTATTTATAAAACTCAAACTTATTTAAATACTTATAAACTTTGTTAGTTTATTTATTGTATTTATAAACTCTTAATATATCATATAATCTAGTAATTAAAATACATGTTTTATGTTTTGAGCACTACAACACTATGGAACTTCATTTGAGGGGTTTATTTGGGTAAACGGATTGACGAGTTGCTGGATTCTGAATTAAAGTGTCCTAGCTCCTCGAACGTTTACTGCATGACCTCTGAATTGTGATGGCCCGAACGGTAGTACGAGATATACAAAGTAAAACTATTTCTATAAACAAACATACAAATACTACATCATGATCAATATAAGGACGTATATAGGCATGTTTATAATTTCACGTCGTTATTCCGAACCTAAAAGTTGACATCATATTCTAGGTTATACGTAGAGACTTCCAGGCTTATCCATCGATTCCGTTATACGTTGTGATATCATTTATTAAGGTGAGTTCTTAGCCCCGTTCTTATACTTGTTTACAAACTTTTGGGGGAGATACATGCTCAACTACTTGCTTTTACAAATACAAATACTCAAAACATTTACACTTTTATCCTACGCTATACTTTTTATACTTGATTGCATAATACTTGATAGCATTTATACTTGATTGCATTACACTTGATTGCATTATACTTGATTGCGTTATATACTTGATTGCGTTATACTTGATTGTGTTATTCTAAACTTGAAAGTCTCGGCATACACGGGCGGTCCTCGTTCGGATGATAAGTCTCCCAACATACGGGCGGTCCCCTCGTTCGCATGATAAGTCTCCTTGGACAACACATGCATCGGGTTTCGGAGATGAAGTAGAACCAATGCTATTACACTCCTTGTGAGCAACATACCCACATGAGGTTTCTGGAGATGAAGTGGAGACTCATGGCTAATTGCATAGGTTTTGATGCACGTGTACGTGGTCAATATACTAGTTACATACTTAAAACATTTATACTTTTAACTACTATGATACATGCATAAATGATTGACGTACTATTTTTAGCAGTGGGTTGTAAACACACAGGTTGCAAGTTTTGTATGGGCGAAACTTGGGCCGGAGTGGATTTACAATGCCTTTCTTTGTGTGAACATTCTTTAAAGGCTTTTCAACTTATTCAAAACAAACTCTATGAACTCACCAACCTTTGTGTTGACACTTTTTAGCATGTTTATCTCAGGTCTTAAAGCGATAGCTAGAGTTTGAAGCATAGAGTCGCATCGACATATTTTGAAGACTTTCGCATTAAGTATTTACCATTCGAAACATTTTGTAAACATTTATGTATTATACTTTGGGACCTCATTGTTTGTAACTCTGATTTCATTAATCGAATGGTAACTTTTCAAAACGTCTCATTTAGAGGTCGTTTTCTATAACTTGTACATTGTATTTTGAAGTAGCACCCCAATGACACAATCTTCCGCTGCGATATTTTCGGGGTGTTACATACAACTTAGAAGCGTATCATGGGAATATTGACATATACATCATTTCACCTGATGGATATCATTTCAAGGTCGAGTTGGTTAGGCCTCGTGATGGACAATGGTATTTGACCGGTCCAAAATGGACTGAATTTTGCAACCGCAGCTTATCTTTAGATGTCCACTTGTTGCATTTCATTGAAGAAGGAGAGGATTCCTTTTATGTGACTGGATATTTACGTAATGGTAAAGAAGTAGCTGGCTATGATGGCCACAGGTCTACTTTTTCAAGGTTTAAAACTTATGTTCTTGCAGATCCTCGTTTGCCACAGGTATTGAATACTGAAACAGTTTATTTAATGTTTTTTAAAAAAAAACTTACAGAAGTTGATACTATACAATATATTTACAATTTGAAATTTATTATTATGGTATACATTCCTCTGAACAATTCAGTGAGGTTCTTCGGGGCTAGAGGAACTTCGATGTCGTTACTATCATAACAAATGGTGAAAATTACTCATGTCATGTTAGGCGTGAAGCGTTTTGTTAAATCTTGGAGCGTTTTTTATTGGTTGTTGGGTGAATCATGGAACACAATGGTCGCGATATAGGGCCGGAAGCGGTGTGTCATAACCAAGAACGGGTAAATCAAGCGTGGTCGATGCTTTTAATCTTGATGGTACCATGATTACCTAGATACTATACAAAGGAGCACCTACATTAAGGGAGGCTGACAACTTGAGGGTGGAGTGGCATGAAGAGAGTATGTATTTTATGTTTTTATTAACTAATTACATCTGTTTAATTAATAACATTCTTAACATATACAATACATACTTCTGATGTATAGAAGATGATCGGATGAACCATATCTGCTATTGGCCATCTCACATGGACCATTTTGGAGAGTATGATAGGTCCTTCTACAAAGCATATGCAGCCATTCAATGCTACAACAGATTGGTAAAGTTTGTTTAATTCTATGGTTATACAAATTTTAAGAGTGAAAACAGTTACATATTACTAATTACAATATGTAAATTTATAGGCAATTCCAGCTAAATTCCTTAGTACTCATCCAATGCATATGTATGATCTATCCCTTATTATACACCGAGAATATCGTCAGGAGATGAAAGTGCGCATGGAACCTCACAATGAAAATCACGAAAAACAATCATGTCAATGTGCGGGAAGTGGAAGCAACTTGCGCAAGATGTGGATTTCCTTACACCAAGATTATTAAACTTCAAGTATATATCCAATGGTGAAGTTTTGGATGTTGAAGATGGCCAGAACACACAATTCCCAATATTCCGTATTTGCTAAAAATTAACATCTACCTGTTTAAATGTTGCTCCTTATGGTTAAATATGTTTAAAACAAACTACTTTATTTGGTATTTTGTGTTTTGTAATTAAGACATATGTTTGGTAATTATCATTAGGTATGTTAAATGAACTTATGTGCAATATTAATTATGTAGTATTTACTTTGGTTTCTTTTAATATGTGTGGAAAACTTATTATATGAATTATTAACTATAGTTATCTTGTAATTACTTTTTTTAAAAGATATTTCATAATTCCACTATATTTTATTTGATTCGCCATGATTTTAAAAAACAGCACATACATATAGCCAAATGAGGTGTTTGTTTTTTCAATTTACATATGTACTGAATTTTACAATAACATTAAAAATACTAAATTAATGATATAAAAAGAATGTGAACGATAAAAAAATTGGATGATTGAATATTTATCTAACATTCAAGAAATAAGAGTAAAATTGAGAAATAAAAAAAATAACAAAAAAAAATAATAATAAAATTATGCATGGGAGTATGTATGCAAAGTCTTCTAACTATTTTCAAAATAAATATTTGGAATAATATGATTATTTTATGTTTCCTACAATTTTTTTTATATTACTAAAAAGTATACAATGTTGAATATAAGATATTATTTATGTTATTAATATCTTCCTAAACACATTAAAAGACACACACATAAACATAGCAACTCTTTGAATTAGATGCTCCAACGCTCCAATTTCTATCTTGAATCACACAAGGTAAATGCTTCACCGAATTCGTATTTTACATTACATTACATTGTTACTTTGTATCTTATATGAAGTTGTAGATGTTGACTGTTTTTAAAAAGTTACAGAAATTGAAATCCAAGATTTTTTAAGTAGAAAATCAAATATCATAAGTAAATTTTGATGTTTATATACGTATATGTTTATAGTTATGAAGTTGCATGTTGCTTAATACTTGGTTTAAAAAAATGCCCAAATATGATTTAGGGTTAAGATTATGTTAGATGATTAATAGATATGTTAATAGCCTTTTAAAACCACGATTCTTCTTTGTTTTGATAATCCAAAATATAACCAACATTCTTACTTCTTAGTTACCTATAATTATATGTAGGATAATGCCTATGGAATTTATTCTTCGGATTAATCGGCAAGGAATTCACACTTAAAACAGGTTCTTATAAAAACAATTTATGATATAACTTAAATATAATGTGTGTCATTTAAGTCTTTAAAAACATGTTTTCTGTTTCTATGCAGTATCTTCCAGATGTGTTTAATGAAAATTGTTACATTGGGAACAATCATGTTTACTTGACAAGTAGAGAGAGAGTCAGGGTTAAAGTTGAAATAGTCAAAGTAGGTGGTAACAAATACAATTGGTGGTTCTGAGATGGTCCAGTTATGTTTTGCATTCATACCAACTTATCTTTGAGACAATACACTTTGTGCAAGAAGGGGCGATTCCTATTATGTGACCGGCCTACGATGCAAGCGGATATGAAGCAGTGGTTATGAGGCAATAGTTGGACGGACCTAGCGGTGTTTGAGTTGGATTCTCCCTCAACATAACATGGTTCAGGTATTTACCCTTGCTACATACACTTCGTTTTTGGATTTTGTATAATTAAACTTAATTATTAAAATTATACAAAACTTCAGATAATTCCAGCCGATTCCCTACCGGGTTTAAAGAAAAAGGACCACATCAAAATTTGTGTTAACAAGCGTAGGTACAATGTTGTTGTCGGGCGTCAAAAGATAAGGGAAACAAAGGTTCTTATCAATATGTTATGTCTGATGTGGGTTGGAAAAATATTGTTGAAAGATTGAATCTTAGAGTAGGGGAGTATGTAGTCTTGATGAGGAGAGAACAACTACTTACGTTCTGGGCCTTTAATATGGTTGGTCGTCCAATACCGATTGTCATTTTCTTGGAGCAAAATTGAGAAAACACCAACCCAACTTTGATTTTTGGGAGCGGGGGTATGACATGTTAAACCTTTTAATACTTTAAAGACTAAATGTAATGATATATCAAATATGTTTTAAGTGGTTTTTTGTGGTATGTCATTACGGTGATGATAGAATGAGGCATCAATGTTTTTGGGATCAACACATGGACCACTTTGGTGAAAAAACTCATTCTTTTTATGTGACTTATGAAGATATCATAGACAGACAACGACTTGTAAGTAGTTACACTCGATTTTTTATGGTTATAATGTGGCTTAATAACATACTATTCTAATTATTACACTTAATTGCGGTGCATACCGGTGATTTCCTTGACAAACATCCAATGCATACTTATAAAAAGTGTTTCATAAGACACAAATACATAGTATATGAGATCGCATTATAAAATGGTACTTCACTTAGAAAATCCCGATCGAACAAACCATGTAAACATTCATGGGGAATGGAAGAAATTTGCTAAAGTTTGCAAATTCAAGAAGGACAAAATGCTCAGGTTGAAGTACATGTTGAATGCGGAGGAGTTGAATGGTCACGACACAGGTGTATTCCCTGTGTTTCATGTATGTTAGAAAATGATTTTGAGGAATACTTTGGTTATCTTTTGCACATTACGGATTGTTTTACTCTTTTGTAATTTGGAACATTGAAGCAATTTGTATTTTAAGGTATTACCTTGGTCATATGTATTGTTAACTAAGACTATGGTCCAGTTGCAAAATATTCTATGTAAGCTGATATATGTTTTAATGAATGTGTTTGATTATCAAACAATTGCCTCGTATTATTCAGCTTATTTGTTTATTAAATGTAAATGGATTCCATGTGTTTCATAACATATTCAAATTAATAATTGCATGGTTGCATATATATTAAAAATTCAGAAGAACTATAAACATTTAAAAAATGTAACGTAATACTTGTCCAATAATAAATGTAAACAAACGCAAATGTTTAAACTTAATACCAAATTAAAATTGATCCTATAATAACCTAAATAATAATATGTTTGCCAAAATCATAAACTAAAACAATTGATTGTTTATAAAAAAAAATTAAATAGATAGGTAAAAGAAGATGCAGTGCATGTTCTATGCATCATTGTTTTCTATATCATTTGTTTGCATCTTTTTATTTGGTTGGACATCTTCCTCATCGACACAATCATTCTCTGCTAACTCTTCTATTCCACGATTTCTTTTTTTCAAAACACCAACTGATCATTCATACTATCAACAGTTTTTTCACCTCCAACACCACTTCCATTACTTGCAGATTTAGGAGTGTGTACTTGACGATTCTGCAATGTACAACTTGATTACAAAGTTAATTTAACTTATTTTTAAAAAATAAACAATTGTAAACTGCATTTAATAATAAAATGTATAATACCTCCTCCATATCATTTGATGGTTTTGTATTTATATTCTCAAAGAACTTTAAACCTGATTTTACATTCTTTCCCACGTCTTCTAACTCACTTAAATCATATGTACCATCTTCAAAATCAACATGAGGAGTATCTAAATCTTCTTCGCCAATATCTGATTCATCTATATCATGTTCATTATCATCTGAGACATTATCGGAATTCAAAACATCATCTTCTTTTTCAAAATCAACTTCCTCATTTTCAGAATCATCTTCACCATTGCCAAACTCATCTACATTATCATCTAAACCACCTTCATTATTGTATAACACATCATCGGCATTGTCTGAAAAATCTTCCATATTGTATTCCTCATCTTCTACATCCTGTCATGTGTTACAAATTCAATTTTAATTTAATAACTATTGTATACAATATAAGATTATAATAAACAATGGACAATCATAAAGTAATTTAAAATGATAATATAAATACCTCTTCATCTAAGAAACCATTTTTGAAATACATGATTGTGTCAACATCATCAGTACCTTTTCGATTCGATAGATATGGTCTGTTGTTCTTTGTGGTTAAATTCGAATACTTAATTTTAAATAGATATTGTTTCCGATAATGTGGTTTAGATCATGGGAAGTATTCTTCGAGGTCCATGCCTTGTTTCTCCATAATTTGCCACGCTGACAAATTAGTCATCTTGTGTACATTGTTATAAAAATAACCACAATGCGGTTCCACTTTCATCAACAATACGAACAATGATCTTGAATCTTAGACCAACAAATAATAAAGTTTTAGTATTTCAATAAATAATCATAATTTTATATATTCAAATAATAATTAAAACACAATGTTTTTAATACCTCGATGCAACGACATATGTCTCACGTTTTTCTTACGTAACCACACTTGCTTTTGACCATTCATTCCACCTTTTAAGAAATTTGTTACTCTTGTGTTACATGCTTTACATCTGTATAAGTCCAACCATTTCATATTGGATGCTATGCACGATAGCATAAACAACACAACATGTATCCTGCATTTTGCATAGTTTTTATTTATCATATTCAAATAGTATATTATGACAGATATATTATGCTTTTTCATAATTAAATAAATGCAACAAATCACTCTCTACTTTCCGGTTCAATGCTTCGGATCATACCAACAAACCTCTTTACACAACCATGCATAAATTCTGCAGGTGTAACAACAACTTTTCTTGATTAAGCAACCTGGATCTTGAATTCATTTGCATTATATCCTTCTTTGGATTCAGTATCTTGTATGTTTTAAAATTATGTTTACAAAGGCTTAAAGTAAAATACATGTAATTAAACAACAAATATAGTATAATTATTATAAAAACTTTTCGAAATAACAATAACGGCGAATCTTCCCATTAATGAAAATCACTTCAAATAACGATTATGCACAACTGGTTTATCGATTTTGTACAAACAACACAAAAACTAAAAAACAAAAACAATTTATATTAACAAAACGCATCCTATTTTAGTGTCTTCCAAATTATTAAAAAATATATGGCTAAAAACTTCATTCCCAATACTTGACCTTCCCAGCATCAAAGGGATGTCTAAATGGCCAACTTCTTCTAGTGTTTTCATAGTCGCTTTCCACATTAACGCCAATTATCCAAAAAGTGCACTCAAGCCTCAGCAGGATCGTATAGTATGATATAAATAAATACATTTGCATTGTAAAATTGTATAGAATATAACTATCATATTAAAGTTTTTATTTACTCGACATCTTCAATAACAATTGTTACGTGGATTTTTGGACCACCATGGTTGTTCACACCTCCTCGATTTTCCCAACACCAACAATTTGTTTCAATCACATCTTTGAATAACATAGGTTAATGTTTTTGTATTTACAATATTAAATAGGAATTAATATTATAAGTAGGTGTCAATGAAATCCATACCAACACAATCATGATCATGGTACTCATTCAGGGTCTAATATACGTGAAAATGGCTCATATATAAAGCCAATGACATTATCATTTATTTTAACACAACATTTGTCCCTTTGAAAAAGATATTTTCCAAGCTGTTTGGTAACAATGGTAACCTTCCACCATTTTAACACACCAAGTTAGATATTATGTAGCATTCACCTTCTTGAAGGAGAGGCTCAAATTTAAACATGAATTCTTTTTTGATGTAAATCTGGATTCGGTTGTCATGGATATACATTGTTAAAAATTAGTGGTCATTTATATTAATTTAATAAAATACAAAATATCAAAAAAAATAATAGTTACCTCTTGATCTTGGAAAACACAATCCAAACTATATGGATCATGTTCTTCATTTAGTTTGTGAGAATGCCAAATAGAAATACATCTTCCTTTGATTGCCATGTTGGTAGCCATAGGATTAACGTTTCTTATTGGAGTTATGATTCGTTCCTGCACTCTTTCATCTGGATATTTTTAAACATTATAAATCTAGCAAACACATTTCAACATCAATGTAAATTAAACTAAAATATAAGAATATACCTGCTGAAGCACTTCCATTGGAGGAAGTATGCATTCCATTACCTTTTTTAGAATGAGATTTACCTATTACAAATTATTGTTATTTATCAAATGCATTTACAAAATAACTTATATTCATAAATCATTAAAACACAAACCATCAGACGAATTTTCAAACGACGTAGTATGTACAGAATAAGCTTCTTTTGTTTGTTGTGCCTGACACACTATTCTTAAACCGGACTTAGGTGTCCTGAATAGTCTTCTTGATAACAAAATTAGAATTTCTTGACTTCAAATAAGCCGCACTTCTAGGATCTTTTTCTTTGGTTCTGATGTATTCCATCCTTTTATCCAAGATGTAATAATCAAAAGAGCCTTTACCAACTGATAAATATATACAATATAAGTAACAAATCATTCGAATATAATATATGTTTCAATTTAAAAACTATTGTACCTTTTAGATCTTCCACAATCAACAATGTTAGATATAGACTTATTAGCAGGTGTGTCACTTTGAGACCTATCATAAAATAGGAGACTTTAAAGATGATACTTGCTTCCCAAATTTTTGGTTAACGCAGTTTAACTACAACAAATAACTCTAAATAAAATAATTATATTATCAAATTTAATAAACACTTTACATATAATAACTCAAATCAGCTTTACCCTTTGATGCCATTGAAACTGATGCACATGGGTTCCGGATCTTTTCGGGTGTGTCACTTTCAAAGAACGACATATCGATACTTATTTATCACCTAATGGTGCCACAACTATTCAAAAGCGAACCAAGTATTAGGTTTTCAATTCAATTTTAACTACAACAAAAATATCTACAATATAGTACATTAACATTAACTACACAGTAGAAGGATCTCTAATTGTATTACTTGTCTCAATTCTTTTCTTAATCTTATCGTATTTTACATGATCAAATGTTATAAACATGTATGCACTATGTAAACATGCGTATACAGAATGTAATATTTGGAACACATAAAACATATAAACGTGGAACACATCATCTAACTCATAACCAAATCAATTTTAAAGATATAAACAAACAATTATTATGATAAAATAAACACCAATATAAACAAAAACAAACCAACTAAATTAAAAAAAAAAACAAAAAACCTTCAAATATGATAATCACTTCTTTATTGCAAACGTGGATCAATGTAGTGTCATTATTTTGTGTCTTTTTGTTAAAATCAGAATTACTTGTTCCTGTAAAATCATCAATAAAAACAAAAAAATAAGCAACAATATCAACATCTTATACATTCATAAAACATACAACCTGTAACGAATAAAATAAAAAAAAAACATAAAACCTTCATGCAACATGCAACAATAATATCATAATAACTTCTTTATTACCTGCAGCTTGTGCATCAATTATAGTGTCATTGTTTTGTGTCTTCTTGTTAAAATCAAAATTTCTTGTTCCTATTAAACCATAAACAAAATCCAAAAACTGAGCAACAACATCAACATGTTATAAATTCTAAAAAAATACAACTTGTACTTGATGAAATCTTTGTAGACACTTTCAACCGCTTATGTTTTTTTTTTCCTTGTAGATTGATTCCTGCAAAATACAAAACATATATAGTAAACACATACATATTATAAAAACATAACCATCATATTACGTTTTTTAATACAGATTATTCCTACATACATAAACTAAAAAGAAAACAATCGTATGTTAACACATAAACAACAGAATCCTTTATACTCATTGATTTAGCTTCTTACGATTTCTTTCGAATTGTTCTTGTGCTTGGCGGTTGAAAGCCTCTTGTTGAATGTTGTTGAAGAAAAGAGAATATGTAATTGTGCAATACCTTTGTAAATAAGGGTGTATATATAATGTGAGATTAGGTTAAACAACGGAAAGAGTTAAGATAACAATGAATCCATACCAAACTTATCATAATCTTATTTTAAGTAAAAATCAACACACAAACACAATCCTAAAACAATACAAATTTCTAAATTTTTTATTAAATTCGAAATTCATAAAGCTATTTATATATTATAGAATGCAACATAATTATCAAAATAACTTGTTGCCTAAGTGGTAAACATACAAGTTATTAAGGCTACTCTTACAAACAACCCAAGTTCAAATCTCACCATTGTCATTTTTTATAAAAATCAAATTTCACAAAAAAATATTAAAAATTTATATATTTTATACATTAAATCCGAAAATTATATGCTATTGCAAAGGTGGATTAATAAATTGTTTAGTTGGACCAAAAATGCTTATGTGGCATGAAAAACAATTACTGGGCATTGAGGTGGCATTGATGTGTCATTAATGCCAAATGCCTCCTGTTATATATAATATAGAGATATAGAATCTAGATCAAATAAGATCAAACTTAAAGTTGTTAAAATGAGATCCAACTAAAATTTGCAAACGACACTCTCCTTACAACAAAAATAAATTTTTTATTAACTACAACTAAAATTGTTAAAGTTTCAATAGATTTCTTTTTAAAATTTACGAAACCTATGTGATACACTTTGATTAAAAGTGTAATGTGTATCGTTTTGTATGTTTATCAGATTTTAGAATATTTATTAGTGTAAAGTGTATCAGGTGTATCACTAATCCAAACTCATGTATCATTTGGTTATTAGTTGCTAAAATGTTAATTTGTATTATAATATTAGTTTTATGTGTATTATTGCTAAAATTATTTTTTATAAACTTTTTAGTGGTTTTTTAGACTTGATCTTATTTTTAAAACTTTAAGTTTGATCTAGCTAACTTCTCCCTATGTATATATATATATATATATATATATATATATATATATATATATATATATATATATATATATATATTTATTTATAAAGAGAAAGAGAGAAGAGAGATTGAATTATTTAAAAGTGATCTCAAAGAAAGTGAGGAAAGTAATTTCAACCATTAGATCACCCCTCTTCCATTCCTTTTTCACACCAAACTACAAAGACCTAATTGTATTTTCCTTCATTCTTTAAGGAGGTTTTGTAAATTCAGACCTCCCCCAAAAAATCCCACGAAAAAAAAACTTTTTGGGCAAAAATTTTTTGGGGCCAAAGAAAAACTTTTTTGGCCAAATTTTCCTCAAATTTTTATAATCTGTGATGCACTTTTTATTTTAGTACATCGGTTATAAAATTATATAACTATGATGCACCAAATTCTATAACTCGAGATGCACTAACGATTGTTACCTAATATGCTCCTATAACATTGCAATAACTTAGTGCACTATGCTCTTTAAGGGGCATTAGATGTACAACGTGAGAAATTTAGTGCATCAGCTTTGTCGTTTTATAAGCGTGATATCTTAACCATAATTGGACAGTAAAACAAATTTACAAACATTTTAGGAAATATTCGAATACATAGTTATTAAAGATGGAGAAGTTAAAAATCTCTCTTTATACACAAAGGTTACTTCTATATTTAACATATAATATCTATAATAATATATATATATATATATGATTTGATATTTATTTATACATAGGGGGGAGAATTAGCATTAATTTAAAAGTTTATAATAAGATGAATTCTTTTTATAATGAGATGCATTCAACGATGGTTACCTAATATGCTCCTATAACATTGCAATAACTTAGTGTACTATGCTCTTTAAGGGGCATTAGTTGTACAACCATGGACGGATGGTAGCCATGGTAGTGCCGCATCTCTTTGTTATATGCTTTATTTGGATAACGCCATAAGATATTAACCATCATAAATTGATGAAAAGTAAAACAAAATGACTCTGAAACATGTTAGGATAATTGATTTCATTGTATATTAACCATGTGATTAATAAAATAAGCGTGTTAAATGAGTTAAAAATCTCTCTTTTATACACAAAGGTTGAGGGTTATAATTCAAATTTTTTTTCTAGATTAAGTTAATAACATATGCGATTTGATGCACCTTTTTATTTTGGTGAATCACAGTTAAAAAAGTAGTTATAACTATGATGCACCAATTTTTATAACTGAGATGCACATAAAAAAAAGGTGCATCACACTTATAAATTTTTTGCAGGAAAAATAATTCTTGCCATTTTTGGGGGGGGGGTTTTCAAAACTTACCCCTCGTTTGGGATGTTTCAAATTAAAAACTATAACTTTTTTTCTGACTTTTCTCTCTAATTACACTTTTCTCTAGACCCGGACTATTTATATATATATAGAATCCGAATCGGTTGAGAAGGTTTTTATTTTGAGAAGATTGAGAAGGTTTTCAAAAACAATAGATTTTTAACTTTGATTCATGTTTTTCAAGTGTAAAACTCATTTTAATTTAATTAAAATTCAAAATGTGTAAAAAAAATTGACTCAATGTTAAAAATCTCTTGATTTTGCGATATATGTAGAATACTGAATCATCTACAAATTTAATGAATCATCATCATAACTCGATTTTAACAATGATTTGTGAATCAAATTTGTGATTTATAGATTCGATTCACCAAAAAATGATGTTTACTTGTGAATCAAATAAAAAAGGGATGAGTTTATTCTTGGAGCCTTGAAGATTTGCAATTAGCCTTGCGAAGAAGTAAGCGAGATTGTATGGTTGTTGTGTTAGCAAACAAGCATAAACATGTGAGCACAACAAGCGGGAAGGATTTCGATTTCCCTAAGACTCCAAACATTTTCAATGAGGACGAGTGCAAGAGGCTTGTACTCTTCTCTGATATCCCTTGTAAAGATAATGTTTGGATCGGAGTAATATGGTCGAGGTTTGCATGTTATGCGATTTAAATCTTCCCGGAGAGGGTATATGTATGAACAATATGGACTATTTTCTTCACGAAGTCAAGAGAGAATCAAGAGACCAATCTTCTGGTGAAGGCACATTGTCCATGATTCGAATCCGGAGGATGTGAGCAAAATGCCTGTGGTTAGAGTGAACTTTTGGTTTTTGATATAAAACCAAAGAGATAGAGAGTTTATCCTCTACTTAACGAAGTTCGACTCGACTAAGAATTCCATTATGAACCTTGGACATATCTTCTCGCTGATTTCAAGAAGACATTATAGTCCTATGGCTCGAAGGGAGGTATTGACACCTTCTTCGACCAGAGAGGTGTTCTACAACACGCCCTTCATGGAAGTGACTTTCTGAGATTATTGAACCCACGACATGATTGCTAGCGGTTGGGTTCGAGAGAGATGTTCGAGTGTAGACGCTAGATGAGTGAAAAATCAAACTCATATTCATGCGTCATAGTTGAACCTATAGAAATTATAAGTTAATAAGAGGAGGTGTTTGTGGTCAACTTATGATAATCTAATGGTTTTACTAGATTTTTATTAACAATGGTTTCTAACAAGAAATACACTTAACTTACTTATGGTTTTGACATACATGTAGAGTATTACTCTTAGAAGAAAATAGGTTTTTTATTTGCATGAAAAGTCGCTTTTCCAAGAGGACGGATCCCACGGTTCCTTTTCAAAAGGGATCCTGGCTAGTATAATTTCCTGATCCTGGATCCGTAGGTAACAGAGACGCATTTTATAAAACATAGATTTTATAGTTTTATACCACTCTAAAATATGTTTTATCCTACATTTTCCTTTAGCATGCATACATGACTTCTAATGTATCACTTAAAGAAATAAAACATATAAATCAAAAGAAATGATAAACACACTATAACAAAACAACCTAGATAATCTAGATCATTAATAATATTGCATTTCAATGCTAAGGATGATACAAAGGATTGGATATATGACCCCAATATAGATTAACAACACAAAGTAAATGTCTCCCAGATGTGAATCCTATCACATGGAACACAAG
>OU343223.1:86204582-86367467 GCA_910596185.1 Chrysanthemum makinoi
TTATATGCATGTTATGTAGTTTATACCATTTTATTTCATGATTTTTAAGTTATATATACCTAAGGTCATCCTATAATTATTACCATGGTTTTGGTTGGTCTTGATGGTGATTAGGAACCCATGACACCCTAAGAAGGTGTATGGTAGGATTAGATTAGCTTTGGAGTTGATTTGAAGGAATTAGGAATAGGTTTTGGAGAAAAACTATTTTCGATAACTATATATTTATGTTCTGTCCTTGTTTCATTTTTCTGGAAAATCGACAGTAGGCTGACTTTTGGCCTTGATTTTTAGAAAATATACTAAAAAGCGAATCCGTTGGCGCTTGAGCGGAATAAAAGCGGACTTATAACGAAGAAGTTATGGATTTTTGAAGTTTGGCAATGAGAAACATATTATTTTCTGGATTTTCAGCAACATGTTTTTTAGTATTTTGGTCAAAAAATGAGCCTTAAGCTTCACAAATTATTTCGACTTTCAAAATATATTATTAGTATACTTTGATACGAAGCTAAGGACATATTAAGCGTAGAAAGCAGTTTGAAGCGACAAAGATATGCACTTTTTCTTAAACTTGCCGTAACTAATTTTTCTGCACACTATTAGCCAAAAACCACCATCTTTAACCCTTATCTTTATGATGGAGACCTTTTGGTGAAAACTCCTGAACTGAAACTTTTAGATATGGATACAAACTTTCCAAAACAGTCGATTTCGTTCTCTAACGATCAACGTGTACTGTTTTACGATTGTTTTTCGGAGCCATTTTTGGCAATTTCCGATTTTTCGGTGACATTGTTTTAAATGACGAAGGTAATTTCTCTAAAATCATTATAAAACCATTGTGGGATGACATTTTGGCGTAAAACATGTAAAGTGATTTTGGTTGGTCAAGGCGTCAAAAGAGTATTTTTCGACGTAGTAATATTTTCAATGGGTCAGTAAATGGTATAAATATCATATCAAGTGCATGCATAACATTACATTGCAACTCATGACATATCATATCATTGATAATAGGTCCGGTTGGCCTTTATCATTATAAACCTCGGTGTACTCACTATTGCCGTTATTTCAGTTTATCCAAGTGAGTTTTCATAGCCCGTTTCATGCTTTGATTATTTCAAACCCACGGGGGAGAATACATTGCACTACATTTTTCTTTGTGCGATACCAAGTATGTTAAATTCATTACATAAGTTAAGTTACCACATATGCCAATTTGAAAGTCCCCATTTCCTGAACCATGAACCGTTAATCATTGGGCGGATGAGTGGATAGATCTATCGAGGGTGGCATCCATCCGGGTTGGTGAATCCCAACGGGAAACGGATGCATTTCATTTGATTTCATTACGGAGTTGTCCGGGCATTCCGTGGAGGGGCATACATAATTGATCGAGTCTAGTTTGGGGTCATGGGCTTAAGGCAATTGTAACATTATTTTTCACGTACTTGGATTGTCATGCATATTCGATACTTGTGTAGTCGTATAAAACATTTACATAAACCTATGATTTCTCACCAACATTATTGTTGACGTTTTTAGCAATGTATTTTCAGTGGCTGAGGCGTGCATCATGACATGGTTAGGGACCTATATTTTGAGTGTGGCGTCGACTTACATTATGTACATTATGACTTTATCTTCAAAACATCGTTTGGATTTGTAACATATTTGTATTTCCTTAAACTTGTTAAACCTTTTGGGACCGATGTTGTACTCGATTATGTTTTATGAAATATCCAACGATGTGTTTTTAAAACGACACTTTAGGTCGTTCAATATAAGTGTGATGTGGTGCTATGACAGTCATTGCCCCGGAATTCCATTCCGTTGCAAAACAGTAAATTGGGGGTGTACAGATTGGTACCAGAGCTCTGTTATAGAGAACTAGGCTGCATCATTGACCCTAGACTATAGCTACATTATCATAGCATCTCATCATTTCATCATATGTTCATTGTTATCATGCGGATTCACTTACATTTGATTCGAGATTATTTACTTCTATTTCACATCGGTTGTCACAGAGATGCCTTCAAATACCCATCCCATTATACTCACATCACTTTGACATGGAGAATGCCTTGTCAGTCCCTATCATGATCTTAACATCAGTTGACTCTTCGATAACATGGATGATGACGAGACCTTCGGGGAGGGCGAAGTTGCACCTACACCATCCGCGATCACTATTGATTCTTGTAGAGAATCGGGACAATTTTTATCACTCAGTTGGAATGATTACCATTGGGTAGAATTTTTAGGCTTAGTCCTAATGAACCTATTTTCTTAACTCACCACAAGGATTCCATTATCATCATTGTCATTATTTTCATCATCATTATCATTTGAGCACCATCCGTACCATCACATCTCATACACGATACATCACTACTTTACTAGGGGTTAGGCCAACTTTATTCTCGACCAATTAGTAGACTATTATTACTCGATAAGGTTCTCCTATGTATCCTACAAACCATCCAACAAATTTTATTCCAGATTATCCTGCTACTATTTCATAAAAATTATTTCAATTGATTTTATTCAAATTATGTTATCACCATCTCAGAAACGTTGTTTCATAAAGTTTTAAACAAGTCGTTTTATTACCAACTTATCAATTGGTTTCAATCATTTTATCAACTATTTAATATACTCAGTAAACGATTTTCATGTTACTCTGAAAAATCATTGAGTCATTTTCTTTCAAAACAAAACGTTGAATACCATCTAAAACTTGAGGAGGAACATAATACTATTTCAACAAAACAAACATCACATCATTTGTCCTTAATTATACATGGCGATCCACTGTATAATTCGGGAAGAATTATGTCATGAAAGTAACAAGCATCATTTCAAATCTCTTAAAACAATTCTCATTTGAAAACAAAGTTTATAATAAATATATAAATTGCATAAACATTTCTTTTTGTTAACACTCTATAGATGCTTACCATTTATCTCTCCTCAACCGATAAGTTAGGATTTACGTGAGTGACCATTTTAGGAAATACTTCCTATACCATTTGTGAGGAGGATTTCTCGATACAAGAAAACAATGGAAGGATTTTTGGAATTGCCAGCAAGGACTAGAACTAGGTGGTAGGATGATTCTAAACTCAACAAAAATCTTAAGACATCACGAGACCTTCCGAATCACTATTTTGGGTTAGAATCCAAACTCTATCATTCCAAAAGTATTAGTTATACCGAGTTACGAGATTTAGTACGAAGCGAATACCCACGATGCAACGTTATAGGGATATATCAAGTTTCTAAGAGGTCGTAGAACATTCTTTAAGTATGACCTCAACAATAGGTGAACTTCCCTATAATGAGTTTCCCTTAAAGGAAAATTAAGGTTATCGATATAAACTTCCCCTAAGGCATTGTGTCCTCTAGAAATTCTAAGTAACCTCACCTCTATATCAAGAAATGTCACAGGTTTGAACATGTCGGACAATCAATGACTCCTCATCTACAAGTGAAGCTAGAACAGACATTCTTCGACATAGTATAAGCGGATATCTATTCTCTTGCTAGCATGATAGCAATATTAGTGATGAACTACTTTTGGAAGCACTCAATATCGGAACAAATCTTGGAAGTCAACCACATTAGACATATCATACAACGTTGAATTAGCTAATGGTAGCGTAGTTAACACCAACACCATTGTCCGCGGTTGCACATTCAATTTTCTTAATCATCCCTTCAACATAGACCTCATGCCGTAGATGGGTAGTTTCGACGTCGTCATTGGCATGGATGGTTATAAGCATCGGCGCAAAAGATCATTGTGATGAGAAAGTTGTTCATCTTCTTAGCGAAACTTTGATTATTCGTGGGGAACGAAGTGGAACCAGACTTAGTATCATAGTGCATCAAAGCGGAGAAGTACATTAAGAAAGGTTGTCTTGCTTTCTTAGCTCATGTGCCGAGAAAAGTCGGAGGAGAAGCGACTTGAAGATGTTCCTATTGTTCGTGAATTTTAAGGTATTTCAGGATTTACTGGGACTTCCACGCGTCAAGTAGAGTTTCATATTGACTTAGTGCCGGTGCACCGATTCGCGAGCACCGTATCGCCTAGCACCATCGAAATGCAAGAATTGTCTAATCAATTACAAGAGCTTCTAGACAAAGGATTCATTAGGCCGAGTTCCTCTCCTTGGGGAGCACCGGTCTTGTTTGTGAAGAAGAAGGATGGATCCTTCCGAATGTGCATAGATTATAGAGAATTGAACAAATTAACGGTGAAGAATCGTTACCCACTCCCCGGATTGATGAATTGTTCGATCGGTTTGCAAGGTTCTAGTATTTACTCCAAGATTGATCTTCGATCGGTTATCATCGGCTTCGAGTTCGGGAAGAGGATATTCGAAAACAGCGTTTAGAACCGTTACGGTCATTCACGAGTTTCAAGTGATGCGTTTGGATTGACTAATGCACCTGTGGTATTCATGGATCTCATGAATAGAGTTTGTAAGCCGTATTTGGACAAGTTTGTTATAGTGTTCATCGACGACATCTTAATCTACTCCAAGAGCAAAGAAGAGCACGAAGAGCATTTAAGGATGATTTTAAGACTACTCAAGAATGAGAAGTTGTATGCCAAGTTTTAAGTGTGATTTTGGAACCACAAAGTGTAATTTCTTGGTCATGTCATTGATAGTCATGGACTACAAGTTGATCCCGCAAAGATTGAAGCCGTGAAGGATTGGGCCTCCAAGAATCCGGAAATTCGACAATTTCTAGGACTAGCCGGGTATTACCGAAGGTTCATGGTTTTTCAAGATAGCGAGACCTTTGACTAAGTTGACACAGAAAAACCAGAAGTACGAGTGGGGAAAGAAACAAGAAGTTGCTTTAGGTTGTTGAAGCAAAAGCACAGGTCGCCATTTTGGCACTACCCAAAGGCATTGAGAACTTTGTTGTATATTGCGACGCTTCGCATAAAGGACTTGGGGCTGTTTTAATGCAAAGCGAGAAGGTGATAGCGTATGCTTCTCGACAACTTAAGACTCATGAGAAGAACTACACCACTCATGACCTCGAGTTAGGAGCGTAGTTTTCGCTCAAGATTTGGAGACACTACCTCTATGGTACAAAGTGCATAGTGTTTACCGACCACAAGAGTTTGCAATATATTCTTGATCGGAAGGAGCTTAATATGAGGCAACGTCGTTGGTTGGAGTTACTCAGCGACTATGATTGTGAAATCAAGTATCACCAGGGAAAAGCCAATGTTGTGGCTGATGCTCTTAGTCGGAAAGAGAGGCCTAAACCTTTAAGAGTTCGTTCATTGGGAATGACGATTATTTCTCCTCTACCGTCGAAAATCCACGAAGCACAAGTCGAAGCACTTAAGGAGGAAAATCGACCAAGTGAAAAGCTTTATGGTATGCCCGAAAGCGCAAATGGTTTTGTAAAGAGAGAAGATGGAGTATTATGTTTCAAGGATAGAATGTGGGTTCCATTGTATGGCGGAATAGAGAATTGATTATGCATGAGTCGCATAAGTCAAAGTATTCTATTCATCGAGGATCGGATAAGATGTATCAAGATCTTAAGAAGCTTTATTGGTGGCCGAACATGAAAGCGGAGATTGCCACGTCACGTTAGCAAATGCCTTACTGCTAAGGTAAAAAGTATCAAAGCCTTCAGGTTACTCCAACAACGGAAATTCCTCAATGGAAATGGGCGATATTACAATGGACTTTGTTCTGAAACTTCCTAAGACATCGGGGTTACTGACGCTATTTGGGTAATTGTTGATCGCCTTACCAAGTCAGCCCATTTCATACCGATTAGGGAGACTTATTCAATGGAGCAACTCACTAGACTTTATGTCAAGGAAATAGTCTCGAGGCACGGAGCACCAATTTCTATCATTTCCGGCAGAGATAGTCGATTCACTTCAAACTTTTGGAATTCATTGCAAGATTCATTCGGACCAAGTTAGAGATGAGCACAACATATCACCCACAAACCGACGGTCAAAGTGAAAGGACCATTCAAACGTTAGAAGATATCTTTGAGGGCATGTGTGATTGATTTTGGAAATGGTTGGGCTAACCATTTACCATTGATTGAATTCTCGTCGACAATAGTTATCACACCGTATCAAGATGGCACCATTCGAGGCACTTTGGTCGTAAGTGCGCGTTCACTGTTTGTTGGGCGAAGTAGAGGCGACAACTTCTTGGTCGAGAATGGTAGGAAACCACGGAAAAGATTGTTCAAATTCGTGATAGACTCGGAAGCGCAAGGAGTGACGAGAAAAGTTATCGGATGTTAGGCGCAAGGATTTGGAATTTCAAGTGGGAGACAAAGTCATGTTGAGTATCGCGGAAAGGCGTGGTACGTTTGGAAAGGAAGTTAAACCGAGATACATTGGACCATTCAAGATTTTGAGCCGAAGTTGGTCGGTAGGCTTATCGTCTTGATCTTCCATCGAACTTCGTCATGTGCACAACACGTTTCACGTTCAAACTTGAAGAAGTGTCTTTCTCGGACGAATCGCTTCGTTATTCCATTGGATGAAATTGACTTGATGACAAACTCAATTTTGTGGAAGAACACAGGAAATCATGGACCGCGAGGTCAAGCGGTTGAAACAGAGTCGTATTCCTATTGTGAAAGTTCGTTGGAATTCTCGACGAGGTCACGAGTTTACTTGGAGCGGAAGACCGGATGGCGACGCAAGTATCCTCATCTTTTCGCCGACAACGTTACACCTAACAACGATTGAATTCGTGGACTGAATTCCTTTTTGAATGGGCGAATGTGACAATCCGTACTTTCAGGTCATTTCTCGACCGCATTCATGTCTCATTATTTCAACATTTTCAGTAAACTTGGTTTACGTGTTTCAAATTCGCATAACCTTGGAGGTTTAGAGGCGAATTCATGATCATGACACCACGTACATTTCATATGGACTATGAGTAGTCTACATTTCATTGACATCATGTGCATCTCATTGATTCATTCACGACATTTCATTTCATATTTTACGCGTAATTTTTATGTTTAATAATTTTTATCGCGTGAGTTTTTATTTTGATTATTTAATCCGTTATTTTCAAAAATGATCCCGAGGTATTTTTAAACTCACATTTAGTTTATAAAAAAAATATATTTTTAGTTTTCCTAGTGTTTCAAATTTATTTGGTATTTTAATCGTTAACGTTTAATTATTACGGTTTTTCTTAAAACTACGATAATTATTTTATCACTCAATTTTCATAAGGAAAGTGTTTTTACAATTTTTATCATCTCATTACAATCTATTTTGATTTATTAAAAACTTACTTTTACCATAAAGTCACAATTATCTACAATTACTTACATTTCTATACAAATTAAACACAAAATATACAAGTAACAAGTTTTAAAAAAAAAAATAAAATGGAACAACCCTCCCCAAAATCCGCCAAGGGGAGGGTGAGTCTTAATTGTGTTATGGCTTATGTCTAATAATTCATTCAAGTATACAAAAAGTCTACCACCTCAAAATAATTCACTTCATTCTCATTTCAAAGTGTTAGTAGAAAATATTTCCTCTCTTCTTTTGCTCTACAAAAACCGGCCACTCATCATAGCTCCAGGGATCAAAATTTTCTTCAAGATCAAGTGTATTTTCAACCTAGAACATATCCTTTTCATGGTTTTGAAATAAAAACCAAGGATATTTAAGATAAACCTTTGTTACCTACACCTCTTCATTTCTCTAGTAAGCATATTCTTGTCATTTTTATGTTTCCTCTTCATTTTCATATGCTTCTTATTATTTTTGGAACTTATATGCATGTTATGTAGTTTATACCATTTATTTCATGATTTTTAAGTTATATATATATATACCTAAGGTCATCCTATAATTATTCCCATGGTTTTGGTTGGTCTTGATGGTGATTAGGAACCCATGACACCCTAAGAAGGTGTATGGTAGGATTAGATTAGCTTTGGAGTTGATTTGAAGGGATTAGAATAGGTTTTGTCCGAGAAAAACTATTTTCGATAACTATATATTATGTTCTGTCCTTGTTTCATTTTTCTGGAAAATCCGACAGTAGGCACGACTTTTTGGCCTTGATTTTTAGAAAATATACTTTAAAACGAATCCGTGGCCGCTTGAACGGAATAAAACGGACTTATAACGAAGAAGTTATGGATTTTTGAAGTTTGACGACGAAACATATTATTTTCTGGATTTTCAGCAACATGTTTTTAGTATTTTCGGGTCAAAAATGAGCCTTAAGCTTCACAAATTATTTCGACATTTCAAAAATATATTAGTATACTTTGATCACGAGCTAAGGACATATTAAGCGTGAAAGCAGTTTGAAACGACAAAGAGATGCACTTTTTCTTAAACTTGCCGTAACTAATTTTCTGCACACTATTAGCCAAAACCCACCATCTTTAACCCTTATTATCTTTATGATCGAGACCTTTTGACTGAAAACTCTGAACGAAACTTTTAGATATGGATACAAACTTTCCAAAACCGTCGATTTCGTTCTCTAACGATCAACGTGTACTGTTTTACGATTGTTTTTCCGGAGCCATTTTTGGCAATTTCATGATTTTTCCGACGACATTGTTTTGCGACGAAAAATGGTAATTTCTCTAAAAATCATTATAAAACCATTGTGGGATGACATTTTGACGTAAAAACATGTAAAGTGATTTTTGGTTGGTCAAGACGTCAAAAGAGTATTTTTCGACGTCGAGTAATATTTTCAAATGGGTCGTAAATGGTATAAATAACATATCAAGTGCATGCATAACATTACATTGCAACTCATGACATATCACATCATTGATAATAGGTCCCGGTTGACGCATCATTATAAACCTCAGTGTACTCACTATTGCCGTTATTTCGGTTATCCAAGTGAGTTGTCATAGCCCCGTTTTTACATGCTTTCGATTATTTCAAACCCACGGGGGAGAATACATTGCACTACATTTTTCTTTATACGATACCAAGTATGTTAAATTCATTACATTGCTTAAGTTACCGCATTTGCCAATTTGAAAGTCCCATTTCCTGAACCATGAACCGTTAATCATTGGAGCGAGGATGAGTGGATAGATCTATCGAGGGTGACGCCTCCATCCGGGTTGGTGAATCCCAACCAGGAAAACGGATGCATTTCATTTGATTTCATTACGGAGTTGTCTGGCAAACATTCCGTGGAGGGGCATACATAATTGATCAGTCTAGTTTCGGGGTCATGGGCTTAAGGCAATTGTAACATTATTTTTACGTGACTGGATTGTCATGCATATTCTATACTTGTGTAGTCGTATAAAACATTTACATAAACCTATGATTTCTCACCAACATTATTGTTGACGTTTTTAGCAATGTATTTTCAGAACTGAGCGCGTGCATCATGACATGGTTAGGGACCTATATTTTTGAGTCAGCGTCGACTTACATTATGTACATTATGACTTTATCTTCAAAACATCGTTTGGATTTGTAACATATTTGTATTTCCTTAAACTTGTTAAACCTTTTGGGACCGATGTTGTACTCGGATTATGTTTTTATGATATATCCAACGATGTGTTTTTAAAACGACACTTTAGGTCGTTCAATATAAGTGTGATGTGGTGCTATGACGTCATTGCCCGGGAATTCCATTCCGCGCAAAAGCAAGTAAATTGGGGTGTGACACTTAGACTCACGGACAACATAGTCCTAGCAGCCTCAATTAGTGTTCTATTTTCCTTTCAGCTACACCATTTTGTTGTGGTGTTCTAGCAACACTAAACTGTCTTTCTATACCTTTATCTACACAAAACTGATTCATCCAAGATTCTTAAACTCAGTTCCTTTATCACATCTGATTATCTTTACTTTATGATTTACTAGATTTTCTATCTTAGTAATGAAACTCTTGAGAACTTCACTAGTTCACTCTTGCAGCCAAAAATTAAACCCAAGAAAATCTACTATAATCATCAAGGTAATAGCAAACATCTGCTTATGGTTCAAACTATTGATAAAAGTAGGTCCAAATAAGTCCATATGAAGCATAAACAGTGGTTGTGTAATGGTGTTAAATTTTGGACTTACAAGAAGCTCTATGTTGTTCCTTTTGACAGGCCATACAGTTCCTTACACTCAAAAACCTTAGAAGGTAACCCTCTACTAAGTTCCCTAACAGTTTATTGATTGTTATGTAATTGAGGTGACCTAATCTTCTATGCCATAACTTAGACTCATCCACATATGCTTTAGCAAACAAACAAGTTAAGGACCTATTAGGAATTACATCTTTAAGATCAAAACAATATATATTTTCCTTCCTAGGTACCTAAGTTGTATAAAAGCCTCATCGACATCTTAAACTCAGGAGACAACACCACATACTCATTTTCACCAAAAAGATTTTTCTTATCACATTTGAGAAACACTTGAATAAATTGTACTTAAGTCCTGTACCAAGTAGACTTTTACAAAGTCCAAATTCCCTGTTCAGATTGTGCCTCTTCCAAGTATCTTTCCTCCCTTTGGATCATTGCCAAATGCCACATATCCTCCATCAAAAGCTTCAAATCTTTCGGTTGCTCCCATCCCAAGTCATGTGCCCAGAGCAACCACTATCAGAAACTCCTTTGTCTTTTAGCTCATCTTGTAGATTGCCCTCAGAATCACGAACGAGATGAAGCATAGGCCATTAGAGAAAGTTATGCTCTTTTGAAGCTTCACTAGCAAGAAAAGCTGCATTGGGTCCTTCTTCAATTTCATCACTCCAGTCATAATCACCAAGACCATCTTGAGCCACTAATGCTTGAGAGCGGGCTTCTCAGTGATCTTCTTAAAACCTTCAATCCTCTTAGGAGCTCGACATTCCCTTGCAAAGTGACCCTTCTTCTTGCAGTTAAAGCACTCCATCTTGCTTTGTGAATCCACTCTCCTTTGACCATCATACTTAACTTGTCTTCCAGTCCTCCTCAGAAACTTCCTTGGTTGGAGAGTCAACATTGCCATTTGCCATTGAAGATTAATCTCTTCAAGATCATCAGGATCAATTTGATCCAGATCTTGATTCAACACAGTAACACTAGTAGTTAAATCAGCCAGAAAAGCACAAAATTGCACCATCACTGACATTATCACTAACAGTGGTATTGTTTGCAATAGCCGTGGTTATACCATAGGCGGCAGTGGATACATCTTGTGGGCTCTTGTGATTAGTGGATACAAAAGCAATATTCGATTAGCGGAGGATGCACAATGTTATTCTCGGACTCATAGACTTTCAAGTTGTTATAGAGATTGTCCAGAGTCATCTTATCAAAGTCCACCTTATTTCTCCACACAATTGTATGAACAGCCCATTCTGGAGATAAACTTCTAATGAACTTCAAATTTATATCTTCTTGAATAACATAATAGTCTCTGACTTCAATTGGTCGATCAGGTTTTTGCTTTATTGTAAGTGCCATCAAGCTTTTCTCCACTAAGAGCAGTGAAGTTTTCTAGTTGATGCTTAAGCATATTTTTCCTTGACTTCTTGGTGGCTTCATTACCAGAGAACCTTGTCTCAAGAGCATCCAGTAACTCTTTAGCAGAATCATATTGTTCAAAATCCAAAGCATATTCATTAGGTATTCCCATAGAGAGAATACTATGAGCTTTAATCTCCATCTTTCTCTTAGCCTTGTCAATTTCACTAACAATAGTGATTTCTTTGCCATCATCACCCTTCCTAGGAAGAGTATCACCTTTTTCCACAACATCCCAGAGAACATAATCAATCATGCGAATATATTTCCTTATTCGCATCCTCCAAATTTGGTACTCACCATGCTTGAGCATGGGTACCTTTGAAGCAATTACCATGTGAGTTTCGTCAGACATCTTATCTTCCTTGAACAAAACTTAACTTGACCTCTTCTTGATTACAGTTTCTAGATCACAGGCTCTGATACCACTTGTTGATCCCAGTTGAGCAAACGATCTAATATAGAAACTGACTTAGAATAACAACTTATTAAGTATGATGCGGAATTTAACACTTAACCTTAAGAAGAAGAACAGTTAACATTCAACACATCAATATTATTTATTAATACGAATACTCTTACAGTATTAGGGTTTTTCAACCTTGAAGTGTATCAACCTTAGATATATAACATTCACGTATATCTAATCTAACCTAGGACCTCCTTTTATAGACTAAGGATTCCTTTACATAATACAATACGTAACCTACAAGATAAATATCTTTACCATATTTATCTAATACAATAAACTAAACCGACTATACAAAACACTAGCAGTGGTTACAATATATCATCCGTGGTTACACACTATTACTATCCGTGGTTGTCTTTATCAGCGGTTACATTCTTCTGTCTGTGGTTATATCAAACCTATCCGTGGTTCCAGTACTTAAAGTAATTCATGATTCAAGGAACCAAAAACCCAACACCCGCAATTTGAATGCGATTTAGGAACTCAGTTGTGTAAAGTGACTCGTTGAAGTTCGAATCTATATCGATAATACCAACTGAGTCGTAGTTGTCGTATGTCTTTGAATCTCCTGGTAGTTTTTGTAGCATTCGATCATTGATCATATCTACAAGCTCATGAGTCGGTGCGAGGATTGCTTTTTCTTGGAAGAATTTTAGGCTGTAGAGGTTTTGCACCAAATCTGGGTAGGTTTGTTCGATAATTGTAGCGATATGGTCGTCGATCGGTATCAACATATCATCAGGAGATTCAACCGTCGCTATCCTTCGTTCTTTCCACCGACTGTCCCGTTTCCTTGCTTAATATCCAATCCATAAAGTCTTGTATTTCTTTTCTCTCGGGTTACTTGATCCGCTCCAAGCCTAATGTTACTAGTCAACCGCATGACTTTGCAATGTTGCCCACGGATATGAAGCGTTGATCGACGCATATACGACATCATGTCGGAGCCGTTTGTAACCACGGTAATATTTGCCGAAAGTCTCCGCAAAGAAACCACTTTACCTCCAAAGACTTTTTCTTGTTGAGAATGTGGGCGTCCGCATATGTCTCTTAGTGTCCTATCGAATGCTTCATAACAGTGTCTGTGTGTCATAGGAGCTTCATCCCATATTATCAGTTTACACATTCTTAGCAATTCCGCTAGGTCGCTGTCTGCTGGAATATGACATACTGAATTTTCCACAACATTTATAGGGATTGCGAATCGAGAACGTGCGATCCTTCCACCTTCTAACAAAATTGATGCGATGCCGCTTGATGCAACGTTTATGACTATTTCGCCTTTTGATCTTAATGCGGCGGATAATGTTTTGTATAGGTATGTTTTACCGGTCCCACCATATCCATAGACAAAGTACATTCCTCCTTTTTCATGTATAACAACGTCCATTACTGTTCGGTATATGTCTTTTTGTTAGGTGTGTCAATGTATTGTAAAGCGTTCGTCTTTGTATTCTTAATTCGTCTTTGTTGTATTTCAACTCATCATACACCAATCTATTGTAGTTGCCCATTGTTAACATCTCGTTAGGGTATGGCATGTTTGGTATAGTTTTAAGCTTTGTTGTTACAAAGTAGCATGTGCTAAATATATGTTAGACATATATTCTTCCTCTCAATGTCTGTAAGCTCAAGTCTAAATGGAAATAAATGGGTTAGTTATGTAAATTTTTTGTTTTTAAGTTTTTTATTCAATGTATTTCTGCATATTACACACTATATCAATTTGCATTGCACTTAGAATATAGGCAATCATTTCACCTATTTTTTACCACCATTATACTTTCTTTTAATTAAAACATAGTTTTGTTTTGTGTTTCTCATAAATCATAAATCACCTACCTAATTTTTTTCCGAGCGATTCTCCCCTATCAATCCAGGTATCTTGCGATTTTTTTCTAACCCATTATAATCAATAATGTTTTGGGATTGATACACTTATCTTGTTTGGTTTAGTAGTATATTTTAATTTCGTAAACGATTCGTTGTTTTCCTTTTCCGGTTTGAATAGTGCTTGTTACTTAAGTTTTGTTTTTTTAAAGATAATAGGTGCGCTATTATGTTTTCAAATTGTTTGTTATTTGATTGTTATGTTGCATTGTTGATTGTTTTTGTATTTAAAAAATGCCTTTTTTCGTTAAAATTGTACTGTTTTTCTTTGTTGTTGTTTATGTTTGGTTTTAATCGGTGGAAAGTGTTTGATATAATAATGTTTTGAATACAAATAGTTTGTTTTGTTTTGATGTTGTAGTACGTGGTGGGGTGGGTGTTGGTAATTTAAGTGTTTTTGTTTTAATGGTTTTATTAGCATCTGTTTTTGAACATATGTTATTGTTTCAATAATATTTTTGGCTAATTGATTTTGAGCTTTTTGTGTGTTTGTGGTTGTGAAGCTTTGTGTTTGTCACTTGTTTTGTGTAGATAATGTGTTCATTGTTGATGTAAGTTAGTTTAGAAGCTTAAGTAGTGTCTGTTTGTGTTGTTTGTTATTTAGTTTGACTTGTTATTTGACTTTTATTTTTGTTTGTTTGGGTAATCTGATATATGAATTGGAATAGTCATTTTGGTTTTATACTTTCGACAAACTTGTCCTTAGCTATTCTGCAATATTGATAGGTGTATGATGTTTTGAAGTTTTTTTAGTTGTGAATACGTGTTGTTATTGTACATGTTTTTTAAACGATTATGTACTTTGATGTAATATGCGAATGATTAGTTTCTTTAGTTGTTGTTTAAATTATGGGATTTTACATGTATATCGTGTTCAATATGAATGTAAATGGACAAAGTGGTGTTTGTGTTTAGATATGCATATTTGTAACTACCTGTATGAGGTATTTGTTGTTGTGTTTAGATAAGCAGAATGGTGAGATGCAACATTTTAATAAGTGACCTGTAAAACGCTGTGTATAAAGATGATTTTTAAAATGTTGCTGAAATTGAAAATACAAATTTATTTTGAGTTTATTTGTTTATGATTAATTGTAAAAATTTGGTTTTTGCTAAGTGATTTTAACATGTTGTTACTTTGGTTGTATCACGTTTTGTTATGGTGGTTTAACTTTTTTCTTTTAAATTTTCTAGAAAAATGGCCATTGAGTTTGTTGCAGTGCTGGACGTTTTTACTTTTCCTGATTCTCAGGTATTGATTGTTTTATTATAACGTCTGAATTGATTATGATATGGTTTTGTCTGTTTAATAATTTCATTAATGTACGTTGTTTTTGTTTTGCAGGTCCTTCCGTTTGTTTATAATTTTGAGGCCTATAATGGTAGTGACCACATGTATATTGTCAGCTCAGATGGTTATCGTTTCCGAGTCAAGTTGAAGAGACCACGTTATGGGCAATGGTACACCGGAAATGGAGGGATTTTTGTAACCGATACCTTGATGAGGAGGTTGAAGTTTTACACTTTGTCGAGGAAGGGAACGATAGCTTCTACGTGGATCGGCTACTATGGCAACGAAAAAAGCTATGGTTATGAAGGGCCTTTTTCTTCGTTTAATAGGTTTAAGATTACAGTGTTGCCGTACCCGCACGTGCTTCAGGTGGTGTAGTTTAATGTTATATGTTTATTTTTAAAACATTATGTTTTTGTATGTTGTTGTGTCTGAAAATTATAAGATTTTGATTAACGTTTGTTTTTTTTTTGGCGTTTATAGACAAACCCTGGTGAGCTCATGTTGGGATTAGGAGAGGAGGATGAAATAAGAGTTGTTGTAAATGGTGTTTCTTTTGGGTGTAATGTGCGACGTCAACCCGGCAGTACTGACTTTCAGTTGGTTGTTGATTCATTTAATGCGATGATCGAATCAGTTGGACTTGAAGCCTGGACATTATGTGTGCTGACAAAGAACTAGGGCCAGAGATTCTGGTTTGATGCATTCAGTGACGATGGAAGTATTATTACTGATCCTGTTTTCAAAGGAGCGCACGTTAAGAAGGAAGCGACTTCAGTTGATGGGTGATGAAAGTAAGTTGAATTTGTTATTTATTTTTTGACAAATGTTTTTCAGTTGTTTGTAATTGTTTTTAGGATGTAGTAATTATACATTTGTTTTTGAGGGATGATAGGATGAAACACGTGTGCTACTGGCTGTTCCCCATGGATCACTTTGGAGAAGGTCACATGAGCTTTTATAAGAGTTACGCATATTCAGCAGCGGTTGGTATGTGTGTTTTTATTTCTCGATGCATTTTTTAAAAAAGTTGTGCATTCGTATTGGTTTTAATTGTAATTTTGTCCCAGGCCATTCCTGCATCATTCCAAGTGAATAACCCTATGCACATCTACAATAGGACTTTGATCATACACAAGGAGTATAGGGATGAATTCAGTGCATTATGGATTTTCACCAAAATCCTACGGGGACTAACCATGTGAAATGTGTATGGGAAGGGAAGGTGGCGGAGTCATGTCGATTCCCATACTTCGAAGGTGATCAGGTTTAAGTCGTTGGGAATGGTTATACGATGGATGCTCCAGAAGGTGAAAACCTGAATATCCGATCTTCCATATCTGAATGACGAGTCCTTGTTGTTGGTGTTAAGGCTGGAAGATGTACAAAGTTTTTTGCGTTTTGGTTGTTGGGTGAAAGTTGATGTCGTATGGTTTAGTTGTTTAAGTGTGTGGTAAAATATTTCAGAACGGGGTTGATATGTCTTTGAATATTTAGTTATGTATTTATGTTTAAACAGTCTGTGTGGATGTATGGTAATGTTTCTAGGTTGTGTAATATGTAAGTATGGATGTGTATTTGGATGATGTTGTTCTGGTTTCGTAAATATTCTAACGTTATACTATTATGATGTGTTATTGTATTTTGTTTTTGTATGATTTATTTTACTTGTCGGGTTAAGCTTTTAAATGCATTTTCCACAATTTTTTTCCCAAAACTTGTGTTTTAAAATGGTAGTGCATCAGATGCTGGGTTGTATATTTTTATGTGTAACGACATTATATTTTATTATGATGTTTTTTTTGGTTGCATAGCTTTGTTTGTATTTTTGTAATTTGAAAGTTGTTCGTTTATTGGTTATTGTATAATGTTTGTGTGGCTTGGTATGTACATGGTTTGTTTTTTTTATGCGGCAGAGTTGGTTTTTGGCTAATTCGTTTTGAGTTATGGAGGTTCAGGTTTGTTTTCTTTGTATCGTATATTTTATTAGTGTGTGTTAGTATGGTGTATTTTTACGATTGTATTTTTGACTTTTATTGTTTCTGTGAAGGGAATTGGAGAATGAGCACGTCTGTGTAGTGTGTCGTTCAGACGACTAATTTCTCAACTAAGTCGGGCTTATCTTCCGGAACGTATTATCTGTTGGATGCGTTTGCATTTACGTGTAAGTATTATATTTGTTTTTTCATATTTTTGAATGAATTATTAGTTGAATGTTAGACATTGGTTTTTATGCATTTGTATCTGTAATTCCTTTTTATATTTGCTCGGTAAACAACATTAGTAGTGTTTTGGTGATTTTGGTGCGGAGTGTTAAGGTTAAGATGTATTTGTGTATGTTATTTTTAAGTAGAAGTTCGTAGTTGTTATCATACCTGGGTCATTCCTTTTCTTTCATTTCGATATATATAATCTTACCATTTTTACTTACCCATGTTTTTTAATAAACAATCTCGGGCCTAGACATGCTACTACGTCATAAGTAGCATCACATAAAAAGACGCAAGTAATTTCCAGTACCCGGTGGTGGCTTCCAACAAACCGTCTATATATTCCTTGTCATCTTCCAACAGACCCGTTAGCGGCGGGCCTCTTGATATGTTGGGTAAACAACACCATCATACTCCTTAAAATCTTTCCAATCTTTTGGTCCCCGAACCTTGTTTAGCAATACTCTTAAGTAGAATATTTCTCCGAAAGATGGTGGTACATGATGTACACGTCCAATACCGCGTGCCTTTTTCCTAGGAACCCGGATCCTTTCTTCTTGCTTCCCACATAATGTTCTCGGAAACTCATGGTAAAGAAGTTTCTGAGCTTTTGTGTCGATTTTGTTTCGTTCCATCCACGCGACAAACTTTGTTTCATTGAGAAGCCTTTTCAATGCAAAATCAATGCTTTTGTTGCCTCAAATATAACAGATGCTCTCCTTGTAAGTGAAAAAATCTTTCTACGGTGGGAACTTGTAGTGTATGTCAAAATAGATCCTCCACGTGCTTTGCACGCCGATGATATCTACAATGCGTAATAATCTTTGATTTCATCCACATCTTCATCTTCAAGTGCCCATTGTTGCTCGTCGGTCCCTTGTTAATATATTTGAATAGATATTTTATGGAACCCACTTGGTTTGCACCACTCGATTAATATGTGATTGAAACGTCCGATAAAGCCAGTTATTGGGGTACAACATATCCGTTATGCAAATCGATCCCGCTTTTTTTTATTGTGGTACCGTCATTTCTTCTTTTATAAATTGCATATCTAGACTCATCAATGAAAGTTTTATCGTTAAACTCCTTTGGGAATTTTTTGGTACATTTGTTTTTTACCGTGCACGGGCAGGTGGGTCTATCTGGACCACATGGACCGTGGATCATGTGTTCGGTAACAATTTTATAAAGTTCGGATCTTCATTTTGTGGTATCTCAGATGAAATAAACGATCGATGTGTGGATATTTCATTTTGTATTCTTCTTCCGAAATAGCAAAATGGAGCATGAGGAGGCCTCTCTTTGAAATTCAATGGTGTAGACAGTACGGGAATAACATAATGTCAGTAATAGTTTTGAAATTCCTGTGGTGTAGACAGCTGTGGAAATAACACAATTTCAGTGATAGTAGAGACTTTAGCATTAATTACACTGTGTTTTTTTTAAGAAAGTTTAGAAATGTAAGAACTTGCTTTTAGCCGGCCGAAATAATGTTTGTCTTTGAATTCTCTCATCATGGTGTCTAACTTTTGCTTAAAAACACGTGTTATCACATCCGGCCTGTCTTCAGATTTCAATCCTTTTTCCGCAAGAAAACGTTCAATCTCGGGCCAATTTGGGTTGCATGTGAATGTTATGAAGAGATCCGGATATCCATAAACCTTGCAAATTGTCATTGTGTCTAGGAAATTCTGCATCATATATCTTGGGCTTCCTGTGAAAGAGGATGGCAACACAACTTTTTTCCCTCTCAACTTAACTCCTGAGTTTTCATCTTCGGATAACTTTGCTAATTTGGAGTATGTCTCACACCTTAGATCTTTTCTTTGGTTTTGATGAATGACATCCTTTGAGATTCAACCATCGTGTATCGTCTACAATAAGCTATTGGCATAGCTGCGTGCATTAAGGCGTTGAGAAAGCACACGGTCTTTTCTTGCAATCGATATGCAAAATATCCTTTCATTGTAACTCTGGTTTTTTTGTTTGTCGGTGTTCTGCGGTGATACCAAAGTGGTATATGTCTGTTCGATAACCATCTTCAGCGTACGGAAACAACAATGGGTATTGGAGTGCAAGATATGATGGATGTAGCTCACTTATTCGTTTAGGGCCTTCTTTCATGTGCAAAATGATGTCTCTTTGATTTGTTGTAGAGTCAAAATCTCCTACAATTAGTGCCGACCTCCGTTAGCGGTTGTGGAAGGTTATAATTTCTTCCGTCAGCTCTCTAGTGCCAATAAGTCGTAATTTAAAGTTATTTTGTTGGGTTGCTTTTTGGAAACGTTAAGCGGCCATGCGAGAAATGACCAACCAATGGGTTAATGCCATCTAGCATGTCTCGTAAATCAATCGTTATTGTTGGTGGTCCAGCATATGGTTGGTTGAGGATGTCTCTTCGTATTTGCTGTAATTGACATTTAAAATAACCATAATATAATAATAATTTATTTTAACGTTAAATAAATTATTTTTTTAAATACGTATGAAATAATTGGATACGAAAACATGTCCATTCATTCGTACATACCTGACACCGTTAATCCTATGTTGTATCTCATTTTCTGGATCATAAATATATTGTTGGGAAAGCGTTGGTGGTTTTCGCTTAGGTAACAAAGTATCTATTTGATGGTAATTTTGCCCTTGTATCCTATAGCAATATGGTCCACGACCATCGGTGGCTGACATGTCTTGTTTGGCGCCCATAGAGGTGAATGAGAACATGGCGTTATATCGCCGGATATTCTCAATGATGACGTTTGGCTTTGGATGGTCACCGCTAAGAAGATCCATCAACAACTTTGGTGGTGCCTGCACTTCCTCTCCTAATGTTACTTTTCCTCCTTTACAACAAAGCGAATACGGATCAGATTGTTGAATGTGTTTGCCTATCATCATCTATCGTGCCGCCATAATGCGCTACATGATGCACATCGGAAAGTTGCATCTCCGTGATCTATGTAATCTGACAATAAGAGTTACTCAAACAATAAACATTAATATTAAATATGTGTAAACAATGTTATGATGTGTGTTGCAATTAAAAATATAGTGTTTCTACCATTTGAAATTCCAGCAAATGAATCTCTCTATATGACACGTTCAGTATTTATGTTTGTTCCTCTCAACACTTGATCATGAGTTGTTTTTTGTTATACAACTTTGGTTTTGTCTTTTAGTCTTTGGGACTTGCGCTTTGACGAATATCTAACCGGTTGATAATCTTCTTGATACGTTAATGTTTGAATTGTTGCTGCACATTAAAAGGTTTTTTAATTTTGGTTTTTTGTTTAAAATATTTATAATTGTTTGCGGATAGTTTTACATATTATAAACCTGGTTGGGTTTTGTTTTTGGGTGGGCGTCCCCTTGGTCAAGGTGTTGCAGTGACTTCTTCGTTTGTTGTACCTGCATATGTTGGTGACTCTTATTAACAATATACAATATTGTTAAATTTTTTTGATGTTATTAAAATTGGAATTTACTTACGTTCTTGTCTTTTTTTTTTGAGTGTCCATGGTAACAGGAAGTAAGTCATCGTTGTTAGCTGCATAAGTATAATGGATTAATTTTGACCATATATTAGTTTACGAAAATACATGGAATAATTAAACTGTGAATATGTTTATGTTTGTTTACTTACTTGAAGGAGCAGAGTATGATGTATGTTTGTTAGGCTTTCTCCCTCTACGAATTAGAATCATTACTGTCAATTGTTATATTTGAGCATTTAGTTTTTATAATTTGTGCAGTTTTGTAAACAGATGTATTTATTTTCCAATATCGATTGTACTGGTTGGTTTGGATACTTTGAAGGCTGTAGCGTTGAAAGTGGTCCGTTGCTTGTATGTTTAGGTTGTGGTAATTGCTCCTCGAGAGACACTTGCATGCGATGATGAAGCGAAGATGATGTATGTTTGTTAGCCTTTCTACACGGTCTTTGAATTATATCATTACGCCTCTGTTATATTCGAAAATTAGTTCTTTGTTTTTAAGGTTATGTAAACATATATATTTACTTTACAATATATGCGTACCTTATTTGTTTGGATACGTGGAAGCCGTCTTTGTTGATTGTGTTGCGGTAGTTGTTTGTTTTGTTGGTGGTAGTTGCTCATCAGAGACACTTGTGGTTTCAAATGAAGAATAACAATATGATGTATGTTTACTAGTCTTTCGACCTGGTCTACGAATTTCTACATATTTATTGTCCATTGTATAAGTAAAGTTAGTTTTGTGTGTTTTCCGATTACGTAAAACAAATTTATTTATTTTCGAATATCGGTTGTACCTGGGTGATTGGATACGCATGAGGCCGTCCTTTTGGTTTCTTTCGCTATATTTTTGTTCTTGGTACTTGCTCCTCGGACACACTTGCGTGTTCGATTCCTCCATTATTTTGTTTTAAACCTAGTTCATATGCTGTAGAAAATTAAGTTTTTGTGTGCGTTTTATATTTAATGGATAAGTGATATTATTTTGTATGATAATCTTTTGTTAAATTTGTTTTAAAAAATTATTGTATAACAATATAAAGTAACAAAATAATTACTTATAATAGATAATTATATTTTATTATCTGTTGATTATCATAATTGGATATATAATATTTTTTTATACTTCATATGACTAAATAATTGATTTGCAATAGCGTTTGTCATGGAAAGAACCTACAACTTCGATATCTTCCCGTGTAAGTTCTGAAATAACAAAATACACTGAACACATTGTTTTTCAGAATATCAACTCTTTTTTACTGAGCTACTTAATTGAAAGTAATATCGTATAGCATAGTGGTCTTTTTAAGTAATTTTGTTTGTCTTTTAGTTTGATGTTTTTGCAAATCAATTTCGGATTACCAATTCGATATCTTCCCGTATAAGTTCTGAAATAACATAATACACTGAACACATTGTTTTTCAGAATATCAACTCTTTTTAACTGAGCTACTTAATCGAAAGTAATATCGTATAGCATAGTGGTCTTTTTAAGTAATTTTGTTTGTCTTTTAGTTTGATGTTTTTGCAAATAGATTTCGGATTACCAAATACTTAAAAGCTTTGTAAATAATTAATTCAATTTGAATGTACGCAAACAAAATCTGGTGAATATGTTTGTTTCTGTTCCTTAATACAAAAAGAACAAAAACACAGAGACTTGTAGAATGGTATTAAATTTTTGAAGTATTTAATTCTTCAGAATATAAATAATTGAAAACATGATAATAAAAGTGAAATTTTATTATTAACCAAACATTATTTATCACAATTGATTGTTGTATCAAAAGAATCAACTTTAATTATTCGAAATAATAAATCCTAAAGAAACATAAAACTTGTAGAATGTTGGTATGTAATTTTAAAAATCATCATCGGTGTTGGAGTCATCAGTTGTTTCATAGCCCATAGAAGTGTCGTTTATGAAGTTGTCATCATAATCATTTGGATCTTGATCTTTTCTTATGCATCGAATCAACTTCCCAAGCTTCATCATCGAAATAGCTGTTATAGGCATGTTCACTATTAACCATTCCATCAACATCAACCATATCAGGCCACATGTCTTTGTTAATGTATTCATTGTATTCAAGGGATTCATTGTGACCTTCATCTATCGCTGTATATTTTGAGTCACCTGTAAATTTCACATACCATAAAACATCAGCATGATTATACGCTATATAATTCCTGTTTAAGTTACAATTCTACATTAGATTTACAATCGAATGAAACCTGTGAAAGAATCTTCTTTGATATCTTCATCTAGGATACTATATGTGGGTTTTCTTTGTTATCTAAATCATAAAAGGCTCATCCAGATCATTGATGTTGACCCAAACACCATCTTGAAATTGGTTCATTTGCTAACTTGTGGTCGTCATCACATTCTTCATCGCATATACTTGTGGTTTTTTGCAACATTAGAGGCTTCACTTCTTTTTGTTCGCTTAAACTTGATTGGTGTTTCATCATCAGATTCCTAGTGTGTAAGAAACAAAAATTATCTACATGTTTATTGTACAAATATATGTGTTTATTGTTTTTAAAAACATAAATTTATTTGTGAAACAAATACCATTGTGTCAGCAAATTGGGTTGTGTTGGAATAGTTTTTTGTTTTTTATGTGTCTTTATGTCATTATCAGTGAATTTCATTCCATTATAAACCTTGTTGCTTCCATTCTTGTGATTGCTGCTGAATCTTTGTCTTTTTAAATGCTTGAGAAGAGCAAACATGTATCAAGTTAAATTTGTTTGTGTTTATAAACTGTGTTGAATAACTTACAGAGCATACTCTTTGTACATCTTCATCATCTGATAAAACAATGATTTTTGTGTCCTCCTTAGATAAATCTATAGGTGTAGGCTGCAATTATTTATAAGTGTTTCAGTATTAATGTTTTAGGTATTACAGAAGATACAACTTAAATTTGTAAATCATACCTCTTCATCATCTGATATAAGAATGACAGAGATGTCGTTGTCTTCAACATGGAAAGAGGTAACATCTGTGTGTGCTTTTTTAAAAGATACACCAATTTTTTTTTCATTATTCTGCAATAAATTACCGGGTGTAGGTTGCGATTATGTTTAAGTATTACAGGAATTATTTGTATTTGTTACAAAGTATACAACTTGAAATTTTAAATCATACCTCTTCATCATCTGAGATCACAATAATTGAGATGTTCTGCAGTTCATTGGCTGAAGATGTTGCAGGGTTTTCCGTTGATTTTCCACTTGCCATTGTTTGTCTTTTCAGAACTCACGTATTCAATATTTAGGTTGTAAAGTGTAATCTATGGCTTTATTTATAGCCTCTTAAGATAAACTTTACTTAGTAACCAATTTGTTTCCTAGTATAGTTACACTAAAATTAAAGATTATCTAAATATTCTGTTTATATATTAGGAATGAAGATAAATATTATTATTATTATTATTTTTTTTTAAATTTTCTAGATTATTTACGTTTTTATTTATTATATTTTAATAAAAAAAATATGTAATTATATTGTTGCTTGTCTACTATCATCTGTGTTCCAAAAGTTTTTTAAAAATAATAAGTATTAATTGGTAAACTGATCTATTTGTCAGTTACAAATGGCTTTTGAAATGCTCATTTGTCAAACAATTGTTATGTGCAGCAGAACCTGGTTATCTAAACATAATAAACAACATTGTTTTGTTTATACTTTTTTATAGTATGCTGATTTCCAACAGTTATATCTATAGTCTTATGATTGAAATTTCCTACTCCCCTTTACGCTTTGCATAGTCAGATGAGATTCTTTGTGAAAGTGGTGTCTTTGTTGATAGTGCACAACTTTGTTTCATTTATTTTATGTATAAATTAATTCTTTATGATTTGTGGATGTATGTGTGTTTTTATGTGTTCCTGACAATCTTTTTCCAAACATGTCGCGCACTTTGATTGCCTTGTTGAACTTGGATTGGCATGTGATAGCCACGTTTTGCAAGATCAGATGGTTTTGTTCTTTGAAAGGGAGGTGCTTCTTGCACTTGTGAATGGGAAAGCATGCTACGTGGTCGCTTGTTTTGACATTGGGCCGCGTGGCATATTTAGAAAACCTCATTCAAGAGGTTTTGCGACGCGATAGCTTGGCTTTGTAATTCGTGAGATTTTTGAGACAGGTTCAGGCTCGCTTACGTTCTAATCAGACTGCATTTCAGAGTTTGTTATGTGAAGCCCATGTTGCGATACGTGATGCTGCTGGGTATATCAATAGTATTCGATCTTTATGATGTTTGTTTATGTGTATTTTTTGGTTGTTGTAATTGTTCTATTAGTTGTTCAAGTTAATGTTTCGTATGTGTTTGTAATCGTTATGTGTCACAAATGTATCCGTTCGATTTCCATTTAATAAAACTTAGTCTTTGTGGTTGTTATCATCTATCGATACAATTATTAACAATGACCATACCTAGAACCTCATCATAATCATGTAATAAGTTTTATTCTTAAAAAAATTTACACCAAAAAAATTTCTCAACAAATCGAAAAAAGGGAGTTAGGGAATTCTTAGGCAAGCAAGGCTCGAACCAAAGACTTCAACCCACTCTTCCTGTTTACACACAATCTCAACCATCAGCGCCCTTGGGTCTTTTTCGTTTAGTATTGCAACATTTAATAAGCTAAGTATTTTTAGCAAGGCTCGAACCAAAGACTTCAACCCACTCTTCCTGTTTACACACACAATCTCAACCATCAGCGCCCTTGGGTCTTTTTCGTTTAGTATTGCAACACTTAATAAGCTAAGTATTTTTTTAAGCTTATTTAAATAAGCTCAATAGAAACTTATTCAAGTTGGGATTTCAGAAAGTAGTATTTTCAAAAATAAGTATTTCTCAAAAATTATTCTAAGGATTTGTCATTTTTCAATTTTTTTTAATTTATTTTCATTTAATCTATATATTTTAGGTTTTAATTAATAATAAATAAATAACTAAAAAATATATTGTTTTTACAAAATTTTATTTTCTCGAATTGTCATTTTAAAATTATATTTATCATTGGGGTTTCAAGCAATTTTCATACTTAGGATCGATATTTTGATCAACTTAGTGTTTTTACCTTATAGTGTCTTTCACTGGTTGGTAATTTTGAATAAGTTATTTTCTTGCGTATTTACCTTATTGTAACTATTTTATGCATATTTTATTTAAACTATTCATATTTTATAGTATTTGAATATTAACGTCAACCTTAAATTACATTTTTTTTGGTTTGTAAAAATTTAAAAATAAATTTATTTCAAGTTTAAAACATATGGGAAAGTAGTTTTCTAATATCATGCAAACTCAATTGCAATTGAACAAACTTATATTCTTTGGATAATATGTCAACTTTTTAAATAATTTAGTATTTATCAATAAAAGTGCAACTACCTACAATTAAATTCTATTTTGGCTACAAAATCTTCTAAAAGATTTTATGCAACATATATTGCACTATAGTATCTACTCCCTACAAATTTTTTTTTGGTTTCCTTGTTCCATACATCGAGGCATCCTTATTAAAGCTTCAACTATCACAGTGTAAGCTAATCATCATTGTAACCTACTCATTCATCCTTTCGCCATCAAGTCAAGTTGCAGATCTCCATTAGAAGTGTAAGTTTTTAGTTTTTGTTTATGAAAAATAAACCGTTTTATTGCTTTAAGATTCATCAAACGTATATGGTGGTTGTAAAAATCTGTTTACAAACTCATCGTAGGTTGCATGTGTTGTTTTTAGTAAGGGGCTATTGACAATAACAATATGATTGTTAGATCAATGATGCTGGGCATTTATGTTAGAATAGGTCTATATTCATTGTGATATATCTTTACAACTTACTATGGTTTGGGATAGACTTTTATCAAAGGTTTTATGTGTTGTAGTTACTAACTCTAATATAAGATCAAAATTGGTTGAAGTTATATACTTTTTATCTATTAAGGTTATTAGATTAATGTTCATTAGATATTATGTTAGAATATCCCTAAACCAAATATCATTTTCTTTTGATTGGAAGTATGGTTTGAAATAAAGTTTGATCAAAGGTTGCATGTGTTGGTGTATATAAACTTTATACGACACAATATATGATTTAAATTTGGTACTTTGTACTTATTAACGTTGTTATGTAAATGATCCACTTTGATCAAAGTTTGCCTTTGTAGGTGTTGGTAAGGAATATATGACACAAAATATGATTTTAATTTTGTACTTTGTATTCATTAATTTTGTAATGTAAATGATCGTAATTCCCTAATGATATCGAACTTGGTTTAACGTATATACTTTATATGTATTAAGGTTTTTACATTAATGAACAACAGATTGTATGTTACAATATGAATAAATATGATGTCATATAGTTTGTATCGTTTTTAGATACACTTTAATCAAAGGTTACATGTATTGTTGTTTAGTGATATGTTCACAGAAGTATAATACGTTTGTATATAATAATTTGTTTACTACATCTTATGCTTATGACGATTTTTAGGATATACTCTTTTGTATATACTCTGTTTTATATCAATTAACAACATATGTTATGTTACAATTGGAATAAATATGATCTTATATAGTAAGTATCGTTTTTAAATACACTTTGATCAAAGGTTACATGTGTTGTTGTTAAGTCATATGTTAACAGAAATATAATACCTTTTTATATATGTAAATGCTCTATTATTCCTTTGTATTTTATAAAAATATTTTTAGAAAATATACTTGTTTGTGCTTGGAGAGTATGTGTATCGAGTTTGTGATTCAGCAAGATGAAGAGCACTTTTTAGAGTTTGAGGTACTTATAAACTTTATTCCACAAATCTGAAACATATAATTTGGTGTTTTATTAATAAACACTTTTAATTTGTTTTTATTTATTTGGGTTTTAGATGTTACCTGAAGTTTACAATGTAACAATTCGCATTTTCGAGAATTTACTATTCACTTTTACTATTCACTTTCACTATTCATCCCGTAAAATTTTTATTTCACATTCTTGTAAGATAAATTATTTTAGTAATGACCTGAGAGTTTGACAATCGTTAAATCATTTTCTAAAGTTATTAAGAAAACGTCGTCTTAAAGTTTCATTTTGGTGAAATACCATTTCAACATCCAGCATACTTAAAACCGCCTCTGACAATTTTCCCACATCGGATAAATTTTTAGATCACTCATAATTAATTTGAGAATTTTTAAGATTTCATTTTAATGTTACCCAAATAAACCTGCGTAGTACGAAACTAAACTTACATTTTAAACAATTCTACTTACATCCAGACTTAACGATTCTTGCATTGTGTTTCTAATATATTTTTGACACTTTTACATTTTTGGAAAAGTCAAACATATTTCCCTCCTCCTTTGACCATAAAGAAATTAACCTTGTACATTCTACATCTTTGCTTAAATCGCGTAACTTTTAGACTTCTCGTATAACTGTTAAGTTATCCCGTACGTGAAAACCACATTTTGACATCTCATATCACTTTTAGACTAATTTTAGTCTACTAAATAAGTCCACGGTCAATTCCCTCAAATCTCGTTCTTTTACGATAATTACATTTTACGCGTTTTTGACCCGTGTTTCCAGCTTTAAGCAGCGTTTTTGCACCCAATAAGACTTATCACCCATTTTATATTTTTAGATGGAGTATAATGATGATTTTAATTATTCCTATAAGTTTCATATTTTACGATACCCGATTTTTACGCTTCATGAATTAAATACTTACGTTAGCGATTTTCGGGACTAAAACTCACTCTGTAAACACAAGATGAAAAACCAAAACTCTTAACCTCCTCATGAGGCTTCTCAAGGAAGCCTCCTAGACACATGGTTTGATCATGGCCATTCATTCCTAAGATCTTGCCAAGTATATAACTTAATCATGGTTAGTTTTTAACCTAATATGTAGTTAACTATTTTTCTCATCCTATAAATACCAAGCTAAAACCTTCATAATTTCTTGCACCACACCTCTTTATCTATCAAAGTCCTAAAACCCTAAGTCACTTATCTTATATTTTGTAAGAAAGTTAACTAGCTTTTGAAAGAAAACTAGTGTTTGATCTTCGTTCTTGGAAGTTTTCAAGAAAGATTCATTTATAATCTTCAAATAACTTCAAGTCTCCAAAAGACGCCGTTATAATCTTCTTTCTTCTTGGTTTTAGAGATTGCAAATTCTACGCGAGCTCGCTAATATTTATTTTTTTTCCCATAATACTCAAGCATTCTATATTAAGGTAAGTATTTATAAAACTCAAACTTATTTAAATACTTATAAACTTTGTTAGTTTATTTATTGTATTTATAAACTCTTAATATATCATATAATCAAGTAATTAAAATACATGTTTTATGTATTGACCACTACAACACTATGGAACTTCATGTGAGGGGTTCATTTGGGTAAACGTGGCGTTGCAGGATTCTACGAATTAAAGTGTCCTAGACTCCTAGCTCCTAACGTTCTTCGGATGACCTCTCGTTGTGATGGCCCGAACGGTGATGCAAGATATACAAAGTAAAACTATTTCTATAAACAAACATACAAATACTACATCATGATCAATATAAGGACATATATAGGCATGTTTATAATTTCGCGTCGTTATTCCGAACCTAAAAGTTGACATCATATTCTAGGTTATACGTAGAGACTTCTAGGCTTATCCATCGATTCCGTTATACGTTGTGATATCATTTATTAAGGTGAGTTCTTAGCCCCGTTCTTATACTTGTTTACAAACTTTTGGGGGAGATACATGCTCAACTACTTGCTTTTACAAATACAAATACTCAAAACATTTACACTTTTATGCTCAACTACTTGATAACATTTATACTTGATTGCATTACACTTGATTGCATTATACTTGATTCGTTTATATACTTGATTGCGTTATATACTTGATTGTGTTATACTAAACTTGAAAGTCTCCCAATATACGGAGAGTCCTCGTTCGGATGATAAGTCTCCCAACATACAGGCGAGTCCACTCGTTCACATGATAAGATCCTCCTTGAGACACTTACATACATTGGAGTTTGGAGATGAAAGTAGAACAATGCTATTACCTCCTTTTGAGCAACATACCCACATAGGTTCTCGGAGATGAGTGGAGACTGTGGCTAATTGCATGGTTTTTGATGTACGTGTACATGGTTAATACCTAGTTACATACTTAAACACTATACTTTTTAACTACATGATACATGCATACATGATTGATACTATTTTAGCGATTAAGGCTTGTAAACCACCACGGGTTGCAAAAAAAAGTTTTTGTATACGTGAGCTTTTGGAGCTTGGTGGATTCTAAATGCCTTTCTTGTGTGAACATTCTTTAAAGGCTTTTTCAATTTATTAAAACAAACTCTATGAACTCACCAACCTTTGTGTTGACACTTTTTAGCATGTTTATCTCAGGTCTTAAAGCGATAGCTAGAGTTTGAAGCATAGAGTCGCCTGACATATTTTGAACTTTATGCATTCTAGTATTTACCATTGAAACATTTTGTAAACATTTATGTATTATACTGGGACCCTCATTGTTTGCAAACTCGATTTCATTAATCGAATGGTAACTTTTCAAAGCGTCTCATTTAGAGGTCGTTTTCTATAACTTGTACTTTGTATTATGATAGCACCCAATGACACAATCTTAAAACTGCGATATTTTGGGAGTGTTCTGGTTAGTGCTCGAGTGGTTATAGAGAACTAGGTTGCATTTAGAGCCTAGACTATAACTACTATATCGTTACTTCCTCCTTTTATTTTACACTTTAGACTTTTTGTATTTTAGCACCTAAGAGAGATTTCTATGAAACAGAACATCATAGCAATTGATTAGTCCCAAGCATTGCATAGATTCTCCTAAATTATATAGCACGATCACTATGTCTAATTGGAAGAATCATGCAATGAGAGAATATTAGTCTCATATGTGTAACAATTCCATAATTGAGCCATTTTCAAAGACTTTCTACAAATACTTGTTTCCTAGCTTGATTCTAGTAGCCGGTTCTTGTATGAGTTGCGAAAATCAAGCTAAGAGTCAAGTTGTTAAACCGATTTAGCCTAATCGCATGACAGGTCTTGTCTGATGAGTTGCGAAAATCAAGCTAAGAGTCAAGTTGTTAAACCGATTTAGCCTAATCGCATGGGTCTTGTCGATGAGTTGTGGAGTTAAGTAAAATCATTTACCTATAGGTCTTTTGAGGTTTGCTCATGCTGGAAAGTTTGCCTCATCAAACCTAGCCATAAGAGAGTATGTCTTTAGAGCAGACAATAGTCGCGATAGTCTGAGCGTACTAATTGATTAAGAAACACATATACTTAGCTTTGACGTAATCCCTTAGAAGCTATATTGCTTTTGTAAGTAGTGAAATCAAACCGAACTTGGGGACGGATTCTCTTTAAAGGGTAGATACATAACAATTCGCATTTTTCGAGAATTTACTATTCACTTTTACTATTCACTTTCACTATTCATCTTGTAAAATTTTTATTTCACATTCTCGTAAGATAAATTATTTTAGTAATACACGAGTTTGACAATCGTTAGATCATTTTCGCAATAGTTATTAAGAAAAACATCGTCTTAAAGTTTCATTTTGGTGAAATACCATTTCAACATCCAGCGCATAACAAAAATCCTCGGTAATTTTTCCCCACATCGATAAATTTTTAGATCACTCATAATTAATTTAAGAATTTTTAAGATTTCATTTAAATGTTACCAAATAAACCTATAAGCGTGAAACTAAACTTACATTTTTAAACAATTCTTTACAGACTTAACGATTCTTGCATTGTGTTTCTAATATGTTTTTTGACACTTTTACATTTTGGAAAAGTCAAACATCCCTCCTCCTTTGACCATAAAAAAATTAACCTTTACATTCTACATCTTTGCTTAAATCAGTAACGTTTAGACTTCTCATATAACTATTAAGTTATCCCACATATGACGAAAACCACATTTTGACATCTCATATCACTTTTAGACTAATTTTAGTCTACTCTAAATAAATCCACGGTCAATTCCCTGAAATCTCGTTCTTTTCGATAAATTACATTTCGCGTTTTTTGACCAGTGTTTCAAGGCTTAAGCGACGTTTTTTACCCAATAAGACTTATCACCCATTTTATATTTTTAGATGGAGTATAATGATGATTTTAATCATTCCTATAAGTTTCATATTTTTTTACGATACGATTTTTTACGTTTCATGAATTAAATACTTACCGTTAGCTGATTTTGGGACTAAAACTCACCCGTAAACACAAGATGAAAAACCAAACTCTTAACCTCCTCCTCATGGGCTTCTCAGGAAGCCTCCTAGATACATGGTTTGATCATGGCCATTCATTCCTAAGATCTTGCCAAGTATATAACTTAACCATGGTTAGTTTTTAACCTAATATGTAGTTAACTATTTTTCTCATCCTATAAATACCAAGCTAAAACTTCATAATTTCTTGCACCACACCTCTTTATCTATCAAAGTCCTAAAACCCTAAGGCACATATCTTATATTTTGTAAGAAAGTTCACTAGTTTTTGAAAGAAAACTAGATTTTGATCTTCGCTCTTCGAAGTTTTCAAGAAAGAGTCGTTATAATCTTCAAATAACTTCAAGTCTCCAATAAGACGTCGTTATAAACTTCTTTTCTTCTTCGGGTTCTCAAGAAGGCGTTGTTATAATCTTCTAATAGCCTTGGGTTTTGAAGATTGCAAATTCGTGAAGCTCGCTAATATTTCTTTTTTTCCATAATACTCAAGCATTCTATATTAAGGTAAGTATTTATAAAACTCAAACTTATTTAAATACTTATAAACTTTGTTAGTTTATTTATTGTATTTATAAACTCTTAATATATCATATAATCTAGTAATTAAAATACATGTTTTTATGTTTGGAGCACTACAACACTATGGAACTTCATTTGAGGGTTTATTGGGTAAACGGTTGACGAGTTCTTTGGATTTACGAATTAAAGTGTCCTAGCTCCTCGAGGCGTTCGCATGACCCTCGAATGTGATGTCCCGAACGGTAGTACGAGATATACAAAGTAAAACTATTTCTATAAACAAACATACAAATACTACATCATGATCAATATAAGGACGTATATAGGCATGTTTTATAATTTCACGCCGTTATTCAGAACCTAAGAGTTGACATCATATTCTAGGTTATACGTAGAGACTTCCAGGCTTATCCATCGATTCCGTTATACGTTGTGATATCATTTATTAAGGTGAGTTCTTAGCCCCGTTTTTATACTCGTTCGAAACTTTTGGGGGAGATACATGCTCAACTACTTGCTTTTACAAATACAAATACTCAAAACATTTACACTTTTATCCTCACTACTTGATATACTTGATTGCATAATACTTGATAGCATTTATCTTGCATTACACTTGATTGCGTTATACTTGATTGCGTTATATACTTGATTGCGTTATACTTGATTGTGTTATACTAAACTTGAAAGTCTCCCAATATACACGGAGCAGTCCCCTCGTTCGGATGATAAGTCTCCCAACATACACGGAGCAGTCCCCTCGTTCGCATGATAAGTCTCCTTGGACAACACATGCATTGGGTTTCGGAGATGAAGTAGAACCAATGCTATTACACTCCTTGTGAGCAACATACCCACATGAGGTTTCTGGAGATGAAGTGGAGACTCATGGCTAATTGCATAGGTTTTGATGCACGTGTACGTGGTCAATATACTAGTTACATACTTAAAACATTTATACTTTTAACTACTACGATACATTCATAAATGATTGACGTACTATTTTTAGCAGTGGGTTGTAAACACATAGGTTGCAAGTTTTGTATGGGCGAAACTTGGAACTGAGTGGATTTACAATGCCTTTGCTTTGTGTAACATTCTTTAAAGGATTTTCAACTTATTCAAAACAAACTCTATGAACTCACCAACCTTTGTGTTGACACTTTTTAGCATGTTTATCTCACGTCTTAAGGCGATAGCTAGAGTTTGAAGCATAGAGTCGCACGACATATTTTGAAGACTTTATGCTTTCGTATTTACCATTCGAAACATTTTGTAAACATTTATGTATTATACTTTGGGACCTCATTGTTTGTAACTTCGATTTCATTAATCGAATGGTAACTTTTCAAAACGTCTCATTTAGAGGTCGTTTTCTATAACTTGTACTTTGTATTTTGAAGTAGCACCCCAATGACACAATCTTCCGCTGCGATATTTTCGGGGTGTTACATACAACTTAGAAGCATATCATGGGAATATTGACATATACATCATTTCACCTGATGGATATCATTTCAAGGTCGAGTTGGTTAGGCCTCGTGATGGACAATGGTATTTGACCGGTCCAAAATGGATTGAATTTTCAACCGCAGCTATCTTTAGATGTCCACCTGTTGCATTTCATTGAAGAAGGAGAGGATTCCTTTTATGTGACTGGATATTTACGTAATGGTAAAGAAGCGGCGGCTATGATGGCCACGAGTCTACTTTTTCAAGGTTTAAAACTTATGTTCTTGCGGATCCTCGTTGCCATGGTATTGAATCAAAACGATTTATTTAATGTTTTTAAAAAACTTAGAAGTTGATACTATACAATATATTTACAATTTGAAATTTATTATTATGGTATACATTCCTACAGACAATTCCAGCTGAGGTTCTTCCAGGGCTAGAGGAACTCGATGTCGTTACTATCATAATAAATGCTGAAAATTACTCATGTCATGTTAGAAGCGGTTTGTTAAATACTAGAACGTTTTTTTATTGGTTGTTGGGTGAATCATGGAACACAATGGTTACCATTGATATAGACTGGGCAGGAACTTTGTGTGTCATAACCAAGAACGGGAGAAATCAACTGTGGGTCGATGCTTTTAATGCGGATGGTACCATGATTACTCTAGATACTATACAAAGGAGCACCTACATTAAGGAGGCACAACTTCAGTGGGTGGCATGAAGAGAGTATGTATTTTATGTTTTATTAACTAATTACATCTGTTTAATTAATAACATTCTTAACATATACAATACATACTTCTTATGTGTAGAAGATGATCGGATGAACCATATGCGCTATGGCCATCTCACATGGACCATTTTGGAGAGTATGATAGGTCCTTCTACAAATCATATCACAGCCATTCAATGCTACAACAGATTGGTAAAGTTTGTTTAATTCTATGGTTATACAAATTTTAAGAGTGAAAACAGTTACATATTACTAATTACAATATGTAAATTTATAGGCAATTCCAGCTAAATTCCTTAGTACTCATCCAATGCATATGTATGATCTATCCCTTATTATACACCGAGAATATCGTCAGGAGATGAAAGTGCGCATGGAACCTCACAATGAAAATCACGAAGAAACAATCATGTAAATGTGCACGGGAAGTGGAAGCAACTTGCCGCAAGATGTGGATTTCCTTACACCAAGATTATTCGCTTCAAGTATATATCCAATGGTGAAGTTTTGGATGTTGAAGATGGCCAGAACACACAATTCCCAATATTCCGTATTTGCTAAAAATTAACATCTACACCTTTAAATGTTGCTCCTTATGGTTAAATATGTTTAAAACAAACTACTTTATTTGGTATTTTGTGTTTTGTAATTAAGACATATGTTTGGTAATTATCATTAGGTATGTTAAATGAACTTATGTGCAATATTAATTATGTAGTATTTACTTTGGTTTCTTTTAATATGTGTGGAAAACTTACTATATGAATTATTAACTATAGTTATCTTGTAATTACTTTTTTTAAAAGATATTTCATAATTCCACTATATTTTATTTCATTCGCCATGATTTTAAAAAACAGCACATACATATAGCCAAATGTGGTGTTTGTTTTTTCAATTTACATATGTACTGAATTTTACAATAACATTAAAAATACTAAATTAATGATATAAAAAGAATGTGAACGATAAAAAAATTGGATGATTGAATATTTATCTAACATTCAAGAAATAAGAGTAAAATTGAGAAATCAAAAAAATAACAAAAAAAAATAATAATAAAATTATGCATGGGAGTATGTATGCAAAGTCTTCTAACTATTTCCAAAATAAATATTTGGAATAATATGATTATTTTATGTTTCCTACAATTTTTTTTATATTACTAAAAAGTATACAATGTTCAATATAAGATATTATTTATGTTATTAATATCTTCCTAAACACATTAAAACACATTAAAAGACACACAAACATATAGCCACTCTTTGAATTTGATGCTCCAACGCTCCAATTTCTATCTTCAATCACACAAGGTAAATGCTCCACCGAATTCGTATTTTACATTACATTACATTGTTACTTTGTATCTTATATGAAGTTGTAGATGTTCACTGTTTTTAAAAAGTTACAGAAATTGAAATCCAAGATTTTTTAAGTAGAAAATCAAATATCATAAGTAAATTTTGATGTTTATATACGTATATGTTTATAGTTATGAAGTTGCATGTTTCTTAATACTTGGTTTAATAAAACGCCCAAATATGATTTAGGGTTAAGATTATGTTAGATGATTAATAGATATGTTAATAGCCTTTTAAAACACAGTTACTGCTGTTTTGATAATCCAAAATATAACCAACATTCTTACTTCTTAGTTACCTATAATTATATGTAGGATAATGCCTATGGAATTTATTCTTCGGATTAATCGGCAAGGAATTCCTGCAAAACAGGTTCTTATAAAAAACAATTTATGATATAACTTAAATATAATGTTCTTTAAGTCTTTAAAAACATGTTTTCTGTTTCTATGCAGTATCTTCCGGATGTGTTTAATGAAAATTGTTACATTGGGAACAATCATGTTTACTTGACAAGTAGAGAGAGAGTCAGGGTTAAAGTTGAAATAGTCAAAGTAGGTGGTAACAAATACGAATTGGTCGGTTACAGATGGTCACAGTTCTGTTTTGCATTCATACCAACTTATGCTGAGACAATACACTTTGTGCAAGAAGGGGACGATTCCTATTATGTGACCAGCTACGATGCAACTGGATATGAAACAGGTGGTTATGAGGCAATAGTTGGACGGCCTAGCAGGTATTTGAGTTGGATTCTCCCTCAACATAACATGGTTCAGGTATTTACCCTTGCTACATACACTTCGTTTTTGGATTTTGTATAATTAAACTTAATTATTAAAATTATACAAAACTTCAAATAATTCCAGCCGATTTCCTACCGGGTTTAAAGAAAAAGGACCACATCAAAATTTGTGTTAACAAACGTAGGTACTAATGTTGTTGTCGACGTCAAAAGATAAGGGAAACAAAGGTTCTTATCAATATGTTATGTCTGATGTGGGTTGGAAAAATATTGTTGAAAGATTCAATCTTAGAGTAGGGGAGTATGTAGTCTTGATGAGGGAGAGGAACAAATACTTACGTTTACAGGCCTTTAATATGGTTGGTCGTCCAATAACTGATTGTCATTTTCTTGGAGCAAAAAAGCTGAGAAAACACCAACCCAACTTTGATTTTTGGGAACAGGGTATGACATGTTAAACCTTTTAATACTTTAAAGACTAAATGTAATGATATATCAAATATGTTTTAAGTGGTTTTTTGTGGTATGTCATTACAGCTGATGATAGAATGAGGCATCAATGTTTTGGGATCAACATGGACCACTTTGGTGAAAAACTCATTCTTTTATGTAGGCTTATGAAGATACCATAGGCAGAGACTAGCGACTTGTAAGTAGATTTTGATTTTTATGGATTATAATGTAGGCGCAATAACATACTATTCTAATTATTACACTTAATTGCAGTGCATACCAGCTGATTTCCTTGACAAACATCAAAGACATAGTATATGAGATCGTATAAAATGGTACTTCACTTAGAAAATCCGATCGAACAAATGTAAACATTCATGGGGAATGGAAGAAATTTGCTCAAGTTTGCAAATTCAAGAAGGACAAAATGCTCAGGGTTGAAGTACATGTTGAATCTGGAGGTTGAATGGTCCCGACAGTGTATTCCCTGTGTTTCATGTATGTTAGAAAATTATTTTGTGGAATACTTTGGTTATCTTTTGTGCACAATGGATTGTTTTACTCTTTTGTAATTTGGAACATTGAAGCAACTGTTTAAGGTATTACCTTGGTCATATGTATTGTTAACTAAGACTATGGTTCAGTTGTAAAATATTCTATGTAAGCTGATATATGTTTTAATGAATGTGTTTGATTATCAAACAATTGCCTCGTATTATTCAGCTTATTTGTTTATTAAATGTAAATGGATTCCATGTGTTTCATAACATATTCAAATTAATAATTGCATGGTTGCATATATATTAAAAATTCAGAAGAACTATAAACATTTAAAAAATGTAACGTAATACTTGTCCAATAATAAATGTAAACAAACGCAAATGTTTAAACTTAATACCAAATTAAAATTGATCCTATAATAACCTAAATAATAATATGTTTGCCAAAATCATAAACTAAAACAATTGATTGTTTATAAAAAAAAATTAAATAGATAAAAGAAGATGCAAAGATGTTCTATGCATCATTGTTTTCTATATCATTTGTTTGCATCTTTTTATTTGGTTGGACATCTTCCTCATCGACAAAATCATTCTGCTATCTTCTATTCCACGATTTCTTTTTTTTAAAACACCAACGATCATTCATACTATCAACAGTTTTTTCACCTCCAACACCACTTCCATTACTTGCAATTTAGAGAGTGTGTACTTCACATTCTGTGTACAACAGTTACAAAGTTAATTTAACTTATTTTTAAAAAAATAAACAATTGTAAACTGCATTTAATAATAAAATGTATAATACCTCCTCCATATCATTTGATGGTTTTGTATTTATATTCTCAGCAACTTTAAACTGATTTTGCATTCTTTTTTCCCGTCTTCTAACTCACTTAAATCATATGTACCATCTTCAAAATCAACATGAGGAGTATCTAAATCTTCTTCGCCAATATCTGATTCATCTATATCATGTTCATTATCATCTGAGACATTATCGGAATTCAAAACATCATCTTCTTTTTCAAAATCAACTTCCTCATTTTCAGAATCATCTTCACCATTGCCAAACTCATCTACATTATCATCTAAACCACCTTCATTATTGTATAACACATCATCGCATTGTCCAAAAATCTTCCATATTGTATTCCTCATCTTCTACATCCTGTCATGTGTTACAAATTCAATTTTAATTTAATAACTATTGTATACAATATAAGATTATAATAAAAAATGGACAATCATAAAGTAATTTAAAATGATAATATAAATACCTCTTCATCTAAGAAACCATTTTTGAAATACATGATTGTGTCAACATCATCAGTCACCTTTTCAGTTCGATAGATATGGCTGTTGTTGCTGTGGTTAAATTCAGAATACTTAATTTTAAATAGATATTGTTTCCCGATAATCTGGTTTAGATCATCTGGGAAGTATTCTTCAGGGTCCATGCCTTGTTTCTCCATAATTTGCCACGCTGACAAATTAGTCATCTTGTGTACATTGTTATAAAAAATAACCACCTGTGCGGTTCCACTTTCATCAACAATACGAACAATGATCTTGAATCTTAGACCAACAAATAATAAAGTTTTAGTATTTCAATAAATAATCATAATTTTATATATTCAAATAATAATTAAAACACAATGTTTTTAATACCTCGATGCAACAAAGATATGTCTCCGCTTTTTCTTACAGAACCACACTTGCTTCTTGTTTCACCATTCATTCCACCTTTGAAGAAAGCTGTTACTCTTGTGTTACATGCTTTACACGCTGTATAAGTCCAACCATTTTCATATTGGATGCTATGCACATTAGCATAAACAACACAACATGTATCCTGCATTTTGCATAGTTTTTATTTATCATATTCAAATAGTATATTACAGATGTATATGCTTTTTTATAATTAAATAAATGCAACAAATCACTCTCTACTTTCCGGTTCAATGCTTCGGATCATACCAACAAACCTCTTTACACAACCATGCATAAATTCTGCAGGTGTAACAACAACTTTTTCTTGATTGTGCAACTGGATCTTGAATTCATTTGCATTATATCCTTCTTGCGATTCGTATCTTGTATGTTTTAAAATTATGTTACATACAAGCTTAAAAATAATACATTAATTAAACAACAAATATAGTATAATTATTAGAAAAAACTTTTCCGAAATAACAATAACGGCGAGGATCTTCACAATGAAAATCCTGCTTCCAAATAACATTATACTCTGGTTTATCGATTTTGTACAACAACACAAAAACAAAAAAACAAAAACAATTTATATTAACAAAACGCATCCTATTTTAGTGTCTTCCAAATTATTAAAAAATATATGGCTAAAACTTCTGTCCCAATACTTGACCTTCCCAAGCATCAAGGATGTCTAAATGGCCAACTTCTTCCTAGCTTTTTCATAGTCGTTCCACATTAACTTAATTATCAAAAAGTGCACTCAAGCCTGGGGATCTGTATAGTATGATATAAATAAATACATTTGCATTGTAAAATTGTATAGAATATAACTATCATATTAAAGTTTTTATTTACTCAGCATCTTCAATAACAATTGTTCTGTGGATTTTTGGACCACCATGGTTGTTCACACCTACGATTTTCCCAATACCAACAACTGTTCCAATCACATCTGTTGAATAACATAGGTTAATGTTTTTTGTATTTACAATATTAAATAGGAATTAATATTATAAGTAGGTGTCAATGAAATCCATACCAACACAATCATGATCATGGTACTCATTCACTGGGTCTAATATACGGGAAAATGGCTCATATATAAAGCCAATGACATTATCATTTATTTGTTCAACACGCGTAACATTTGTCCCTTTGAAAAAAGATATTTTCCAACTGTTTGGTAACAATGGTAACCTTCCACCATTTTTCGCCACACCAAAGTTAGATATTATGTAGCATTCACCTTCTTGAAGGAGAGGCTCAAATTTAAACATGAATTCTTTTTTGATGTAAATCTGGATTCGGTTGTCATGGATATACATTGTTAAAAATTAGTGGTCATTTATATTAATTTAATAAAATACAAAATAAATCAAAAAAATATAATTTACCTCTTGATCTTGGAAAACACAATCCAAACTATATGGATCATGTTCTTCATTTAGTTTGTGAGAATGCCAAATAGAAATACATCTTCCTTTGATTTCCATGTTGGTAGCCATAGGATTAACGTTTCTTATTGGAGGTATGATTCGTTCCTGCACTCTTTCATCTGGATATTTTTAAACATTATAAATCTAGCAAACACATTTCAACATCAATGTAAATTAAACTAAAATATAAGAATATACCTGCTGAAGCACTTCCCTTGGAGGAAGTATGCATTCCATTACCTTTTTTAGAATGAGATTTACCTATTACAAATTATTGTTATTTATCAAATGCATTTACAAAATAACTTATATTCATAAATCATTAAAACACAAACCATCGACAATTTTCAAACGACGTAGTATGTACGAATAAGCTTCTTTTGTTTGTTGTGCGCTGACACACTATTCTTAAACCCGGACTTAGGTGTCCCTGAATAGTCTTCTTGATAACAAAATTTGGAATTTCTTGACTTCAAATAAGCTGCACTTCTAGGATCTTTTTGCTGGTTCCTGATGTATTCCATCCTTTTACAGTCAACATATTGTAATCAATCGAGCCTTTTTACCAACGATGATAATATATACAATATATAAGTAACAAATCATTCAGAATATAATATATGTTTCAATTTAAAAAACTATTGTACCTTTTTCTGATCTTCCACAATCAACAATGTTAGATATAGACTTATTAGCAGGTGTGTCACTTTGAGACCTATCATAAGCTGTCTGAGACTTTAAAGATGATACTTGCTTCCCAAATTTTTTGGTTAACGCAGGTTTAACTACAACAAATAACTCTAAATAAAATACGTATATTATCAAATTTAATAAACACTGCACAATATAATAACTCAAATCAGCTTTACCCTTTGATGCCATTGAAACAGTCTGCACATGGGTTCCAGATCTTTTCCCGGGTGTGTCACTTTCAAAGAACGACATATCGATAACACTGTTATCACCTAATGGTGCCACAACTATTCAAAACAGGTACCAAAATTGTATTAGGTTTTCAATTCAATTTTAACTACAACAAAAATATCTACAATATAGTACATTAACATTAACTACCTGTAGAAGGATCTCTAATTGTACTTGTCTCAATTCTTTTCTTAATCTTATCTGTGTTATTACATGATCAAATGTTATAAACATGTATGCACTATGTAAACATGCGTATACAGAATGTAATATTTGGAACACATAAAACACATAAACGTGGAACACATCATCTAACTCATAACCAAATCAATTTTACAGATATAAACAAACAATTATTATGATAAAATAAACACCAATATAAACAAAAACAAACCAACTAAATTAAAAAAAAAAACAAAAAACCTTCAAATATGATAATCACTTCTTTATTACCTGCAGCTTGTGAATCAACTGTAGTGTCATTCTTTTGTGTCTTTTTGTTAAAATCGAATTACTTGTTCCTTCATCAATAAAACAAAAAATAAAACAATATAACCTTATACATTCAACATCTTATAACATTAATAAAAACATAAAACCTTGCAAACCATGCAACAATTATCATAATACCTTATACTCCAGCTTGCTCAATTATCATTCTTGTTTTGTCTTCTTGTTAAAATACCTTACATTGTTCTTTTTCCTTGCCATTAATTCTAAAAAAATACAACTTGTCGCTTCATTGTAGATATTCCTGCCAACCGCCTTATTTTTTTCTTGTAGGATTCCTTCATACACCGCTTCTTTCATAACCATGCCTGTGCAAACCATACTTGTCCATACCCATTTAACTAACATTTCTCATTATGCTCGCGTGCGCTTCTGTTGCGATAATTGGCAGCAGAAAAAAACCTGCCTAGTTCTTTTATAATTTGCTTTGTAAATAAGGGTGTATATATAGTATGAGATTAGGTTAAACAATAAGGAAAGAGTTAAGATAACAATGAATCCATACCAAACTTATCATAATCTTATTTTAAGTAAAAATCAACACAAAAACACAATCCTAAAACAATACAAATTTCTAAATTTTGTATTAAATTCGAAATTCATAAAGCTATTTATATATTATAGAATGCAACATAATTATCAAAATAACTTGTTGCCTAAGTGGTAAACATACAAGTTATTAAGGCTACTCTTACAAACAACCCAAGTTCAAATCTCACCATTGTCATTTTTTATAAAAATCAAATTTCACAAAAAAATATTAAAAATTTATATATTTTATACATTAAATCCGAAAATTATATGCTATTGCAAAGGTGGATTAATAAATTGTTTAGTTGGACCAAAAATGCTTATGTGGCATGAAAAACAATTACTGGGCATTGAGGTGGCATTGATGTGTCATTAATGCCAAATGCCTCCTGTTATATATAATATAGAGATATAGAATCTAGATCAAATAAGATCAAACTTAAAGTTGTTAAAATGAGATCCAACTAAAATTTGACAAGCGATACTCTCCTTACAACAAAAATAAAATTTTTATTAACTATAACTAAAATTTTTAAAGTTTCGATAGATTTCTTTTTAAAATTTACGAAACCTAGGTGATACACTTTGATTAGAAGTGTAATGTGTATCAGGTTTTTGTATGTTTATCAGATTTTAGAATATTTATTAGTGTAAAGTGTATCAGGTGTATCACTAATCCAAACTCATGTATCATTTGGTTATTAGTTGCTAAAATGTTAATTTGTATTATAATATTAGTTTTATGTGTATTATTGCTAAAATTATTTTTTATAAACTTTTTAGTGGTTTTTTAGACTTGATCTTATTTTTAAAACTTTAAGTTTGATCTCACGTTAACTCTCCCCTATGTATATATATATATATATATATATATATATATATATATATATATATATATATATATATATATATATATATATATATATATATAGAGAGAGAGAAAGAGAGAGAGAGATTGAATTATTTAAAAGTTGATCTCAAAAAGAAAAGTCAAAAAGTAATTTCAATCATTAGATCACCCCCTCTTCCATTCCTTTTCACACCAAACTCAGGGGACCTAATTGTATTTTCTTTCATTCTTTAAGGAGTTTTGTAAATTCAACCTCCCCAAAATCCACAAAAAAAAAAAAAAAAAAAACTTTTTTGGGCAAAAAATTTTTTTTTGGGGGCCAAAGAAAAACTTTTTTTTTGGCCAAAAATTTTCCCGCCAAATTTTTATAACTGTGATGCACCTTTTTATTTTAGTACATCACAGTTATAAAAAATTAGCTATAACTATGATGCACCAAATTCTATAACCGAGATGCACCCAACGATTGTTACCTAATATGCTCCTATAACATTGCAATAACTTAGTATACTATGCTCTTTAAGGGGCATTAGTTGTACAACCAGAGACGGAGCCATGGTAGTGCCACATGCTTTGTCATTGGGATACGCGGTCACATATTAACCATCGTGAATTGATGAAAAGTAAAACAAAATGACTCTGAAACATTTTAGGATAATTGATTTCATTGAATATTAACCATGTGATTAATAAAATAAGCGTGTTGAGCCAGTTAAAAAATCTCTCTTTTTATACACAAAGGTTGAGGGTTCTAATTCAAAACTTTTCTATAATAAGTTAATAACATATGCGATTTGATGCACCTTTTTATTTTGGTGAATCACAGTTAAAAAAGTAGTTATAACTATGATGCATCAATTTTTATAACCGAGATGCATTCAACGATGGTTACCTAATATGCTCCTATAACATTGCAATAACTTAGTTTACTATGCTCTTTAAGGGGCATTAGTTGTACAACCAGGGACGGATGGTAGCCATGGTAGTGCCGCATCTCTTTGTTATATGCTTTGTTATTGGGATAACGCCAGTGCATATTAACCATCATAAATTGATGAAAAGTAAAACAAAATGACTCTGAAACATGTTAGGATAATTGATTTCATTGTATATTAACCATGTGATTAATAAAATAAGCGTGTTAAATGAGTTAAAAATCTCTCTTTTATACACAAAGGTTGAGGGTTATAATTCAAATTTTTTTTCTAGATTAAGTTAATAACATATGCGATTTGATGCACATTTTTATTTTGGTGCATCACAGTTAAAAAAAGTAGTTATAACTATGATGCACCAATTTTTATAACTGAGATGCACATAAAAAAAAGGTGCATCACACTTATAAATTTTTTGCAGGAAAAATAATTCTTGCCATTTTTGGGGGGGGGGGGGGGGGTGGTTTTCAAAACTTACCCCTGAAGTTTGGGATGTTTCAAATTAAAACCTATAACTTTTTTTCTCACTTTTCTCTCTAATTACACTTTTCTCTAGACCCGGACTATTTATATATATATAGAATCCGAATCGGTTGAGAAGGTTTTTATTTTGAGAAGATTGAGAAGGTTTTCAAAAACAATAGATTTTTAACTTTGATTCATGTTTTTCAAGTGTAAAACTCATTTTAATTTAATTAAAATTCAAAATGTGTAAAAAAAATTGACTCAATGTTAAAAATCTCTTGATTTTGCGATATATGTAGAATACTGAATCATCTGTACAAATTTAATGAATCATCATCATAACTCGATTTTAACAATGATTTGTGAATCAAATTTGTGATTTATAGATTCGATTCACCAAAAAATGATGTTTACTTGTGAATCAAATAAAAAAGGGATGAGTTTATTCTTGGAGCCTTCTCAATCTTTTCAAATAAAAACTTTCTAAGAAGTGGCGAATTGTGTGGTTGTGTGTTATATATATATATATATATATGATATATATATATATATATATATATATTTATATTTCCCCTAAGACTCCAAACATTTTAAATGGGAGAACTGCAGGAACTTTTATAAACCATTAGATATCCTTGTCAAGATAATGTTTGGTCCGGGTAATATGGTGAGGTTTGCATATTATGCGATTTAAAATGAAAGGAGGGGTATGTATGAACAATTGACTTATTTTCTTAGAAAGTTGAAGAGAATCAAAGACCAATCTTTGTGAAAGCATTGTCCATGATTTGCTCAGGAACATCATCTCTCAGTTATAAATTGAACTTTTGGTTTTGATATAAACCAAAGATAAGCGATCCTACGATCGAAGTTCGACTTCTCGGAAGAATTCCATTATGAACCTTGGACATATCTCCTCGTGATTTCAAGAAGGCATTCCTAGTCCTATGGCTTGGAAGGAGGTATTGACACCTTCTTAATTGTAGAGTTGTCTACAATACGTCCTTCATGGAAGTAACGGTTTTAGTTATTGAACCGCGGACAATTGCTTTAGTGTTGGTTAGAGAGATGTTCGTGTAGGCGCTAGTGGTGAAAAATCATTTCATATTCATTTTTGAACCTATAGAATTATAAGTTAATAGAGGAGGTGTTTGGGTAGTTAACTTATTAATCTAATGTTTTTACTAGATTTTTTATTAACAATGGTTTCTAACAAAATACAACTTAACTTACTTATGGTTTGACATACATGTGAGTATTACTCTTAGAAGAAAATAGGTTTTTTTAGCTATGAAAATTTGTTTCAGTGGGCGGATCCACGATTTTCAAAGGGATCCGGCTAATATAATTTCGGGATCCGTGGATCAGAGTATGAGCAGAGATTTTTATAGATTTTATAGTTTTATACCACGAAAATAATGTTTATCCTACATTTTCCTTTAGCATGCATACATGACTTCTAATTATCGAAAGAAATAAAACATATAAATCAAAAGAAATTAAACACCTATAACAAAAACAACCTAGATAATCTGGGTCATTAATAATATGCATTTGATGCTAAGGATGATCTAAAGGATTGGGTATATGACTAATATGGAGTTACAACAAAAGTAATGTCTGGTATGTGAACTACATCACGGGAACACAAGTGCGATGAGTGTTGGGGCGATGAAACGCAGTATGATATAAACCATGTTGAAAACAGGATCTTAATTTTGGTTCAAAGTGCAATGAGGAGGAAGATGAAGTTTTTTGAATGAGAGGAAATTTTTAAAATTGGAAGATTTCAGAAAAGTGAAGGTTTGGTAAGTGGCCGTGGTTGGGATTATTTATAGGGAAGGAGAATTTTTGAAAATTAGTGTTTTGTTTTTTGTATGTATTAAAAGAAATAAAACATAAGTTTTATATACTACGAATATAGATGAGAAATATAACATTATGTAGAGAAAAAAAGGCTTCTAATGAAGCTTAATTAAAATGTGTAAAGCACAGTGAAGATAATCATATAAATACCTAAATAGGTATACTTAATTATCAAGCAAAGTAAAAAGAAAATCATACCTCTGGCCTTAAGTAATGTCTTTACAAATGACCACGTATGTCCTTAGATGATTCAGCTCCTTTTGCATTTTAAGATACTTCTTAAAGGTATTCTTGTTCAGCGACTCCTTTGGGTATGAACTTTGACTAATCAACATGACAAAGAAGATTGGTGCAATTAAATGAAAAGGTAAATAAAAAAATGTTGTTATCAACATCCAATCATATAGTTTTGAAAGACATGGTGTTTGCTTTTGAAAAACCTTTTATCAGTTTTTTAATTAACCATGGATCATAATCCAATGACTTATGTGATTAGTGGGAAAACTAGAAGGGGGGGGGGGTTGAATAGTTTTACCAATTAAAACTTTCTTTTAATCTATTTAGATTGACTTATGTCAATCTATTTGGATGTGTGTGTTGGATGTTGATAAACAAGCATATAAAGGTAAGTAATGAAAAGATAAGAGTAAGAAGCACAAAACCACAACGCAAGTATTTATAGTTGTTCGGCTACAAGGTCACCTTCCTTGCCCTACTCCACTCCCCGAGTCACCTACTCGAGAGTTCGTAATCACTACACCAATCTCTTTATGGCGGAGAAGCCTTCACAACGTCGCCTACTCTTTTTCCGGTACTAGGCTAACCACCGGGTTCTTTCACTCCAAGGTGAACCACACCTACCTACCAGCGACCCTTTATAAGGTACTAGGCTAAGTACCTAGTTCTTTCACACCTTAGGTGAACTACACCTTCACAACGTTACCTACCCTTTATTAGGTACTAGGCTAAGCACCTAGTTCCATTGCAATGGAGGAACTACTACCACACTACACCAACGACTAATCCCAAAGGAGATCTACTCCTTTACAACATCATCAAGGATATCAATATCCTTGGATCTAATACTAGTCTATCTTGTACATCGAAACACACCATATCGAATGTACATCTAAGGCACCTTTCACTAATGCCTTTGACTAGATCTACAAGACACCTTTCACTAATGTCTTGTGTCTTCACTTCTAAGCACCTTTCACTAATGCTTCTTTGTCTGGACTTCTAAGCACCTTTCACTAATGCTTCTTAGTCTTGACTTCCAAGCACCTACCACAAGTGCTTTATCCTATAGACGATAGATACCCTTCACTAATATCTTCGTCTTGACTCTTAAGACATCTTTCACTAATGTCTTCAACACTACACTTCTTTGAAGAAAGAAAGAATCATCAACAAGAAGACTTCAGTAGCCTTGATGATGAGGAAGCATAGCAACTCATGGACTTGAGCTTGCTCGACTTCAAAGGTGGTGATCTTGCCTTTAAGAGGAACCTAAAGATCACACAAAAACAAAACTACAAACATAGATCTCTTGGATCTAAGGTTAGTGAGATTTAACTCAGGGAGAAAGTATATTGGAAAGGGGTGAGAAACAATGAAGAAATGGCTCACTATTTATAGAGGAAAAACCTCTCTGTTCCCGGATCCCACGGATCCCTACCACAAGGATCCTGGCACAAAGCTAGGGATACATGGTCCGCTCCTCTTTGCCCATGGGTATTTTTGGTTATGGGTCATGGGTCATGGGTTATGGGTTGATCCATGGTTTTCTTTCTAGATACAATGTATCTTAAGGATACAATGAACTTGGTTAAGTGGTATATATAAAACCATGGGTTATGGGTCAAAACCATTTGCTAGTATTTACCCATTTAGTATATACTTGTATTTACCCATTTTAGCATACACTTAGTTTAAGTATATGTTTAACCCAATATGTAAACACTAGTTGTTGTACATATGTATCTAAATCATAAAATCACTTATACTTGTTTTAGTGTTTTATGTGAAAGCGTAAGTGTGTTAGAAAACTATTAACTCAAACTATTTACGTTACTTTTATTTGTTTCGTTAAAATGATTTTACTTTTGTTATCGACCAAAACATTAGAAGATCGTAAAATATAAATAAACGTTTTTACGGCTTATTTGTATTAACAATCTCCCCCTTTTTTTTGATGACAAAACATAAAATTATTTTAAGGAAAAAGCTAAAAATTCGTAAAAATTTGAATTTGTAGTTTTTACTTTCTTCTCCCCTTTTTTGTCGAAACAAAAAGTGTTTGAAGGAAGGCAACACCTTGTTTTTAAGAAAAACATGTGAAAGAAAAAGTAAAAAGGAATAGAGAGCAAATAACGGGAAAGGATCTCGTCTTTTACTACCCCTTGACAAGTCCATCCCTATGCAAGGACATCAATGATACTAATCTAGTTTGTTTGCAAATAAGTTTGCAAAAGATATCGTCTACGAGACGAATGTGCTCCCCCTTGATTGCAAGGGATGTCATGAAAAGTAAACCTAGTATTGCAAGTAATTTGCAATGTATTGCTTTGACATAAAGCTCCCCTAGCTTTAGGATGTCAACGTCTTCATATGTAAATTGAATAACTACAAAACAAAGGTTAGAAATCAAGTATAATTCACAATTTCCCAAATGTGATTCAAGTTAGTAGAACAAAATATTACGGTCTCACGGATCCCACGGTTCCCTCCTAGTAGGGATCCGTCTAGGCATCTAGAGTCCGTTGGTCGATGAATAAAGTCAGCAATGATTGGTATAACAAGAAATGTTAATACCGAAAAGAGATATGGATTATATAGTATATCACATACACAGAAATATAGCAAGTAGCATGTAATTCCATTTAACAAACAAGAGTTATGATATACATGACTCGAAAGACAAGAAAATAGATAATACATGACTAGGAATTTCTAGATCACCTAACGCTTGAAGCTAAGACATCACTATAATCTTCTAGCTCAAGTTTTGTTTAGGTTTAATCTGTCGAAATGTTCGGGAGATGATAGAACATAAAACGTTGGTCTTCTCGTACTTCATGTATCAAACTTTCAACATGTTGACAATGATAGCAATCTTTGTCATGGCTAGGTAGTGGTGGTGGATGAAATGAAGTGGCTTGATTCGAAGGATCAAGTGAAGCGGCTTGTGGAGCTTCAAACGATGGAGGGATTGGTGGAGGTGCATTTAAGAATGACTCAACCAAGAATGATGGTGGTGGTAGAGAAGTGTCAACTTCCATATGGTCGGGTGGTTGACTTTGATGATTTGTCATAATCCAAATAGGATTATATGATGAAAACGCCAAGAAGGAAGCCGGAGCAAGTGTTGACTCAACACCTTGATTTTGAACCATTAATCCTCCTAATGAGGAGAATGTTGTCGGCGGAAGCGGATGAGACGGAAATTGTAAAGGTGTGGTGATGATAGTGGGGATGTAAATGAAATAGCTCTAGGGACCAATGGTGATGGTTTGGTGGAGATGATATTGTTTGGCCTAGGAGGTATGGTGGTGTTTGGCAAAGGTAGTTTTGTGGGTACTATCCTTTTAGGAATTGGTTTGATTGGATGATGAAGGATTCTATCATTTGTTGGCTTGACCGGAGATGATTCGGTTGAGGAAATTTCGTGTATAACACGAGCTTTTTTCATGGGTGGTTCTTTGGTGGATAAGTTACTACTTGGGGTTTTCATCATGATGGGATGATTTGAGGTTTGCAAGACCTGGAATTTAAGATGAGAGTGATGACTATGGAGGTCCTAACAAGGTGGTTTATAAACTAAGAGATTTGCAAGTGCATTTAAGCTTCAAGCCACTAGGATTCATTGGAATGTGATGATTGACATACACAAGAGTCAACTTCAGAGGTTGCACTGATCTAGGAACTCATTTAAGATGAGATGGAGTGTTTGAGTTAGGAAGATGAGTTGAAATGATTGCTTTAGCATGATTTGACCTATACTGTCATACGGATCCCACGGTTCCCTCCTCAGAGGGATCCGTCTAGGCTAATCCTAGTGATCCGTCTCTCAGCAGCTATGAAAGATTGGAAATGATGTTTTTAAGATCTAAGACCTATATCATCTTGAGTGTTTCAGTCCTCCTAAGTGTTTTAAATGAAGGGATGCTTGAGTACTTGAAGGTAATGAATGATGTAGCTAATGATTGTCTTTTGTGGAAGGATTTGGAACTTTCAAGAGTACCAATGGATGAACAAGGATGACACTAAAGATTTAGAGTGTTAATTGAAGCTAGATGATCCTAGAGATCAGGTTGTGTCTTAGGATAGTGTTTTGGAAAATATCCTAGAAGCTTTGAGATGAGAAAACTAGATTTTGATCAACTTTGATCAATTTGGAGATGAGGATGATTTATGATCAATTTTGCCATAATTGAAAGATTTCTAAGACTAGATGTGAGGGATCAAGTAGAAAATGAGGTGTGAGTTTAAGAGCGGAAGAGTAATGGATTAAAACGAAACGGTAAATCTACAAGCGTTTTTAGAGTGTAACCTCGGTGAGTTATGTATGAATGGGAAAGATTAACCTATCTTGATAAGGACTTAATTTGCCTTAAGACACTATGTTTAGCTTAGTGTGAGGTGTTCTAAGAATGTTTTTGAAATAAATTGCTTGTAATTGCATTTTCTATTCGACGGATCCCACGGTTCCCTAAGAGTAGGGATCCGGTAGTGTAATTTTGGGATCCGCCCACATCTGCCAGGACCTTTACTAAAGGTATGCAATGATCTTGACAATGCATTATATCTCAAGGATAATCTAAAGAGAGTTCTAAATACTAAGATATCAAATGTTTTATTTCATGAAGGAAATTGGATTACATTGATAAAGCACAAGTACAAGAGATTTGATCCTATTTTGGAATACTATTGGTTTCCTTGAAGTGTTCTCGCTAGGAAGATCATTAAGTGATTGATGAGTGTTGGTGGAGTCAAGAATGAAGAAAGTCTTCATGAGGGATATGTTTAGCGGTTCCATCATCTTGTTCACAAGTGCATACGGACTTTGAAATTGAGGATGGAAGTGCATAACATTATGATAGAGGCGTGTCAAGAACATTCCATAAGGGATGAGTTTATTCTTGAGCCTTGAAGATTTGCAATTAGCCTTGAAGAAGTAGTATTGTGGTTGTTGTGTTAGTAAACAGTACAACATGTGAGCACAACAAGCGGGAAGGATTTCTCGATTTCCCCTAAGACTCCAAACATTTTCACGTAGGATGAGTGCAAGAGGATTGTACTCTTCTCGGATATCCCTTGTAAAGATAATGTTTGGATCGGAGTAATATGGTCGAGGTTTGCATATTATGCGATAAATCTTCGGAGGGGTATGTGTGAACAAAATGAACTATTTTCTTCACGAAAGTTGAAGAGAGAATCAAGAGACCAATCTTCGGTGAGGCACATTGTCCATGATTTGGAATCCGGAGGATGTGAGCAAAATGCCAAGGGTTAGAGTGAACTTTTGGTTTTTGATATAAAACCAAAGAGATAGAGAGCGATCCTCGTTCGAACGAGTTCGACTTGACGGAAGAATTCCATTATGAACCTTGGACATATCTTCTCGTTGATTTCAAGAAGGCATTCTAGTCCTACTCGAAGGGGTATTGATACCTTCTTCGAATTGTAGAGAGGTGTCTACAATCGTCCTTCATGGTGACGGTTTTGAGATTATTGAACCCACAGACATGATTGCCAGGTGTGTTGGGCTCGAGAGAGATGTTAGTGTAGACTAGTGAGTGAAAAAATCAAACTCATATTCATGCGTCATAGTTGAACCTATAGAAATGATAAGTTAATAAGAGGAGGTGTTTGTGGTCAACTTATGATAATCTAATGTTTTTACTAGATTTTTATTAACAATGGTTTCTAACAAGAAATACACTTAACTTACTTATGGTTTTGACATACATGTAGAGTATTACTCTTAGAAAAAAAGAGGTTTTTGATTTGCATGAAAAGTTTTCCAGTAGGGCGGATCCCGGTTCCTTTCAAAAGGGATCCGGCTAGTATAATTTCGGGATCCGTGGATGCAGTAACAGACAGATTTTATAAAAACATAGATTTTATAGTTTTTATACCGAAAATATATTTTTTATCCTACATTTTCCTTTAGCATGCATACATGACTTCTAATGTATCACGAAAGAAATAAAACATATAAATCAAAAGAAATGATAAACACACTATAACAAAACAACCTAGATAATCTAGATCATTAATAATATTGCATTTCAATGCTAAGGATGATACAAAGGATTGGGTATATGACCCAAATATAGATTAACAACACAAAGTAAATGTCTCCGTATGTGAACTTCATCATAGGGAACACAAGTGCGATGAGTGTTAGGCGATGAGCACGAGTGCGATATAAACCATGTTGATGACGGATCTTCTTGGTTTCGGATGAGGTGGAATGAGGAGGAAGATGAAGTTTTTGAATGAGAGGAAATTTTTTGAAATTGGAAGATTTGAAAAAGTGAAGGTTTGGTAGAGTGGCCGACGGTGGGATTATTTATAGTGAAGGAGGAATTTTTGAAATTGTGTTTTGTTAGTATTAAAAGAAATAAAACATAAGTTTTATATACTGAATATAGATGAGAAATATAACATTATGTGAGAAAAAGGCTTCTAATGAAGCTTCATGTAAACGTGTATGTAAGATAATCATATAAATACCTAAATAGGTATACTTAATTATCAAGCAAAGTAAAAAGGAAAATCATACCTCTAGCGCACTTAGGAATGTCTTTACAAATGACACAGCAAATGTCACTTAGATGATTCCCGCTCCTTTGCGTTTAGATATACTTAAGGAAGGTATTCTTGATACCAAGCTACTCTTAAAGCTTGGTGGGTATGAGCTTTGACTAATCAACATGACAAAGAAGATTAGTGCAATTAAATGAAAAGGTAAATAAAAAAATGTTGTTATCAACATCCAATCATATAGTTTTGAAAGACATGGTGTTTGCTTTTATGAAAAACCTTCTTTGTAGTTTCAATTAACCATGGATCGTATCAAGTTTTTAAAGTACAATATACTTCAAGAAACTTGGTAACGAACCTCGATGCCAATTGTGAAAACTAGAAGGGGGGGTTGAATAGCTTTACCAATTAAAACTTCCTTTTAATCTATTTAGATAGACTTATGTCAATCTATTTGGATGTGTGTGTGTTGGATGTTGATAAACAAGCATGTAAAGGTAAGTAATGAAAAGATAAGAGTAAGAAGCACAAAACCACAACGCAAGTATTTATAGTGGTTCGGCTACAAGGTCACCTTCCTTGCCCTACACCTCCCGAGTCACCTACTCGGGATTTCGTAATCACTACACCAATCTCCTTATGGCGGAGAAGCCTTCACAACGTCGCCTACTCTTTTTCCGGTACTAGGCTAACCAGCGGGTTCTTTCACTCCAAGGTGAACCACACCTACACAACGTGGCCTACCCTTTATAAGGTACTAGGCTAAGTACCTAGTTCTTTCACACCTTAGTGAACTACACCTTCACAACGTCGCCTACCCTTTATTAGGTACTAGGCTAAGCACCTAGTTCCATTGCAATGGAGGAACTACTACCACACTACACCAACGACTAATCCCAAAGGAGATCTACTCCTTTACAACATCATCAAGGATATCAATATCCTTGGATCTAATACTAGTCTATCTTGTACATCAAAACACACCATATCGATATGTTCTAAGGCACCTTTCAATAACGCCTTTGACTAGATCTACAAGACACCTTTCACTAATGTCTTGTGTCTTCACTTCTAAGCACCTTTCACTAATGCTTCTTTGTCTTGACTTCTAAGCACCTTTCACTAATGCTTCTTAGTCTTGACTTCCAAGCACCTACCACAAGTGCTTTATCCTAAAGACGATAGATACCCTTCACTAATATCTTCGTCTTGACTCTTGAGACATATTTCACTAATGTCTTCAACACTACACTTCTTTGAAGAAAGAAAGAAATCATCAACAAGAAGACTTCAGTAGCCTTGATGATGAGGAAGCATAGCAACTCATGGACTTGAGCTTGCTCGACTTCAAAGGTGGTGATCTTGCCTTTAAGAGGAACCTAAAAGATCACACAAAAACAAAACTACAAACATAGATCTCTTGGATCTAAGGTTAGTGAGATTTAACTCAGGGGAGAAAGTATATTGGAAAGGGGTGAGAAACAATGAAGAAATGGCTCACTATTTATAGAGGAAAAAACCTCTGTTCCCGGGATCCCACGGATCCCTACAGGGATCCTAGCACAAAGCTAGGGATCCGTGGTACGCCCCTCTTTGCCCATGGGTATTTTTGGTTATGGGTCATGGGTTATGGGTTGATCCATGGTTTTCTTTCTAGATATAATGTATCTTAAGGATACAATGAACTTGGTTAAGTGGTATATATAAAACCATGGGTTATGGGTCAAAACCATTTGCTAGTATTTACCCATTTAGTATACACTTGTATTTACCCATTTTAGCATACACTTAATTTTTACCCATTTTAGTATACTTAGTTTAAGTATATGTTTAACCCAATATATAAACACTAGTTGTTGTACATATGTATCTAAATCATAAAATCACTTATACTTGTTTTAGTGTTCTGTATGAAAGCGTAAGTGTGTTAGAAAACTATTAACTCAAACTATTTCGTACTCTATTTGTTTCGTTAAAATGATTTTACTTTTGTTATCGACAAAACATTAGAAGATCGTAAAATATAAATAAACGTTTTTACGGCTTATTTGTATTAACATGATATTAGTACGTGTATAAATCGATTAGATTCATGTATTTATAACTTTTTTTAGAAAATTGTTTTTAATTGTATTTCATCGATCAGTTTTTCTATAACATTTATGTTCTGGTTTGTTATATATTTACGTTATATAAAAAAAACACATATGACTATTTCTGAAAACATATCTTATAGCACTAATCTGGAAATATGTTATCTTAAAAATAACATATATGCACTAAATCTGAAAACATGTATACGCTTAAAACATACTAAATCTCAGAAAGCATCTTAAAAAAATAATAATAATAAAATAAAAAAGCGGATTTAATAGAAAAAATCAAAATAAATAAATAAATATTGTGTTTTACTATTATACCCTTTTAGATTAAATAAAAAATCTAATATTAAAAAAAAAATAGATATTTTCAAAACTGCCATTTTGCATTGATATGTTGCACACTATGCATTATTAAGAGTACATAAGTGGTTCTGGTTCTCACAGATAAGGTGGGTTATGAAAATAAAGGACTATATATATATATATATATATATATATATATATATATATATATATATATATATATATATATATATATATATATATATATACATATTTATATATATATTTATATATATATATATATATATATACATATATATATATATATACATATATATATATATATATATATTTATATATTATATATATATAGAATCGGATCGATTGAAAGGTTTTTATTTTAAGAAGATTGAGAAGGTTTTCAAAAATGATATATTTTTAACTTTGATTCATGTTTTTCAAGCGTAAAACTCATTTTAATGTGATTAAAATTCAAAATGTGTAAAAAAATTTGAATCAATGTTAAAAATCTACGATTTTGCGATATATATGTAGAATCTGAATCATCATACAAAATTTAATGAATCGTCATCATAACTCGATTTTAACAATGATTTGTGAATTAAATTTGTTAATTATAGATTCGATTCACCATAAAATGATGTTTACTTATCAATCAAATAAAAAACATGAATCAATTTGCTCAAACGAAGATTTCTCAATATTCTCAAAATAAAAACCTTCTCATTGGAACCGGAGCCTATATATATATATATAAAATCCGGATCGATTGAGAAGGTTTTTATTTTGAGAAGATTGAGAAGGTTTTCAAAAACGATAGATTTTTAACTTTGATTCATGTTTTTAAGTAAAAACTCATTTTAATGTGATTAAATTAAAATGTAAAAAAATTTGAATCAATGTTAAAATCTCCGATTTTGCGATATATAGAATCTTGAATAATACATGCAATTTTAGAATCATCATAACTTCGATTTTAACAATGATTTCTGAATCAAATTTGTGATTTATAGATTCGATTCACCATAAAATAATGTTTACTAGTTAATCAAATCAAAAACATTAATCAATTTGCTCAAACGAAGATTTCTCAATCTTTTCAAAATAAAACCTATCAATGGAACGGAGCCTATAAATATATATATATATATATATATATATATATATATATATATATATATATATATATTGAGAAGATTGAGAAATCTTCGTTTGAGCAAAATTCATGTTTTTATTCACAAGTAAACATCATTTTATAAAACTGATTCACAAATCAAATGTTCAAATCAGTTATGAATGATGATTCATTAAATTTGTGGAAGATATTCACATTATATATCAAAATCGAGAAATTTTTCTTTTAATGATTCAAATTTTTTTTTTTTACACATTTTGAATTTTAATCACATTAAAATGAGTTTTACGCTTGAAAAGCATAATTAAAGAAAAAAATATCGATTTCTTCGAGCCTTCTCAAATGAAATATATAATCATATATATATTATATATATATATATATATATATATATATATATATATATATTGCATACGGTAAATTGTTGAGCGGCAAAAGAATGCACCATTATAACAAGAAATTTTTTATCTTCCAGTAGACTGGCACTTCGATATACTTTCGACGATTTTGTTTTTTTGAGTTTTGTTTTAATGTTAAACTTTTTGCCTGAAAAATCACATGTGATTTTTATGTTAGGAATCACGTGTGATTCCACAAATCACATGTGATTTCCTAAATCACATGTGATTTCAAAATAACTAATCACATGTTATTTTTTCATATATAATTTCAACTTGCAAAAATAAGTCGAAAAAAGAGTTCGTCGAAAGTATAAATAAGTGCCCCTCTATATAAAGCCAATTTAATTCTCGTCGTGATAGTATGATTCTTTTCGCGTAACGATTAATGGTTTGTAACATATTTAAAAAAAATGATTAAAGTAGATTTTTTGTTTTGATAAAAAAAGAAAAAGAAAGGCTATGATTGGTTCGTCTTGGAAGAATTTGGGGTCAACAAAGAACTTTTCTCATTAACATTAAGTAAGATGAGTACACTAATATAAAGTAGCAAGTTCATGTATCAAATGAGTAATCTTCTTGTACTAATTCTAGGTATGGAGCGGATCCAAGACTTTAAGTCATCAGTTGCATAATTTTTTTACAAGTATAAATCAAATAATTAAGAATATGTGTATTTATTTTGACATGTTAGAGAACTAACTAAAAATACATGTTTTTTGTGTGACGCAAAACTTCAGACCAGGTTCGAGTCAAACAAATAAAGATTTTTTAGCCAAAATTTACACTAGGCGCCAAACATCCATCAGGTTTTCGTGAACCCCGAAAAACAGCCTAAGTCCGTCCATGCACATAACACAATTAATTATATAAAAGAATAAATGTTTATTGTATAGATTAAACGGGCTCATTAAAGAGAATCTAGAGTTGAGAATCGAAGTGAAACTAGTCGTAGGTTTGATAAAATCATGTGCTAATTATTTTTTTTACGACTTGTGCTAGCTCACTCTAAGGAAAGTTTGCATTTACATATTCTTTGCAATGAGACTTATTTTCATAATTTTTTTAAAAACATAAAACGTGTGAAACAAAGGCTTAGAAATATATTTTCATGTGAAACAAAAGTCTTAAATCTTACAAACAAGCAAAAAAAACCATTTGCGTTATGTGTGCTTTGAATCTTTTTTTAAAAACCATTGTTATTCATGTGAAATATGTTTGATGCATAGAGTATAGGTACCCACTATTGATCAACTAAATACAATCTATGGTTACTTGATGGTAGTGTCGTGAGGTAGAGATGAGAGAAAGAGATAAAATGAGAACTTGGTATTTAACTCTAAAACACACACATCACAATACAATCTCACCTACAAGCACACACACAAATGAAACATTTGTGTGCTATTTATAATTCCATATACGCCCCCTAGATGGGTTGTGCAGTATTTGGGTTGGACTAATTTAATAAACTAAACATAACCAGTAACATATTAGATTTACCAATTCCACGAGCCCGTTAACTAATCTATTAAAAATACTATAATAACGTTACAAGGTTTCTAACCGTAGAATAACCATCACTTCTATTAATGCTAACATAGATTTTATTCATTGAAACGAAACATTTTTTTTCATCATAACATAAAATTATATTATTAAAGCTTTAAAACATAAAACATGTTAAACAAAGGCCTAAAAACTAATTTCATATGAAACAAAAGTCTTAAATATTACAAGCAAGCAAAAAAACCATTTATGTTTTGTGTGCTTTAGATGTTTTTTAGAAACCAATGTTATTCATGTAAAATATGTTTGATACATAAAGTTTATTCATTGCAACAAAACATTACATTTTTCATCATAACATAGAATCATATTATTAAAGCTTTAAAAACATAAAAAATGTGAAACAAAAGCCTAAAATATATTTTCATGTGAAACAAAAGTCTTAAAATCTTACAAGCAAGCAAAAAAAATCATTTGTGTTTTGTGTGCTTTAGATCATTTTTTGAAACCATTGTTATTCATGTGAGATATGTTTGATACATACACTTTATTCATTGCAACGAAACATTACCTTTTCATCATAACATAGAATTATATTATTAAAGCTTTAAAAACATAAAACATGTGAAACAAGGGCCTAAAAACTAGTTTCAAGTGTAATAAAAGTATTAAATCTTACAAGCAAGAAAAAAAACCCATTTGCATTTTGTGTGCTTTAGATCTTTTTTAAAAACCATTTTTATTCATGTTGAATATGTTTGATACCTGTAGTTTATTCATTGTAACGAAACGTTACCTTTTTCATCATAACATAGAATCATATTATTAAAGCTATAAAATATAAAACATGTGAAACAAAGGCCTAGAAACTATTTTCACCTGAGACAAAAGTTTTAAATATTACAAGCAAGAAAAAAACCATTTGCGTTTTGTGTGCTTCAGATTTTTTAAAAACAATTCTTATTATGTTTGATACACAAAGTTTATTCATTGCAACGAAATATTACTTTTTTCATCATAACATAGAATCATATTATTAAAGTTTTAAAAACATTAAACATGTGAAACAAAAGCCTAGAAACTATTTTCATGAGAAACAAAAGTCTTAAATCTTATAAGCATGAAAAAAACCAGTTGTGTATTGTGTGCTTTAAATATTTTTTAAAAACCATTCTTATGTTTGTGAAATATGTTTGATACATATAATTTATTCATTGCTACGAAACATTACTTTTTTCATCACAACATAGAATCATATTATTAAAACTTTAGAAACATAATATATGTGAAATGAAGTCCTGGAAACTATTTTCATGTGAAACAAAAGTCTTAAAATCTTACAAGCAAGCAAAAAGAACCATTTGCGTTTTGTGTGCTTTAGATCTTTTTTAGAATTCTTATTCATGTGAAATATGTTTGATACGTATAGTTTATTCATTGCAACGAAATATTAAATTTTTCATCATAACATAGATTCATATTATTAAAACTTTAAAAACATAAAACATGTGAGACTAGTTTCATGTAAAACAAAAGTCTTAAAATCTTACAAGCAAGCAAAAAAACCATTCGTGTTTTGTGTGCATTAGATCTTTTTAAAAAACAATTCTTCTTATGTTTGATACATAAAGTTTATTTATTGAAGCGAAACATTACTTTTTCATCATAACATATAATTATATTATTGAAGCTTTAAAAACATAAAACATGTGAAACATATAAACTATTTTCATGTGTAACAAAGGCCATAAAACAATTTTCATGTGAAACAAAAGTCTTAAATCTTACACGCAAGACAAAAACCGTTTGCGTTTTGTGTGTTTTAGATCTTTTTTAGAAACCATTCTTATTCATGTGAATTATGTTTGATATATAGAGTTTATTCATTGCAAGTAAACATTATTTTTTCATCATAACATAGATCATATTATTAAAGCTTTAAAAACACAAAACATGTGAAACGAAGTACTATAAATTGTTTTCATGTGAAACAAAAGTCTTAAAATCTTACAAGCAAGCAAAAAAACCATTTGCGTGCTTTAGATCGTTTTTAGAAACCATTGTTATTCGTGTGAAATATGTTTGATACATAGACTTTATTCATTGCAACGAAATATTACCTTTTTCATCATAACGTGATTAATCATATTATTAAAGCTGTAAAAACATAAAACATGTGAAACAAAGGCCTAGAAACTATTTTATGTGAAACAAAAGACTTAAATCTTACAAGCAAGAAAAAAACCATTTGTCTTTTGTGTGCTAAAGATATTTTTTATATCCATTCTTATTCATGTGAAATATGTTTGATAGATAGAGTATATTCATTGCAACGAAACATTACTTTTTTCATTATAACATGTAATCATATTTTTAAAGCTTTAAAAGCATAAAACATGTGAAACAAAGGCCTAAAAACTATTTTCATGTAAAATAAAAGACTTAAATCTTACAAGCAAGCAAAAACGCATTTGTTTTTTGTGAGCTTTAGATATTTTTTAGAAACCATTTTTATTCATGTGAAATATGTTTGATACATAGAGTTTATTCATTGCAACAAATCATTACTCTTTTCATTATAACAAGATATAATCCATAAAATATGTGAAACAAAGGCTGGAAACTATTTTTATGTGAAACAAAAGTCTTAAATCTTACAAGCAAGAAAAAAATAACCATTTGCGTTTTGGTGCTTTAAGTTTTTTTAAAAACAATTCTTATTATGTTTGATACATAGAGTCTATTCAATGCAACGAAGCATTACTTTTTTTTGTGTCATTCTAATCATATAATCAAAGCTTTAAAAACATAAAACTTGTGAAACAAATGGCTATAAACTATTTTCATTTGAAAAAAGTATTAAATCTTAAAAGCAAGAAAAAAAGCATTTTGCGATTTGTGTGCTCTAGATCTTTTTTAGAAACCATTGTTATTCATGTGATATATCTTTGATACGTAGAGTTTATTCATTGCAACTAAACATTTTTTCATCATTACATAGAATCATATTATTAAAGCTTTAAAAACATAAACGTGTAAAACAAACGCCTATAAACTATTTTCATGTGAAACAAAAGTCTTAAATTCTTACAAGAAAGCAAAAAAGTATTTGCATTTTGTGTGTTCTAGATCCTTTTTAGAAACCGTTGTTATTCGTGTAAAATATGTTTGATACATAGAGTTTATTCATTGCAACGAAAACTTGCATTTTTTTTTATCATAACATAGAATTATATTATTAAAGCTTTAAAAACATAAAACATGTGAAACAAATCTTAAATCTTACAAGCAAGAAAAAAACCATTTGCTTTTTGTGTGCTACTGTGCTTTATATCTTTTTTAGAAACCATTCTTATTCATATGACATATGTTTGATACATAGAGTTTATTCATTGCAACGAAACATTACTTTTTCCATTATAACATAGAATCATATTATTAAAGCTTTAAAAACATGTGAGAAAAGATCTATGTAGACCTCAAATTCTCTAAAGACTCAATGTACCATTACAATGATTCATGTTTTTTTAAAACATAAACCTAATTTAAACATTTTTTAAATAAAATCAAATATCTCACAATTCTTAATCTTTAAGCAAAAAGAATCATACCATTATGACAAGAATTAAATCATTTTTCTATATAGAGGCATTTCCATATACTTTCGGCGAACTTTTTATTTGAGTCTTTTTGTGGCTGTTGAAATTTACGTGAAAAAATCACATTTATTATTTTAAAATTATATGTGATTTGTATAATCACATGTGATTTTTTCGGATGCAAGTTTTAACACTAAAAAAATATTCAGAAAAAAAATCTTCAAAAGTATATCAAAGGGCCCATATTCTGAAAGATAAAAAAAATCTCGCCGTAATGATGTATTTTGTCGCTTAACGATTTACCATTTGCAAGATATTTTATTGTCAGAAAAAGGTGGAAATTGGCTTTTTCTAATTTTGATGAAAATAATTAGTGGTCAGGATTTGTTCATTGGTTTTTTAAAGAATATGAAGTTTATATTGAACTCAACTCAAAAGCCTAGAAAGTATTTTCATGTAAAACCAAAGTCTTAAATTTTACATGCAAGCAAAAAAAATATTTGTGTCTTGTGTGCTTTAGATCTTTTTTAGAAACCATTGCTATTAGTGTGAAATATGTTTGATACACAGAGTTTATTTATTGCAACTAAATATTACCTTTTTTCATCATATGTTGTTTTTAAAAGAGGGAACGACAAAACACATTTATTTGGTTTGCAATTTTTTACCGTTTACATATTTGTCAAAAACGTTAGGCTATTACCATCCTTTTATGAGCAAAAGTGAAACAAATTACATCTCTATAGAATAATGATGCAATTTCTTTTTTTCGTTATCCGCTAACGTGAGTCTACGTGATAAGTTACTTCGTCATTTTACTACTGTTAATAGATTTTAATAATGTTGGGCCGTAGAAGTGCTGGATTGCAACACCGAAGTTTTACTATCCTCCTAGGCAGAGTACCTAACCGTTGTAGTATAGTATAGGCAAGACACGAGGGATTGATCGTTCTCTAGGGGAATAGTGAGGTAGGCTCGAAGTGTATAATGATTTAAGTCTAAAGGTAGAGAGATGATTATTTTTGTATTTTTATATTTTATAGAAAGCAATGTAAAATCTCGGGGTTTGAAGACTTTGGTTTTTAAAACTAATTAAAACCAAATTAAACAAAATATGCGGAAAAGTAAATAGGTGAACTCGTACGATAGGTAAAAGTGTATTTACTTAGAATCTTACTACCTTCTAGTTATCTCATATTGATTAGTCGTATTGTCACTTCTGTTAATACAAATAAGCCGTAAAAAAATTTATTTATATTTTACGATATTCAAATGTTTTGTCGATAACAAACATAAAATCATTTTAACGAAACAAATAAAATACGTAAATTGTTTGAGCCAATAGTTTACTAACACACTTACACTTTCATATAAATCACTAAACAAGTAACAGTGTTTTCATGTTATAGTAATGCATATGTATAACAACTAGTGTTTACGTATTGGGTAGATATATACATACTTAGTATGTATTATAATGGGTAATAGAATTGGTAGAAGTATAAGTAGTTGACCCATTGACTAAATACATTGAATGTAGTTGGGTAAAACCCAAAGTCCATGACCCATACCCATGGAGCATGATCCATAACTAATGACCCATTGCATGACATCATGCATAAGTCATAATGGGTATTATCCATGACCCATGAAGCTAACCCATGACCCATTGACTAGATGCATTGCATCTTCTAGATACATTGTATCTATTTGGATACCCATGGATCAAAGCCTACAACCCATGATCCATGATCCATGACCCACAACACACTTTAGGAGGAGCGTCCTACGGATTCCTAGTATTACACTAGACGGATCCCTCAAGCAAGGGATCCGTGGAACAGTAGCATGTTTTTGTCTGTAAATAGTCAGCCATTTCTTCATTGCAAGTTGCCACTTCCACACATACTTTATCCTAGTATTGTAAACTTTCTAACCTCAGATCCAAAGGATATTTCTATGTAGTTTGTGTTTGTTTTTGTGTGATTCTCTAGGTTCCTATTAAAGGCGAGATCACCACCTCTTGAACTCGAGCAAGCTCAAGTCCATGAGTTGCCATGCTTCGTCATCATCAAGACTACTGAAGTTCTCTTGTTGATAGTTCTTTCTTCCTCTCTAGAAGTGTTGTGTCTAAGGCATTAGTGAAGGATGCCAAAAGGGTCAAGAAGAAGGCATTAGTGAAAGGTGCCAAACGTCCGTGTCAAAGGCATTAGTAAAGGATGCCAAAAGGGTCAAGACGAAGGCATTAGCGAAGGTGCGAACGTCAGGTGTCAAAGGCATTAGTGAAGGATGCCAAAAGGGTCAAGTCAAGGCATTAGTGAAAGGTGCCAAAAGATCATGTCAAAGGCATTAGTGAAAGATGCCAAGGGTGTACAATCGATATAGTGCATCGATGTACAAATATAGATAGGTTGTGTCCAAGAATATTGATATCCTTGATGATGTTGTAATAAAGAGTAAGTCTCCTTTGGGATAGGTGTTGTGTAGTGTTGGGTAGTAGTTCCTCCTTTATAATGGAACTCGGTATCTAGCCTTGTACCGGATAAAGTGTAGGCAACATTGTGATAGGTTTGGTTCTGCCTCGTGGAAGAACCTGGTGTCTAGCCTTGTACCGGAAAAAGAGTAGGCGACGTTGTGAAGTCTTCTCCGCCATAAGGTGATTGTGTCGTGTAGTGCTAACGAACTCTCGAGTAGGTGACTCAGGGAGTGGAGTAGGGCAAGGAAGGTATCCTTGTAGCCGAACCACTATAAACACTCGGGGAGTGGAGTAGGGCAAGGAAGGTGTCCATGTAGCTGAACCACTATAAACACTCGTGTCGTGGTTTTGTGTTTCTTACTCTTTACCTTTGCATTACATATTTATATACTTATCTATCAACATCCATCATACGCACTCTAATAGATTGACAAAAGTCGATCTAAATATTTTTTAAAAAAAAAGTTTTAATCGGTAAAACTATTCAACCCCCCCTTCTAGTTTTCCACAACTTCCTTGTTTAGTTAGAGCGTTGTATTCTTTAATAACAATCGAGGGTTGGTTACTCCTTAACTCCTATGAACTAAGATTTCTTTAGCCTTTTAAGTTCTCAAGGTCGGAAACAAAGTTTCACGTATTAAACACAACGAACATCAAGTTAATTAATAACTAAGCATTTAGTCGGATGTTAAAGCTAGTAATATATTTGACCTAACCAGTTTTCCTACTCCTAACGCAATTCACAAAACCACAACTAATTAAACAAGATACGACAATTAATAATCAATAACTAGCTTTCATACAATCTTAAGTAAACACTAATAAATTTAGCCAATCATGTTAGATCGAAGAGAAGAATAACAAGTAATCACATAACACATAGACATATTATAATGATTAAGGATTGAATAACTTATCTTTAATTAAACATGGAGTTTTGGGTCGCTAAAAACCCTACAATAGCTGTAAAATTTGGACTTTCTACTGCACACAATGTTCTCCAAAATTTCACTCTTTACAATAAAAAAACATACGAAAATATATATAGGATTACAGTTGTGACGGCATCACTTAGTAATTGTGACATCATCAGCTCGTCGTCATTAGGGTTACGAGAACTGTAGCCATTTTATTGTGACGCCGCCGTCTTATTGGGTTGTGACACCGTCACTCTTCAATATCATGGTCATGACACCGTCAGCTCAAGGTCGTCTCCATCGCCTGAACCGTCACTTGTAAAATTTATAATTTGGTTATCTTCGTTAATCTTCAAGTGATGCTGTTACTTTGTAAATGTGATGCCGTCCTAGTCCCTTTTTCTGTCGTTTTCCACCTTATTATCGTTTTCTTCGTTTTTCCGTCTAATCGAGTCCAAAGTATGTCAATTTCCAGCTTCCCAAGTACCTAAAACTCAAATAGAAATGATTTAGGATAATAAATGATCACATATGTACGAATTTAGAGCTAAATGACCCCTTAAAAACGTATAAAATGACACCTCATTAGCTGTCACCATCCTTTTTCGAGCAAAAGTGAAACAATTTATATCTCTAGAGATTAATGATAAACTTTTTTTTTCATTATCTGCTAACGTGAGTATGTGTGAGAAGTTACTTCGTCATTTTAATAATGTTAGTATAAAAGTGAAACAATATGTATCCCTAGAGATTAATGATACTATAGTTTTTTTGTTATCTGCTAACGTGAGTTTACGTGAAAAATTACTTCGTCAATTTAATAATGTTATTAAGTTTAGAAAGAAAAAAAATGGTCGTTGGAGTAACGAGGATGCCCCAAGTGTTGAACTTGAGACCTCATGGTCCCATGTAGACAATTTTGGCCATCCACACAACCCTACAACTCATAATGTTTTGATTTTAATTTTATAAGTAAATTGAAAAAATCTTTCATGTGGTTTGGCCAAAAATTGCATGTTTCATATCTAACCTTTCGAAAGTGCACGCACGGTCTCTGTGTGGAATTTTAGGTTGCAATTTAAGACACGTGTTGCAGTTTTTGATAAGGCATTTTAGTCATTTTACTTTAGATAGGGACGAAAATTGAAGCCCAAAATTCCATACAGAGACGGAGCTTGCACTTTTGAAAGGTTAGGGACGAAACCTGCAATTTGGCTAAACCACAAGGATGATTTTTGCGATTTACTTTAAATCGCAAAAATCGTCCCTGTAGTATGTTCAGATTGCATGCACAGTCCTTACCCTTTTGAAAGTGCATGCGTCGTCCTTGTGGGAAACTATTGGTGTAGATATTGTCCCTGACCTAAAGTAAAATGACTAAAATGTCCCAAAGTGAAAGACATTGAAGTCAAGGGCAATTTAGTCATTTCACTTTTAGGCAAGGACGAAATCTGCACCAAAAGTTTCTCACATGGACGCCGCCTGCACTTTCGAAAAGGTAAAGATTGCACATGCAATTTTAACACATGGACGATTTTTTCAATTTACAATGAATTACGACACTAGTGCAAAGAAAGAATGGTATATATTTTCTTGTAGTGATCGAATGAAAAGAATAATTTGGTATTTATAAAAAAATGGGACGGAAACTGCAACCCAAAATTCACACAGAGACAGTGCATGCACTTTTGAAAGGTTAGTAATGAAACTTGTATATTGGCCAAACCACAAGGACGGTTTTTGCAATTTAATCTAAATTACAAAAATTGTCCCTGTAGTATGTTCAAAATGCATGTGCAGTCCTTACTTTTTAAAAAGTGCATGTGTCATTCTTATGGGAAATTATTGGTGTAGATATCGTCTCTGGCCTGAAGTGAAATGACTAAAATGCCACAAAGTGAAAGACGCTGAAGTCAAGGGCATTTTAGTCATTTTACTTTGAGGAAGAGACGAAATATGCACCAAAAGTTTCTCACATAGACGAAACCTGCACTTTCGAAAAGATAAGAACTGCACATGCAATTTTAACATACTACAGGGATGATTTTTGCAATCTATAATGAATTACCATAATAGTGCAAAGAATAATTTGTTTTTATTTTAAAAAAAATGTTTAATATAATATTATTAAGAAGAAACACTATATTAAACAATAATTTATTTTAGAAAAAATAAACAATGCTACTTCGTCCTATAAAAATAAACAATGTTTAGTCAGTTATCATCTTACAACTTACATTTAGTTTTGTTAAACTAACACTTAAAATAATTATCTATAATAAGCTAACACTAGTAGGTATCAGTTATTATCTTACAACTATCATTCTGTCAGTTAATTATGTAAGCTGACACTCGATACCTTTAGTATAATGATATGTGAATGGTGCATCTACAAAGGGATTGTGGGTTCAGTTCGTTTTAAACATTTGTGAGATATTGTGTGTGAGGTATAGGTGTATAATATTTGTAGTTAGAATAATAATAATAATAAATAAATAAAACTTAAAGATAACATTTAGTTTTGTAAAATATGCCTTTGATCTATGAACATATCTTTTTGGAAAATCATTAATCGCATTATTCTTCCGTTTTATGAATAAAATCACTACTATTTTGCTCATACACTATTAAATTGTTTGAACGAAATTCATTGCAAAAGAAAAACATATCTTTATAAATTAACTTTTTGATTTTATCAAAACAATCTTATTGAAAAAATGGACAAATCATATTGCAAAATGTTACGACATGGCAACATTGAATGACGTGAGTGGTTAATAAAAGTAAAAATTGGCTTTAAGTTGGTCAAATAGTGATTAATTTTATTTCACCAACAAATCGTGTATACAAATCAATGTGTCAATTATGTGAGAAAAAAGCTGAAAAAAGCATGATTAGTTAAAAATACTTTTGTGAGTTATATTTAACATTTAAACAAAAAAAAAATAACAACTTACTAACAAAACTTGCTCATTGTCGTCCCCAAATACACACACACTAAACACATTAATACACACATTCAATAAACCATCAAAAATATCTTAAAACCCGAAACTGATTGAAGGGTTTTGAACACCTTGATAAAGGCAATATAGGTGAAAGTTTTATTAGGTTGAAAACGATGAAGAGATGAAACTTGAAAGGTAATAATTTGCTTATCAGTTATATGTATATTTTTTTTGTAGAAGTTTTTCTTTTGGCGTTTATCTATTTTTTCCCTTCTTGCAGTTGAACAACTTCTATTTACTTATTGTAAGAAACCGATTCGAAACTTATATTGAGTTTTATGTTAATTGGACTAAAAAGTTGTTGAATTTGATAAAATTTTACATCAGAAAAATTAGTATCTTGAACTAAGATCATGCGTATACAACATCTTAGGAGCAAGGATAATGAATTTTTTTTTTCTTCTTTCATCTCATAATTCACCTTTTTCTGTTAATAATAGCACTTTTTTATATGGCATATATTTGATGTTGAGAACAAAAAAAAATATGATTTTTGGCATTACAATTGTGTTTTGAGTTTGTTACTTTTGTGCTGGAACACCCTTCACCACCAGGTTATATACCAAAAAATCATATAATTTGAAGTTTTATAGGTGTTGTATGTGTACTCTTTAAAGATTGAAAACTAACCTTTACTTGCATTTGATTTTTTTAATTTTGAAGTTTATATGATCTTATTATAATATGTTAACATGTTAGAATTCATGTTTTGTATATATGTATTTTTTTAAGGTAAATTGCTTGTTTTGATGTTTTGTTGAACTTTTAAGCATGAATGGAAAGTTAGCTATATGGTAATGGAATTTTTCCATCTTAGGAGATGGTATATGAAACGTGCTTTTGTTTAAAATTTGGAATAAACCAGGATTGGATGTGTGATTTACTTTTAAGGCTATAGGTATCATATTTTACATCAGATGGTCAAAAGTTTCTATGTATGAGCAAAACATAATCCTAAAAGTTAATGGGTAAGTCGTAAAGGGGTCTATGCTGATATAATTACATGAAATCTCCTTAATTTGAGGAGATTGTGTTATTAATGAAAATTAGTTCAAGAAAGAGAGGTTTCATTAAGCAAATTATCATACACGTTCCTTGCACTAAAATCTGCAACCTAAAAATGAGATAGTTGTTTGCTCATGTAGTGAAGTATATAAACCATGTCTTATAATCTTAACCTATGCATCAAGATGGTAGCAACTTAAAAATAATAAATTTGTGGATCTTCAATGTAATTTTTGGTATGAGAATGGAAAGATATACATTTTTTTAACAAATTAGAATGAAATTGGGGTATGAGGATATTGGCTATTGTGTTAATAACCAAATCAACAATACCTAATCTAGCTATGAGAGTAGGATTTTTGCGCATATTGTGTAGATTATCATGAATAACGAGATGGCCGTTTAGTAATTTGCGTTTTTGTAGTAAGGAAGTGACCCAACAATCTATCGAAAGATAATAAAATCGTGAATGTAGACTTGTGGATGGGAAAACGCATCATTGAGTATATTGAGTTAAAATTTAGGCAACCGTGATGTTTTATAAGTTTCAAAGCATAAGACTGTATGATGTTTAGTAAGATTTAAATAACTGGAATCAAAAGTGTGTCGGGAAAATTGATTACAATTTTGTTTGTGGTTAATTAGATATCATGTTTAATTTTCTAAATGAATATGGGTATTTGGATTTAAAGTTAAAAACAATTTAGACATTTTATTTTCTTGACAAAATGTACATAAGCACCTATTAGGCTATCATGTTTAATAAGTGTAAATGAATGGGGTGCATGTAATTAAATTGTGCAGGCAAAATACAATATATAACTTTAACCATGGATAGGGATGTTATTTAAAGTTAAAAACAGTTCACACAGTTTTTCATTCTATACATGAGAAAAGCTAATCTTAAGAAAGCAAAGTTCATATTAGGTAAGGTTTTATTATAGTACACTTACCTTCTCCAACATGAAGTATTCTCCTTTTCTTTTCTTTAAAAAAATGGAAGTATTATGATTGATGTGAGATTTTGAAGATTTTCTAATCATATAACCCTCCTCTTGTAATATTAATTTTAGGTTCCCAGTATAAATGAAAGAGGCAATGGTTAAATAATATAAGTGTTGGTGGCTAAAGATTCAAACACTTCAACCCATGGAACCATTGTTTTAATGACTCACAACGAAAGACTAGAAGGTGTTATAGATTACTAAAAATTACATTTAAACAAAAGGTTGTGAAATTGTAATGTAATACTAAAAACACTATGTAATTCATTTTGCAGGTGTTTATGATTGTGATTTAGGTTTCTATCGGTGTAGGTGCCATGATCACTAACATTTGTGTTATTTCTTAAGAGCGATGGTAATTGGCATGAACTGATCTAAGCTTCTTCATTTTATTTAGGTAATTTTTTATTTTTTTTATTTCTGGAAGTGCACAAACATATATGCCAAACTATAATGGATTCATTTAAATAGAGCTAAAGGCCAAAATATGAATGAATGACGAATTACAGTTTTCATTGAATTTTGTCAAAAAGTTTGATTAAAGTGACCCCATGAAGCGGCCAAACATTTTTTTTTCTTTTAAGAAAAATAAAAAGAATCTCGATACGCCGTATTGATAAAAATGTCGATACACCATGTCCGACTTCTGGTGTCAAAAGAACACTTTCCGGAAAACACGCTTTTACTTAATGACAAAAAATGAAAATATGAAAACACATTATATACTTACTAAACGTTAAATTTGCACTTGGGTTCAACATAACTACGCGCGGAAGTGTATCTTTTACAAAATACGGTGTTATTCCGAACACTGATTTCAAACTCAAAAACTAACAAAGACTTGTTTATAATTGATATAATTTAAGACACAACTTGAGGACTTAAAAGACTTTAAGATACAATGTGTTTCGGGCGTAAACAAGCTAGTACGAGAGTATGTGTGAGATTCTCGTCACCTTGTTCCCTACAATCAATATTGTTCCCTTTGTATACCTTTCTCCATCCTTATGCTGCAATCCTTATCTTCAACGTATAAAAAGGTAAACTAATAACGGTAAGTCATACGACTTAGTGAGTGTACGTAAAATGAACTAAGAATGGCATGTACTAATTGTTGGTTTGTGGGAGTTATAAACACGACAAAACGACTAAGAGTGTGTGAGCCGATGGGGGTACACACGATAAACCCGAGAGTACGTGTCGAACGTATTAAATACTTGAATGCGTATACCCGTTAATGCATGTGCTTGACCCGATCTACTTGTACTATCCATGGGATGTTTTAGCCATTACTTGGGTTGGTTTAAGAGAAGCCTTGGGCCTAGTCTCATTAAACGAATCGGGAAAGGGAATAGAGTGTTTGTTTGTTGCTTGTCGATCAAGAATAAAGCCCAAACAAGGGTTGGTTTGTGAGGCTATAAAAACAAACACAACACATCTCAATTCTCATGCATAATATGAATTACTAATATCCCTACACCAATCAAAAGGTTCCTGCCTCTAATTCCAATCGACTTGCATGCAAGTTGTTTAGTTTTTTATTGGTTTTGCTTTGTTCCTTTTACTTTGACTTGATCCATGAAAACAGGTTAAACAATTAATAGTTTCTGTTGATTCCTAGTATACGAATAGTAGCAGCAAGGATATAGTTTGTATTTTGTTCATGTCACTTCTCGGACAGAACTTAGGTACTTCTCGGACACATGTTGTCCGATATCGGGTGTTTAGTTTGAAGCTGTTCTCGGACAGTTAATATCTCGGGCAGAAAAGAAGACAAGGTCTTGGGGTTTTTCTTGTTCGTGTTTATTCAAGTGATATTCAAGGGTTGATAGTTTTACGTTCTCGACTAGCCTCTTATCGAACGTGCTCATTTTACGTGTTGTGTGAGATACTCATTGAGGCATCTATTTTAGGTGCTTAGTTTCGTATTGAATTTATTGTCCGTTACTAAAGATCAATTGTCAAGCAAGGTTAGGGTTTCTTTTATCCTTTTTATTAATTAATTGTTATATTAATTAATTATTTATTAATACGTGTTAACCTAATTGCGATAACTAGATCCATATTCGATGCTTACTCGTAGAGGTTAATTGGTTAACTAGTTCTAAAATCCCAACAGTGGCATCACTAGCCATCTCGTTTTTGCGATTATGGGTTACACGTTTCTTATTAATAAACATGTTTAAAAGGCTGCATGAAACCTAATTTAGTTATTTGTTTTATTTTGATTTGACAACTATATGCAATACTTGTCAATTTTTAATAAAAAATAACTAGTCACACACAAATTAAATTATATTGATAATTAGAATTAACGTGTTAATTTAAATTACATGTTAATTATAATTACTTTGTTAATTTGAATTACATGTTAATTAGAATTACTTGCTAATTAGAATTAAAAGTTAATTAGAATTAATTAATTGTTAATTAGAATTATTATGATAATTAGAATTACATATTGGTTATTAAATACATAAAATTGCGATATTACTTGTTAATTGAGATTGCCATGTTTTATGTGTTTTCAGGCCACAAGACCCACTCAATTGCTTTTGCGATGTATGGGGCGATCTAGGTATTGTATCCTAGTGACGGTCTTATGGTTCTCCGTTTGGGGAAGACTTGCAAGAGAACTTGGAACAATATGTGCTTTTATATTGATGTTTATGCTTATATGTTTGTAATTCCTATATGTGCATTATTACTTGCTTTGACACCTAATTGTATGCAATATGGAATAATACATTTCGTAACCATAACATTAATATGGGTCTTTATTTACACGCCAAAATATCATGCTCATTGTGACCTGCTATTTGATTCGTGGAAAATCGTTTTTGTAAAATAAAGTGACCTAATATATGAAACACATTTTCAAGAATTTAAAAACTAGACGCTATGGACACTTGGGATGTACGGCTCACCCACTAGAACAAACTCAAAAGGGGGTTCTAAGAGGTGCACACAGTCGCACCGAAAGGATGTCTAGGTTATGCTTCAGTGCTTACCTAGTCCTCTGCCTCCCTGTGATTGGAGCTACCGTGAACCATGATGATCACTACAGTGTCATTACCAAAAGTTTTTATAATTAGTGTTACAAAGTTGTTTTGCATGCTTCTTTGTACACGACTTTTACCACATTTATATGTGCATACCTGTTTGTTAATTTTAAGTCTATGCCATCCAACTATGAACACGTGCATTTGGATTGACTTCTCTGGTCAGACCTAAGGGCCTTTCCAACCCATGGTAATTGTTTCTTACTGGTCAGACCTATGGTTATTTTTACACGTTCATACTTGGTCGACTCATCTCGAGTTAGCTTGGTCAGACCTTGAACCCGAGGCATAAGATGAGAACTAAACATGCTCATGACATTATTACTTGTTTACTAATGCCTTGATCAGTCTCATAAATCTAAGAGTTGCATTATGCAATTAACGCTCGTCGCTTACCTCTTGTCCTATTTTTTTACACACTGGTCAGACCTATGGTAGTTAAGTGGGGTTGCAAGATGGATCTTAGTCTTAATTAGTAATTAATTGGGTAGTTAATTCTTTTAAGAATATAATTATCGAAAATACTATAATTGAACTTTTTATGTTCTGATTAATTGTGTTATTGCAAAATAATTCGTAAACAACGTTGTTTTTCTTTGAAAGACAAACTTAGTCTCTTTTCCTAGTAAGAAGAGTGAGACTTATACCTATCTTTTCTCCTTGGTTGACAAACTAAGATAGGATTACAAAGATAAACTCATTTATGATCTTTCATAAACCCTTTTGTGGTCTAGAGTTAATTGAAAGATAGAATATTTTGTGTAACTAGAAACATTGTGTTTAGAGCTACCAAAATAAATAACATCCTGCACTTGTCACGATGTATGAGTTTAAACTGCAAAGAGTAAAGGAATTACTAGCATATTTGCTAGGTAATTTTCTTGGACTCTTGTTTATTCCTAAAGTGCTAAATACCCTTGGGGCTCTGTAGACGATAAAGGAGGAATTGCATGCTAAAGATTCAAGTTAATTGAATGAAAAATGGCTAGTCCATTGTCTACATAAGTAGAACTTCATATACTCTATTCAATACCTAAGTACATGCTACTCGTAGGTATTTGAAGAGAATAGGAAAGTATATAAAACTGTTATATGCTTTCTACTGGAAATGTAACACTTACAATGTTGACAAATTCAGTGGGAGCAGTTGCATTTTATTACTGAAATATCATTCATGTAATGTTGTCAATTTCAGTGGGAGCTACGGGATTTATTTCCTATTAGTCACCCATATCATTTCAAACTAGCTTTGAAATAATTCATTATTTTCCGAATATGAACAACCGTTGCTTAAAGGAAAATTGCATTTTATTTTATAAGATAACACGTTGCCTTCCTGCTGTCGCTTCCTGAAGCGTTATCTATAGAATAATAATCCACAATTACTTATTAAAGGTTATGGTTCTAAAACTACTTATGATATCTATGACATTATCATATCGTTTGAACAATCAATCATGTGTTGTTTGTTTTCATAATATGATGTTGTACCTTTCACAAGTGGGAGAAATCTCAAAGTGTGTGCAAGGAATAACAATATTATTGGTATCTCTTGACCGCAAGGTAAAGGAAACTAATAATTCTACTAGGACTTAAACACGTTAGATGTTTAATGCCCTACTACATGTAAATAAGAATTCTACTAGGACTTAAACACATGAGATGTTTATTGCCCTACTACATTCTAATAATGATTCTACTAGGACGTGAACACGTTAGATGTTTGTTGCCCTACTACATTCAAATGTCATGATATAGTGTTAAGATACTTGAACATTTGACTACATGTTTTAGTCAACATAATTATGGCTATATGATAATGATCATAATTATGAAGTATAAAATTAACTTGAAATTACTATATAACTCAATAGTTTGCGTTTATGATTACTTTTGTTAGAATAATTATGCTTACATGTTAAGACATAATTATAAAGTCCTTGAATTTATCAATGACTTATAACATAAAGTATATATAGTAAATGTGTTATGTCTTCTCGTTAACACATAAACATGAGGCTTTGAATTATTCAAAGAATAATAATGTATTATTGAAATGTTCTGTTTTCTTGTTAACACATGAACATATAATCTTTGAACAGTTTTGTCTTCTTGTGAACACGTGAACATAAGGTTCTTGTATTGTTCAATGGATATACATTATCGCATGCACTTGGTTCATAAATACTTTATATGCAATTTGGCTTGACCCAATTGACAAGTATTTGGTCCAAAGAGAATTAAGTTATCTATAGAATTCTGATATAGTTTCACAATTCTAATAACTCATCGGATACCACTTCATCATGGTATGTCTAATGCGTTGGATCAAACCTTATTAATATTGTTTGGTTCATGATAGCTTTAATTGCTCTACCTCCAAAACATATCAAGGTTAGAAATTACGTGTGTCAAGGATACACTCAATATAGTTCAAACCTAGAAGGTATTCAAGACAACCCATAACTGAACACCCTAATTCATTAGGGATTTGAGGTTTTACCACTCAAACCAATTGAATCCTAAATCCTTTTGGATTTTTTATTTATCTACACTTCTTAGCTGTCACACCCCCAAATTACCTGTTTTGCAGCGGAATGGAATTCCTGGGAGTTGACTGTCATAGCATCACAATCACAGTTATATTGAACGACCTAAAGTGTCGTTTGGAAAATACATTTCTTACAAAATTTGAGTGAATAATTATTTATCGGATTGAGTTTACGAAAATCGTCGTAATTATATAAACATAACAATTTATATACGAAATAAATTGAAAACATCGGGTAAATTGATAATATAATTTTTATAGTCTAAAAATGAGTATCAAAATATATTAAGATTATTTTTGGAAGTGTCGGATCAATATTCAAAATAGAAGTTTACGCGATAGCGTTTATTTAATAGGAAAATAAACGTTTAATGAATAAATGCAAAACCATGCATGAACCGATATGAAATGATGTTATTGATGTTATGTAGACTAAATCTAGTCTATATGAAATGTCCTTGATGATATGTTCATGAATTCGCAGCTAAATCATTAAGGTTACGCGAATTTGATACTCGTAAACGTAGTTTACGATAATTGATGAAATAGTGAAACTTTTAAAGTTTGTAAAATGACCTGAAATTACGAGTTGTGACATTCGCCCAACCAAAAAGGAATTCAGTCCCTGAATTCAGTCCATGTTAGGTTCTACGGTGTTATCGGTGAAAGGTGAGGATATTTGAGTCGCATTGGGTCGTCCAATGTTTTCTGAATCGTACCACGCCTTTCCAAGACGGGACGTTGAACATATATTTTTGCCAACTTGAACTTCTAATGGTTTGCGACTTATGGCACATACTTCCAATATTTTGCGTCGTATATCGACATAGCTTATCTAGCTATATGTTGTTACTTGTAACTGATTTTTGATCTGTTCGATCACTTTGTTGTTTCATGAATGAGTCATTGACTAGTGAGTTGGACTTTCTTGATTTTTGACCAGTGAATGAGTGATTGACACCTCGACCATAGAGTGCCTCAATTGGTGCAGTCAATATGTTCAGGTGCTAGCTATTGTTGTAAAGCAACTTGTCGATGAAGAATGATTTGCCTAATCATTTCTAGAAAGTCACACATGCTTGAGCATATCATCTAATGTGGGAATTGTTCTCTCGCTCTAACCATTGAGCTGAGGATAGTAGGTGATAATCATGTCCTAGTAGGTTCCATGGAAAGATTGATATGGTTATCAGGAGCCTAAGGTGAATCGAATAGCTTATAATAGGTACAACTGGAATTGATACCACGTGACTCATGCCAAATTTCAAAATGTTAAGTCTGTCGAAAAATGACCTTATTGAAAAGAATAGATTATGGATAACAGTTGTGACTCCTCGCGTTTCTAGTTCTAGCGAATGTCATTACTCGAGTCTTACTTGCCTAAGGTGCTTAGTCTCCATGACTAAAATTTTTATTGTTTGAATATCGAAGTGTTTCCATGCTCTATGTTGTAAAGTCACAAAACCTTAAATGTTTAAGTGATGTGGTGTAGTGGTTGATTTTCAAGATTTGTCCCGATATTGAGTGCTTCTAAAATTATTTCATCACTTAGATTGTTATCATGCTAGCCAGAAAGTATATATCAGCTTATACTATACCAAGGAATGTTTGTTCTAATTTCACTTGTAGATGGAGAGTCATTGTTTGTTCGATATGTTCAAACATGTTGCATCTCTTAATATGAATGTGAGGTTATCTGAAATTTCTAGAGAACACAATGCCTTAGAGGAAGTTTATATCGATAACCTAAATTTAACCAAGTTTTCCTTTACGGGAAACTCATTGTAGGGAAGTTCACATATTGTTGAGGCCATGTTTAGTGAAATGTTCTGTAGTCTCATTTAGAAGACTTGGTTTATCCCTATGATGTTGCTTAGTGTGTATACGCTTCATACTAAATCTTGTAACTCGGTCTAGCTAGTACTTTTGAAATGATATAATTTGGCTTCTAGTCCAAAATAGTGGTTCGGAATGTCTCATGATGTCTTGAGATTTTTGTTAGGTTTTGAAAGATCTCGCTACCTACTTCTAGTCCTTGTTGGTAATTCCAAAATCCTAGCATGCTTTCATTGTTTTCTTGTATCGAGGAATCCTCCTCATAGATGATATAAGAAGCCTTTCCTAAAAAGGTCACTCGTCAAATTCTAACCTATCGGTTGAGTGAGAGATGAATGGCGTAGGCTTCTATAGAGTGTTAACAAAAAGAAATGTTTATGAACAATTTATCTGATTACAAAGCTTTGCTTTTGAGTGAAGATTGTTTTAAGAGATTTGAAATGATGCTTGTTACTTTCATGACATAATTCTTCCTGAATTATACATAGGTGATCAAGCCATGTATAATCGAGGACAAATGATGTGATGCTTGGTTTTGTTGAAATGATATTATGTTCCTCCGAAGTTTTAGATGGTATTCAACGTTTTGTTTTGTAAGATAATGGCTCAATGATTTTTCAGAGTAACATGAAAATCGTTTTGCATGATGGTATTAAATAGTTGATAAAATGACTGAAAACCAATTGATAGGGTGGTAACGAAACAACTTTGTTTTAAAACTTTATGAAACAACGTTTCTAAGATAGTGTAGAATAGCTTGAAATAAAATTAAGTGAAATAATTTCATGAAATGGTAGCAAAATAACTTGAAATATAATTTGTTGAATGGTTTGTAGGATACACGGGGAAACCTCATAGAATGGTAATAGTCTCCTAATTGGTCAAGAATAAAGTTGGCCTAACCCCTAGTAAGATAGTGAGGTATTGTAGCGAAATGATTGAAAATTGGGCAATTAGAATAGGGAATGAAATAAACAAAGGTTGTGATTATTGTGGAGATAATAAGGAATAAAGATTACATAAGATTGAAAGGTACCTATTATCTATTCCTGTTGATGGTCAAATCGTGTTTCAAGTGTAGGAGTAGTAGGCGGTCTAGCAGCAATAGCCCTAGAAATCTCACAGTCCTCAAACCTATGAGACGGTGTAGTGTCTATAGTCTTAGTGATAAATGATAATGGTGTGTCAAATCATGCACGCTTCCCAAGCTGCAAGTCAGGTGTATGAGTAGTGTCTATGAGACATGATGGCACGGATGGTACTCTAGATGACAATGATGATGAAAATGATGACAATGATGATAATGAAAACCCTTGTGGTGAGTTAAGAAAATAGGTTCATTAGGACTAAACCTATAAGTTCTACCAAATGGTATAATCTGTCCCGACCGAATGATAAAAATTGTCCTGATCCTACGGTGAATCAATAGTGATCGCGATGGTGTAGGTGCAACTTCGTCCTCCTAAAACGGTTCAGTCTCATCATCTGATGTTATCGGTGTTGAGTCAACTAATGTTACAATTGTAATAGGGAATGACAGGGCATTCTCCATGTCAAAGTGATGTGAGTATGATGGGATGGGTATTTGAAGGTATCTATGTGACAATCGATTTTGAAATGAAAGTAAATAACTCGTAAAATGTGCGTATGAAACCGCATGTATAGTGACTATGCACTTATGATGAAATGATGAGATGCTATGATGATGTAGTTATAGTCTAGGGTCAATGATGCAACCTAGTTCTCTATAACCGAAGCTCTGATGCCAATCTGTCACACCCCCAAATTACCTGTTTTGCAGCGGAATGGAATTCCTGGGGATTGACTGTCATAGCATCACAATCACAGTTATATTGAACGACCTAAAGTGTCGTTCGGAAAATACATTTCTTACAAAATTTGAGTGAATAATTATTTATCGGATTGAGTTTACGAAAACCGTCGTAATTATATAAACATAACAATTTATATACGAAATAAATTGAAATCATCGGGTAAATTGATAATATAATTTTTATAGTCTAAAAATGAGTATAAAAATATATTAAGATTATTTTTGGAAGTGTCGGATCAATATTCAAAATAGAAGTTTACGCGATAGCGTTTATTTAATAGGAAAAAATAAACGTTTAATGAATAAATGCAAAACCATGCATGAACCGATATGAAATGATGTTATTGATGTTATGTAGACTAAATCTAGTCTATATGAAATGTCCTTGATGATATGTTCATGAATTCGCAGCTAAACTGTCACACCACCAAATTACCTGTTTTGCAGCGGAATGGAATTCCTGGGGATTGACTGTCATAGCATCACAATCACAGTTATATTGAACGACCAAAAGTGTCGTTTTAGAAACACATCGTTTGATATTTATATAAAACATACAGAGTTACAAGATAGGTCCCAAAAGTTGATAAAGTTTGCGGAAATATAAGTTTATTACAAGTCCAAACGATGTTTTGAAAAGAAAACCATAATATACATGAAATGTGTCGACGCCGCGACATTATGAGGGTTCCTTATTCGTGCCATGATGCGAATGTCTAGTTACCTGAAAATACATTGCTAAAACGGTCAACACAAAGGTTGGTGAGAAATCATAGGTTTATGAAAAATAATTTATACGACCACACAAGTATAGACCATATATGACAAACATGCCACACAAAAATGTTACAATTGCTATAAGTCCACGACACCGAAACTAGACTGATTATGATGTTCGCCCCAACAGAGTGTTTGCTAAACAACTCAAATAATGATATTAAATGAAATGCATCCATTTAACCAGTTGGAATCCACCAACCCGGATGGAGGAGTCACCCTCGATAGATCTATCCACTCACCCTCGCTTCTATGAAATTAACGGTTCATGTTATATAATGGGGACATTCAATTGGCATGAGGTAACTTAAGCAATGTAATGAATTTGATATACTTGGTATCGTAATAAAAATGATGTGCAATGTATTCTCCCCGTAGGTTTGAAAATAAGTATAAACGTATACAACGGGGCTATGAAAACTCACTTGATGAATTGATGCGATGACAAAAGTGTGTACACCGAAATGTAGCGTGAATCTCAAAACTCGACCTATTATGAATGATATGATACGTAATAAGTTATGATGTAATGTTATACATGCAATTCGGATGATATCTATACCACTTATGAATTTTTGAAAATAATACTTTTCGTCAAAAAATAATCTTTTAACGTCTTGACCATTTTTAAATTACTCCACTTGTAATTACGTTGAAACGATATCCGTCGATAATCATTTAGTGATTTATTAAGAAATTATAACTTTTCGTCGTAAAATAATGTTGTTGAAATATTCATGAAAGTGACAAAACGGCCTCTAAAAACTAGTCGTAAAATGGTGCACATCGAGTATTAGGAAACGTACTCAATGGTTTTGGGAAGTTTGTATCATTATCTCAAAGTTTTAGTACATGAGTTTCCATCCTAGAGGTCTCGAACATAAAGAAAAATATAGATTAAGTATGGTACTTGTGTCCCAAAATATAGTTTAAGGATGGTTTTCGGCAAATGTTTGAGTAGCCATAATTAATTCATTACAACTCCGCTAATCAAACGGTCGGAAATTTTGGAAAATATACTTGGTAAACTCACTTTTACTAGAAGACATTACTTTATAAAAAGTTCTACATCATTGCTAAAAACGCTCTTCAACATGGTCACTTATTTTGCCGTAAAACTTGCCTATTAGAAATTGACTAGTTTTTCTTATTTATTAAAGTTACGAAAACTTTTGTAAACGTGTATAATTTGATCATTACAAATCCGTTTTCTACGTTTTATAGGTCCTTAGCTTTGTATCAAAGTATACTAATATATTTTTGATAAGTCGACATAATTTATAACGCCTAAGTTTCATTTTTGACTCGTACAAATTAAAAGTAACATGCTGAAATTTCCAGAAAATTATAGTTTTCGTCGCCAATTTGAAAAATTCATAGCTTCTTCGTTATAGCTCCGTTTTAATCCGTTCAAGCGACCACGTTTTCGTTTTAAAGTGTATTTTCTAATTATCTAGGCCAAAAATTTTTATCCACTGTCGAATTTTCCAGATTTTGAAAATAAGGACAGACCCTTTTGCAAACTTGTCGAAATGAGTTTTTCTCGCGCCAAACCTCTTCTAACCCATTCAAAACAACTCCGAAGCTATTCTAATCCTACCATACACCTTCTTAGGGTGTCATGGGTTCCTAGACATCACCAAGAGTGATTTATAACAAGGAGTAATTATAGGATGACAAATATATATATATATAACTCTTAAAAATCAATGAAAAAGTGGTATAAACCTCATGAGACTTGCATGTTTTCTCAAATGAAATGAAATGACCATAACAATGAATATGAAATAAAAACATGAATATGGATGCTTACTAGTAACTTGATGAGGTTTATGGACAATGGATTTTTCCTAATCACCTTAGGTTTTTATTGCAAAACCTTAACAACAAGTGATACTAGAGTGTAAAAAAACCTTGTCTTGAAAATTTTGATGAAATCCTCTTGGTCTATGTGGTTTCCGGTTTTGGAGAGAAGAGAGGAAGCAAAATATGTTTTCACCTTTTGATATTATGAGTGTATGAGTTTAATTAAGTGTATAATACTTCTACTAGCAAGAGATATTTGCAAAATAGTCAAGTGACTCACCCCTTGTGTCAACAAGGGGTGTTAGTCATCCTTTGTTATGTGTTTTTTTTTTAATTATGTACAAGAGTAGTTTAGTGTAAGTAAATTGAAGACTAGTGGTAAGTTAAATACACATTTGAGTATTTAGGGTAGCGTTAGATAAAAATAACTTTTAACGGGTCAAGATAAAATATATTAAGGTCATAAAAATTATAAAAATACATTTCTTGCAAAATTTGAGTTAAATAATAATTATCGTGTAGTATTTAAGAAAAACGTCGTAATTATATAAATATAACAATTTAGATACAAAATAAATTTAAAACACTGGGTAAACTCATAATATTATTTTTATAAACTTAATATGAGTATAAAAATATATTGGGATAATTTTTGAAAGTAATGGATCAATTGTTCAAAATAATTAATTACGCGATAGCGTTTATTTAATATGAAATTATACGTTTAATGTAAAATGCAAAACCATGAGTGAACTAATATGATGGAAATGATGCTAATGATATGTAGACTAAACTTAGTCCATATGAAATGTCCTTTATGATTATATATGAATTCACAGCTAAACCATTACGGTTACGTGAATTTGATGCTCGTAAATCTAGTTTACGATAAATGATAAATGATGAAGCATGAGTAATGTTTTGAAATAATGACCTGAAAATACGAATTGTCACATTCGCCCATCAAAAAAGGAATTCAGTCCCTGAATTCAGTCCTTGTTGGGTCCTATAGTGTTGTCGGTGAAAAGATGAGGATATTTGAGGCGCATCTGGTCTTCCCGTTCCCAAGTAAACTCAGGACCTCTTCGAGAATTCCAGCGAACCTTCACAATAGGAATACGACTTTGTTTCAACTGCTTGACCTCAAGGTCCATGATTTCTACAGGTTCCTCCACGAAATTGAGTTTATCGTCGAGTTGAATTTCTTCCAATGGAATAACGAGTGATTCGTCTGAAAGACATTTCTTCAGGTTTGAAACGTGAAACGTGTTGTGTACGTGACCAAGTTCTGTCGGAAGATCAAGTCGATAAGCTACAGGGCCGACTCTGCTCAAAATTTTGAATGGCCCAATGTATCTCGGGTTCAACTTCCCGCGTTTTCCAAATCGTACCACGCCTTTCCAAGGCGATACTTTCAACATTACTTTGTCGCCGACTTGAAATTCTAACGGTTTGCGTCTAACATCTGCGTAACTTTTCTGTCGACTCTTGGCAGTTCTGAGTCTATCTCGGATTTGGACTATCTTTTCTGTTGTTTCCCGTACCATTTCGGACCGTGAGTTGTGCGTCTCCAACCTCGGCCCAACAAACAGGTGATCGGTATTTTCGACCATAAAGTGCCTCGAATGGTGCCGCTTTTATACTGGTGTGATAACTATTGTTGTACGAGAATTCGATTAATGGCAAATGATTAGCCCAACCATTTCCAAAATCAATCACACATGCTCTCAGCATATCTTCTAAGGTTTGAATTGTCCTTTCACTTTGGCCATCGGTTTGTGGATGATATGCTGTACTCATCTCTAATTTGGTTCCAAATGAATCTTGTAATGATTTCCAGAAGTTTGAAGTGAATCGACTATCTTTGTCGGAAATGATGGAAATTGGTGCTCCATGCCTTGAGACTATTTCCTTGACATATAGTCTAGTAAGTTTTTCCATGGAATAAGTCTCTCTAATTGGTATGAAATGGGCTGATTTGGTAAGACGATCGACGATTACCCATATAGCATCGTAACCTCCCGATGTCTTTGGAAGTTTCGTGACAAAGTCCATTGTAATGCGTTCCCATTTCCATTGGGGAATCTCTGGTTGTTGGAGTAACCCTGAAGGTTTCTGATATTCGACTTTTACTTTAGAACAAGTAAGACATTTGCTCACGTACGTAGCAATCTCCGCTTTCATGTTCGGCCACCAATAAAGTTTCTTGAGATCCTGATACATCTTATCAGATCCTGGGTGTATAGAATACTTTGAATTATTCGAATCATGCATAATCAATTCTCGTATCCCGCCATAAAATGGTACCCACATTCTTTCCTTGAAGCATAGTACTCCATCTGCTCTCTTTACAAAGCCATTTGCATTTTCAGGCATACCATAAAGCTTTTCACTTGGTCGATTTTCCTCCTTAAGTGCCTCGATTTGTGCCTCGAGTATTTTTGATGGTAAAGTTGAACTGATCGTCATTCCTAATGATCGAACTCTTAAAGGTTTGGGTCTTTCTTTCCGGCTAAGAGCATCAGCCACAACATTGGCTTTTCCCGGATGATACTTGATTTCACAATCATAATCGCTGAGTAATTCCAACCAACGACGTTGCCTCATGTTAAGTTCCTTCTGATCAAGAACATATTGTAAAATCTTGTGGTCCGTAAACACTGTGCACTTTGTACCGTAAAGGTAGTGTCTCCAAATCTTAAGTGCAAAAACTACGGCCCCCAACTCAAGATCATGAGTGGTGTAATTCTTCTCATGAACCTTAAGTTGTCGAGAAGCATAAGCTATCACCTTCTCGTTTTGCATTAAAACAGCTCCAAGCCCTTTATGTGAAGCATCGAAGTATACAACGAAGTTCTCAATTCCTTCGGGTAGTGCCAAAATTGGCGCACTGCAAAGCTTTTGCTTCAACAACTGAAAAGCAGCTTCTTGTTTCTTTCCCCATTCGTACCTCTTGTTTTTCTGTGTCAACTTGGTCAAAGCTTTAGCTATTTTTGAAAAACCTTCGATGAATCTTCGGTAATACCCGGCAAGTCCTAGAAATTGTCGGATCTCTGTAGGATTTGTCGGAGTAGCCCAATCTTTTACGGCTTCAATCTTTGCAGGATCTACTTGTAGTCCTTGACTATCAATGACATGACCAAGAAATTGTACTTTGCGATTCCAAAAATCACACTTCGAAAATTTGGCATACAACTTCTCATTCTTGAGTAGTCCTAAAATCGTTCTCAAATGCCCTTCGTGCTCTTCCTTGCTCTTTGAGTAAATCAATATGTCGTCGATAAATACTATAACAAACTTGTCCAAATATGGTTTACACACCCTATTCATGAGATCCATGAATACTGCAGGTGCATTAGTTAATCCGAACGGCATTACTTGAAACTCATAATGTCCATAACGTGTTCTAAACGCTGTTTTCGGAATATCCTCCTCCCGTACTCTAAGTTGATGATAACCTGACCTTAGGTCAATCTTTGAATAGATACTAGAGCCTTGCAACTGATCGAACAAGTCGTCGATTCTGGGGAGTGGGTAACGATTCTTCACCGTTAATTTGTTCAGCTCTCTATAATCTATACACATTCGGAAGGATCCATCTTTCTTCTTCACAAACAAAACCGGTGCTCCCCAAGGCGAGGAACTCGGCCTAATGAATCCTTTGTCTAAAAGTTCCTGCAACTGATTAGACAACTCTTGCATTTCCGATGGTGCTAATCGGTAAGGTGCTCGCGCAATTGGTGCAGCTCTGGGCACTAAGTCAATATGAAATTCTACTTGACGTGCCGGTGGGAGTCCTGGCAAGTCTTCGGGAAAGACTTCCGGAAATTCTCGAGCAATCGGTACATCCTCAAGTCGCTTCTCCTCCGACTTCTTCTCGGTTATATGTGCTAAGAAAGCAAAACAACCTTTCTTTATGTACTTCTCCGTTTTGATGCATGATATAATACTGAGTCTAGTTCCACTTCGTTCCCCACGAATGATCAAAGTTTCGCCGTTGTAAGGAAGATGAACAACTTTTTCATCACAAATGATTCTTGCACGATGTTTGGATAACCAATCCATACTTAATCTAGATTGCTACTAACCTTAATCTAATGATAAACATGTGGCTAAACATATTCATATCCACCTATACATGACAATGCTACTAAACTTGCTACTAATTCCGTAACTCACCTCACGTTCGGTTTAGGCATCCTTCTTGCTTCCCACTTGCTTCCTTGATCGCCTAAACACAAAATAATGGTTCTAAAATCATAAGAAACTAGTATATCACTCATAACGAATAAGCTTTTCCATGAACTACTAAGTTTGGCCATATTAGCTCCTTATGCCACATGCTCCTTACACTAAAATGAACTAGTCATGGATTTATAGTCATCATCACATTCGTCATCAAATTTTTTATAACATGGTTTATACTAAGTTTCTTCATACATGGAATCATAACATAATCATCCATGGCACCACTAATCTGATGGAAAATGTAAGTGTACAGAGTCGGTAATTTAAAATTATTGACACTCAAATAAGCAGATCTATCATATAAACATGCACAACGGAAGAATTAATAAAAAAACAACTTAAACAAAAGAGTTTTCAAGCCACAAGATCCATATACAATTAATTTAATTAATCATGCATAAGATAGAAAGAACATGTGTACCTTTTAGCAAACAACAACACGAACACATCTCCATCTCCATAGATCCACGAACCATGAACTTTAAACATTTTCCACAAACCCTAGTTGATCATTATCTTATAATGATGAAATCTTCACTTTCCACAAACACTATGTATGATCTGGCAATTACAGTTAGTCATACACCAACACTCAGAAAACTTCCTTCGCATATGCACTTTGACAAAGTCCAATCAACCACTTAGACGTATCTTTGAAGATCTTGATTCGAAGGATGTATGCAGCTTCTCCTAAATATTTCATAGCAAAAACTTTCCAAGATAGGCTTTAATAGCTTGTGTTAATACAAATAAGCCGTAAAAACGTTTATTTATATTTTACGATCTTCTAATGTTTTGTCGATAACAAACGTAAAATCATGTTAACGAAATAAATAAAATACGTAAATGGTTTGAACTAATAGTTTCTAACATATTCACATTTTCACATAAAACACTAAAACAAGTATAAGTGATTTTATGATTTAGTAATACATATGTACAATAACTAGTGTTTACATATTTGGGTATAATATACACATAACTAGTATGTAGTATATTGGGTAATATAAATGGGTAGAAACTTAAGTATCACATCCCATTGGGCAAATACATTGAATGTAGTTGGGTACAACCCAAAGCCCATGACCCATGGAGCTTGACCCATAACCCATTGCATGACATCATGCTTATATCATACATGGATAATATCCATAACCCATGGATCAACCCATACCCAAGTGACCAAGTGCATTGCACTTAAAGATACATTGTATCTAGCTAAAGATCCATGGTTCAACCCATGACCCATGACCCATGACCCATAACCAAAATACCCATGGGTAAAAGGGAGCGTCCCACGGATCCCTAGCTTAATGCTAGACGGATCCCTTGTGGAAGGGATCCGTGGGATCCGGGGAACAGTAGATTTTTTATTCTATAAATAGTGAGCTATTTCTTCATTATCTTTTACCCCTTTCTAACACACTTTCTCCCTAAGTGTAAAACTCACTAACCTCAGATCCAAGAGATCTATGTTTGTATTTTTGTTTTTGTGTGATCTTTTAGGTTGCTCTTAAAGGAAAGATCATCACCTTTGAAGTCGAGCAAGCTCAAGTCCATGAGTTGCCATGCTTCCTCATCATCAAGGCTACTGAAGTCTTCTTGTTGATGATTCCTTTCTTTCTTCAAAGAAGTGTAGTGTTGAAGACATTAGTGAAAGATGTCTCAAGAGTCAAGACGAAGATATTAGTGAAGGGTATCTATCGTCTATACCATTAGCACTTGTGGTAGGTGCTTAGAAGCCAAGATTAGAAGCATTAGTGAAAGGTGCTTAGAAGTCAAGACTAGAAGCATTGGTGAAAGATGCTTAGAAGTCAAGACACAAGACATTAGTGAAAGGTGTCTTGTAGATCTAGTCAAAGGCATTAGTGAAAGGTGCCTTAGATGTACATTCGATATGGTGTGTTTCGATGTACAAGATAGACTAGTTTTAGATCCAAGGATATTGATATCCTTGATTATGTTGTAAAGGAGTAGATCTCCTTTGGGATTAGTCGTTGGTGTAGTGTGGTAGTAGTTCCTTCATTGCAATGGAACTAGGTGCTTAGCCTAGTACCTAATAAAGGGTAGGCGACGTTGAGAAGGTGTAGTTCGCCTTGGAGTGAAAGAAATAGGTACATAGCCTAGTACCTTATAAAGGGTAGGCGACGTTGTGTAGGTGTGGTTCACCTTGGAGTGAAAGAACCCGGTGGTTAGCCTAGCACCGGAAAAAGGGTACGCGACGTTGTGAAGGCTTCTCCGCCATAAGGAGATTGGTGTAGGGATTACGAACTCTCGAGTAGGTGACTCGGGGAGTGGAGTAGGGCAAGGAAGGTGTCCTTGTAGCCGAACCGCTATAAATACTTGCGTTGTGGTTTTGTTCTTCTTACTCTTATCTTTTCATTACTTACCTTTATATGCTTGTTTATCAACATCCAACACACACATCCAAATAGATTGACATAAGTCGATCTAAATAGATTATAAGGAAGTTTTTATTGGTAAAACTATTCAACCCCCCCTTCTAGTTTTCCACAGCTTGTAACATTGAAACGTTATTTCCCATGATCAATAGGTCATCGATATATAAGATTATGAATGCGACAATACTCCCACCAGCCTTTTGGTATACACATGGCTCATCAAGATTTTGAGTGAAACCGTATTTCTTGATTTCCTCACCAAATCTTTTATTTCATTGCCTTGATGCTTAATTTAATCCATAAATGGATCATTGTAGCTTGCATACACGATTAAGATATTTTGGATTAACAAACCCCCTCAGGTTGCACCATATAGACCTTTTCGATTAGGTGACCATTCAAGAAGGCAGTTTTGACACCATTTGCCAAATTTCATAGTCATAAAATGTTGATATGGCTAAAATAATCCTAATAGCCTTTAATGTCTGCAACAGGAGAGAAGGTTTCCTCATAATCTACATCGTAGATTTGAGTATAATATTCTGCCACAAGATGAGCTTTATAGGTATGTACGTTACCATCTATGTTAGTCTTCTTTTTTAAGAGCCACTTACTCCCAACGGTCTTAGCATTAGGAGGAAGGTCAAATTCAGTCAAGACATTGTTATCCTGCAGGGATTGCATTTTCGCAATCATAGCTTCAAGCTATTTATCAGATTCAAAATCTAACAATGCAGCTTTATTGTTAGCAGGTTCACCATGATCCCCTGACTCATGCTCCTCTGAGTATATGTATAAACACATATGATCTGGTGCACGATGTGTCCTTGTGGATCTACAAACGGGAATAACTTCACTTTATGATTCAACACTTTCATGTTCAACCATGTCAGCAATTTGACTCGTATTTTCAGAAGGAAGAGTATCTTCTTGAATTTCTTCAAGTTCTACATTACTCTCAATTGCTTTTTGTGAGATGGGAATATCTTATTAAAAACTCAGCATTTCGAGCAACAAAAACTTTGTGCTCAGGTGTGTAAGTAGTAACCCATTTTTTTCTTTGGGTATCCTACAAAGATACACTTAATAAATCTTGGTTCAAGTATGTCAGGAGTGTCATGCTTCGCGATTGCCTCACAACCCCAGACCTTTAAGTAAGACAACTTAGGGGCTTTCCCATGCCATATTTCATATGGTTTCTTTCATCCTTCTTAGTTAGAACCATGTTGAGAATGCGTGCAATAGACTCTAGAGCATTATCTTAAAAGGACATGGGAATAGTTGTTTGATTCATCATAGATCTAACCATGTCAAGAAGGGTTCAATTCCTTCTCTTAGACATACCATTATGTTGTAGTGTACGTGGAGGCGAGAGTTGTGAGACAATCCCACTTCTTAAGATGATCTGCAAACTCTTGACTCATATATTTGCCTCCACAGTCACATCGTAGACCCTTTATGGTCTTCCTGAGTGGATTCTCAACTTCACTTTGAAATAATTTGAAAGTTTCAAAGACTTCATGTTTATGTTTAAGCAAGTAAACATAACCATATCGAATAACATCGTCAGTAAAGGTTAAGAAATAGCTATATCCTTGTTTTGACACGACTCTAAAAAGGCCACATACGTGAGTATGTATGAGTCCAAGTAGATCCTTAGTTCTTTCCGTTTTATGCGGAAAAGGCTTACGTTCCATCTTTCCATACACACAAGAAACACATTTGTCCAAAGACTCAGGGTCAGTTGACTTTAAAAGCCCCTTATGTTGCAGCTTCTCAATACGTTTTAGTTTATGTGTTGAAGACGACAGTACCACAAGAAAGCAGAGTCCAAGTTATGCTTGGTTCTTTTATTGGTAATAGAATAAATAGAACTGTCGCTTAAAATAAAACCATGTATATCATTTTCAAAAATACTATCACGAGGAATGACATAAAAATAAAATATATTATCCTCAAAAACTGAAATTTCATAATCCATAAAACAATGAATAAAACCATTATCTTTCAAACGAGAAACTAAAATAACATCCCTAGTAATAGAATGTGCATAATAACAGTTGTCTAAAATAATAATTAAACCATTAGGTAAAACTAAGTCAAAACTTCTAATAGCTTCAACAACTGCACAATTTTCATTGCCCACATACCGGTTCAAAGCTCCAACTTTCAGTTTCCTGCTTCCCTAAGTCCATGAGTAGTCTTACATATGTGAGTACCACAATCAATGTCATATACTCAGGGTTTACTAGGAAAACAGTAGAGTCCTATGATGAAGATACATGATGTACTAGCGTGGCTAGTTTTGTTCTTCTTTTGCATAAACTCATTCAGGTAGGCAAGACAGTTCCTCCTCCAGTGACCCATTTCACCACAGTGATGGCAAATCGTGTCCTTTACAGGGTGTTCCTTCTTCAGTAGAGGGGGAATCTTTGGCTTGGGAGCATAAGCAAGCTTAGCTTTGCCATTACCTTGATTCTTGCCATTAGCAGTAGTTCGCGATTTCTTGTTTTTCCTATTAGCTTTCTGGACCCTACCACCTCTGATCACAAGGACAACAGAGGTAGCAACTTTCTTTGGAACCCCTTTTCATGAAGCTTGAGCTTGGCATGCAGCTCAAATATTGTCTTCCCCATGCCATGCATATTATAGTTTTGCACAAATCCATCATACTCCTTGGACAGAGAGGTGAGTATCAACCTTACTCCAAGTTGTAAGGACACGGGGTGACCAAGTCGTTCTAACTGATCTATATATCCCTTAATCTTCAAGAGATAAGAGCTAATATATTGCCCCTCTTCCTGTGTTGCAAGCATGAAAAGCTTTAACAGTTTCAAGAAGCTCATGTTCAGCTTGCTCAGAAAACATGGTTTTGAGCTCCTGAAGTATGTTATATGCACCGAACTGCACCAGATTCTTTTGAAGTTATGGAGTCATGATCATGAGCATAAGACAAGCAATTTCTTGTTGTGCATCTACCAAACGGTTGTATGCAACAAGAAGATCACCAGGGATCGGTGCTCTAGGGGCAGGGGAAACGGGTTGTTCCAAATAGCTTAAATTTTTCTCGACTGTGAGGACTATCCTTAGATTGTGATATCAGTCGAGAAAGTTAGGTCTAATAAGTTTTTCGTTTTCAAGAAAAGACCTAAAAATTGAACTGTTTGTGGTTTGACTAGCTTGTGACATCTACAATTAAACAAAGTTCAAAAAATTTAGTATTTTTGATAATTAATTCTTTTAAAAAATTAACTGCCCATGTTTTTAAAGAAAAATAATTAATTTACTAAAAGACTAAGATCCTACTTAAACTCTCACTAATCACAGTAGTTTGACTACTAGTAAGTCTTGTGGGTGCAAGAGGTAAACAACGAGCGATAGTTGCATTATTAGTGCAACTCTTAGAATTATGAGAGTTATAGCACTAGAGTACAAGCTACTAGTGTCATACATGTTTTGTCTCATCTTATGCCTATGGTCGAAGATCTGACCAACCTTACTGATTCTTAGGAAAGAGATCAATAATAAGAGTTTGTAGTATACGGGTAACTCAAACGTGTAAGGTTTGAGCACCGAGATCGTTCCGAACAAGGGTTGAATGGAATTTTCAACTCACGTCGCGATTATCGGGATTTGAATGGGAAAAGGGGATAATTGGAATTTCTATACTACGGGGCAATGGGAAATTAAGGGAAGCAATTAAAAGGGAATCTAAATCTACGGGGAATCCTAAATACGTGAATAAAACTAAAATGCAATAAATGAAACATAAATAAAATGCAACTACGTCTAATCTAAATCCTAAATATGATCTAAAATTATTTTTAAACTAAAAATGCAATTTGAAAATTAACTAAGAATTAAAACTAATTTTTATGATTTTTCTGGAATTTATTTGAATTAAAAACTAATTTTAAACTTGTAAAACTAATTTAAAATATTAAAAATTATGAAAGTAAAGGGGAAAATTATGAAAATATTTTTCAAAAATCTAAAATAACTCAAAAGACTTTTCAGAACTGACTTTGTATTTTTCTGATGATTTTTCAAATTTATATGAATTAAAAACTATTTAAAACTAATTAAATTGCTAAAAATTACTATTTTAATTAAGAAAATTATGGAAAAATATTTTTTTGGCTTTTTATATTTATCTTAATCTAGGAAAATTTAAAATATATTTTTTTTAAATTTTTCTGATTTATTGGTATAAAACTCTAATTAAAAAGTATTAAAAACTAATTTTAATTGAGAAAAATAGCAAACAGTGTGAGAAAATTATGAAAAATTCAGGGAAAATCTAAAATATTATGGAGAATCTAAGAAAAATGATTAAAGCTACTCTAGATCAATGTAGATGCAAGCTACTTTGAAACTGCTATGGAAAAGTTAAATGGAAATAAGCTATAAGCTAAACTACTTAACCAGAAGCTACCAGGAACTATTCTAAGCTAAAATTAACTGAAGTGCACCTAAAACAACTAAGCTTAACTTCTGAATTACAAGCTACAATGATTTGGCTTAATTAATTTTTAGAATGAGAATAGATTTAACTACCCAACTTTCAGCTTAATGACTAGCTTATCTAGTGAACTTATTTGAAATCAAGAAATGAGGGACTCAAGAACACCAAACAAACTACAACTAGACCAATTTTCAGGCCCAAACAAGCTAAAATGAAGCCTATGTGAGATCTGCAATAAGCCTGTTTACACACTCAGTATGCTGAGTGTGAGACAGAGCAAAAACTAGCTATTTGAACTGCTTATTTAATGCTTATAGGAACTCCCAAAAATTTCACAAAAATAATTTTTAACAACTTGACCAGCTAAAGTTGCAAATCCCAAAATCTCAAAAGCTTTGGATCAGAATTGAATCCATGAAAAATCTACAAAGTTTTGTAAAAATTGTATTTTCCAAATTTTCTTTGACTTTTAACACAGAACTGAATTTTGACTAAAAGGAATTTTGATCCACTAAACCAGATTGTAAATGTAATTTTTTGAATAAATGAGATCAAATTATGCTAACCTATATGATTTTATACCTAACATGCAATCTATACTAATCCTACACTATCTGATTTGAAGATATGAGCAGATCCAAATGAGATTTGACTTTGAGTGCTATGCAGATGCAGAACAATGGCATATATGAGTGAATTAAACCTAAACAAGCTTAAATCAACTAAACTTAGCCAGTAAACTAACCTCAAACACAAATCTATGCACTGATCCAAACACTCTTTATTATACTAATGTGCAATCTAGTCTATCAATTACTTAAAACTATCCTATAACAGCTTAAATATATGATCTAACAACTAAATGAGAACCTACAAATGCAATAATGATGATTATAACAAGCAAATGAAAGCTACACTAATTATGCAATGAAACAGTAATGAAAAGGGAATTTAAGAACAAATTTAAGACACTTACAGGTGTCCAGCCGCTATGGCTTGCTACTGGAACCAAGAGTTCACTAACCTAAACCATAATTCAACCCATATCCAGATCCATAACAGCAATTCAACACCATTCAACCTCTAATTCTGAAAAGTTGACTTTCATTGACTAATGTGAGTTTTGAGAGTGAATTGAGATTGAAACAGAAATAAGCTCACTATAAGCTATATGTAGCTTAAATGAGCTTAATGAAACAGTAGCTGAGTTTTAAATAAGCTTGTAAGAAGCTTTTAGAATATTTTTTATTTTTCAACTATTTTTTTCTGATTTTTTTTATTTTTGAGCTAATGAAGAAATAAGTTGAAAATCAATTTTAAGAGTAACAATGCTAATCAATAACAAGAACTGAACTGAATTTAAAGCATTAAAACTTAAGCAATAACAATAAGCTAAAACTGAATTATATTAAAATAAGAAAGTTGAGTACAAGTAATGAATTACAAAAGCTGGAATTAAAACTTGAATTAAAAACTGAATATAAACTACAATTAAGCTACTGAATTAAGAAAAAATGAAAAAAAAGGTGATCTCCAATGTGAATGAATGGGGGTATTTATACTTGAGCTCCAAGCTTGGGAAGGATCCAGAACTTGCATTTGTGCTTCTTTTCATCACCTCACAGCCCTTGGATAAGTTTCCAGCTCTTTCCAATCATTTCCCACCGTTGGATCATGTGCATTCATTCAATCGACCAATCAAAAGAGGGAATACCACACGGATTGATGACCTGGCAACCCCCATGTGTCAGGTGTGTCATAAGATGTCAGAGAAAGGATGATATTACCCTTCAATCGTGGCTAATTTGGTGAATTGGGGAGAGGTTATTTTAGGGTTCATAGCTGGGTTATTTTAGGGGTGGATTTGGCGGTAAAAGTTTTGGGTTTTTTTATATTATTTTGGTTTTGGTTGACCGGGTAAATGGTTGTGGGTAAACCGGGTATAGTGGTAACCGGGTATGGATTATCAGACTTGGGTTTGGGCTTTGGGATTACATGGGCCTAATGTGTAAATAAGGATTGGACTTAGGATTAATAATGAAACCAAGTGAGAATTCAAGGACCAAAAGTGTATAAACTGAAAATCTAGGGGCCAATATTGTAAATCTGAAAATATAATCCAAGGGCTAGACTTGCCAATCTTCAATAAACCAAGGGCCATTCTTGCCATTTTCTGAAACTTAAGGGTAATTTCTGCCAATTGATGAAAGTTGAGGGACTGTTTCTGACACTTCTCCAAAGTTGATCATATCTTTCGGAAATCATCTTTTCAGCATGAAATTCTTCACAGATGCTCAATTCTGACCTTCCGGCTCATCTTTAGCACTCTTTATCTCTCGTGCTCTGGTTTTTGTCAGATTTGGCTGTCTTTTGCGTGTTTTGACATATCCGTACCTGCACATGCACAAACTCAAGAAAACAGCAAATATTAGCAATAAACGGCTCTTTCTTGGTTATTTTGGTTATTTTGGGTCTTATTTGATAAAGAAATGATATGTGTTTTTGCACATATCAAAATACCCCAGACGAGACCATTGTCGTGTCCTCACGCAATGCAATCAACTCACGTTTCTAAAACCAAGGATTTCAATCTCTTTCTACTAAACCTATGAAGAAGTAGCAAAGATTCCTCAAAAGAGATTAAAAACCTTAATTCTAAAAACGCCCCGTTTACCTTTTATTTCACATATAGATATTACGATTAAGCACTTGTTCATTATGAGTGACGGTTTGTTGAACTTTCATGTCGATCAATAACTCCAACATTTTTCAAACGACACTTTAGGATCACGGAGTAGGAAACACAACACAGCGTGAAGTGACCATACGGATAGAATACATCGTCCCTGATTTTTCACAAGTCCCCAAACTAAGCGTAAAATCGAAATCATTGTTAAATATGACTCTAGATGCTAACACTACCCATGGAAGTTACTTGTGTAATTACCTTTTGCTCCCATTTTCCTATTTTCCTCTAGATTTTTTATTTTTGTGAGAAATGAATTTCTTCAAATTTCTCGTTTCGATAATTTTTATTCCGATAAAGATATAAAGCTAAGTCGATAATTAGTTATCCATCTTCCCTCGAAAACCGTTGCACACAAGAATGAGGTCCACATCAAGGTCCTAATTTAACACGTTTTAGGGAGATATCTCCCGGATTCAAAGTTTGGCTTAACACTTATTTCAGCACATTTGCATTTTTGCAATTTAGGCCCTTGGTATTTTCAACCACTAACTCAACGGGATTACCGTTTTATCAGAAGTCTTATTATGACTTTGGATTTTCCTCAACCTTTTTAGAAGTCCATGACAACGGGGGTACCGTCGGACATAGAAAACTTTCATGGCTCTGGATTTTTCAACTTTAATACATTTGGGCTTTATTTCATGTTAATTTTTGTGCCAAACTCCAAATCCTACGGCTTTTATAACAATAGAAACAATAGCAGCAAACTATCAGGAATCAGTTGTCTATTACACCGCAACACCGATAGTACCTTGATGTGTACCCAACTTTCATGGGCAAGGATTCTCTAAAGAAGAATAAAGAACTAACTATCGCCATAAACCTAACATCTTTAATTATTATTCACATATATGGGGTGAAACAATTTTGTGGGAACAAAAAGCCATAAGTACCTTCGATGGGCTCTAAAGAGAACCATCTACTCCACGCTTAGCATCTAAACTCATAAGTAACTCTATCATTCCTCGATCTCCGCAAATTTAAAATCCCAAATAATGAGATCCGCGGATGCTTAACCGATAATTTTTAGATTATCTATGGTTAAGGGAACAAGCTAGGGCTCAACACGCCCGGTCAAGTCAGAATTCCATTCCTACTCTCACCAGCAGAAAGTCAACAAGGTGTCAAAACATATATTAACTTAGCAAATGCTTCGTAAAATAATCTCAAGTCTCGCATTTTTAAAGTCACTTATTAGAAACTCGCAAATTCTTGTCAAAGTTTCGCATATTTAAAATCACTTAGGGAGACTTGCAAATCCTTGGCCTTGTGAGCTAGAATCGCATTTTATAGCCTCTTGTCTAAGCAATTAGCAAAGGCTTTTTCAAGAAAAACGCATATTTAAAGAAACTTCTAAGAGACTAGCAAGAACTTTTCAATCATAAAACTAGCAAAAGCTTACAAAAAATTTTAAATTTTTCACATTTTTGCACAATTTTTTCATTTTCTAAGGAAAAACGGGGTTGCGAGAGTATACGACAAAAAACAAGCAAGTGCGGTCAAATCAAATCAAAGATTACCCTACCCCAGACTAGAACGAAACATTGTCCCCAATGTTTAAAAGCAAGGGTATCAACGAAAATGTAAAAGCCGTTTATTAAGTATGCTAAAATATAAACGTTAGTCGATAAGATTTAGGATATCGGATTTCCATCAGCATCAAACATGAAACTCGAGTGGAGAAAAGACAAACTTCGAGCACGAGAGTCTTCATGTCGGGAAAATCCTAGACAAAACAGCACAAACATCCAAACACGAGAAATCGAAGAGGCTAACCCCTTCACGTCACTTATTAGAAGAAAATAGTAAGAAGATATAGATAAGCATGGGGTGCCTCCCACGAAGCGCTACTGTTTTTCTTCACCGAGTTGCTATCCTGACTCGTCCCCGAATTCATTTGTCCTTGGGGAAGAAAGTGGTAGAGATACCAGGGTCAAAAACGGTGTCCTCATTCCTGAAAGAATGAGACTGGGCGGGTTGGGTGGAGAAGAAAATTGGTGGATAAGGCATATCATGTAAGAAGGATCCATCATCCGGTGGTTTTGCGGGCGGACGAAAGGATGACGGATAAGGATGAGAAAACTCCAAAGAAGACGGGAGCTCATGGTAAAGGATAAGATGTGTAGGCTCAACAACGAAGGTATCCATCGTAGGATCCTTATCTCGAAAAATGTTTTCAACAAAGAACTCATCAATGAATATCCCGGGTTTAAAAATTTTGTCTTCACACGTAGGCTCAACGGGATACGTGATGGTCGACTCATCAGAGAGAGTAGAGTCCAGAAAACCATCAAGAACAACCATATCCCCCTCGGGGTCATTCATAACATCCTCAATACCCTGTGGTATTGGATCATCAATAGCATCCTCAATGATCGGGTCATTTTTCGGATTATTGGAAATCTCGTTCAAAACTTTGCTCATATCAACATCGAAGTAGAATCGCTCAAGAATCGGAGGATAAACATCATCAATAGTGGGACTTCCACTAATCTCTTCATCAAATCGGAAAGTCTCAAGCTCGGGAGAAAAGTCGCTATCTTTAACGGAGATAGGAGGCGAACTCGAATTATTGTTGAGGGCTTCAATCTTGGAAATGAGAAGATGAACATTTAACAATGTTTGACGTAGTGCTTCATCCTCGATCTGTATATCATCGGGCTCAATCTCTTCATTTTCTGGCTCAAAATCGTTTTCGGGCTCAGAAGGTAAATCGTCGACAAAATCGATGTCTCCATAAGAATCATCATCGGAATCGGAGAACATCTCATCATGATCATTCGAATTATCAAGAGAAGGCTCATCACAAATATCATTAACGATAACCTCGGACTCTCTTGGGATTGGGATAAGGATCTCAACATTAGACGATTCCATTTCTGGAATAGTACTAAGATGCTCATCCCCCATTATGAGAGAGTCAACGGGTTCAACAATGTTCGTAGAAATAGAATCATAGACCTCTTTCAAAAGAACGTCACTTCTCTCAACCGGCGTGAGTGAAGGGGAAGAGTCGGAAATTAAAGGCTCAGAAATGGGAGTGGGATTGCCACTCGGAGGAGTATAATCGTCATCAGAATCAGAATCATAATAATAGGTAGTTGGACGATATTGGACCACTTTCGCGGCTTCTTCAGCTAATAATTCACGATAGGTTTTCTGATTAGGATCTTTTTCTTGAGCAGGTTTATGAAGCAATTCTTTTATTTCCTTTAACTTTTGTAATATATCGAGACAACTTTGGTGAAATTCTTGATCATCTGACGGAGTTTGCGGTTGAATTTCTTGGTATTGTGGAGGTGGGTCATAAGAATAATCGTAATTGTAACAAGGTACTTGCTCGTAAACAATCGGATTTTGCATCTGACAATCGGAATTAACGTGCGGACCTCCACAATACTTACAACAGTACGATGGTTGTGACGAATAAGGGTAAGGTTCATAACCAAAGGTTGAGTTGTTAAATTGAACTTGACATTGAAAACCTTGGTGAGGACCACCACAGTACTCACAAGAGTATAATTCCGGCTCATGGTAAAGAGGTTGGTTAGGGAAATCGGTTGTCTCATAGTAAGGATTGTGGTGAAACTCGGTTCCAGATTTTCCATTACTACAACCGGGACAATTCCCACCATATTCGGGTCCTCTGCACCATATGCACAAGAGCTGATAAATCGAAGAATTATCCGGATAAGAGTTAGCGATTTCCACCATTTCCGTGATAGGCTCGGGAGTCACTTCGGGCTCAGAAACATATTCCATTTCCCTCACCGGAGAGGGAGTAGGAATCGAAGGTTCTTCAATTAAATTCTTCCACCATGCTATTATATCATCATCATTATGAAGAGTACCCTTTTGTTCTAGACGTGCATAAAGACGAGCGAGATCTGGGTTTGGATTAATAAAATTCTGGCATACATTACAAAATCCATTTCGACAATTATTTCCGCACCAGTCGCAAATACATTTCAAACATCGATATTGATTTTCGTCCATACGGCTTTGGCAATGAAAACAATGACGATAATCGATCGTATCCATGAGAACTAAACATATAGAGGGTAAAAGAAAAGAATTATCGGATCAGAGGATAAAAGAAGAATATTTTTGGGTTTTTAGAAAACATATTTTGATTTGTCATTTTCGTACAAGATATTTTCCGAAGAAATACAAAGGTATGTATTTCCCGGGTCGTTCTCCCAACGAGGGATGAATGGAGATTTCAATTCACGTCGCGTGATTCGGGATTCGAATGGGTGAAAAGGAACTTGGTCTTTGTTGATAATGGTGACTGATATATCTTTCTTGCTTGCCAAAGACCTCAATTTGTGCACTCATAACGGAAATTTTCTCGGAATAATGATCACTCAACATAGTGGTAGAATCGTAAGGAACGTCAGAATCCCACTGATAATGATGTTGCGTCATATTCTCGATCAAATCATATGCTTCTTGAGGTGTCTTCCGCATGAGATTTCCACTAGCAGCCAACATGATTTTGTCTCGATCAATCATAGTGATACCATGATAAAAGGTTAAGATTTGATCAAGAAGCAAAATTCTATGATCGGGACATTTCTGTAATAATGTTTTGAATCTTTTCCAAGCTTCAAATACGGATTCCTTGGGTAATTGCTGGAAATTAAGAATTTCTTTCCTCAGCTGCATGGTTTTCGAATATGGAAAGTATTTTGAAAGAAACTTGCGAAACATCTCTTCCCAAGTATGAATTGAATGTTTTTCGAGAGTGTAAAACCAAGAATCGGCTTCGTGGGTTAAAGAGAAGGGGAAGAGATTCAATTGGATATCATCTTGAGAAACGTCACGTTGCTTCATGGATTGAGTGATAGATAAGAACTTGTTCAAGTGTTCATTAGCATTTTCGTCGTTAAATCCATGAAATTGGCAATATTGTCGAAGAAGACGAACCATACGATTTTTCAATCTAAACTTGGTTCCCGGAACGATCGGTCCTCCTCGACCGATAAGTGATGGACGATAGAAATCCTCCATGGTCCGAGGATCATGGGGATCAAAGGGTGAGAAATCGAGCATTATGGAGAATTAAACAATATAGAGGGTGAAGAGATAAGAATTAAACATATAGAGGAAATCGAAGATTATTTTTGGGTTTTTAAAGATAGAAAAAGGAAAACAAATTTTGAACAGGAAAATATTTTTGGGTTTTTATAAAAGTAATATGTACAAAAACAAAACGGTAACTTCACGAGGAAGGATCTTCAAAAACACGCGAACCGAGACGGAATCGAAAACTCACTACATGCCCTCCCCGGCAGCGGCGCCAAAAATTGATTCTTAGGAAAGAGATCAATAATAAGAGTTTGTAGTATACGGGTAACTCAAACGTGTAAGGTTTGAGCACCAAGATCGTTCCGAACGAGGGTTGAATGGAATTTTCAACTCACGTCGCGATTATCGAGATTTGAATGGGAAAAGGGGATTATTGGAATTTCTATACTACGGGGAAATGGGAAATTAAGGGAAGCAATTAAAAGGGAATCTAAATCTACGGGGAATCCTAAATACGTGAATAAAACTAAAATGCAATAAATGAAACATAAATAAAATGCAACTACGTCTAATCTAAATCCTAAATATGACCTAAAATTATTTTTAAACTAAAAATGCAATTTGAAAATTAACTAAGAATTAAAACTAATTTTTATGATTTTTCTGGAATTTATTTGAATTAAAAACTAATTTTAAACTTGTAAAACTAATTTAAAATATTAAAAATTATGAAAGTAAAGGGGAAAATTATGAAAATATTTTTCAAAAATCTAAAATAACTCAAAAGACTTTTCAGAACTGACTTTGTATTTTTCTGATGATTTTTCAAATTTATATGAATTAAAAACTATTTAAAACTAATTAAATTGCTAAAAATTACTATTTTAATTAAGAAAATTATGGAAAAATATTTTTTTGGCTTTTTATATTTATCTTAATCTAGGAAAATTTAAAATATATATTTTTGAAATTTTTCTGATTTATTGGTATAAAACTCTAATTAAAAAGTATTAAAAACGGATTTTAAATACGAAAAATAGCAAACAGTGTGAGAAAATTATGAAAAATTCAGGGAAAATCTAAAATATTATGGAGAATCTAAGAAAAATGATTAAAGCTACTCTAGATCAATGTAGATGCAAGCTACTTTGAAACTGCTATGGAAAAGTTAAATGGAAATAAGCTATAAGCTAAACTACTTAACCAGAAGCTACCAGGAACTATTCTAAGCTAAAATTAACTGAAGTGCACCTAAAACAACTAAGCTCAACTTCTGAATTACAAGCTACAATGATTTGGCTTAATTAATTTTTAGAATGAGAACAGATTTAACTACCCAACTTTGAGCTTAATGACTAGCTTATCTAGTGAACTTATTTGAAATCAAGAAATGAGGGACTCAAGAACACCAAACAAACTACAACTAGACCAATTTTCAGGCCCAAACAAGCTAAAATGAAGCCTAGGTGAGATCTGCAAAAAACATGTTTACACACTCAGTATGCTGAGTGTGAGACAGAGCAAAAACTAGCTATTTGAACTGCTTATTTAATGCTTATAGAAACTCCCAAAAATTTCAAAAAAATAATTTTTAACAACTTGACCAGCTAAAGTTGCAAATCCCAAAATCTCAAAAGCTTTGGATCAGAATTGAATCCATGAAAAATCTACAAAGTTTTGTAAAAATTGTATTTTCCAAATTTTCTTTGACTTTTAACACAGAACTGAATTTTGACTAAAAGGAATTTTGATCCACTAAACCAGATTGTAAATGTAATTTTTTGAATAAATGAGATCAAATTATGCTAACCTATATGATTTTATACCTAACATGTAATCTATACTAATCCTACACTATCTGATTTGAAGATATGAGCAGATCCAAATGAGATTTGACTTTGAGTGCTATGCAGATGCAGAACAATGGCATATATGAGTGAATTAAACCTAAACAAGCTTAAATCAACTAAACTTAGCCAGTAAACTAACCTCAAACACAAATATATGCACTGATCCAAACACTCTTTATTATACTAATGTGCAATCTAGTCTATCAATTACTTAAAACTATCCTATAACAGCTTAAATATATGATCTAACAACTAAATGAGAACCTACAAATGCAATAATGATGATTATAACAAGCAAATAAAAGCTACACTAATTATGCAATGAAACAGTAATGAAAAGGGAATTTAAGAACAAATTTAAGACACTTACAGGTGTCCAGCCGCTATGGCTTGCTACTGGAACCAAGAGTTCACTAACCTAAACCATAATTCAACCCATATCCAGATCCATAACAGCAATTCAACACCATTCAACCTCTAATTCTGAAAAGTTGACTTTCATTGACTAATGTGAGTTTTGAGAGTGAATTGAGATTGAAACAGAAATAAGCTCACTATAAGCTATATGTAGCTTAAATGAGCTTAATGAAACAGTAGCTGAGTTTTAAATAAGCTTGTAAGAAGCTTTTAGAATATATTTTATTTTTCAACTATTTTTTTCTGATTTTTATTTTTTATTTTTGAGCTAATGAAGAAATAAGTTGAAAATCAATTTTAAGAGTAACAATGCTAATCAATAACAAGAACTGAACTGAATTTAAAGCATTAAAACTTAAGCAATAACAATAAGCTAAAACTGAATTATATTAAAATAAGAAAGTTGAGTACAAGTAATGAATTACAAAAGCTGGAATTAAAACTTGAATTAAAAACTGAATATAAACTACAATTAAGCTACTGAATTAAGAAAAAATGAAAAAAAATGTGATCTCCAACGTGAATGAATGGGGGTATTTATACTTGAGCTCCAAGCTTGGGAAGGATCCAGAACTTGCATTTGTGCTTCTTTTCATCACCTCACAGCCCTTGGATAAGTTTCCAGCTCTTTCCAATCATTTCCCACCATTGGATCATGTGCATTCATTCAATCGACTAATCAAAAGAGGGAATACCACACGGATTGATGACCTGGCAACCCCCATGTGTCAGGTGTGTCATAAGATGTCAGAGAAAGGACGATATTACCCTTCAATCGTGGCTAATTTGGTGAATTGGGGAGAGGGTATTTTAGGGTTCATAGCTGGGTTATTTTAGGGGTGGATTTGGCGGTAAAAGTTTTGGGTTTTTTTATATTATTTTGGTTTTGGTTGACCGGGTAAATGGTTGTGGGTAAACCGGGTATAGTGGTAACCGGGTATGGATTATCAGACTTGGGTTTGGGCTTTGGGATTACATGGGCCTAATGTGTAAATAAGGATTGGACTTAGGATTAATAATGAAACCAAGTGAGAATTCAAGGACCAAAAGTGTATAAACTGAAAATCTAGGGGCCAATATTGTAAATCTGAAAATATAATCCAAGGGCTAGACTTGCCAATCTTCAATAAACCAAGGGCCATTCTTGCCATTTTTTGAAACTTAAGGGTAATTTCTACCAATTGATGAAAGTTGAGGGACTGTTTCTGACACTTCTCCAAAGTTGATCATATCTTTCGGAAATCATCTTTTCAACATGAAATTCTTCACAGATGCTCAATTCTGACTTTTCGGCTCAGCTTTAGCACTCTTTATCTCTCGTGCTCTGGTTTTTGTCAGATTTGGATGTCTTTTGCGTGTTTTGACATATCCGTACCTGCACATGCACAAACTCAAGAAAACAGCAAATATTAGCAATAAACGGCTCTTTCTTGGTTATTTTGGGTCTTATTTGATAAAGAAATGATACGTGTTTTTGCACATATCACTTACTCGATTAAGTCATCCAATCCAAGAACGTGTGAAAATTAACATAGGACTGTCCTATAAAGAAAATTCACCTTAGGTTGCAATTTACCTTAGGTCTGACCAGGGAATAAAAAGCAATTGCAAGTGTCCTCGACAAATTAAACAACAAAGACTTAATTTAAAAGGGTATCATATAATTTTGATAAAACTTGTACAAAGAAGCGTGCATACATCTTTCTATCACAAGTTTACAAAAAACAAAATTTCAACTTATTGGCGCACTTTTATCACGGGAAAAGATTAAAGAATGATCAAACCCTATATTGTACTCTGCATGAGTCAAATGACCCAAGTTCTTTCAATAATTCCCACATATGCCGAAACATGTAGTGCGGCGGGAAAAGATTAAAGACCAATCAAACCCTAGACCGTTTTATTATAACTAATGCACTTATATGTTCGTGGCTGAAAATATTTACGGTATGTAAGCCCGACCAAATGCGTTATAAACATACAAGACACTTTTATGATCAACTATTGGGCATTAATAAATAGTGCAAAAACGTTAAGTTTCTAATAGTTAAAGTTTATTAAACCAATGTTCAAGCAAGTTCGTCGCGGTAGAAAATTATAGTGTACACCTAACCCGACTTTACGACGCATAAACTCGCAAGAACTAGTTTAATCAACTCAAATTTTGATAATTTAATGTCCATTTTAATTTCAATAATCTTTTTATAAATAAAACAAGTCACATGGAATTATAAGCACAAAAAATAGACAAAAAAAGGGGACGAGGTGAAGATAAACTCTTATATAATGCGATAAATAAATAAAGCAATTAACAAGTAAGATCCAAAAATTCCATAAAAGAGTCTTCCCCAACTTTTGGAGTAAGCGAAGGCCCCTACTTGTTGTTGATAAATCTAGACAAGTACACCACATACATGGAAAAACTTGATTGCGTAGACCTTGATTTTCGAAATAGATCACCTTAAACAATTAACTAATTAATAAATATGTCAAAAACAATAAGTTTTAGCTTATCATCCATGACAAGTATGCATGTACTTGAACATGGATTATAATAGAAACAAGTAATACAAAAAAATAAGCTAAAAAATCAATGATTTGTAACACGTAATCTTAATTTTAGACACGTAAACCTAAGTCCTAGGTTATTCTTAAAACAATTTTCAAAGACCATATGGATTGATTAAGAAAAAAAAAGGCCTATAGGGCTTTAAAAAACGAATCAAGAATATCTTTTATATAATAAAGGAATTAAATTATTTCGGAGTGATTTTGTCAATTCATTCTTATTGAAAAAACAATTGGGCTAATAGGAGAGCTCGATTTCGTCACGTAAGCAAAATCGTGTGATGTGATTGGTTAATAAAAGTCAAAATTAAATTGATTTTGGTCAAACTTTAATAAATTTGGTGGAGAAATTTGGTTGATAAAAAAACGCATAAAACTATAGGTGTCAAATTTGTGAAAACAAAAACATAAAAAAAGAGGAGGTAATTAATAAAACTTTAGTGTTGAATTTTTAAAATTTATATAGAGTTAAGTGTAATAAGTCTTCATGTTTTTTAATAACTTTTGATTATAAACAAATACCCGCTTATACTTTATACCCTTTATACTTTATATCTTAAAAAATACAATGTATATGTTGTTTTAAAATAACAACATATAAAGATTATAAGTATAAATTTTTTTATTATATACATTCAATAAGGATTCATTTATTTCATTTTTTAAAGTTCAACCTATTTGGACACGAGTTTACATTTTAAATGCGGCTAAATTACTGAAAACGGGAATATAATTAGCAATTTGTAAGCACGAGTTACTTTAATATAAAAATAAATTTACGCGATTGTACTTATAACAATAACTCATGTAATTCATATTTATTTATATAAGGATATATAGAAAAACAGTTTTTAAAAACATTAAGGAGTATACTTTAACTTTATTAACGCTCATTATGTGCTATTAAACTTGCATCATGTGTACAACATAATATCAGTAGTGAAATTTAAATAACAACATCAACATCTTTGTCATCTAAATAAAATTAAATCTTGAGTTACCTAACATAAATTTTTACAAACATTTTACCAAATTATAATGGATATTAATGCATTATGAAAAACTCGTGCATAAGTATTAGTTGTACTTATATCACAATTTTCATAGGAAAATTCTTATATATGTATATACTGAACTAAAATGTTAAAATAAATTTGATTTATGTGTAAACTTCGTGCGTGCACGAAACTTATAAAGATATAATTATATGCAATTACCTTTAAAGACACAATATTCAGTATTAATACAGAATAATTTTGTTTGTCAAAACCCCATGCGTGCAAGGCTATTATAATTAGTTATAAAAAACAGGTTTTTAGGTCAAATTTATATTTTTAAAATGGTGCACCCCATAACATCAAACGAATGATTCGAGATGCCACTATTGGGATTTAACAAGTAGATAACCATTATCACTACGGGTACGCAACAGATGGATCTAGCTTGATGTGTATGAGTAAATAAGTAAACCACATAAAAGTACTAACCTCGAATAAATTGAATTACTAAGACAATTGATGCGTTCTTGAATCTTCCTTGGATCTTGTATCACACGAAACAATAACAACTATAATGAGTTGATCTCTATCGTTGCATACACTACACATTATAATGAGGACGTTAGGATGTTAGTGCTTAATTCACGGTTGAACAAACGAGGCTCTCTTGGCTAGTTCTTGATTTGGATTGAAATTCCCTAAGGGATAAATAAGGTCGATCGGTTTTAAGGGTTACGAGGGGAAGAGAACTTTTCTTTGAGTTTAGGTTTTCTAGCAATGACTAATAATGAGTCAAGGGGTTTATTATATAGTGTTTTCATAACTTGGTGAACAAGTTTGAAACCATAAACCCTCCTCACAAGCCTTATTCGGCTGACCCATAACCCTTCATGGGTTTATGGTATGTTTTGGACTTTTACTAATTAATTAAGTCAATTACATAATAATTAGTTTAGCCCGTTAATTAAATACGCGTCTAACGGTTAAATAACAACTGTTAAATCATTTCGTGAATCATATCAATATAACTAATAAATATATTAATTACATCAATAAACGTTCTTTAAGTGTATAAATGTGTGTCCCCAATAGAATTACGTAGTCTCGACCATATAGTTACGAATTTAACTAGAGCATAACCAATACTTTCTATGTCGGAAGGTATGATATCTTTTTAACTAATCTTTATGAATCTTCCCATTTGACCCGTCGGAGATACAACCATAAATTAAAAGCAATTTGACAACTCACAAATGGAGTTGAGATCAATATAGATTCAATATTTGTCATAAATCCAATAAACAAATCTTAACCATCCATTTTTCATCAAAATTAATAAAAACCTATTTTTCACTTTTAAAAAAAGGGATAATTGTTTCTAAATGTATCGAAGTTACCACTTTTTGCTAAGTTGTGTATGCATTTATTAATCCTCCAAAAACAATGCGAACAATTTACTAATCCTACTATTATATGCATAATTTAACATTTGTTTATAGTTATTTACATAAATCATCCTTGTGGTTATGACCAAATTGCAACGAAGGTCCTTACTTTCAGTTAAAGTTATTTGCATAAATCGTCCTTGTCGTTAGGTCGGTCAACGGGTCGGGTCGCCACGTGTCACCACTTGAGTGGTGCCACGTGTCATCGGGGGGTCGGGTCGGGTCAGTAAATGGGTCAAGTCGGGTCGGTAAACAGGTCAGGTTGCTACATGGACCAATGAGGTTTTGCCACGTGGCATTGGTATAATATACCACTTTTTGGCCACGTCCGGATTCGAAACCGGGTCTATTGTGTGGGAAGCGAACCTATGCCCAACTGTGCTAAGCATAGTTTCAATAATACTACTCAAAATCAAACACATAACCCTTCCTTAATTTTGGCCCAATTCAATAATAACAAAATGTTCAATTTAGTTTTTGGCCTATCAATTTAAGGGGTTATATGGACTTTCAAAAAATAAATAAATATACCGTCGGATTCGTTTTTTCGTGCTCTTTCCAATGGTATGCTCGGGGAATTTTTTTGACTTCGTTTGAACCTCGAAAAATGTGAAAATCACAGTTTTTTCTTTGTTTTCGCATTTTTCGAGGTTCAAACAAAGTCAAAAAAAATTCCCCGAGCATACCATTGGAAAGAGCACGAAAAGCCGAGTCCGGCGGTATATTTACTTATTTTTTGACAGTTCATATTCCCCTTAAAATGACAGTCCAAAGCTGACATTGACCCTTTTATTATAACATGAGGCCAAATATCAAACATGGTTAAATAAAAATCTGCGCATGATACTAATGAAGGTATGCACCAGCGCAGATGGTGCATCCTTTGCTTGTGACTCAAACATCCCGGGTTCGAATCCCAGGCGAGCCAAGCAAGAATATTAATACTCAGTGCCACGTGGCACCACCTCATTGGTCCACGTGGCAACCCGACTCGTTTACCGACCCGAATTGACCCATCACTGACAAGACCCGACCTGATGACACGTTGCACCACTCAGGTGGTGACATGTGGCGACCCAACCCGTTGAATGACCCGTTGAATGACCCGTTGACCGACCTAACGACAAGGACGATTTATGCAAATAATTTTAACTGAAAGTAAGGACCTTCGTTGCAATTTGGTCCTAACCTCAAAGGATGATTTATGTAAATAACTCTAAACAAATGTTAAATTATGCATATAATAGTAGGATTAGTAAATTGTTCGCATTGTTTAGGAGGATTAATAGATGCATACACAACTTAGCAAAAAGTGGTAACTTCGATACATTTAGAAACAATTATCCCTTTAAAAAACAAACATATCTTGCAAACGGTAAATCTCCAAGCTACGAAAAATACACCATTGCGACGAGAATTAAATTATCTTTCTATAGATATGTACTTCTATAAACTTTTGATGAACTTATTTTTTCAAAATTTCCGACGAGAAAATCACATGTGATTTTTCCGAATCACATGTGATATTTTAAGGCGGAATTTTTTTTTAAAAAAAAGTTGAAAGTATATAGAAGTGCATATGTATAGAAAGATAATTTAATTCTCGTCGCGATAGTATGATTTTTTTTCGCGTAACGATTAACGGTTTGCGAGATATTTAATTTTTAAAAAAAGAGTGAAAGTTTCTTTTTTGTTTTAATAAAAAAATCAATGCAAATAATTGGTTCATTGGGTATATGAGATCTATATCGATCTTTTTTCTCCTCACAAATATTGTCATCTGTAAATAAAAGAGTCTTCGTCGTTTGCCGTTTTTTTTACAAAGAGATTTGTGTGGTAGTTTACAATGAGGATTTCTTATATTTTATACTTATGGATGTAAATTCACTGGATAATTTGATTGGCATGAATACATTCTTCCTTTGAATTTCACCTCAATTCTGGTAATTACATTAGCTCCGTTTAGAATACTACTCCAAGTTTGTTGGCGTGGTCGATGATACAGCTTGAAAGGCCTTTCGTTAGCAATAATGTGTTCAACAAGACAATAAGTAAGAATTTGTTTCCGCAACTTAAAGCGGCCTGGTCAAACTACTTATGTTGTTTAATCAACGTTAGTTTCTCATATAGTTTGGACATAAAAGAAAATATTTATGTGATTTATTATTAATTTAATTATCATACTAACAACTTTGAATACTATTAGGTGCTTTCTATATATGTATGAGTGTGTGTCTAATTTGTGAGAAGTAGATACTAAAACATCATGCAAAAGGAAATTCGCATAACAGGTGGTGGATACTAAATTTGTGAGATAGCTTGATTTAAAATAGTCTTTTAATTAGTTAATAAAATTCAAAATTCAAGATGATTTGATCAACATCACAATAACTGTATTAAGTTGTAGTGAAAAAGAAAAAATAATATCAAATTTCAAAAATAAAAATAAAAAAAATTAATGGTTGAACATAAACGAACCTATTGTTAAATTTAATTTTATACAAAAATCTAATAACTTTTGAGTTAAATTTTGTGGACTTAAAAGCGTCAAATTCTCACTTTTCATAATTTCAAATAACTTTACAAAATTTTCAAACCTACTTTTTGTATATATTTTTTAAAAGCAACATTCATTATTATTTTTGTTACTATTTATATATATTATCATCATTATTAGAATAAATTAATATATATGCACGAGATTTTATTTATCAAAATGCAAGTACGAGTTAATGTGATATGTAAATACACGAGATTGTACATATAACACCAATTAATGTAATTTTTCTTTAAAGTGTAAGTAAGAATATCTAAAAGAAAAACTATTTTATTTTTTACAATCCGCGTTTAATAACATCTAAAAATCAAATATGAGTGAAATTATATATGTCACGTATATTAAACTAAATTTCATCGAGATAAAAAAACCATGTGCACATGTTCCTTTGCCTCTTAATATATATTGTTGATAGTAATTATGATGGCTTTAGGAATAATCAAGTTTATAAATAATAAAACTTATATATTCATACCAAACAAACATTGTTAAAATGTAATTATTAATTATACTAATAGTTTCTATCACGTAATTAATACTCCATTAAAATTTTATGTAAAAGTTCCGTGCGTTGACGACATTAAAACTAGTGCCATTATAGATGATGCAATATATGCCATTTATGTTAGTAGATTAAAAAAAGATTTGTTAGCCATAAAATTACAGTTAATATTTAATTTGCGAGATTTAGTTACCCGGTAACACTCATAATTTATGCTATTAAAATGCTTTTTAGTCATATGATGTTACTTAAAAATCGTCAACAAATATATTGACTATGCGGTATCTTCTTGATAAAATGATTGGTAAAATCCCAAGAAGGCAAATGTTTGCCGAAACTCTATTAAACACCCAATTGTAATGTATGCAAAGCAATTGATGTTTATATACCGAGAGCGTGGCCAGAACTAGTAGATCTTGGGTTGTTACTAGACACTAATGAAATTTTGATTCGCAGTTTAGCTTTTATAAAACTATTTTTTTCTTCTTTTATGGTATACCCACCTTAAAAAGTTTATTTTGAATTTTAGTTCTTCTTTAGGCAGTCAATTAATAGTAAAAGTAGATTCAATTTAAATTAAACTCCTTCTATCAGAAGTAATAATAATAATAATAATAATAATAATAATAATAATAATAAAATAAAAAAAATAAAAAATAATCCTAACGAGACGAAATTTGTAATGTGCTATCTTTTTACCTAACATGCAAATCTTTACATTTGTGGAAAAGAAGATTCATTCGAATCAACATGAAAGTTCAAATACATTGCATTGCTATAATCCATGAGGGGTGTTCTTCAGTTCGGTTTTTAGTTTTGTGTGTTGTATGATTCGGTTTCGGTTTGAAAATTTTTGAAGTCAAAATCAAAACCAAATCAAACCAATTATAGAACGAATAAAACAAAACTATACATCAAATTAGATATCGGTTTGATTTCGGTTAAAACCAAGAAAATCAAATCCATGTAAACCCTAAAAATATAATCTAGAAGTCACAAATAAAAATCTAAAAGTTCAAATAAAATTAACAAATTAAAATGTCCCACAAAGTGCCCAAGGAAATCAACGAAACAAAATTTTAAGAAACCAAAAAGTTTCAGAACTTAACGGAAGTAAATAAAAATGATAAAATGTTCTTCGACAAAAATCTTTAGAAATCTTAGAGCACTAGGTGTCAAAACGAGCCTTAGGCTCGTCGTCGTGCCACCTCAGCGCCACATCAGCATCCCATTTTTCCACAACTAACCACAACAAACCCCCTCCTCACTCATAACAAACCTCAACATCTTCATTTGGGGCCCACCACTACCACTTTATTTTTTTTATTCAATTTTCATTTCCAAATAAACTATATAAATTCATTTCATTCAAATTAAAAATACAATACAATACATAACTAAACCTCAACCTCTTCATCTAAACTAAATTTATTTACGGAGTATTAAATAAAAATACAAAACAATATATTTAAAAAAAAAAATTGAATGTAAAACGTTACTACTCTATTCACCACAACTTTCTTATCCATAAAAAAAAAAAAAAAAACTTTACTGTGCTTCTTCTTCCTCCTTTATTACACACACTAACAAACACACACAACAATACAAACACACACTAATAACACAAATCAAATAAGAGGGAAAAAGAAATATTCAAACGTTATACAAATTGAATATTCAAACGGTAATATCTCACTTTGTCAGAAAACTTTACTCGTCGTGCCCACGATTTGCTTGCCAACAACGAGCCTCGACGAGACACCCCGGTGTCACAACGAGCCTCGACGAGATGCCAAGGTGGACGACGAAGGGCGAAGACGAGCCCACACCGGGTGCTCTTATTAGCTTGAATATTCCATCTTCAATCATCCAAACTCTGTTGCAACTTCACTCATCTTCTTCAATTTTTGCATTTGATGTTGTTTTCATCTTTCAAAAAGCAATGGAAAATAAATATGTGTCAAAATGTGTACATAAGATACATACATAAATAAAAAGGTCATGCCTATAAAATTTGGAAATAGTAAGTTACCATCTTCAAAAATTTCAAGGCCATCAATGTGTTTTCCCAGATTGACTATGACTCAATGTGTTTTCCCAAATTGACTACGACATCACGTGAATGAACCCAAACAGGGGCGGAGCCAGTGCTTGGCTACGTGTGGCACGTGCCACACATGAAAAATTCCGGCGAACTGTAAACTTTCATATAAAAAATCAGATTTTTTAGCTTTTATGTTCCTGAAAGTGTTGATCTACTGGCCTTCTTGCCTTTCCAGTGATTAAGATATAGTTATAGATTTGGAATACATAGGATTGATAGAGAATAAAGCATTTCCGGCAAACCATGATGACTAAATGTTGAGGTGAAGAAGAAACAGTTAAGTGGTTGGGCTAGTTGGGCTAACTGGGTGGGCCACTAAATGTATAAGAAATGAATAGTGTGTGTAAGTGTGTATGAACTTCTTTCTATCGTAAATAAATTCTCCATGTAGCTATTGAGGTTACATGAAAATGATTGTTTAATTTCAAGACATCCAAAATTTATTTTCCTTTCTAAACTTGCATTATGATATTCAAATTGAACAACCTATCATTAGTTTTAACTTGTAACTTCAAACAACTCAAATACTGATTTTCTTGTTTAGACACTAATTTTGGTGAAGTATGGCGACCCGTTGATTTTTTTGTGCTACATACGATTAAAAATCCTGGATCCGCCACTGAACCCAAATATATATATATATATATATATATATATATATATATATATATATATATATATATATATATATATATATATATATATATATATATATATATATATAGAGATAACTTGGTACAATTATTGTAGCCATTTGGCTACAATCCTTCATAAAAAATACACTATCAATGATTCAGAGACTCACAAGAAAGAATCAGGACCCACAAAAATAATCAGGGACCCACATTTTTAGCATAAAATTGTAGCCAATTAGCTACAATTAATTGTAGCTAATATATTCCCATATATATATATATATATATATATATATATATATATATATTGTTTAAATTTTTTTATGTGGATAGAGAAAATTCGGATTTTTCGGTTTGGTTTGGTTATATTTTTCAAACCTAAAACCAAGCCAAACATCAATTAAATACTTCGGTTCGGTTTCAAACCATACTATACATCAATTAAAATTTTCGATTCGGTTTTATTCAGTTTCGATCCGATTTATTTTTCGGTTTATTCGGTTTCAAATCAAACACTAAACACCCCTAATTAATGTTGTATATTTAAAAGAGGTTGACCTCGAGATTTCTTTTGTGTGCAATTGTGCAAATGTAGCTAAGTGTCCGACTCTATTATATTGTACCGATTAACTTTCACTCTAAATCCATGATGGGTCGAGAGAAAAAAACATGGCCATAAATTAAAAGAGTTTACATATAACATGCATACGGTTGACATCAATAATAATGACTATATCATGTAACATGTACAGAGTTAACGAGCTTAGACTTAGGACTCTTGTCAAAAATATTATATTAGAGGTTCAAGAAAAAAGTTCGAAACAAAATGTTTATATTTTGGTGATTAGCAAGAAATAACGCAGTTATAAACCTTTAAAGTTTACCATCGTGGTTAAAAAACACTTAACAACCGCCCTTAAGCAACAAGAGAGGTGTACTTCGAACTTCGAAGGTACTACAAACATAACATAAAACTATATGAAACAAAACTAAGCATAGGATACAAGCACAAGTAGTAAGAAGGTGAGCAAATCTATGTTGGAGAGGTAGAGTACGCGCAATAAACCGAGTTGAGAATGTATTCTATTCACATCTCTATTGTTGCACGTACCCTGCTTCTCCAGCAAAGATCGATCACCTATACATTTAAGTGTTTGAGTGAGAATTTTAGTTTACAGTGAGTTGCCATTGGGTAATACTAGTGGGGTATTTATAGGTGCACACAAGGGTAGAAAACACATGACAATAGGCAAAGGCAAAATACTCGAGTATTAAGAGGGTGTTTGTGTTTGTTTCTGAACCACGCTACCATCATCATGAGATCACACAAAAAATAACTACACCTAGCCAGGAGTGAGTGTAAAATGTGGGTGGGGGTGGGTGGGATAACGTAACGCTATGTATGTTTATTGCTTTGCGTGTTGTGTCCAAATTATTTGATTACATATTGTCTTTTTGGTTTCTTCAGTTTCAAACTTTAATGTAATAATCCATCTATCTTTTTTCTTCTGGTGCATCATTATTGCTGACTCATTGGACTACTGTTGTTTTTGGAGTTCACCCGCGTGATCCTTGATCTATGTCACGTTTTTACCATTGTTTGATAATAAGTTTGATTTAAGATCATTTGAGCACAAAAGATTATTTACATACAAAGGGATCAATCTCTACCATTTAATTTTATTTGAACTAATGGATGAGATTAATCTCAACATTTTAAAAAACCCACTTTCATCATCTTTTTTTAAATATTAATAACTTTCAAACCGTTAATCGTTAAGCGAAAAAAAAAATATCATTGCGACGAGCATTTAATTATCTTTCTATAAATAGGCACTTTGATATACTTTCGACAAAATTTTTTTTTCGTATTTTTCATGTTTTTTTTTAAAGTTTTTTCGTTTTTTTAGGTTACTGAAAATTGCATTAAAAAATCATATATGATAAAACACTAATTTGATTATCACATGTGATATTAGTGTTATATCATATATGATATTAGTGTTATATCATATATGATATGTAATATCATATGTGATATTAGTGTAATATCACATGTGATATCACATATCATATATGATTTAACACTAATATCACATGTGATAATCAAATTAGTGTTTAATCATATATGATATTTTCATGCAAATTTCAAATAACGTAAAAAAAGACGAAAAAACGTGAAAAAAACGAAATTTTTTTCTCTTTTCAAAAGTATATCAAAGTGCCCGTCTATAGAAAGATAATTAAATGCTCTTCGCGACGGTGTAAATATTTTCACTTAACGATTAACGGTTTAAGAGATATTTAAATTATAAAAAATATGTGAAATAATAAAATGTTTTTAATCTCATCAATTGATTTCTTTTTAGATGGATGGTGGAGATGAGTCCTTTGGTATGTAAAAAAAGTTTGGTATGTAAAATAACTCTCCTCAATAAGTTTTTAGCTTCTTATTTCGGTTTTGTATTAGAACTAGCAGAGTATCCGCGCATTGTGGTGAGGGGTATCTTGCAATAACAGAAAATTGCGAGCAATATTTTTCGATCATATGGGTTTTGTAATAATGACTTTGCGCATGACGAAAACTTTAAAGAAGAACTTTATCGCACATTATTTCATATTAAAATGTCAAGTATATGTGCATCACGATGCAAGACGATATGAAAACGGTAGTCAGTAGTATAACAAGGTTGTGATAATTGACGGTGAAAGATACTTGATAATCAATAGATGTTGTGTAATATTCGTCACAAAATTATATAACGTGTAAACATAGAAAATATTCGTACTTTATATATTTGCACGTTTTGACACTTTATAAATCACCTGAAAATCTTTCGTACTTTAACATGTATGATAGTTTTCAATCGAATTTACTAACAAAATGATTAGGATTTCCCTAAACTGTACTAAAATACATCGAATTTAATAATTTAGATGATAAACGTTTTTTGAATATGCAATTTTTAAAATATTTAAATGTTCATAACCAAACAAAAATTTAACATTACACTTACATTAATGAATATTTTAAATAATTATGTGTAAAAAAATTATTGTTTAATATATCATACATAACATTAATCATTTGTACATCTTGCATATTAATTTGTATTCCTTAAAAATAAGATTGTTTTAGTTATTTAATGAAAAAAATATGTCTTCTATTATATGTAGTATAGATATCTATATAGATAAAAATATGGATATAGATATAGATATAGATAATTACAATATTTGTCTTCAAATTTTAACCGATCAAAAATCTTTTAAAAAGTGCTTAATAGTGATATCTTGTCGTTTGACACTCACTTTTCTAAAACTTACTTTTTAAAAATGTGTCCTATCTCTTGTAATCATTTTTTATGTGATTAGAAAGGAGCCCGCAAAATGTAGTAGCGGGTATCTGGTGATTATTTTTATGACGAGCAAATATTTTTCATTTAAAGCATTCTTTATTTAATATGTCTCATATTTTATAACATAGTAGATATATGTTTTTAAAAAGTAGAACATCTAAATTATTAATACTGTAAATAGTTAGCACTTTTATTTTTCAAATTTTAAAATTAAATTGGTGGTTATATGTCTAGTGAGTTTTTTTAATTTATTAAAATATAACATTATTGGAGGAGTTACTATATGGTTTAAATGATACTTAAATTTTTAAATTTACATTAATTTAATAATTTTTTTTATAGTAATATTTTTTGTCTTAAAATTTTAAGACTTCCTTTTATAAAAAGTCTCAAATACTTTATAATATAGTATAGACGAATAAAATATTATTTTGCATCAAAGATGATAAATATATAAAGAGTAAATTACACCGTTGGTCCTTATTGTTATGTCAGATTTCATACGACATCCAAAAACGACAATTATTGCTTTTTTAGTCCACGATCGCGAAAATATTACGCCGCTGGTCAAATTTTCTAACGCTCGTTAGTTTCGCTCATTATCTCGGTCCTCACGTGCATGTCACATGAGAGCTTTTTTTCGAACACTTTTTTGAACTTTCCCAGCTACCCTTTGACTACTTGTCATATCAATGTTCCCGCCCATTATAACCCACTTTTTCAACACATTTTCACATAATTCGTTCACAAAAATCATCTCAAAACTTCTCTCAATTGCACACAGATAAACCTCGATCTTTTTCCCCAATTGCTGGTTCGTAATTTTGTTATGCTTGTTCCCAAAATGGGTACTCTAAAATGGAAGATACATGGTTCAAATTTTCATATAAGTTATGAAGATTTGTATGCGTTTGCAAAAGAAGGATTATAGTAAGTGTCGTATGTTAGTTTTGTTCATTTTAATTTTGTTCAATTTGGTGTAATTTGGTTGACATTTAAAAGATTAGGTTCTAATTATGGTTTGACTTTTTGCAGAAATTTATCCTACTGTGTTTACAATGAGGATACACCACGGTGGTGAGTTCATCTTTTTTCCTGGAAGGGTATATCATGGGGGTAAGAAAGGTATTGTTGATATGGTCGATATTGAAACTTTCTCGAATCACGAGTTAGATGATATGGTTCAGGACCTGGGTTGGACATATAGAAATATAATGTTTTTTATAACTTTCTTGAACCTGGTAAGAATCTTGATGTAGGCTTACATTCTTTATGTAATGATAACGATGTACGTTTTTTAAGTCAGTTTATAGGTGAGCATAAGGTCATTGAAGTGTACATAGAACATGTTGTGTTCAAAGTAGGAACTTACTTCAAGCGAAAGCAGACATGATGAAATAGATGAGGACAATGATGTTGGTGCTAGTAACCCTAGTCGTATTAGTACTAGTAGTTCTAGAAGAAATCGTCCTAAGAGGCCACTATTGGAAAACTTTGTACCTCAGCAGCCAGAAATAAGTGATGAAATTAGTAGGTTTAGTGAGTTACCTACTCAAGAGGCAAGAGTAAATGTAATACCTACTCAAGAGTCTAGGTTTACTCATTTACCTACTAAAGAGTCTTATTTTTCAGCATTAGATGCAGAACTAGATTAAATCGATGGGGTATTTGCTAGTATTATCTTAAGTCAATTTGCTAATAATGTTAGTCAGGAACATGAAGTTGAAGATTCTTTAAGGGTAGAGGATTATGAGTTAAATGATATGGTTGTTCATGATAAGGTGGGCGTACATGAAAATGATCAATGCATTGATAATGTGGATCATATGGAAGTTGATGGTCATACTAGTTTAGAGGAAACTAATGATCAAGGGAATGTTAATGTAGGTGTTGATTATGCGGGTTTAGATGGAACTAATGATCAAATGAATGATAATGTAGGTGTTAATTATGTTGGTTTAGATGGAACTAATAATCATATGAATGATAATGTAAGTGTTGATTCTGCTGGTTTAGAGGATACTTATTATGAGGTGTATTCATGTGATATGGATGACGATGAGAGTTATGTTTATGAGGGAGATAGTGAGGGGGATGTAAAGTGACGACGATAATGAGGTCTTTTATGATGAGAATAACATTATACATAAACCTCATATTGATGTACGTTTTTGTTTTGGTGTGACTTCACTTGATGATAAATCACCTGCTCCTTTGGCAAGTCTAAATAAACAAATTCCAGAAGCATGGTTTGATGAGCATAAGTTAGATGTTGCTGATAACAAAGAATTTGATAGTGAAGAAGAGGATGGCGTAGATAGTGTTTTATAACTAAACTTAGGCAGTTAAGAAAGGAGAAAGAGAAAAACGAATTTGTAGTTAATAAGTTTGGGTTTTATGCAAGACATAGATTTGGTACAAGTAAGGAGATAAAATATAGAGTTTACATACATTCCATAGAAACTAGAAGGAAAATCAAATTAGTAAAGAATGACAAATTAGAGTTAGGGCCAAATATTTTGGTACCATCCCTGTTTTTGACCTTAATGATGATGGAACTTTTAATGATGGGCCTTCCAACGAAAGTGCAAGTCAGTTCACTGGTCCAGGAACTAGATCTAAGTCAAAAGTTGGTGCTTCAGACAAAGGCAAAGGAAAGGGAATAATTGAAGATGCTATAAATGAGGGTTGTCTATGGGAACTTTATTGCACTAAAGAGCTAGGTAAGGAAACTTGGATTTGCAAGACTCATAGAAGTGAGCATTTATGTCTACAAACAAAGGACACTAAAACTTGCAAATACAAGTTTCTATCAATGCAAATCATAGATGAAGTAGCCGTGGATCCAAATATTCCTACAAAAGCAGTTCAAGATGCACTTCAGAAGAAATGGGAATTAAATGTTTCTCGCATGAAAGCATTCAGAGCCAAGGCAGCAGTTGACAAACTGATAATGGGTGATCACAATGGTCAATATTCTATGTTAATAGATTATGTTCAAGAGTTGATGACCCAAAATCCTGGAACCACAGTCAAATGTCAAGTAGAAATGCCTAATGCTCCTACTAGAGTTTTTCGGAGAATATATATCTGTCTTGGTGCATTAAAGCAAGGATTCAAAGCTTTGCGAAGGGAACTGTTAGGGTTGGACGAGGCTTTTATAACTGGGCCATTTCCTAGGCAATTTTTAACAGTTGTGGGACTTGATGCTAACAATGGCATCTATCATGTTGCTTATGCCCTTGTTGAAGCTGAATGCAAAGATTCTTAGGTTTGGTTTTTGAACATGTTTGAGGATGACCTAGATCTATATAGAAACTCCAATTTTACTTTCATATTAGATAGACAAAAGGTACAATAAAGTTTTTTTTGTTGGTTTTTAGTATTTTATCGGTCTTTTAATTGTTCTAATTTTATTATACTTTTTTGTTATAGGGTATCATTCAAGCAATGAATGAAGTGTCTCCAAGTGTAGAACATATATATTACTTAAGGAATATCCATGAAAACATGAAGAATAAATGGAATGGACTTGCTTACAAGCAACTGCTATGGAGATGTGCTATAGCTACAACAGTTCTTGGATATGAAGCTGCAATGAAATCACTTAAGGAAGTATCTATTGTTGAACATGACTGGTTATCAAAGATTTCACAAGAACATTGGTCCAGAGCACACTTTTCAGGTAACTTGTGATAGCTTATGCGAATTAATAATCATGACGCATTCAATTAATTCCTTGGTATAATATATTATTTATGTATGCATGAAGAGCTCATTCAGCTGTTTTGCTAAATAATATGTGTAAAGTGTTGAATGGTAAGCTTATCCATGGTAGGGTAAACCAATTATCACTTTGTTAGAGTTCATTAGGGAGTACTACATGAAAAGGATTGTGAATGTTGTAAAAGCCATTGAAAAATATCCTGGTCCTCTAACCCCTACTGCAACAACTATTATGTCAAACATCAAAGAAGATGCTAGTAGTTATAATGTTCAGTGGAATGGGGAACATAAGTACCAGGTTACTGGTTGTTTTGGGGAACAATGTGTAGTTGATGTTGATAGGAGAACATGTACTTGTAAGATATGGGAGATTACATGGATTCTTTGTAAGCATGCAGTTGTTGCAAACTGGAATATGACTGCCAATGGCTATCTTGTTCAAATACCAGAAGCATGGACTGGTAGGTATTATTGGTTAGAAACATGGAAAGAAGTTTACAGTTTTAATATACAACCAATTAGTGGTACTGGAAGAAATCTCCGTGTCTTGCAACACTAACTCATCCACATCATCACCCTCAAGTTGATAGGCCTAGGAAGAAGAGAGTTAGAGGAGAAATGAAGGACAAACCATGTGTTAATAATGGGAAGTTGAGTAAGAAAGGAAGAAATATAAAATTTCTTCTTGTGGAAACGTGGGTCACAATAAGCAGTCATGTAATGGTCAAGGTGGTGATACAAGTCCTGGGTCTAAAAAGACAAGCAAAGGAAAAAAGGAAACATGTTGGAGCTTCTAGTGGTGCATCTGCTAATTCAAGACCCTTAAAAAGAGTCAGTTTTTGTTTGGATGATGAAATTCAAGGTTCAGCAACTACATGAGAAAAAGAATGTAAGAAACTGCTTAGTCTTACTATTTTTTAGTTTTTCATTTGTTGTTACCAATTTATATGAATGTTGATAATGCAGTTGGAGGACACACTGGTGGAAATGACAGTCATCTTGTTGTAAAAGTGGTCAAAGCTCAGTGGCTAGTGGTGCAACCCACATTGACTCAGGTGCATCTGCTGCTGCAAGAAAATATTAAAGTCATCCCGCTGCAACTCCAAGTGGTCAAAGCTCAGTGGTTGGTGTTGCATCTGCAAGTCAAAGTGGAATTGCTAGTGAAAGTAGAAGTTCTTCACCAAAATGGAGCAGAAGTGCAATAAGGAATGAAAGACTTGGAGCTGACGGAATTCAGGTGTCTAGTTCAGCAAAGGAGTCTAATGCCCCTGGCTCACCCAAATGGAGCAGATCTATGCTCAAGAGTAAAAGAGTTGGAGTTGGTTCACCAAAACAGCCTTAAGTTGGATTAGATTGGTGATTGACACTTATGTCAGATGTTTGAACATTTTTAAGACATCTTTTATTTCTGTATGTGGATGTTAAACTTTGGTAACTATGGTAGCCAATTGCAATTTTTATGTCATTGCAACTTGTTGCATTGACAATATGCAATTAAAGGCTTTTATGAGTAAAAGTGTACTTGTTTAGGTCATTTTATTTTTTCCAAAGAGGGAACCGTGGGATCCGTGCAACAGAAGACAAATTTTATTACTAACTTGTGTCTTATTTGCAGAAAATTATGCATTATATACTTGTTTTCTAACATTTGTTTTGTAGATTTTCAAAATACACATGAAGACTTTGACACCCTTAGCTAGGGAGAGTTTCTTCTCAAAGCAAAATATTGCAAAATCATTTGCAATACCTTTACATAGGATTACATTAATTGACGTCCTTGTTAGTGCAAATATTACGATATTTAATCTATACAGTCTCGTTTGTTTTGATTGATGACAAACATGTAACTTGTAATACATAACGTAAAATGTACAAGTTACTTGTAATTACATTTGTCTCAACATACATTCAACACCTCTCGATGTCTCAAGTCCTCGTATGTTACAACACAGGTTCGTACATGTTTGTTATGTGGCATTATGATCAAACCCATTAACAAATCATTTAGAATGTTTAAAATACGTTTAGAGTCACTAAGTATTTTAATAGGTTAATCATTCTATTTGGAACCTCATTTTACATTTTGCATTCACAAGTATTTTGTAAAATGTCTAACAAATATATACTTTTATTTGTACAAGTAAACTAACTATAATATTAATACAAGTACTAAAGTTTACTTACACTTGACAAAATATATATTATTTTGTCAAGCACCTAACTAGATATTTTATTTTATAAAAGGCAATTAGACTTTTTATAAACTAGTTACATAATACATTTTACAAGTTTATTTTCATGAACATTTTAATCTAAATGAAAATACAATTTTACATCACTTCATGCATCATCATATCTTTAGAAGATTTGGTCAATATTTGGTTAGATATGCAAGATCTTGAAAGATATTCTAAGATATCAAATCTAATAAAGTATTATTTTTTAGATTACATTTTTGGCTATAAATAGAGCCCATTGTCTTCTCATTTCAATCATCCCTTCCAACACACATTCTTTCTATCTTTCTTTCATCTTTTAGATCTATAGATAACCATGTAGTAACATACATTAATCACCCTCATCATCACATGATCATAATGCTTCTAACATTCATCTTTGTTGTAAGCATATTTTATATTTTGATCAACCAAGGAAAGTTTAGAGATCTAGCCATCCTCATTCACCAAAGCATATCAACATATGAAGATTCAAGATCTCTTGATATCCTCATTGATTGAAGACTTCTTATTTAAGAAGATCATTTAGATTAGTCATTCATATCCATTAGAAATTTATGTCATGGATCATCATTGTAAACATTATTGCATCATCACAACACTTTCACCAAACTAGATTAGATGGTTTATGTGTTTGTACCATAAAACACAAGGTTTGTTATGTTGGGCCATAAAACATAGTGGGAGTGGTTGTACCCTTGAAAAGAACTCGACATCTAGCTTAGTGTCGGAAATATTGTCTAGGAGACGTTAGGTTGGTTCTACCTCGAACTAGAACCCGGTATTTAGCTTTGTACCGAAAAAGTGTGGCGGCGATTGTAAGGTTTTATCCGCCGAGAAGGGAGCTTGTTGATTTAGTGAAGTAACTCTCGAGTTGGGTACTTTCGAGGAGTGGAGTAGAGGCGGAGAGGAGATCTGCGACCGAACCACTATAAATCCTCGTGTTCGGTTTGCACTTTCCTTTCTTTATCTCTTTACTTTTATAATTGCTTATGATGTGGTTTGATGATGATGCTTGTGTGACAACTTGGTTTACTAAGCTTTATATTAGTCATAAACAATAATTGATACTTTCATATAATAACAAGCTTCATAAGTGATTTGATACAAAAGATCTAACGATTTTAAGCGGTAACGTATTCACCCCCCTCTACGTTTTCACAATTGGTACCAGAGCCTCGTAGCTCTTATTTTCAAAACAAATGGTTTTTAAAATGGAGCACGATCCATGTATCAAATTACCATCGAAGCGAAATATAATATGAAATTTTTTTTGCTAATTATACTTATAAATTTTGTTGTTAAATGTTTAGATAAGTCATATTAGTAAAAATAATAAACAAAATATGTGTATTATATTTTTTCTATCAAATCTAGTAAGTCCTACACTTTTTCGCTATGAGTAAGTACATTTTCAACATTCTGTGAAGGCCACGGATTTGGCGGAACCAAATAAAGGGTTCATTCCTTGTTAAATTTTGGTTCCTTGGTCGCCACGACGCAGAGTTTTTGGCAACTTAAAAAATTCATAACTTATTAACCGTAAGTCCGTAGAAGTCGAGTCACCTATCATTTTAAAGGGAATTGAGTCTACTTTCATTTAAAACTACTCTCATGACCTGAGTCTAACTTTAAATAAGTGAAATAGACCAAATACTACGAGTATGTCCAAAATATTAAGTTTCGCTTTAACATAAAAACTCAAATTTTTGAGTCAAGCAATTTAAGATGGTATTCTTAGAACATTGATATAATTTATTTTGAAACTAAATAATTATGTAATGTGTTTAAAGAAAACTAATCAAGCTTGGTAACATCATCACATTTAAACGATAAATGACGAAAAGTGTTTTTCTTGTTGTGCTATGCTAAATGACCACTTGTTTATGTTGTTTGCATATATGTTGCTTGCTTATTTTCAAATTGTTGTTTACACTTGTTTGTTTGCATAATATAAGTGTCAATCTTGCCATGTTATTTATTCGCTTGCTTGACCATTTCTTGTTTATGCACAATAGGACATTTGCTAGATTTTCTGCACTTAGTTGGAAAATTGTTTTACCATCACTTATAGACTTAGATCACTTCTTTTGCATAGGTTATACTAACATTTCGCATAACTTATGAAATGTCATGATTCGCTTAGCAATGAGTACTAAGTAAAATTAGTTAAGTACTTTGAAAAATGGAGGTTTTAAGAGAGTGTTTGGTACAAGGACAAAAACAATGTTGTATGATGTAATTTATTTGTTTTAACTTTGTAGGATGATAATATGACTTAAAACAATGTTGTATGCTAACCGGTTTATGCATGTGGATAGCACAAGTGTGTTTTCAAATTTTACCCATTTTCACTTTTATGTGAAAATCGTTAGCCCTTGGTTAAAGTCTATGCTCCACTATGTTTGTATATGTGTTATCGACTTTTCCTAACTAGAAGTAATTAATGTCACATGTTTTAAGCAAAATTTCAGGTTTCGGAAAACTCCCCGACACCTAAAAATGGGTCGTGAACTTTTCGGTGTCCACGGATCGACGACACCAAAATGTTGGTACCGTCTGTTATGCATTTTGGTACCGCCATACCTGTACAGGCGGACCAGGTGGCACCAATTTAAGGGTTCCACTTTGTGTAAAGAAATGGTGCGTGGATCCTATAGGTAAGTTGTTGAAATTTTACTAAATTCCGCAATCTAATTTACCAAATCTCGTTTCTAGGATACTTGTTAATGCATATCTTTCATATCTCACTCAACACATCCTCAATGGATTAACTTAGGATGTTTGACATGATCTTAGAAACTTCCATCTCATTAAAAACTACCATCTTTGTATGGAGTAACATCAAATAAAACACATCTCTCCGTGAATCCTTAGCTCTATAAATCGACACATTCAGGATGGTCATTTTCACACCTACACTGTTACTTTTCCTTAAGCTTAGCATTTCTTAAAGCAAAGACAAAATGACTAAATCCTCAACCTCAAATAAACCACTAGGATTAGCATTCGATCTTGTTGCTTCATTAAACTTGAACTCTTCATCCTCGGACTCGTTACCTCTCAACATCTCATCACCTATTCAAGGTTTTATTTATCAAGAAGAAGAAACAAAAGATAAGAAGGAGCTTTTCATGCATACATTTTTCTTGGAAAGGATTTAACCACCACTTTACACGGATCCTATCGAGCTAATCAGGGGAGTATTAGTTTCTTTCCTTTTTCATTACCTTCTATTATCATAACTTTGATACTTTCGGGGAACATTGGGGACAATGTTCAGTTTAAGTGTAAGGAGGGAAAATAAAATGGGAACTTTGAAACTATGCTTATCCTTGACTATTTGCTTTGTCCAATTGTATTTGTGTAATAAACCATGAGAAAATGTCGGTTAGGGTAATTTTGGCACCAAATTTAAATTTTTTTATGACAAGGTAAGATTGACAACTTAAGTATTTCATCCGAAATATTCAAGTATATGCGACTTACAATTGTAGTCTTTAAAAGTCATATCCGAAAAATCAACACCCAAGTATTTTAACAACACATGTTAAAACACTAATCCTAAAATGAATTAAACACTTTGATGAGTGTCTAAATACTCATCATTTTTGTACAATCTAAACTGCAAAATCATCTGAAAACACTCAAAAATGCATCAAAATGATGAAAATATCACAAATCAGTGTTTTATGTGTTTCAAATGCAAAAATATCAAAATCAGATGAAAACGTATCAAGTTTGCAAAATTGGCGTTTTAGTCCCCAAGTTTCAAAAATTTTCAAAAACAGTCCCTGGTATATCAAAATAAAGAAAAATGTCATTTAAGGTCCATGGGATTCAAAAGTTGTTAAAACAAACCCTTCAAAGTTTAAAATTGGCAAAACTACAACTTTGGTCCCTCAAGTTTGAAAAATGTCATAAATGGTCCTTGGAAATTGGAAAATGTCAAGTTTGGTCCTTATACTATTGAAGCTTGTCACTTTTAGTCCCTTGGAGCAACTTTGGAAATTTGGCAGCTTTGGTCCTTGCACTTTCGAAATTGCAAAAAGGTCCTTATGATTATTAAGCCTAAACACTTGGACCATGACCCCTTGACCCTATCAAAACCCTTGAACCCTTTGGACTTGACCCTTGACCCCCCTTTAATATATCCAGTCAAACCCCGTCAACCCATTACCCTTTCCTCCAAAAGTCTTTCTCCTCCACTGCTCACTGAAATCACTCAACCCCCATCCTCCGCTCACTCTTCTCAACCCCCTTGTCCCCTCCACCTCAACAACACTCCAAAGAACATTTAATGCATCCTTTCCATCTCACTCAACCCTCCCAGTTGATAAAACCATTTTGGCGCCAAAAACAATCAAACGGCCATTATCACCTCAACTCATCCAATGGCTGAGATTAATGGTGGGATATGCTCAGAAGTCAAGTGGGAGCCAAATTGGTGTATAAAAAGGAAGAAAGAGAAGAGAGGAAGAACCAACTAGTGTATTTTAGTTTTAGCTTATGACGTTTTTAAGTTTTTAAATTCTCCAGTGTTTATTTAAGCTTTCAATCCTTGTATTAAGTAATCTGTGTGTGATATAAACCTATTTTAATAATCAATTTCAAGCTTTCTTTTCATTTCCAGTTTATATAAATTTTCAAGATCAAGAAAATTTCATGTTAAGTTGAATGTTGTTATAATTTGTTGTTAAGCATTCAAAAGCTCATAAAAGCTTTCTCTAAAGCTCTTACAAGCTGTTAGATATTTTCAAAATCAGTTTAGAGCCTAAATTCAAAAAAATCACAAAAATACTAAAAAAATAGCTTAAAAATAAAAATTCCATGGAGAAGGTACAAGGAGCTGAAGCATGGTGGTAACTTGGATTGATTATGGTTTAGAACTTCTTGGGAAGCAATAGGGTGTGAACTCAGACCTTGATTCTCTGTTTTGAGCTTGGACTCATTTTGTAAGCCATTTCCTTGAATTTTGTGTTTCTTAGTTCAAGTGTTTAAATAGTGATAATTCTAGTTCAAATCTGTTTAATTATAGCTAATTTAAGATATGAAACAGATTACTTGGTCTATAAGCTTGTTTTAGTATTATTATAACTTCAAAACAACCTTATAAAGGGGTGTTTGGAACTGCTTAGTTATTCAAGTTAAAGTGCATTTGTGTCATTGTTATTAGTTGTTTCATGTTACATTAGCTCTAGATAGTTCATTTCAAGCATAAAAATCAGTCCTCTTTAGTTAAAAAGTCAAAATCATATTAATTCTGTCCTAGTTCATAACTGTTAAAATTTTAGATTGCAAAACTCATCAAATTAGCTTAAAACTTGTTAAAATAGCTTAAACTCACCTTAGTATAGCTTATTATAACATATTCAATCATTAGAATCAATTAAAAGTTCATGAAAGTCAAAGTTTTAGTTAAAACCTAAAAGTCAAAATTTTCCAATAGCAGTTTTTGAATAAAATGAATAATTTTGTGTAGGATTCAATATTAAGATTTAGCTTAAATCCTTTTGGGATAGTAATATTTAGCTGCTAAACAAAATTAGAAAAATACTAGCTTGTATCTTACTAGCTTATTAACTTCTTATTTTCAGTCTTATTTTAGACCCCTTGTCTGAAAAATCTCCCCTGATACAGCAGATAGAATTAATGCTTATTTGGAGTTGATAAGTGCTTATTTCCAAGTTATTGTGCTTATTCAGTTGATATATTAGCTTATTATAAGTGTTTAGCTTATTTTCAATTCATTTTGTGCTTATTTATTAGCTTATAAGCCTATTGGTTTAAATCTTATGCTTATTTCTTTTTTAGCCCATGTTAAGAATCTTAAGTCAAACTCACTTATTAGTGATTTTTAGAAAAAGTTGTAGTTGTAAAAATTGCTTATTTACTTGTACTTAATAAGTTGCAACAAGAAAAATAAAAAAAATAAATAGTTTGCAAAAGAAGTTGCCAGGTTGAACCTGTGACCTTTCACACCATTCAGCTCCAACACACCACCACAGAAAACCAAGCTGCCCTTGGGTCTTGTCTTGGTTATCTCTTGCAACATTTAATATATAACCTTGTCTTTGTCCATTAAGCTTATACGTTTATTTTAGCTTATTTCTAGCTTATTCGAAATAGCTTTTGCAACTTTTGTATTTTTCATAGAATTGTATTAGTATTAAGTATTTTACAAAAAAGTTTCAGATTTTTCCCAATGGTTTTAGTATTTTTAATCATTTAATTAGTGTAAAATCTTATTTAATTCATAATAAAAAATATAAAAGTCTAAAAAATATAAATCTTTTTTCTAAAATTTTCTTTTGTCATATAGTGCATAATAAAATTGTTTTTACACTTGTAGGACTTTTATTTCATAAATTTTACGTTTTTACTTGCGCACTCGCGTAATTTTTAGACTTAACTTACGTTTTCATTTTAAGTTACGTTTTTAGATAATTTAAGTTTACGTTTTAGTTAAAATAGTTTATTTAAGTTATTTTGTTTTATAAAATCTAAAAACATCATTGTAAAAATATCCATCTTTACCCTCTCGCATCTTTTGATTCTACATTTCCCTTACCCTCTAATCTGTTTAATTCTCCATTCCTTATCCTCTATAACCGTTTAATTCTTCATCTCTTATCCCTCTTATCCGTTTAATTCTTTATGTCATGGTTTTCGACATGTTCCTGGTGTGGAGGTCCATTTAACGGTGGAAATTGTCGGCGATGTACCAATGTGAGTTTCGGAGACAAGTTTGTCGGTAATCCCGATCCCATTTCAAATAATGAAACACCCGATTTTTCCTACCTACCTCCACAGCCCAAATACGAATCCTACTCATGTGAGTTTTGTGGGAATGATTCTCATTACGGTTTTGATTGTCCACCACGGGTTCCGCTTGTCTATGAGCCGGAACCATGTTACAATCAGAACTTTGGTGAAAGTTATTTTCCCAATTATCTCTTTGTGAGAATGCGGGGGTCCTCATGAGACTTTTGAATGTCAACCGATGAATCAAAATTTTCACAATTCCAATTCTCTCGGTTTTGACAATTTCCAACCCCCACGATATTCCATCAGTCATCAGACTTCCGAGCCTTCACAGCATCTCAATGATTACGAGGAGTGTAATCTTCCGCAAAGTTCTGAAGAAATACGCATTTGAAAGAAACTACAAATGAAAAGAATGGTGTGTAAGCTCGTTCAGATGAATATAAGAATCAGATATGATGACGATGATGATGAGGATTCTATTCAAATGAAGGAATATTATGAGAGCTTGTCAACTGAAATCACACTCGAAGCTCCCATTGACTCTCTCATAATGGGGGACGAGCCTCTTAGCACTATTCCAGAAATGGAATCGTCTAGTGTTGAGCGCCTTGTCCCAATCCCAAGTGAGTCCGAGGTTATTTCCGGTAATATGTGTGATGAGCCTCTTAATGATGATTCTTCTCCTCCTCTTGACATTCCATATGATCATGTCGAGATGTTCTCCGATTCTGACAACGATTGTACTTCGTTTGACGATTCTTTATCCTATGGAGACATCTATTATGTCGAGGAGCTACCTTCTGAGCTAGTTAGCTTAGAGGAAGTGAGAGATTCTGATGATCTGGAAATTGAGGACGAGATACTTCGTGAACAATTGTTCAATATAAATCTCCTCGTTTCTAAGATCGAATCATTCTGTGCTAAGTCAGCTTCATCTCATCCCGTTGTGGATAGTGACTCTACATTGGACAAGCCGAAACATCTCCGAACTTGAGGCTTTTTCCAATGATTCTCTTCATGAAGAGTTCTTCGGTGAACTCTCTCATGACATATCTCCTCCGGAATATGATCATTTCTATTTTGATCTTGAGGATGATATTGGCTCGAAGGAAGGTGTACTCTATCATAAGAGTTTGCTTATTGATGACACTACCCTCACCCTTCCTCCCGATATGTCTACATTTGAGGATAACGAATGGATCCTAATTGTTATAAACATCTTCCTTCCATTCCTCACTTATGATGTGACTTCCTCTCTTCTTCACTCCTTCGGGAATGAAGACACTATCTTTGACCCCGGCATTTTCAGTTATCATTTGTGAGCCGGGTCTTTCTCTATATATCTCGTCGGTGTGGAACTTTCGCGTGCTTCAATGTTTATCCAAACCATCTTGAATGAAAGTCCGATGGAGATTGTTTCTTCCACTTTGCTTCCCCATGAACAAATGAATTCGGGGTCGAGTCAAGCTAGTGACTCGGGAATCAAAAACATTAGCACACACTATATGGGTTTTCACCCATATTTCTGTCTTCTTTCTCTGTTCTACCACCCTAATGTGGGGGAGTTGCCCCATTGTTGTATATAAAATCTTTCAAAAAAAAAAAAAATCATTTTCAAATAAATGGCCGTAATATTTCCCTTTTACGTTCGGTTTGGCATAACATGCGGTACTTTGAATATTGGGGGCAATATTCATTTTTAAGTGTGGGGGGGAATTCTCACGAATTTTATCTTATATACGCCTAATTCCCCCGTTTTTGGCCAAATTTTTTTTTTGGAGTAAGTGTTTTGCACTTACTCAATTGGTTATCAGTTCACCTTGTCTAATAGACAAAAGGATTGGCTAATCCAGGAGCAAACGGCTCTTGGTAAAGATTTCTCAAATCCGTTTATATGGCTTGCAATTTGCCCAAAATTGTATGGTGTTCAACTCACCATATCCTTAAAAGTGAAGAGTTGGCTAGCCCGCAAGGTTATGGCTTGTGGTAAAGGCAGTGGAAAATCCATAATTGGTATTCAGCTCACCAAAGATAATTCTGATAATTTATCTAAGAGTTGGCTAGTCCAGAGGCGTACGGTAAAGACACATCAAAACCGTTATATGGTTTATGATTTGCCAATAAATCATTTGGTTATCGTTGTACCAAGGTTCTTACTTGAATCAAAACAATTGGCTACTCCGAAGTGATGGCTTTTTAAAGTAAAGTTTTTAAAATCCATTAAAGATCTAAATCATTGCTAGGGACTAGCAATATCTCAGATGTGGGGATTGATGAGTGTATAAATACTCATCATTTTTGTACAATCTAAACTGCAAAATCATCTGAAAACACTCAAAAATGCATCAAAATGATGAAAATATCACAAATCAGTGTTTTATGTGTTTCAAATGCAAAAATATCAAAATCAGATGAAAAATGTATCAAGTTTGCAAAATTGGCAGTTTTATTCCCCCAAGTTTCAAAAGTTGTCAAAAACAGTCCCTGGTATATCAAAATAAAGAAAAATGTCATTTAAGGTCCATGGGATTCAAAAGTTGTTAAAACAAACCCTTCAAAGTTTAAAATTTGCAAAACTACAACTTTGGTCCCTCAAGTTTGAAAAATGTCATAAATGGTCCTTGGAAATTGGAAAATGTCAAGTTTGGTCCTTATACTATTGAAGCTTGTCACTTTTAGTCCCTTGGAGCAACTTTGGAAATTTGGCAGCTTTGGTCCTTGCACTTTCAGAAATTGCAAAAAAGGTCCTTATGATTTTTAAGCCTAAACACTTGGACCATGACCCATTGACCCTATCAAAACCCTTGAACCCTTTGGACTTGACCTTTGACCCCTCCCTTTAATATATCCCAAACCCAGTCCCATTACCCCTTTCCCTCCAAAGTCTTTCTCCTCCACCCGCTTCACCTGAAATCACTCAACCCCCATCCTCCGACTCACTCTCTTCACCCCTTGTCCCCTCCACCTCAACAACACTCCAAAACACATTTAATGCATCCTTTCCATCTCACTCAACCCTCCCAGTTGATAAAACCATTTTGGCGCCAAAAACAATCAAACGGCCATTATCACCTCAACTCATCCAATGGCTGAGATTAATGGTGGGATATGCTCAGAAGTCAAGTGGGAGCCAAATTGGTGTATAAAAAGGAAGAAAGAGAAGAGAGGAAGAACCAACTAGTGTATTTTAGTTTTAGCTTATGACGTTTTTAAGTTTTTAAATTCTCCAGTGTTTATTTAAGCTTTCAATCCTTGTATTAAGTAATCTGTGTGTGATATAAACCTATTTTAATAATCAATTTCAAGCTTTCTTTTCATTTCCAGTTTATATAAATTTTCAAGATCAAGAAAATTTCATGTTAAGTTGAATGTTGTTATAATTTGTTGTTAAGCATTCAAAAGCTCATAAAAGCTTTCTCTAAAGCTCTTACAAGTTTGTTAGATATTTTCAAAATCAGTTTAGAGCCTAAATTCAAAAAAATCACAAAAATACTAAAAAAATAGCTTAAAAATAAAAATTCCATGGAGAAGGTACAAGGAGCTGAAGCATGGTGGTAACTTGGATTGATTATGGTTTAGAACTTCTTGGGAAGCAATAGGGTGTGAACTCAGACCTTGATTCTCTGTTTTGAGCTTGGACTCATTTTGTAAGCCATTTCCTTGAATTTTGTGTTTCTTAGTTCAAGTGTTTAAATAGTGATAATTCTAGTTCAAATCTGTTTAATTATAGCTAATTTAAGATATGAAACAGATTACTTGGTCTATAAGCTTGTTTTAGTATTATAAGCTTCAAAACAACCTTATAAAGGGGTGTTTGGAACTGCTTAGTTATTCAAGTTAAAGTGCATTTGTGTCATTGTTATTAGTTGTTTCATGTTACATTAGCTCTAGATAGTTCATTTCAAGCATAAAAATCAGTCCTCTTTAGTTAAAAAGTCAAAATCATATTAATTCTGTCCTAGTTCATAACTGTTAAAATTTTAGATTGCAAAACTCATCAAATTAGCTTAAAACTTGTTAAAATAGCTTAAACTCACCTTAGTATAGCTTATTATAACATATTCAATCATTAGAATCAATTAAAAGTTCATGAAAGTCAAAGTTTTAGTGTAAACTGAAAAGTCAAAATTTTCCAATAGCAGTTTTTGAATAAAATGAATAATTTTGTGTAGGATTCAATACTAAGATTTAGCTTAAATCCTTTTGGGATAGTAATATTTAGCTGCTAAACAAAATTAGAAAAATACTAGCTTGTATCTTACTAGCTTATTAACTGCTTATTTTCAGTCTTACTTTAGACCCCTTGTGAAAATCTCCTGTACCTTGAGATAGAATTAATGCTTATTTGGAGTTGATAAGTGCTTATTTCCAAGTTATTGTGCTTATTCAGTTGATATATTAGCTTATTATAAGTGTTTAGCTTATTTTCAATTCATTTTGTGCTTATTTATTAGCTTATAAGCCTATTGGTTTAAATCTTATGCTTATTTCTTTTTTTTAGCCCACTGTTAAGAATCTTAAGCTGAAACTCAGCTTATTAGTGATTTTTAGAAAAAGTTGTAGTTGTAAAAATTGCTTATTTACTTGTACTTAATAAGTTGCAACAAGAAAAATAAAAAAAAATAAATAGTTTGCAAAAAGAAGTTGCCAGTTCGAACCATGACCTTCAGCACCATTCCCACGCTCCAACACACCACGAAAACCAACTGCCCTTGGGTCTTGTACTGGTTATCTCTTGCAACATTTAATATATAACCTTGTCTTTGTCCATTAAGCTTATACGTTTATTTTAGCTTATTTCTAGCTTATTCGAAATAGCTTTTGCAACTTTTGTATTTTTCATAGAATTGTATTAGTATTAAGTATTTTACAAAAAAGTTTCAGATTTTTCCCAATGGTTTTAGTATTTTTAATCATTTAATTAGTGTAAAATCTTATTTAATTCATAATAAAAAATATAAAAGTCTAAAAAATATAAATCTTTTTTCTAAAATTTTCTTTTGTCATATAGTGCATAATAAAATTGTTTTTACACTTGTAGGACTTTTATTTCATAAATTTTACGTTTTACTTGCGCTCAGTAATTTTTAGACTTAACTTACGTTTTCATTTTAAGTTACGTTTTTAGATAATTTAAGTTTACGTTTTAGTTAAAATAGTTTATTTAAGTTATTTTGTTTTATAAAATCTAAAAACATCATTGTAAAAATATCCATCTTTACCCTCTCGCATCTTTTGATTCTACATTTCCCTTACCCTCTAATCTGTTTAATTCTCCATTCCTTATCCTCTATAACCGTTTAATTCTTCATCTCTTATCCCTCTTATCCGTTTAATTCTTTATGTCATGGTTTTCGACATGTTCCTGGTGTGGAGGTCCATTTAACGGTGGAAATTGTCGGCGATGTACCAATGTGAGTTTCGAGACAAGTTTGTCGATAATCCCGATCCCATTTCAAATAATGAAACACCCGATTTTTCCTACCTACCTCCACAGCCCAAATACGAATCCTACTCATGTGAGTTTTGTGGGAATGATTCTCATTACGGTTTTGATTGTCCACCACGGGTTCCGCTTGTCTATGAGCCGGAACCATGTTACAATCAGAACTTTGGTGAAAGTTATTTTCCCAATTATCTCAGTTGTGAGAATTGCGGGGGTCCTCATGCGACTTTTGAATGTCAACCGATGAATCAAAATTTTCACAATTCCAATTCTCCCGGTTTTGACAATTTCCAACCCCACAGTATTCCATCAGTCATCAGACTTCCGAGCCTTCACAGCATTTCAATGATTACGAGGAGTGTAATCTTCCGCAAAGTTCTGAAGAAATACGCATTCAAAAGAAACTACAAATGAAAAGAATGGTGTGTAAGCTTAGAGATGAATATAAGAATAAGATATGATGACGATGATGATGAGGATTCTATTCAAATGAAGGAATATTATGAGAGCTTGTCAACTGAAATCACACTGAAGCTCCATTGACTCTCTCATAATGGGGACGAGCCTCTTAGCACTATTCCAGAAATGGAATCGTCTAGTGTTGAGAGCCTTGTCCCAATCCCAAGTGAGTCCGAGGTTATCACTGGTAATATGTGTGATGAGCCTCTTAATGATGATTCTTCTCCTCCTCTTGACATTCCATATGATCATGTCGAGATGTTCTCCGATTCTGACAACGATTGTACTTCGTTTGACGATTCTTTATCCTATGGAGACATCTATTATGTCGAGGAGCTACCTTCTGAGCTAGTTAGCTTAGAGGAAGTGAGAGATTCTGATGATCCGGAAATTGAGGACGAGATACTTCGTGAACAATTGTTCAATATAAATCTCCTCGTTTCTAAGATCGAATCATTCTGTGCTAAGTCAGCTTCATCTCCTATCCCCGTTGTGGATAGTGACTCTACATTGGACAAGCCCGAAACATCTCCTGAACTTGAGGCTTTTTCCAATGATTCTCTTCATGAAGAGTTCTCCGGTGAACTCTCTCATGACATATCTCCTCTGGAATATGATCATTTCTATTTTGATCTTGAGGATGATATTGGCTCAGAGGAAGGTGTACTCTATCATAAGAGTTTGCTTATTGATGACACTACCCTCACCCTTCCTCCCGATATGTCTACATTTGAGGATAACGAATGGATCCTAATTGTTATAAACATCTTCCTTCCATTCCTCACTTATGATGTGACTTCCTCTCTTCTTCACTCCTTCGGGAATGAAGACACTATCTTTGACCCCGGCATTTTCAGTTATCATTTGTGAGCCGGGTCTTTCTCTGTATATCTCGTCGATGTGGAACTTTCGCGTGCTTCAATGTTTATCCAAACCATCTTGAATGAAAGTCCGATGGAGATTGTTTCTTCCACTTTGCTTCCCCATGAACAAATGAATTCGGGGTCGAGTCAAGCTAGTGACTCGGGAATCAAAAACATTAGCACACACTATATGGGTTTTCACCCATATTTCTGTCTTCTTTCTCTGTTCTACCACCCTAATGTGGGGGAGTTGCCCCACACTGTTGTATATAAAATCTTTCAAAAAAAAAAAAAAAAAAAAAAATCATTTTCAAATAAATGGCCGTAAAATTTCCCTTTTACGTTCTCAGTTTCGGCATAACCGCCGGTACTTTGAATATTGAGGGCAATATTCATTTTTAAGTGTGGGGGGGAATTCTCACGAATTTTATCTTATATACGCCTAATTCCCCCGTTTTTGGCCAAAATTTTTTTTTTTGGAGTAAGTGTTTTGCACTTACTCAATTGGTTATCAGTCCACCTTGTCTAATAGACAAAAGGATTGGCTAATCCAGGAGCAAACGGCTCTTGGTAAAGATTTCTCAAATCCGTTTATATGGCTTGCAATTTGCCCAAAATTGTATGGTGTTCAACTCACCATATCCTTAAAAGTGAAGAGTTGGCTAGCCCGCAAGGTTATGGCTTGTGGTAAAGGCAGTGGAAAATCCATAATTGGTATTCAACTCACCAAAGATAATTCTGATAATTTATCTAAGAGTTGGCTAGTCCAGAGCAAACGGCTTCGGGTAAAGACACATCAAATCCGTTATATGGTTTATGATTTGCCAATAAATCATTTGGTTATCGTTGTACCAAGGTTCTTACTTGAATCAAAACAATTGGCTACTCCAGAAGTGATGGCTTTTCGTAAAGAGTTTTTAAAATCCATTAAAGATCTAAATCATTGCTAGGGACTAGCAATATCTCATGTGGGGATTGATGAGTGTCTAAATACTCATCATTTTGTCAATCTAAACGCAAAATCATCAAAACACTCAAAAATGCATCAAAATGATGAAAATATCACAAATCAGTGTTTTATGTGTTTCAAATGCAAAAATATCAAAATCAGATGAAAAACGTATCAAGTTTGCATAATTGGCAGTTTTAGTCCCTTAAGTTTCACAAGTTGTCAAAAACAGTCCCTGGTATATCAAAATAAAGAAAAATGTCATTTAAGGTCCATGGGATTCAAAAGTTGTTAAAACAAACCCTTCAAAGTTTAAAATTTGCAAAACTACAACTTTGGTCCCTCAAGTTTGAAAAATGTCATAAATGGTCCTTGGAAATTGGAAAATGTCAAGTTTGGTCCTTATACTATTGAAGCTTGTCACTTTTAGTCCCTTGGAGCAACTTTGGAAATTTGGCAGCTTTGGTCCTTGCACTTTCAGAAATTGCAAAAAAGGTCCTTATGATTTTTAAGCCTAAACACTTGGACCATGACCCTCGACCCTATCAAAACCCTTGAACCCTTTGGACTTGACCCTTGACCCTCCCTTTAATATATCCCGTCAAACCCCATCAACCCATTACCCCTTTCCCTCCAAAAGTCTTTCTCCTCCACCTGCTCACCTGAAATCACTCAACCCCATCCTCCAGCTCACTCTCTTCAACCCCCTTGTCCCCTCCACCTCAACAACACTCCAAAGAACATTTAATGCATCCTTTCCATCTCACTCAACCCTCCCAATTGATAAAACCATTTTGGCGCCAAAAACAATCAAACGGCCATTATCACCTCAACTCATCCAATGGCTGAGATTAATGGTGGGATATGCTCAGAAGTCAAGTGGGAGCCAAATTGGTGTATAAAAAGGAAGAAAGAGAAGAGAGGAAGAACCAACTAGTGTATTTTAGTTTTAGCTTATGTCGTTTTTAAGTTTTTAAATTCTCCAGTGTTTATTTAAGCTTTCAATCCTTGTATTAAGTAATCTGTGTGTGATATAAACCTATTTTAATAATCAATTTCAAGCTTTCTTTTCATTTCCAGTTTATATAAATTTTCAAGATCAAGAAAATTTCATGTTAAGTTGAATGTTGTTATAATTTGTTGTTAAGCATTCAAAAGCTCATAAAAGCTTTCTCTAAAGCTCTTACAAGCTGTTAGATATTTTCAAAATCAGTTTAGAGCCTAAATTCAAAAAATCACAAAAATACTAAAAAAATAGCTTAAAAATAAAAATTCCATGGAGAAGGTACAAGGAGCTGAAGCATGGTGGTAACTTGGATTGATTATGGTTTAGAACTTCTTGGGAAGCAATAGGGTGTGAACTCAGACCTTGATTCTCTGTTTTGAGCTTGGACTCATTTTGTAAGCCATTTCCTTAAATTTTGTGTTTCTTAGTTCAAGTGTTTAAATAGTGATAATTCTAGTTCAAATCGTTTTAATTATAGCTAATTTAAGATATGAAACAGATTACTTGGTCTATAAGCTTGTTTTAGTATTATAAGCTTCAAAACAACCTTATAAAGGGGTGTTTGGAACTGCTTAGTTATTCAAGTTAAAGTGCATTTGTGTCATTGTTATTAGTTGTTTCATGTTACATTAGCTCTAGATAGTTCATTTCAAGCATAAAAATCAGTCCTCTTTAGTTAAAAAGTCAAAATCATATTAATTCTGTCCTAGTTCATAACTGTTAAAATTTTAGATTGCAAAACTCATCAAATTAGCTTAAAACTTGTTAAAATAGCTTAAACTCACCTTAGTATAGCTTATTATAACATATTCAATCATTAGAATCAATTAAAAGTTCATGAAAGTCAAAGTTTTAGTGTAAACTGAAAAGTCAAAATTTTCCAAAGCAGTTTTGAATAAAATGAATAATTTTGTGTAGGATTCAATATTAAGATTTAGCTTAAATCCTTTTGGGATAGTAATATTTAGCTGCTAAACAAAATTAGAAAAATACTAGCTTGTATCTTACTAGCTTATTAACTGCTTATTTTCAGTCTTATTTTAGACCCCGTCGTAAATCTCCCTGATAAATTAACAGAGATAGAATTAATGCTTATTTGGAGTTGATAAGTGCTTATTTCCAAGTTATTGTGCTTATTCAGTTGATATATTAGCTTATTATAAGTGTTTAGCTTATTTTCAATTCATTTTGTGCTTATTTATTAGCTTATAAGCCTATTGGTTTAAATCTTATGCTTATTTCTTTTTTATTAGCCCTTGTTAAGAATCTTAAGCTGAAAACTTTATTAGTGATTTTAGAAAAAGTTGTAGTTGTAAAAATTGCTTATTTACTTGTACTTAATAAGTTGCAACAAGAAAAATAAAAAAAATAAATAGTTTGCAAAAAAGAAGTTGCCCAGGTTCGAACCTGTGACCTTCAGCACCATTCCCACGCTCCAACACACCACACAGAAACCAACTGCCCTTGGGTCTTGTACTGGTTATCTCTTGCAACATTTAATATATAACCTTGTCTTTGTCCATTAAGCTTATACGTTTATTTTAGCTTATTTCTAGCTTATTCGAAATAGCTTTTGCAACTTTTGTATTTTTCATAGAATTGTATTAGTATTAAGTATTTTACAAAAAAGTTTCAGATTTTTCCCAATGGTTTTAGTATTTTTAATCATTTAATTAGTGTAAAATCTTATTTAATTCATATAAAAAATATAAAAGTATAAAAAATATAAATCTTTTTTCTAAAATTTTCTTTTGTCATATAGTACGTAATAAAATTGTTTTTACACTTGTAGGACTTTTATTTCATAAATTTTACGTTTTTACTTGCATGCTCGCGTAATTTTAGACTTAACTTACGTTTTCTTTCATTTTAAGTTACGTTTTAGATAATTTAAGTTTACGTTTTAGTTAAAATAGTTTATTTAAGTTATTTTGTTTTATAAAATCTAAAAACATCATTGTAAAAATATCCATCTTTACCCTCTCGCATCTTTTGATTCTACATTTCCCTTACCCTCTAATCTGTTTAATTCTCCATTCCTTATCCTCTATAACCGTTTAATTCTTCATCTCTTATCCCTCTTATCCGTTTAATTCTTTATGTCATGGTTTTCGACATGTTCTTGGTGTGGAGGTCCATTTAACGGTGGAAATTGTCGGTGATGTACCAATGTGAGTTTCGGAGACAAGTTTGTGGTAATCGATCCCATTTCAAATAATGAAACACCGATTTTTCCTACCTACCTCCAGCCCAAATACAATCCTACTGTGAGTTTTGTGGGAATGATTCTCATTGGTTTTGATTGTCCACCACAAGTTCCGCTTGTCTATGAGCCGGAACCATGTTACAATCAGAACTTTGGTGAAAGTTATTTTCCCAATTATCTCATTGTGAGAATGCGGGGGTCTCATGCGACTTTTGAATGTCAACCGATGAATCAAAATTTTCACAATTCAATTCTCCGGTTTGACAATTTCCAACCCCATATTCCATCATCATCGACTTCCGAGCCTTCACACATTTCAATGATTACGAGTGTGTCTTCCGCAAAAGTTCGAAGAAATACGCATTCGAAAGAAACTGCAAATGAAAAGAATGGTGTGTAAGCTTCAGGAGATGAATATAAGAATCAGATATGATGACGATGATGATGAGGATTCTATTCTAATGAAGGAATATTATGAGAGCTTGTCAACTGAAATCACACCCGAAGCTTCCATTGACTCTCTCATAATGGGGGACGAGCCTTCTAGCACTATTCCAGAAATGGAATCGTCTAGTGTTGAGAGCCTTGTCCCAATCCCAAGTGAGTCCGAGGTTATTTCCGGTAATATGTGTGATGAGCCTCTTAATGATGATTCTTCTCCTCCTCTTGACATTCCATATGATCATGTCGAGATGTTCTCCGATTCTGACAACGATTGTACTTCGTTTGCGATTCTTTATCCTATGGAGACATCTATTATGTCGAGGAGCTACCTTATGAGCTAGTTAGCTTAGAGGAAGTGAGAGATTCGATGATCCGAAAATTGAGGACGAGATACTTCGTGAACAATTGTTCAATATAAATCTCCTCGTTTCTAAGATCGAATCATTCTGTGCTAAGTCAGCTTCATCTCCTATCCCTGTTGTGGATAGTGACTCTACATTGGACAAGCCGAAACATCTCCGAACTTGAGGCTTTTTCCAATGATTCTCTTCATGAAGAGTTCTCCGGTGAACTCTCACATGACATATCTCCTCCGGAATATGATCATTTCTATTTTGATCTTGAGGATGATATTGGCTCAGAGGAAGGTGTACTCTATCATAAGAGTTTGCTTATTGATGACACTACCCTCACCCTTCCTCCCGATATGTCTACATTTGAGGATAACGAATGGATCCTAATTGTTATAAACATCTTCCTTCCATTCCTCACTTATGATGTGACTTCCTCTCTTCTTCACTCCTTCGGGAATGAAGACACTATCTTTGACCCCGGCATTTTCAGTTATCATTTGTGAGCCGGGTCTTTCTTTGTATATCTCGTCGGTGTGGAACTTTTCGTGCTTCAATGTTTATCCAACCATCTTGAATGAAAGTCCGATGGAGATTGTTTCTTCCACTTTGCTTCCCCATGAACAAATGAATTGGTGGAGAGTCAAGCTAGTGACTCAGGAATCAAAAACAATAGCACACACCATATGGGTTTTCACCCATATTTCGTCTTCTTCTCGTTTCTACCACCCAGTGTGGAGTTGCCCCACATGTTGTATATAAAATCTTTCAAAAAAAAAATCATTTTCAAATAAATGGCGTAATATTTCCTTTTACGTTCTCGGTTCGGCATAACCGCCAGTGCTTTGAATATTGAGGGCAATATTCATTTCTAAGTGTGGGGGGGGGGAATTCTCACGAATTTTATCTTATATACGCTAATTCCCCGTTTTTGCCAAATTTTTTGAGTAAGTGTTTTACTTACTCAATTGGTTATCGATTCACCTTGTCTAATAGACAAAGGATTGGCTAATCCAGGAGCAAACGGCTCTTGGTAAAGATTTCTCAAATACGTTTATATGGCTTGCAATTTGCCCAAAATTGTATGGTATTCAACTCACCATATCCTAAAAGTGAAGAGTTGGCTAGCCCGCAAGTTTATGGCTTGTGGTAAAGGCGGTGGAAAATCCATAATTGGTATTCAGCTCACCAAAGATAATTCTGATAATTTATCTAAGAGTTGGCTAGTCCAAGCAAACGACTTACGGTAAAGACACATCAAAACCGTTATATGGTTTATGATTTGCCAATAAATCATTTGGTTATCGTTGTACCAAGGTTCTTACTTGAATCAAAACAATTGGCTACTCTAGAAGTGATGGCTTTTGGTAAAGAGTTTTTAAAATCCATTAAAGATCTAAATCATTACTAGGGACTAGCAATATCTCAGTGTGGGGATTGATGAGTGTCTAAATACTCATCATTTTTATACAATCTAAACTGCAAAATCATCTGAAAACACTCAAAATGCATCAAAATGATGAAAATATCACAAATCAGTGTTTTATGTGTTTCAAATGCAAAAATATCAAAATCGATGAAAAAGCATATCAAGTTTGCATAATTGGCAGTTTTAGTCACCCAAGTTTCAAAAGTTGTCAAAAACAGTCCCTGGTATATCAAAATAAAGAAAAATGTCATTTAAGGTCCATGGGATTCAAAAGTTGTTAAAACAAACCCTTCAAAGTTTAAAATTTGCAAAACTACAACTTTGGTCCCTCAAGTTTGAAAAATGTCATAAATGGTCCTTGAAATGGAAAATGTCAAGTTTGGTCCTTATACTATTGAAGCTTGTAACTTTTAGTCCCTTGGAGCAACTTTGGAAATTTGGCAGCTTTGGTCCTTGCACTTTCAGAAATACAAAAAGGTCCTTATGATTTTTAAGCCTAAACACTTGGACCATGACCCATTGACCCTATCAAAACCCTTGAACCCTTTGGACTTGACCTTGACCCTCCTTTAATATATCCCGGTCAAACCCCGTCAACCATTACCCTTTCCCTCCAAAAGTCTTTCTCCTCCCTGCTCACCTGAAATCACTCAACCCCATCCTCTTCGCTCTTTCTTTAACCTTGTCCCTCCACCTCAACAACACTCCAAAGAACATTTAATGCATCCTTTCCATCTCACTCAACCCTCCCAGTTGATAAAACCATTTTGGCCAAAACAATCAAACGGCCATTATCACCTCAACTCATCCAATGGCTGAGATTAATGGTGGGATATGCTCGGAAGTCAGGTGGGAGCCAAATTGGTGTATAAAAAGGAAGAAAAGAAGAGAGAAGAACCAACTAGTGTATTTTAGTTTTAGCTTATGACGTTTTAAGTTTTTAAATTCTCAGTGTTTATTTAAGCTTTCAATCCTTGTATTAAGTAATCATGTGTGTGATATAACCTATTTTAATAATCAATTTCAAGCTTTCTTTTCATTTCGGTTTATATAAATTTTCAAGATCAAGAAAATTTCATGTTAAGTTGAATGTTGTTATAATTTGTTGTTAAGCATTCAAAAGCTCATAAAAGCTTTCTCTAAAGCTCTTACAAGCTGTTAGATATTTTCAAAATCAGTTTAGAGCCTAAATTCAAAAAAATCACAAAAATACTAAAAAATAGCTTAAAAATAAAAATTCCATGGAGAAGGTACAAGGAGCTGAAGCATGGTGGTAACTTGGATTGATTATGGTTTAGAACTTCTTGGGAAGCAATAGGGTGTGAACTCAGACCTTGATTCTCTGTTTTGAGCTTGGACTCATTTTGTAAGCCATTTCCTTAAATTTTGTGTTTCTTAGTTCAAGTGTTTAAATAGTGATAATTCTAGTTCAAATCTGTTTAATTATAGCTAATTTAAGATATGAAACAGATTACTTGGTCTATAAGCTTGTTTTAGTATTATAAGCTTCAAAACAACCTTATAAAGGGGTGTTTGGGCCTTAGTTATTCAAGTTAAAGTGCATTTGTGTCATTTTTATTAGTTGTTTCATGTTACATTAGCTCTAGATAGTTCATTTCAAGCATAAAAATCAGTCCTCTTTAGTTAAAAAGTCAAAATCATATTAATTCTGTCCTAGTTCATAACTGTTAAAATTTTAGATTGCAAAACTCATCAAATTAGCTTAAAACTTGTTAAAATAGCTTAAACTCACCTTAGTATAGCTTATTATAACATATTCAATCATTAGAATCAATTAAAAGTTCATGAAAGTCAAAGTTTTAGTGTAAACTGAAAAGTCAAAATTTTCCAATAGCGATTTTTTGAATAAAATGAATAATTTTGTGTAGGATTCAATATTAAGATTTAGCTTAAATCCTTTTGGGATAGTAATATTTAGCTGCTAAACAAAATTAGAAAAATACTAGCTTGTATCTTACTAGCTTATTAACTGCTTATTTTCAGTCTTATTTTAGACCCCTTGTCTAAATCTCCCTGTGCCTAGATAGAATTAATGCTTATTTGGAGTTGATAAGTGCTTATTTCCAAGTTATTGTGCTTATTCAGTTGATATATTAGCTTATTATAAGTGTTTAGCTTATTTTCAATTCATTTTGTGCTTATTTATTAGCTTATAAGCCTATTGGTTTAAATCTTATGCTTATTTCTTTTTTTTAGCCCACTGTTAAGAATCTTAAGCTGAAACTCAGCTTATTAGTGATTTTTAGAAAAAGTTGTAGTTGTAAAAATTGCTTATTTACTTGTACTTAATAAGTTGCAACAAGAAAAATAAAAAAAAATAAATAGTTTGCAAAAAAGAAGTTGCCCAGGTTCGAACCTGTGACCTTCAGCACCATTCCCACGCTCCAACACACCACGAAACCAACGCCTTGGGTCTTGTCTGGTTATCTCTTGCAACATTTAATATATAACCTTGTCTTTGTCCATTAAGCTTATACGTTTATTTTAGCTTATTTCTAGCTTATTCGAAATAGCTTTTGCAACTTTTGTATTTTTCATAGAATTGTATTAGTATTAAGTATTTTACAAAAAGTTTGATTTTTCCCAATGGTTTTAGTATTTTTAATCATTTAATTAGTGTAAAATCTTATTTAATTCATAATAAAAAATATAAAAGTCTAAAAAATATAAATCTTTTTTCTAAAATTTTCTTTTGTCATATAGTGCATAATAAAATTGTTTTTACACTTGTAGGACTTTTATTTCATAAATTTTACGTTTTTACTTGCGCACTCGCGTAATTTTTAGACTTAACTTACGTTTTCATTTTAAGTTACGTTTTTAGATAATTTAAGTTTACGTTTTAGTTAAAATAGTTTATTTAAGTTATTTTGTTTTATAAAATCTAAAAACATCATTGTAAAAATATCCATCTTTACCCTCTCGCATCTTTTGATTCTACATTTCCCTTACCCTCTAATATGTTTAATTCTCCATTCCTTATCCTCTATAACCGTTTAATTCTTCATCTATTATCCCTCTTATCCGTTTAATTCTTTATGTCATGGTTTTCGACATGTTCCTGGTGTGGAGGTCCATTTAACGGTGGAAATTGTGGCGTGATGTACCAATGTGAGTTGGAGACAAGTTTGTCGGTAATCCGATCCCATTTCAAATAATGAAACACCCGATTTTTTCTACCTACCTCCACAGCCAAATACTGAATCCTACTCATGCAAGTTTTGTGGGAATGATTCTCATTACGGTTTTGATTGTCCACCACGGGTTCCGCTGTCTATGAGAGGAACCATGTTACAATCGAACTTTGGTGAAAGTTATTTTCCCAATTATCTCTGTTGTGAGAATTACGGGGGTCCTCATGCGACTTTTGAATGTCAACCGATGAATCAAAATTTTCACAATTCCAATTCTCCGGTTTTGACAATTTCCAACCCACAATATTCCATCGGTCATCGGACTTCGAGCCTTCACAGCATTTCAATGATTACGAGGTGTAATCTTCAAAGTTAGAAGAAATACGCATTCGAAAGAAACTACAAATGAAAAGAATGGTGTGTAAGCTTCAGCGGATGAATATAAGAATCAGTATGATGGCGATGATGATGAGGATTCTATTCAAATGAAGGAATATTATGAGAGCTTGTCAACTGAAATCACACTCGAAGCTCCCATTGACTCTCTCATATGGGGGACAGCCTCTTAGCACTATTCGAAATGGAATCGTCTAGTGTTGAGCCTTGTCCCAATCCAAGTGAGTCGAGGTTATTTCCGTAATATGTGTGATGAGCCTCTTAATGGTGATTCTTCTCCTCTTGACATTCCATATGATCATGTCGAGATGTTCTCCGATTTGACAACGATGTACCGTTTGACGATTCTTTATCCAATGGAGACATCTATTATGTCGAGGAGCTACCTTCTGAGCTAGTTAGCTTAGAGGAAGTGAGAGATTCTGATGATCCGGAAATTGAGGACGAGATACTTCGTGAACAATTGTTCAATATAAATCTCCTCGTTTCTAAGATCGAATCATTCTTGCTAAGTCACTTCATCTCCTATCCGTTGTGGATAGTGACTCTACATTGGACAAGCCAAAATCTCTGAACTTGAGGCTTTGTCCAATGATTCTCTTCATGAAGAGTTCTCCGGTGAACTCTCTCATGACATATCTCCTCTGGAATATGATCATTTCTATTTTGATCTTGAGGATGATATTGGCTCAGAGGAAGGTGTACTCTATCATAAGAGTTTGCTTATTGATGACACTACCCTCACCCTTCCTCCCGATATGTCTACATTTGAGGATAACGAATGGATCCTAATTGTTATAAACATCTTCCTTCCATTCCTCACTTATGATGTGACTTCCTCTCTTCTTCACTCCTTCGGGAATGAAGACACTATCTTTGACCGGCATTTCAGTTATCATTTGTGAGCCGGGTCTTTCTCTGTATATCTCGTCGGTGTGGAACTTTCGCGTGCTTCAATGTTTATCCAAACCATCTTGAATGAAAGTCCGATGGAGATTGTTTCTTCCACTTTGCTTCCCCATGAACAAATGAATTAGGGTCGAGTCAAGCTAGTGACTCGGGAATCAAAAACATTAGCACACACTATATGGGTTTCACCCATATTTCATCTTCTTTCTGTTCTACCACCCTAGTGTGGGGAGTTGCCCACACTGTTGTATATAAATCTTTCAAAAATCATTTTCAAATAAATGGCCGTAATATTTCCCTTTTCGTTCTCAGTTTCGGCATAGCCGTTACTTTGAATATTGAGGGCAATATTCATTTTAAGTGGGGGGGAATTCTCAATTTTATCTTATATCGCCCTAATTCCCCGTTTTGGCCAAATTTTTTTTGGAGTAAGTGTTTTGCACTTACTCAATTGGTTATCGATTCTTGTCTAATAGACAAATGGATTGGCTAATCCAGGAGCAAACGGCTCTTGGTAAAGATTTCTCAAATCCGTTTATATGGCTTGCAATTTGACCAAAATTGTATGGTATTCAGCTCACCATATCCTAAAAAGTGAAGAGTTGGCCCAGCATGGTTATGGCTTGTGGTAAAGGCAGTGGAAAATCCATAATTGGTATTCACTCACCAAGATAATTCGATAATTTATCTAAGAGTTGGCTAGTCGAGCAAACGACTTACTGTAAAGACATCAAAATCGTTATATGGTTTATGAATTGCCAATAAATCATTTGGTTATCGTTGTACCAAGGTTCTTACTTGAATCAAAACAATTGGCTACTCCAGAAGTGATGGCTTTTGGTAAGAGTTTTAAAAATCCATTAAAGATCTAAATCATTACTAGGGACTAGCAATATCTCAGTGTGGGGATTGATGAGTGTCTAAATACTTCATTTTTGTACATCTAAACTATGAAATCAATAAAACACTCAAAAATACATCAAAATGATGAAAATATCACAAATCAGTGTTTTATGTGTTTCAAATGCAAAAATATCAAAATCAGGATGAAATTATCAAGTTTGCAAAATTGGCAGTTTTAGTTCCCCAAGTTTCAAAAGTTGTCAAAAGTCACAGTCGTATATCAAAATAAATAAAAATGTCATTTAAGGTCCATGGGATTCAAAAGTTGTTAAAACAAACCCTTCAAAGTTTAAAATTTGCAAAACTACAACTTTGGTCCCTCAAGTTTGAAAAATGTCATAAATGGTCCTTGGAAATTGGAAAATGTCAAGTTTGGTCCTTATACTATTGAAGCTTGTAACTTTTAGTCCCTTGGAGCAACTTTGGAAATTTGGACTTGGTCCTTGCACTTTCGAAATTGCAAAAAGGTCCTTATGATTTTTAAGCCTAAACACGGACCATGACCCCCCGGCCTATCAAAACCCTTGAACCCTTTGGACTTGACCCTTGACCCCTCCTTTAATATATCCCATCAAACCCCAGTCAACCCATTACCCCTTCTCCAAAAGTCTTTTCTCTCACTTGCTCACAATCACTCAACCCACATCCTCCAGCTCACTCTCTTCACCCCTTGTCCCTCCACCTCAACAACACTCCAAAGAACATTTAATGCATCCTTTCCATCTCACTCAACCCTCCCAGTTGATAAAACCATTTTGGCGCCAAAACAATCAAACGACCATATCACTCAACTCATCCAATGGCTGAGATTAATGGTGGGATATGCTCAGAAGTCAAGTGGGAGCCAAATTGGTGTATAAAAGGAAGAAAGAGAGGAAGAACCAACTAGTGTATTTTAGTTTTAGCTTATGTCGTTTTTAAGTTTTTAAATTCTCCAGTGTTTATTTAAGCTTTCAATCCTTGTATTAAGTAATTGTTATTGATATAAACCTATTTTAATAATCAATTTCAAGCTTTCTTTTCATTTCTAGTTTATATAAATTTTCAAGATCAAGAAAATTTCATGTTAAGTTGAATGTTGTTATAATTTGTTGTTAAGCATTCAAAAGCTCATAAAAGCTTTCTCAAAAGCTCTTACAAGGCTGTTAGATATTTCAAAATAGTTTAGAGCCTAAATTCAAAAAAATCACAAAAATACTAAAATAGCTTAAAAATAAAATTCCATGGAGAAGGTACAAGGAAATTTGAAGCATGGTGGTAACTTGGATTGATTATGGTTTAGAACTTCTTGGGAAGCAATAGGGTGTGAACTCAGACCTTGATTCTCTGTTTTGAGCTTGGACTCATTTTGTAAGCCATTTCCTTGATTTTTGTGTTTCTTAGTTCAAGTGTTTAAATAGTGATAATTCTAGTTCAAATCTGTTTAATTATAGCTAATTTAAGATATGAAACAGATTACTTGGTCTATAAGCTTGTTTTAGTATTATAAGCTTCAAAACAACCTTATAAAGGGTGTTTGGGCTGCTTAGTTATTCAAGTTAAAGTGCATTTGTGTCATTGTTATTAGTTGTTTCATGTTACATTAGCTCTAGATAGTTCATTTCAAGCATAAAATCAGTCCTCTTTAGTTAAAAAGTCAAAATCATATTAATTCTGTCCTAGTTCATAACTGTTAAAATTTTAGATTGCAAAACTCATCAAATTAGCTTAAAACTTGTTAAAATAGCTTAAATACCTTAGTATAGCTTATTATAACATATTCAATCATTAGAATCAATTAAAAGTTCATGAAAGTCAAAGTTTTAGTGTAAACTGAAAAGTCAAATTTTCCATAGCAGTTTTGAATAAAATGAATAATTTTGTGTAGGATTCAATATTAAGATTTAGCTTAAATCCTTTGGGATAATATTTAGCTGCTAAACAAAATTAGAAAAATACTAGCTTGTATCTTACTAGCTTATTAACTTCTTATTTTCAGTCTTATTTTAGACCCCTTGTCTGAAAATCTCCCCTGTGCAACAGATAGAATTAATGCTTATTTGGAGTTGATAAGTGCTTATTTCCAAGTTATTGTGCTTATTCAGTTGATATATTAGCTTATTATAAGTGTTTAGCTTATTTTCAATTCATTTTGTGCTTATTTATTAGCTTATAAGCCTATTGGTTTAAATCTTATGCTTATTTCTTTTTTATTGCAGTTAAGAATCTTAAGCTGGCTCAAACATTAGTGATTTTTAGAAAAAGTTGTAGTTGTAAAAATTGCTTATTTACTTGTACTTAATAAGTTGCAACAAAATAAAAAAATAAATAGTTGCAAAAGAAGTTGCCAGGTTGAACTCGTGACCTTGAGCACCATTCCCAGCTCAACACACCACCACGAAATAAACTGCTTGGGTCTTGTCTTTGGTTATCTCTTGCAACATTTAATATATAACCTTGTCTTTTTGTCCAGCTTATACGTTTATTTTAGCTTATTTCTAGCTTATTCGAAATAGCTTTTGCAACTTTTGTATTTTTCATAGAATTGTATTAGTATTAAGTATTTTACAAAAAAGTTTCAGATTTTTCCCAATGGTTTTAGTATTTTTAATCATTTAATTAGTGTAAAATCTTATTTAATTCATAATAAAAAATATAAAAGTCTAAAAATATAAATCTTTTTTCTAAAATTTTCTTTTGTCATATAGTACGTAATAAAATTGTTTTTACACTTAATGGACTTTTATTTCATAAATTTTACGTTTTACTTATATTTCAGCATTAATTTTTAAACTTAACTACGTTTTCATTTTAGGTCAAGTTTTTAGATAATTTAAGTTTACGTTTTAGTTAAAATAGTTTATTTAAGTTATTTTGTTTTATAAAATCTAAAAACATCATTGTAAAAATAGTGATAGCGTTTATTTAATATATTTTAACTTTTTAATTTTCTTAATTTGTATTTAAGTCGCTTTTATGTATAATCTTTTTCCTTAGTTATAATTATCAATCCAAACCTTCGATCACTATCCTTAGTGATCATTCTATCATCTGAATTAGTGTTTTGCACACCATTGAGTCTCCGTGGGACTTAACGACCCGGGAATTCATTATATTCTCTGATCTTCATTGCAATTTCTTCGGCTGTTTAAGCTTCTACGATTGACCATTCACAAGTGGCGGCAAATGTCAATTAACGGCGGTTCAGGACAGATCACACTTATCCAAATCAAACAACCCACTGTGCCACTTATCCCTCTTTGACACCTACTATCCCTCTTCCATCTTTTGGCACCATTAAGCGTGTTGCTCATGAACTTCCAAGAGCATCCTTTAAACCAAACGTGCCATTTCAAGATGAACCTATACCTCAGCCCCTAAGCTTCTGACATGACCAAAACTTCAAGAACTTCACCCACTAGTTTTAGCAACCAATGAACCATAAGAATAGTATCAGTACTTTTGGTGTTCAACATCTATGGACAAATAATCAACCTAAGTACTTCCATAGCACAACAAACCCTACATCACCACATCCTTATTTAGACACACTAGAAGACCTACCACCTAGATCAACCAATCCACCATCCTTACCATCATTTGAATTCGTTGAGTGTATTGCTCAAAAAGCCCTTGTGTCCAACACTTGTCCTGAATCAAATGCACGTTTGAACAAACTCATTATTCCACATATAAGGACTTAGATAATTCATTATGGCTAGAACCTCAACTATCAAATGAGCATGGTGCTCTTGGTAATTGTTGTCAATTTCCACTAGGTATAAGTAGTACTACCTTCACAAATTATCAAAGTATTAGTAATACTTTGTCGTTAAACTTCTGCATAAATTTCGTTAAACCTTAAATCAACATTTTAACAACATTGTTAAAATGCAATCTCAAAGCCAAACATCATACACCCCAAGAAACAATGACTCTTGAGGAGTATAAATAAGAAACTTGAGTGAATTCCTCTTGTCATCATCTAGTGAATATAATCTTGAGACCAAGTTTATTTAGATGGGACTATCGGATTCAAACACTTTGGCTTCATATCTTTATTTAGGAAAACATGATGTTTTGAAAAACATTATGCCTAAGAAATCATGCGTTAAGTATTCATCTTGTTAAAAGGATATTGTATATCCTATGCATTATTCTCTCCTTGCGACATAAATGGTTGTGTTACAAGAGATTTCATTACACCTCATTGGCTAAATGATCTTGAAACGAACAGGTTCTATGAACTAGTGTATCCAATTCATCTTGTCATACTTATTTTCATAAGCATGATAACTTTATCCCATCACGATAATCTCATTTGTTAAAAGATACTATTTGTATCCATTTCCTTTCAAGCGTACATCATAACCTAACCTTGCTCAAACCTTGTGCACATCAAGGTTAAACTACACATCTCTAGAACATACACATGATCTATTGAAGTTAGTAACCTTATTTAGATTCTTTTCAAATAAAGTTCCAAAGAGCTTTCTTGAGAACATTCTTAATTTAACATATTCCATTCCCTAGTCTTAGATAATCAAATCACTTTTAAAGTATACACTTCAACGTAAAAGATGTCATCCATTAGATCATACAATTAGCTGTGTAATTTGAACAACATTAGATTCTAAACACAAGATTAAAACATATTGTTTATCAACACACCATTGTTAAAATTCATGTGTATAACATGACATCTTCATCACCTTAGTTATATTGCATATTAGTTGTGTCACATTAAGCCAAGTATTGGTAAACTATCATCTTTTATGCACTTTAATAGGCAAAAGTAGGAGTTCCCATCTTTCTAACATGAGAATGACTACTGGAGAACCTATTACACTAGAAACTCAATTTGACCTAACGGTTGAATTGCTTCCTGAAGAGAAGTTGGGTATGTGGAATCACCCGTAAAAATGGTCGTGTTTAGCCTTAATTGAGCACCGCTAATAATAGTCTCATATTCATTCTCCAACTTGAAAAATCTGTTTTCCTATACTTGCCTAAAGTAAGTGTTAAAACATTGATAGTTTGCCTTAGGAATACTAATCAAACAAGTAGTATATATGACTTTTTCTTTAAAACCACTTGCATTGCACTTACATGTGTTGATTATATGTTCTTTTTGATCTGATAAGTTGATTTGACATTATCTTAGTGTTTGATAACTAGTCAAATGTAAACCTTAGTAAAACTACTTGCATTGTACTTACATGTGTTGATTACATGTTCTTGTTTAATAAGTTGATTTGACATTATCTTAGTGTTTGATAACAAGTCAAATGTGTAAAACTTAGTAGGGTTTTATCTTTATAATGCTTGTATTCTTGTTTCATGCTACTAAACGTTAAAACCTAAACTTTATTTGCATGATACTTACTTTTGAATTATTTTAGCATGATTAACATGTTACTTATGAACTCATAATATGCCATTTTGATATGTGATAATTTTGATATGATATATTTGTGTTTGAAAGCTATTAGTTGGCATTCATTATATCTATGTGTAGTAAGATCCAAATGATACATGCTCCAAATTGTTATGTCTTAAACATGGCTTGCATGAATCTTTCATCTTGTTTCTTTGTCTTCTTGTCACACTATTTGTTTGCTACATGTGCACATATAATCTGTCAAAGTGCTTTTGGTATGACAAACTTTTAGAAGCCTTTTATCTTACAAATTAATCACATAGATTATTGTATATCCAAGTATGCTTAAGTGTCTAAGTCTAACGACAAAACAATCTCATAATGAAATGTCTTGAATAAAGTCGTATTCTTGCATAATATGATTGTTTTGATGCTATCTTGTGTGGTGATTTCTTGTCTACTAAGTGCAATGTGTTGTTTTGCTTATATAATATGTTATCATTTGATTTCTATCATGTTAACATCTTTTGTCACTAACAAATTTGTTTTGTAGGTTGATAACAAATTATTTGTTATCTCACTTGGTTCTAACTTTTATATGCTCATTTTGCATAATCACCTTTATTGCTACGTAGATTAGTACTATGCTTTATGGTACCCCCTACACTTGCATATAGTTTAAAAGCATATAGAATTAAGTTCTAGAGGGTTGGCTTTGCATTTTTGTCTTTCAACGACCTCTTTCCAAATCTCATTTTGCTTCCGCTTTCCAAAAATCATCTCCATCATTATTTAGTTATAACAATACTCTAATCCTCTTCACTTCCTATTAGGAAACCACATGCCTCATCATACGATCATCTCGTATTAATCGAGAAGAGGTACGTGACTTTAAGGATGAAGTTCATTGTATGCTAACCATCATCCGGAAAAACATCACTAAGCTCACCTCTTTCGTTAACCCGAATAACCTCCTAAACACTTTGTTGTCATTCCTTATTTGATACATTACACATTATGTTGGATGTCCACCAATTAAGGGGGAGAAAAATCCATTCACATAATTGTCTTTTGTCAAATTTATGTCTCTTAGACTCTAAAATACCAACACCTAGGCAAACACCACTTAGCTAAAACGGTTCGAAACCACAACTAGTTAAACCTTTTTAACTTTTTATCACAAGTTTGCACCAATACCTCATCAAGTGAAAAATGTGTGTTTTACAAACGTCTTCATCTCCCCATATAGGATTTTCCTTAAACTAGCACCTTACAACTTCACTATCTAGAACACCATCATAGGATCTTATCCTCACTTTCTCACATATATCATGCATGTCATTGTCAGTGCAAACGATATATTAATCAAAACACCATTCCCAACACGTTGGTCTATCCAACTCTCACTCTCAAATGATGTCATCCTCATATAGGTACTCATTATTATTATTAGTATTTTCCATATTGTCTTCACTTCTGTGATAATCATCCATGTAGGTCAAAACCATGCTAATACTACCTTTCCCATTGTCACCTAGAATATGTCATCTTTATAATTCGTGTCAATCAATGAACGAATTTATCTTCATGTTATCACTTTTATATTTTGTGGTATCTTCATTATAATATTCTTAGATAGAACGCATTATTGATTACTCTTGGGTTGAAGCATATGAGAACTTGCTCAAAACAATAGGTTGTTAGCATCAATAAATCATTCAAATCATAACCCTTATGCATCATTGAAATGCAATGTCCATTCATATTTTTTCCTCTTAGCTTTGGTCACTTGACATGACGAAAGGATTGCATGAATCCATATTTTTATATTTGCTATACATACGAGTTTCTAACTCCTTAAGAGCTTCCTACCTAATCACCACCACCTTCCATCACCACTTTCACTAATCATCACCACCATGGATTAGCGAAAACTTACTTTTGTAAATCTCGAGTCATCTACCATCACCACATGAATCCTACTAGTAAACCGACACCAACACTAGCACCACTAGTGGCACACCCGGTGGGAGACTCCATATCTTCTTTCTAGGAACTATTTTGTAGGCTTTTATCATATTATATTCTCACTTTTCTTATGATTGTAATTAGGAGACTACACTTCATGAGATCTTTGATTATATCATTTATCACATATATACATCTTATTTTCTTTGTGAAAAAGATAAAATATATTGCACTAATGTTTTTCATTGTAGGTTCATCATCATATACACTTGATTGTATATAACTTACTCATCTAAGGATGAAGTTTGCATCAATTATTTTTCTTATTTTAGGTGCTTCTTGACACCTTCGAACAAGGAGGAATATCCTTTAAGCACTCATTTGCATCGTCTATACACTTGTTTGTATATGACATATTTGTCTAAAGACAAAGCTTCTGTTATACTAATATTTATTTTGAAGGTTCATCTTGGACCCAGAGCAAGGGAGCTTCCGTCAGAAAATCTTGAATGCATCTTATACACACTTTGTTGTATATCACTTACTCGTCCAATGCCGAATATAGTTTTGCACTAATATTTGTTTTTAGGTTTTAATCATATTAGTGCAAAACTCAAACAAGGCAACCAAATCGAGGCAGCATGCGCATTTAGCATCATTCTCACTTTTCAACAAGCATTTTGCTTCGATAAAAAGTGGAGAAAATAGGCTAACATTGCTATTCCTTTTCTTTTCATATATTTCTCATAATTTTTGTTGCATAAAACTAACCTTGATGTAGGTTAAGCCTCTTTATTTGATCCATGGATCCGTACCAAACAAGGGGCGGATTGAAGTAGGCGATTTAACTTCACTAGGGATGATGCATCGCCTTTTGGGGAGAAATAAAGTTAAACTCCAAGGACACGCCCTTTTTGTTTCGACAAAAGGGGAGAAGAGTGTAAACGGAGAAGGTAATGTAAAGGTAGTAAGGATACAAGTAACTTTTAACATTTTACTTTCTATTACGATTACATATCTTTGTCATCATCAAAAAGGGGGAGATTGTTAGTGCAAATATTACGATATTTAATCTATCAGATCTCGTTTGTTTTGATAGATGACAAACATGTAACTTGTAATACATAACGTAAAATGTACAAGTTACTTGTAATTACATTTGTCTCAACATACATTCAACACCTCTCGATGTCTCAAGTCCTCGTATGTTACAACACAGGTTCGTACATGTTTGTTATGTGGCATTATGATCAAACCCATTAACAAATCATTTAGAATGTTTAAAATACGTTTAGAGTCACTAAGTATTTTAATAGGTTAACCATTCTATTTGGAACCTCATTTTACATTTTGCATTCACAAGTATTTTATAAAATGTCTAACAAATATATACTTTTATTTGTACAAGTAAACTAACTATAATATTAATAAGTACTAGTTTACTTACACTTGAAAAAATATATATTATTTTGTCAAGCACCTAACTAGATATTTTATTTTATAAAAGGCAATTAGACTTTTTATAAACTAGTTACATAATACATTTTACAAGTTTATTTTCATGAACATTTTAATCTAAATGAAAATACAATTTTTATCACTTCATGCATCATTATATCTTTAGAAGATTTGGTCAATATTTGGTTAGATATGCAAGATCTTGAAAGATATTCTAAGATATCAAATCTAATAAAGTATTATTTTTAGATTACATTTTTGGCTATAAATAGAGCCCATTGTCTTCTCATTTCAATCATCCCTTCAAACACACATTCTTTCTATCTTTCTTTCATCTTTTAGATCTATAGATAACCATGTAGTAACATACATTAATCACCCTCATCATCATATGATCATAATGCTTCTAACATTCATCTTTGTTGTAAGCATACTTTACATTTGATCAACCAAGAAAAGCTTAGAGATCTAGCCATCCTCATTCACCAAAGCATATCAACATATGAAGATTCAAGATCTCTTGATATCCTCATTGATTGAAGACTTCTTATTTAATAAGATAATTTAGATTAGTCATTCATATCCATTAGACATTTATGTCATGGATCATCATTGTAAACATTATTGCATCATCACAACACTTTCACCAAACTAGATTAGATGGTTTATGTGTTTTGTTAATACAAATAAGCCGTAAAAACGTTTATTTATATTTTACGATCTTCTAATGTTTTGTCGATAACAAAAGTAAAATCATTTTAACGAAACAAATAGAGTACGTAAATAGTTTGAGTTAATAGTTTTCTAACACACTTACGCTTTCACATAAAACACTAAAACAAGTATAAGTGTTTTTATGATTTAGATACATATGTACAACAACTAGTGTTTACATATTGGGTTAAACATATACTTAAACTAAGTATACTAAAAATGGGTAAAAACTAAGTGTATACTAAATGGGTAAAATACTAGCAAATGGTTTTTACCCACAACCCATGGTTTTATATATACCATAACCAGTTCATTGTATCTAAGAAAGAAAACCATGGATCAACCCATAACCCATGACCCATGACCCATAACCAAAAATACCCATGGGCGAGGCCGGACCACGGATCCCTAGCTTTGTGCTAGCCGGATCCCTATGGTGAGGGATCCGTGGGATCCGAACAGCGATAGGATTTTTCCTCTATAAATAGTGAGCCATTTCTTCATTGTTTCTCACCCCTTTCAAATATACTTTCTCCTCTGAGTTAAATCTCACTAACCTTAGATCCAAGAGATCTATGTTTGTAGTTTTGTTTTTGTGTGATCTTTTAGGTTCCTCTTGAAGGCAAGATCACCACCTTTGAAGTCGAGCAAGCTCAAGTCCATGAGTTGCCATACTTCCTCATCATCAAGGCTACTGAAGTCTTCTTGTTGATGATTCTTTCTTTCTTCAAAGAAGTGTAGTGTTGAAGACATTAGTGAAAGATGTCTTAAGAGTCAAAACGAAGATATTAGTGAAGGGTATCTATCGTCTATAGGATAAAGCACTTGTGGTAGGTGCTTGGAAGTCAAGACAAAGAAGCATTGAGGTGCTTAGAAGTCAAATACAAAGAAGCATTAGTGAAAGGTGCTTAGAAGTGAAGACACAAGACATTAGTGAAAGGTGTCTTGTAGATCTAGTCAAAGGCATTAGTGAAAGGTGCCTTAGATGTACATTCGATATGGTGTGTTTGATGTACAAGATAGACTAGTATTAGATCCAAGGATATTGATATCCTTGATGATGTTGTAAAAGTAGTCTCCTTTGGGATTACTCGTTGGTGTAGTGTGGTAGTAGTTCCTCCATTGCAATGGAACTAGGTGCTTAGCCTAGTACCTAATAAAGAGGTAGCGGCGTTGTGAAGGTGTAGATCACCTAAGGTGTGAAAGAACTAGGTACTTAGCCTAGTACCTTATAAAGGGTAGGCGACGTTGTGTAGGTGTGGTTCACCTTAGAGTGAAAGAACCCGGTGGTTAGCCTAGTCTTAGGAAAAGAGTAGGCGGCAGTTGTGAGGCTTCTCGCCATAAGGAGATTGGTGTAGTGATTAGAACTCGAGTAGGTGACTCGAGGAGTGGAGTAGGGCAAGGAAGGTGACTTGTAGCGAACCACTATAAATACTTGCGTTGTGGTTTTGTGCTTCTTACTCTATCTTTTATTACTTACCTTTACATGCTTGTTTATCAACATCCAACACACATCCAAATAGATTGACATAAGTCGATCTAAATAGATTAAAAGGAAGTTTTAATTCGTAAAACTATTCAACCCCCCCTTCTAGTTTTCCACATTGGCATGGAGCTTCGTTACCAAGTTTTTGAAGTATATTGTACTTTCAAAACTTGATACGATCCATGGTTAATTGAAAACTACAAAGAAGGTTTTTCATAAAACAAACACCATGTCTTTTAAAACTATATGTTTGGATGTTGATTTGATAACAACATTTTTCTTATTTATTTTTAATTGCACTAATCTTCTTTGTCATGTTGATTAGTCAAAGCTCATACCACCAAGCTTTAGGAGTTAAACTTGGTAACAAGAATACCTTAAGAAAGGTATCTTAAAGGAAGCGAGAATCGTCTAAGTGACATTTTTTATGTCATTTGTAAAGACATTCTAAGTGCATAGAGGTATGATTTTCTTCTTACTTTGCTTGATAATTAAGTATACCTATTTAGGTATTTATATGATTATCTTGTTCTTATACATGTTTTACATGAAGCTTCATTAGGTAGCCTTTTCTCACATACGTGTTTTATTTCTCGTCTAAAGTCATGGTATATAAAACTTATGTTTTGTTTCTTTTAAATCCAATAATAAAACATAACACAAATTTCAAAAATTCCTCCTTCCCTATAAAAACTCTCACCGTCGACCTATCTATCAAATCCTCACCTTTTCAAATCATCAATTTCAAAATTCCCTCTCTTAAAAACTTCATCTACCTCCTCATTCCATCTCAACCGAAACCAAGAAGATCCGTCATCAACATGGTTTACATCGCACTCGTGCTCATCGTCATAACACTCATAGCACTTGTGTTCCCTATGATGAAGTTCACATACGGAGACATTTACTTTGTGTTGTTAATCTATATTGGGGTCATTTACCCAATCCTTTGTATCATCCTTAGCATTGAAATGCAATATTATTAATGATCTAGATTATCTAGGTTGCTTTTGTTATAGTGTGTTTATCATTTCTTTTGATTTATATGTTTCATTTCTTTCATGATACATTAGAAGTCATGTATGCATGCTAAAGGAAAAATGTAGGATAAAACATATTTTCGGTAGTATAAAACTATAAAATCTGTTTCGTTACACAGTCCACGGATCAGGAAGTTACACTAGCGGATCCCTTTTGAAAGGAACCGTGGGATCAGATCCTCCTGAAAAACAGTTTTTCATGCAAATCAAAAACCTCTTTTCTTCTAAAAGTAATACTCCACTTGTATGTCAAAACCATAAGCAAGTTAAGTGTATTTCTTGTTAAAAACCATTGTTAATAAAAATCTAGTAAAAACATTAGATTATCATAAGTTGACCACAAACATATCCTTTTATTAACTTGTCATTTCTATAGGTTCAACTATGACGCATGAATATGAGTTTGATTTTTCACTCACTAGCGTCTACACTCGAACATCTCTCTCGAACCCAAACGCTAGTCATCCGTGGGTTCAATAATCTGGCCGTCACTTCCATGAAGGACGTGTTAGAACTACCTCTCTACAATTCGAAGAAGGTATCAATACCTCATAGAGCCATAGGACTAGAATGTCTTCTTGAAATCAACGAGCAGATATGTCCAAGGTTCATAATGGAATTCTTCCGTCAAGTCGAACTCGTTCATAACGAGGATCGCTCTCTATCTCTTTGGTTTTATATCAAAACCAAAAGTTCACTCTAACCCTTGGGCATTTTGCTCACATCCTCCGGATTCCAAATCATGGACAATGTGCCTTCACCGAAGATTGGTCTCTTGATTCTCTCTTCAACTTTCGTGAAGAAAATAGTCCATATTGTTCACACATACCTCTCCGGAAGATTTAAATGTAATATGCAAACCTCGAACATATTACTCCAATCCAAACATTATCTTTACAAGGGATATCCGAGAAGAGTACAAGCCTCTTACTTCATACTACGTGAAA
>OU343223.1:86367567-86426781 GCA_910596185.1 Chrysanthemum makinoi
CCACGGATCCCTTTCACTTAGGATCCGTCTAGTGTAATCTTAGGGATCCGTGGACGCCTCTTTACCCATGGGTTTTTTGGTTATGGGTTGGTCCATGGGTTTTCTTTAGATTCAATGTATCTAAGTATACATTGTATCTAGTCTACTTGGGTATGGGTTAAGATCCATGGGTTATGGTCCATGGGTTATGGTTTTTACCCATCCTAATAAACTATTACAACAAATGCTTAATTATTACATTTTTGTATTTAAATGGCTATATGTAAAGGCTTTACAAAAATAACATGTATCCTTATAATTATACTTAAGATAACATTATATTTGTTATCAACAAAACACAAAGAGATCGCAAAATATTAATAAACGTTTTTACGGTTTATTTGTATTAACAGATTGCACTACCAGGCGTCGATGATGATCAAAGGTATGAGGGGTGTATGTTCCAGCCAAGACTTGTCTTTCACCTAAGAATAAGAAATACGAAGACACACTTAAGTGATTACGCCTAGGTAGACTCCCTCACGACCACCATCCGGCGTGAGAGTAAGTATGAGTTATGGTTGTATAAGTGTGTGTAATTAAAGAGATGAGTGTGAAAAGACCATACCATAATACATTGCCCGTCCAACCTATTTATAGTGGTAGAGATAGGGTTAGAGGCACTTCTGCGCGAATGTCGGAGATCATGGGGGTGTCCCATGATTGTGGGTAACCGCTAGGGCTTAGTGACCCACGTTCTCAAGCTTGGAAGGGAAGCCAGGAAATAGAGGGAGATCGTGGGTTTGACCAAGTCAGGAGGTTCTCCTATCCATTACTCCTTCGTCAACCTTACCCCGAAGGGCTTAGGGCTTCGAATGGCGAATTCCCCTGAGGTAACCTTTGTGATAACGAATGGTTTGACGCCTATGGATATTCTGGAATCCTAACTGGGCCTTCGAATGGAAGGGCTTCGACACATCTCGGAGGAGTGTCCTTCGAGCTACTCGGAGGGTACATCATCACTTACATTTTCATATAAATCACTAAACAAGTAACAGTGTTTTCATGTTATAGTAATGCATATGTATAACAAGTAGTGTTTACATATTGGGTAGAAATATACATACTTAGTATGTATTATAATGGGTAGAAGTTTAAGTATTTGACCCATTGACCTAATACATTGAATATAGTTGCGTAAAACCCAAAGTACATGACCCATACCCATGGAGCATGATCCATAAACCATTACCCATTGCATGACATCATGCATAAGTCATAATGGGTATTATCCATGACCCATGGAGCTAACCCATGACCCATTGACTAGATGCATTGCATCTTCTAGATACATTGTATCTATTTGGATACCAATGGATCAAAACCCACAACCCATGATCCATGACCCACAACCCACTTTAGGGAGAGCGTCCTACGGATCCCTAGTATTACACTAAACGGATCCTTCAAGCTCCTTCAAGCAAGGGATCCGTGGGATCCGTGGAACAGTAGCATGTTTTTGTCTATAAATAGTGAGCCATTTATTCATTGTAAGTTACCACTCCTACACATACTTTCTCCTAGTATTGTACACTCTCTAACCTCATATCCAAAGGATCTTTCTATGTAGTTTGTGTTTTGTTTTTGTGTGATTCTCTAGGTTCCTCTTAAAGGCGAGATCACTATCTTTTGAAGTCGAGCAAGCTCAAGTCCATGAGTTGCCATGCTTCGTCATCATCAAGACTAACAAGTTCTCTTGTTGATAGTTCTTTCTTCCTCTCTAGAAGTGTTATGTCTAAGGCATTAGTGAAGGATGCCAAAAGGGTTAAGATGAAGGCATTACTGAAGGTGCTGAACGTCCGTGTCAAAGGCATTAGTGAAGGATGCCAAAAGGGTCAAGTCGAAGGCATTAGTGAAAGGTGCCAAAAGATCATGTCAAAGGCATTAGTGAAGGATGCCATGGGTGTACAATCGATATGGTGCATCGATGTACAAATAGAGATAGGTTGTGTCCAACGATATTGATATCCTTGATAATGTTGTAATAAGGAGTGGGTCTCCTTTGGGATAGGTGTTGTGTAGTGTTGGGTAGTAGTTCCTCCTTTGTAATGGAACTCGGTATCTAGCCTTGTACCGGATAAAGTGTAGGCGACGTTGTGATATGTTTGGTTCTACCTCGTGGAAGAACCCGATGTCTAGCCTTGTACCGGAAAAAGAGTAGGCAACGTTGTAAAGTTGTGTCGTGTAGTGATTACGAACTCTCGAGTAGGTGACTCGGGGAGTGGTGTAGGGCAAGGAAGGAGCCCTTGTAGCCGAACCACTATAAACACTCGTGTCGTGGTTTTGTGTTTCTTACTCTTTACATTTGCATTACATATTTAAATACCTATCTATCAACATCCAACATACACATTTAAATAGATTGACATAAGTCGATCTAAATATTTTAAAAAGAAGTTTTAATCGGTAAAACTATTCAACCCCCCTTATAGTTTTCCACAATTTTAACCAAAACAAAGTCAACAAGCTTAAAAAGTTCCATTAAGTTGGCTTTTGGTATACAAAAACCTATATTTTTCAGTTTAGTATACAAATTTAACCCACTGACTAAATGGTCAACTACAACCTTTTAACCAAAACAAAGTAACAAGCTAAGTATATTCCACAGAGATAATGTTCAACTACTTATTTTTACCCAAATCAAAGTCAACAACTAAAATAAGGTTTCATCAACACATAAAACAATAACAATCACAAGTGAAGCAATGTTAACATTGAACTAATATCTCATAACCAAAAAACAATTACACCGGTCATCAACTACATCAGATTAACAAAATAAATAAATAAAAATAAAAATAAAAATAAAAATAAAAAATCACCTAATTTCTTCTCCACTGCTAACTTATTCTGCTTCACTTGAAAAAAAAACACGAAAATTGCAAAAACCCAGCTTAAGATCAAGTATTTCATCATTTTAGCAGCTTCAAGTCTTGTTTCCTCTAGTGTAGCTTCGATAGCATTCCTTGACCTTAATAGACCGAGGATGATAGTAACTGATCTTGCATACATTGGTGGATTGTGCAAGTCAATCAAGTCACAATCGGAACTCAGATCTGGACAACCATATAACCTATGTCCTGGATTTAGATTTGTCCATGATGTGCGAATTACTGCGGTTTTTCCACACCAACACGCCACCATTTTTTTGTTCTTAAGTTTTTGGGGAAGAAATAACTAAAGCTGAATAGAGAGAGGGGTTGATGGAAATAATTGAATGGAAAGATTGTGGAATACGCTTGCATGCAATCAAGATATGTACAAGATATATCGGGATACGTAAAAAGCAATGTACACGTATTATGTAGTACAAAGTGAACAGTAAGCTGACAAAACTAGGTGGTTTGAAAAAAAATATACAAAAAAGTGTTCGGACAAAAAAGCCCTCGTGTGACATGCACGTCAGGACCGAGATAACAAGCAAAACTAACGAGCGTTAGAAAATTGGACCAGCGGCGTAATATTTTCGCGATCGTAGACTAAAAAAATAATAATTCTCATTGTTGAATGTCGTATGAAATCTAACATAACTTTAGAGACCAACGGTGTAATTTACTCATATATAAATTTGTAAGCTACTCACATATTATAAAAGTTGAGTAAATTACATGGATAATCCAAGTGGTTATATCGTAATTTCACATTTAGTCTTAAGTCTTAAAATTTACATTTATAGTCATTGTGATTCTCAAATTACACATCTATCGTCTTTAAAACCGTCAACATTTTTTATATGACAATAATATCTTTCAGTTTTTAGTTTTTTAGTCGAACACTTCTTACCTCACAAATAAATATCCTTATACTATACATGAATAAAAACATCTTCATTCTTCAATTTCTTATTCAACCAAAATTAGGGGTGTTCATGGTATTAGAACCGTCCTGAACCGGAATCGAACCAAAAGAACCGAGAACTGAAAATAAGGAAAAAGTGAACTAAGAACGTCCCAAGTTTTTCGGTTCGGTTCCGGTACGGAAATTTATAGTAATTCCCATGAGTACCAAAGTGTTAAAAAAATATGTTTGAATGGATGTGAATTTACGGTACTCTGTTCGTAGAACTTCAAAAGAAGTTTACAGCCTTAATAGTATTCTACAACTTGACTTACAAACAAACAAAAAAACATATATCCGGTAATAGCAAACTCTTTATCAACAAAAATAATTGCAAACTCGTTGAGAATATTATATATCAATCATGGTGACTAGCTTACAATAACTTACATGGTGACAACATATCATGCAGTGATGCCATAATCGTTAATTGTTTCTCGACTTTTATCATTAAGTTTAATGAACAACAAATACCAATAGTTAATTACAACTTCTTGTTAGTTGTTACTGAGCAACACAGAATTGTTCGATATGCGACTATGCGCATACTCGATATTCCAATTTAGAAAAAACTTACATTCATATTGATGAATGATGTTTGAATCTTTGAATGGAATCAATGGACTAAAGGTTAAGGTTTATTGGTTTTTAGGTTTAGGTAGGGTTTTTTCTATTTTCTTAAAGGCCGCATACTTGCATGTACACAATATCCCAAACAAACCCTATAAAATTACATATTTTCATAAAAGTCGGTTCTTTCATGAAAGTATCGGAACCGGACGGTTCCGACCCGAACTGTCCTGAGAACCGAAATTTTGGAATTTTAGAAACCAAGAACCATACCATGGTTCTAATATACGGTCCCGTTCCCGTTTCCGGTCGATACCGATATGATTTTTCGGTTTTTTTTATTCCTGGTTTTCTTGGACACTCCTAACCAAAATTGTATAAAAAGATCACTAAATAAACCCAAACTAAAATAAAAAATGTTAGTCTATAGTCTGGCATTATTGTTGATAATTACAAGTATTATTTATACTACATAATAATGTATTTAGGACTTCCTATAAAAGAAAGTTTTAAAAATATAAGCCTACACATGTTACTATAATTAGTAATTCATATAATTAAGAAAAGAAGCATAATGTACAACACTTTAATATATATAATTTTCAGACGTACAAGACAAGAAGCATATCGTACACTACTTTAATGCACATATTAAAAAAAACACACCACATTAATGCTATTTAATATAGTCAATTAATTAACTGATCAATAAATACAATTTATACAGTTATTAAAACACTCCTAACATAATAAATACAAATTATTCAGCATATTGTACAACCAAATTAAACGCAATTCCTACATTAAATATCACTAATACAAATAATATTCAAGCCCGAACGGGCAACAGGCCAAATAGGCTTGAGCCCGAACAGGCGCACGCGAAACAGGGTCGAGCCCGAACGGGCACGAGTTAAACAAAATTCTGGAAATCCGTGAATTTATTGTCGAAAAGAACATAATAAACTAAAATACATGATTCACTTGAAAATTTTATTTCAGGGTAGCTGCCGCCGCAACGGGCGGATACCATGGATTAAATGTCACTAATACAAAAAATTAAGCACATTATACAAATATTAAAGCCCGAACGGGCAACGGGCAAAATGGGCTTGAGCTCGAACAAGCGGGCCAAACATGCTCGAGCCCGAACAAGCGCGGACCAAACGGGCTCGAGCCCGAACAGGCGCGGGCCAAACGGGCTCGAGCCCGAACAGGCACGGGCCAACGGGCTCGAGCCTGAACGGGCACGGGCTAAATGAAATTCTTGATATCCGTAAATTTATTGTAAAAAAAACATAATAAACAAAAATACATGATTCACCGGAAAAGTTTATTTCAAGGTATCTGCCGCCGCAACGCACGAGTACCCTGCTAGTATGAATGAATTAGCGTTTTTTTTTTTTTTTTTTTTTTTAATCGGTAGAATTGGTCCATTTCATATATACACATGGACTGAAAAATAAAAAATAAAAAATGCGAAGTAAAACAAAAGGTGGTACGAATTTGAATCGTCTTTAAGATTCGTAATAGCCGTACTTAGAGCATAAGGTGTCACAATTAGCCTTATCTCTTTATTCGAGGCCCATTACATCACCTCCACATCACAATAACAAACATCCACAACCAACCCATCTCTCTCACAAGAAACCTCAAATTACTCATTTGGATCCCACCACTTACAATTAAATTTTTTTTTTTACATTTCCACATAAAATAACGTTTATGAAAAAAAAAATGAATAATAATTGGTACCAAAAATCGATCTACAGATCATCCATCCCAAACCACCACCACCATCTTCATCCCACAAACCACCAACCACCACCACCATCTACAACTCACACACACACTGCACACATACTCTCACGCACACAACCCACAAACCATTTATAAATTGAAAAAAAAAGGATTAAACTCACACTTGGGCCTCACCTTTGTCAGATTTTTGGTTCGTCGTCTGCACACGAGGGCTTGTTTGGCGAGCCACGGCGAAGCACCACGGTGTGATGGCGAGAGGCAACGAAGTTGCCACATTGGAACGGCGAGGTGATGGCGAGTGGACACCGTGTGCTCTTATGATTTGAGTTTTAAAACTTACTTTAATTTGTTAAAACAATTTTATAGATAAGTTATTTTAAGTTTTGGTTGGTGTGAAGGAGGTATTCTTGAGTATATACTTGTTTGGTGCAAGGTTAATAATTAGTAACCTGAACATGTTTATAATCGGCTTTTTTTTTCTTTTTTTTTTTATAATGTGAAGGACATGCATAATTCACTCAACGGTTGTGGCTATGAGGTGTTAAAGATTGAACCCTTAGCCTTGTTCTTGTTAGGTGCAAAAATGTCCCACCGATTACCAATTGAGTTACGCATCATTGGCCTCAGTATATACTTTATAAATGGATTCCCAAAAACTCTTCAAGGTTAATTGTCCATATATCAAATAAGCATTACATGTCATTGAACCATCAACTTATTTTGTCTAATGAGTCTCGACAAAGATTTGTTTGATGATAAAAAATGTTAAATGTCATCTAAAATTCCAAAAATTATACATATATATGGTGTTAACGCATTATGTAAAATACTATTCGGATTTTAAGATCTTAAACTAGGTGATGTTTGTTTTTTGTTTTTTTTTTTCAAGTCATAATCGGCTCTTAATGGAGCACATATCTAATTCAGTCAAAGCTTTTGAGTAAAAAGTGTGTTTTTTTTTCCTTGTTCAAACACGCTTAGAGGATAAAATTTCTAGTAGAGCCAGACTTTCAAATGCATCTTGTTGAAAAAAAAAATAAAAAAAATGCTAAACTCATATAATCTTGACATCCAAATCTATGAACCCCACTGCACATTCAGCCATCACCAACCACCATGTAGCCGCCGGCCAACACGTCATCGCCGGCCCATTGCAGTTTCAGATCTGGGTTGTGTGAATACACCTTCAACATTCACACTTTCTACCTAAGTGAAGCATATTCCTTGAATATTCTCTTGTGCTTAACTCATGCCAACTCACTTCTTATTCAACCATGGTTAGTTTCTAACCTTGCTCAACATTTGAATTTGAATTTCAAATGTCTAAGCTTTCCCTCTCATCACTTTAGAATATTCTTTTGGATCTTCCATATGCCAACTATCTTAACCAGCTCCACACTCAACCTCCAACGACTAGTTTTTGAATTTGAACTTGGCAAACTTTTATCCAATATGTATTGTCCAATATTTATTCTCTTTCTCTTTGATATTGGATAAACATCCCCAGGACTTCTTTTAAAAACTTCGCAAATTATTTTTGACATTTGGCTAATTGATCTGGTTGATCTTATAACACTTTGAGTATTGGAATGATATCGGAAATGTCAAAAGTGTAGTGCACTTGGGGGTTTAACAAGATGGGGTGAATACAAACCAAGCCCGAACCAAACAGTAGTCTGGCTCGTCACTGACGCGCCAGGACACTGAGGTCCAAGGCTTGGTTTATAAATACCCCCTCTTGTCTTAGACATTCTTCACCTCTTGCCATTCGTTCTTTCTCTCTTACTTCTTGTCTCTCAACGCTCTAAGTCTACTATCTTCTTGTGTTCTAACTTTTTCTCTTATCATTCTTGAAAGAACACATCTCTGCAAAGGAAGATTCACAAGAACTTAATTCACTCTTGTAAGTTGTGTCGAGGGTCTTCTTCTTTATACCTTTCTACTAGAATCGAGTCTCTAGGTTAGGTTAGGCTTGGTTCATATCAAAACAAACGTATTCGTTTGTTTATGGGTGTAGCAAGACTTGTACCTTTGTGGTCAAGCCTAGATCAGGTGAAGATCTTGTTGGGGTTTGATACTTCTGAGGGAAGTTCTTTGTGGTCTTAGTGGTTAAGTCAAATCATGAGATTCTTGTGGGTGGTTTCCGATGGCGGAATACCATTAGGAGCAGCTCTTCTTAGTGAGCGTCGATCTTTGTGCATATCGGTGGAGTGAAGTTGTAACAGTTTGTAATCCACCATAAGGATTATACTTAGTAATAGCATCGCTATCGTGGATTCGCAACTGCACGTACGGATGGTATAAACCCCACATCCCGAACCAGTATATATCGTGGTCTCTCTCTCTCTCTCTCTCTCTCTCTCTCTCTCTCTCTTGGTTGTGTTGTTGTTTGATTGATTCACCACTTGGGCTCTTTGAGACTTGAAGATGATAAACTTTGAAGAAGTCGAAAAGACTGTATTCAACCCTCCTCTACGGTTCTACATATTAGATTTTTTATACGGAGAACGATGTTGAATAATGTTGGTGTTGATGATGATGACCATGAAAATTTTAAAGATTCCTTAAGATGATAAATATGAAGTGTGGAAACCTGAGTTTGTTGAGGTTATAAAGATTTGTAAAAATTGAAGTAGTCGTAATTTACGGAAGCAATTGAAAGGCTAAAAAGGTTGTTTGAAATTTGTTTATTCTTTTGCGATAAATGAAAGAAAACGGAGGATATGTGGCCATGGTTAAAGAGTTCAACGAGTACAAAATGTGCAGTTTGGTGATAATGAATAAAATAATGAAGCCTTATAACCTATTAATATGTAATCTATAAAATAGTGAGGATGCTTAACAAAATGAGACGTATATAAATAATATATGACTATTTTACGAGATAAAATTGTGAAATAATGTCTTTAAATGTTTTCTTTTAACACATTTTATTTTAATGTTGATAAGCTGTAATGTTTATAAGCGTTTATCTATCAGAATTAAAATGCTTTATATTTATATAAATTAGACATTACAAAAAACAATATTATTTCATTTAGATTTAGACATTTACGCTTCAGATTCATATGTGCGAATCAGATTCAAATTCGAAGCCTCTTAATAAACAACAACACTTAGGGTGATGTTTGTTTTTTTTTTAAGTCTTAATGGGCTCTTAATGGAGCACATATCTGATTCGGTCATAGCTTTTGAGTAAAAAGTGTTTTTATATTTTATTTTTTATTTTCTTGGTCAGACACGCTCTGAGGATAAAATTTCTAGTTGAACAAGACTTTGAAATGCATCTTGCTGCCTCTTGTTGATAAAAAAAATAAAAATTACATACTAAACTCATGTAATCTTCACATCCAAAGCTAATGCGAACCCCACTGCATCCCGCAAACATGCCGTACCACCATGTAGCCGTCGGGCACTACGCCGTCGCCGACCCACTGCAGTTCTAGATCTGGGCTGTGTGAATACACCTTCACTGGTGATTATTCAAAGTGTTTTTTTTGTACTTCTAATAAAGATTATATTTTTTACGAGGAGTATGATATTGAATAATGTTGGGTGTAGATGATTATGACCATGAAATTTTTAAAGGATCCTTAAGATGATAAATATGAAGTGTGAAAACCTGGGTTTGTTGAGGTTATAAAGATTTGTAAAAATTGAAGTAGTCATGATTTAAAAAAAGAAATTAAAAGGTTAAAAAGGTTGTTTGAATTTTGTTAATTCTTTTGTGATAAATGAAAGAAAGTGAAGAATATGCGGTTATGCTTAAAGAGTTCAAACGAGTACAAAATGTGCAGTTTGGTGATGATGACGTACCCTCCGATCAGGTCGAAGGACACCCCTTCGACCTCAATTGAACTTGTATTACGAAGACCCAAGTCTTTCTTCATAAGTCATTGGTGGCGTAAAATCATTCATCATTGATATGGTTACTAGTTGGAAATTCGTCAGCCGAAGGCCTATGCCCTTCGGAGTCTTCTTTTGAAGGCACCAATATAAAGGAGAACCTTGACTTGGTCTTCCCCACGCTCCCACTATCTCCTTAGCTTCCCCGCCAAGACAGAGAGTGGATGAAGCCTTGGCGGTTACCACAAATCATGGGACGCCCCCATGATCTCCTAAACATGTGCTAACACTCTCCAAGCTTATTTCTTCATCTATAAATAGGTTGGACGAGTCATTTCAATGGGATGTTCACTCAACACAAAGATTTCACATACTTCATATTACTTACAACACATATCACATACTTACTCTCATGCCGGAGGTGGTTCGCAGGGTCCAACCCCGCGAATCACTTAACGGTGTCTATTATTTCTTATTGCGATTGGCTACAAGTTTGGCGCAAGCATATCACCCCTCATACCCTTCGATCACCATTGAAGGCCTGGTCATACAAATTATTGTACAATCAGTGGCGCCATCCGTAGGACCCGCTACAATTGGTCTCGTTATTCCAAACTTATAACCAGTCAATCACACTCACTAGTTTTACGGCATGAATCAAGGAAGAGAAGATACACCCCGTCCGGGTTTCTCGACCTTGACACCAATCCCAGTCAACGACCCTAACAACCTTCCCAACATAACCGCGTCCACCTTTACCACACGATCTCACCCTGAAATAACTCCCAACAACCATGCTTCAACTTCGGCTAACCATGAATCGGTAATCAGTCATGCATTCGTCGAAGCTAATATCGAAGCACTAGAATCTTTACTAAGGGCTCGAAGGAGGCAAGCTCGTAGCATGGAGATGCGGAGGGAGTTGGAATACTCTAGCGATGAGTATGACGAAGAGATAGAAATGGAGGCTAGGCCCTTGGCTCCTGGGGCTACACGCTCAGTGCTAAGAATAGGGTCTCCGAGCAAGGCCGAGTGGAAGGTCGGTCGGTTTTGAAGATGTTCCTAGAGGGCTCACGAGAAGGGAAGAAACAATGGAAGGCTCTAATGGAAGGAGTCACCGAAGGGAGACTACGGAGGTTAACTTGCCACCACTCTTGGCGGCCCACTGGGGAGAAGAGGTGGGTTCATTCTTCTCACGCATCCGCGTAGAAGGCAATCCATCTCAAATGAATGGGGGAGGAAATCTTCCTCCTCATGGTATGTACCCTCCCTTTTAGGCTCAATCTTACCCACAAGGGGTTTATCCCCCACCTAATGGGCAGGCTAGCAACCCTAGCTTTACTCAACCATACGAAAGCATGCCCTACTGGCAACCTATGGTATACCCTTCAGATCCCGGTAAGTCACCCACCTTATATACCTACGCTACCCTCAATATGTTAACCAAAACCCCGCTCGGAATACCTCCGAGCCATAACCCATACAATGTCCCACTTACATGCCACCTTACAACCGCCTTTATTCGGCCCATGGTTTCCACAACACCCTTCGTAAGGTGGATAGAAGACTACCCTTTGCCCGATGGGTTGAAAATGCCCGCACATATTGGTACTTATGATGGGAAGGGGACCCCGATAATTTCTTACATCCGTTCAAGGGGCTATCGAATGCGAAGTAGGTTATGCCCGTTGTTTGCCACATGTTCACATATACCCCGAGAGACTCTGCCGTATATGGTGGAACGGGCAAAAGTGGTAGTATTGTAAATTTGGATGATCTCAAGGCCAAGTTTAGATCACACTTCAGTCAGCAGAAAAAGTTCACAAGAACGCACCTAACAAAGGCACAACATCAAGCAGAAGGAAAACGAGAGCACCAGGGCTTTCGTTACTAGATATACTGATGACACCTTGCAAATATTGGGTCTGCACGAAGACCAACGCATCTCAGGTTTTGTGCATGGCCTACTGATGACGTACTGTTGGAATCACTCCTAAACTAGATTACAAGTGTTAGTGATTAATATGTAATAGTTAGCTTATTTAGGCCTTTCTGTTTGTTATTAAGCTTAGGCTTGTGTAGAAGGCCCATGAGCCTTGGCCCAAGCCCATAAGAAGGGAAGGATGCTAGTAGTGTTGCCCTAGCTCGTTGCCCTATAAATAATCCTTGTAAACCCTCACTTGAGGGTTGGGTGAAAAGTTGGGTGAAAAGTTTTTTTGTTTTTGAAGTTGTTTGGTTTTACGCGTAAGTCTCGTTCTTCAAACTTTTGCATGCTTAAAAACTCATTTTTTACACTTTCCAATCCAAGATTCTTGTACTTTCAAGTTTTTTAGGTGTTAAAATTTCAGTTTTTGGCAAAAAGTTTCAAACTTTACGTATAATTCATTGTTTTTAAGCTTGGTTTTATACGTGTGTTCATTTCTACGCGTAAGGTGTCTATAAGCTTTGGATCATCAAGTTTCACACTTTTGTGTTATTTTGGTGATAGTGAAGCAGTTTCATCACAAAAATCTGGTTTAGAATCACTTTGGGCAAAAAATCCGTTTTGGTTAAGTTTTACGCGTAACAAAACCATAGAGTTACACGTAAGTTATCAGTGGATTGATCTTCACTCAGTGTTTGGATCAGCCTGAAAATACTTCAACTTTGGATATCGTTTACACTGTGATAGTGTAAAGGATTTTTTGGGCAAAACCCTAATTTTACGCATAAGCTCAAACTTATGCGTAGAACTCTTTACGCCTAAGATTTTTATTACGCCTAAGCCTTGTCTTACGCATAAGCTAATCCTAAGCACAAGTTTTCTACGTTTAACTTTCAGTTTACGCCTAATCTTAGTGTTTCTCAATTCTTACGCGTAAGCTAATCCTTCGCGTAACTATTGCTTTTACGCGTAAGTTTGGTGTTTTTACGTCTAAGCATTACTTTGCCTAAACTTGGTTTCTACGCCTAAGGACACTTCATCAACAACGTTTCATTCGACTACAAAGATCCATTTTACAACACAAGTTTTTCAACATGTCTCAACCTCCATACTCTAACTACTTTCCTTATACGTATAATCAACAACAATAACAACTTAGTCCACAACATCAACAATTCAATCAACAACAACAAATTTATCAACAACAATTTAATCAACAACACTATCCACAACAAGGAGCAATTCAACCACAAATGGTTCAACCACCACCTATTCTTCAAGTACAACCTTACACAAACGTTTACAATCAACATCCATCCAGGAATACTATGAAGGAACCGTCTTGGTTTGCAAAGATGTGTGAAGCTTTAAGTAGCCAGCAATCCATTCATGAGGCAGGATCACTTGAGAGACCTCCAATGCTCACTCCCGGAAACTATGATCAATGGGTAATTAGATTCTTTAGGTTTTGTGATCTAAAGAAGGCACATGGAAAGTTCTTAAAGAAGGTCATCTTGGAAGGTCCATTTCAGATGCCTATTGTCGTTACACCCGGAGATCCAAATGCTATTCCACCAAGAGATGATCTAACAAACATTGCAACTGTTACGACCTTTCGGTGATGAACTTCTACATTTCGAAGCTGATGAGCTAGCAATGCAATATATCCTCTTAGGATTACCCAATCCAATCCTTCCAAGTGTTGATGCTCAAAAGACTGCAAAAGCAATGTGGGAACATATTCATCTTCTCATGGAAGAACTCAATCAAGAAGACATGGAATCCAAAATATACTTGGCTTATGAACACTTCATGATTGAACCAGGAGAGACATTAGAGTCATATCATCATCGATTCTCTGACATCATCAATGACTTGGACAAACATAACATCATTATGCCAAGAATTGCAGTCAATACTAAGTTCCTAAGTAGTCTTGGTCCAGATTGGGAAAAGTATGTCATTTTCATCCGTCAAGCTAAAAATCTTCATCATGCTACATACGGATTGTTGTACGACTATTTGAAGCCTCACCAAAAAGAAGTTGATAAAGAAAGGGCTATCCGTGGACTCCCGGTTCCACCGTCACTTCTGAACAATCAACAACTTGCTTTGTGGGCTCAAACTAGTTATCCTCCTCAACCCGCTCCTCAACCAATTGCAACAATTACACCATATGATCCGCCACAAGAACAATCTCAACAAACTCAATTGGTTCCATACAACAACAACAATGATCAAGCACTTTACAGTGAAGCTAATGAGGACTCCGATGCTTTCGATGCATTGCAACAAGGATTTGTTATGATTGCTAAATCCTTTGGCCGGTATACAAACAAATCCAACAATCGCATTCGTTCCTCATCAAACACAAGGAATCAGAACAATGGACGAGTTGAAGTTCGAATCGTAATTATGGTCGCCGATGGGAGGTGGTCAAGGGTTTAATGCTATGGGAAGGAATAACATGGGTGCTCCACAACAACAGAGAGCTCAAGTGGTTGAACAGGGGAATGCTTCGAATGGGATAAATGGTCTTCGTTGCTACAACTGTAATGAGAAGGGTCACTTGGCTAATGCATGCCCAAAGCCGAGGACTAGAGGCAGTGCTCATCACAAGGAGGCTTTACTTTTGGCTCTTAAGGATGAAGCTGGTGGAACCCTCACAACCAAAGAACAGAGCTTTATGGCAGATGCAGACTCAGATGATGATATGGAGGACTTGCAGGCTAATGCAGCAGTGATGTTGATGGCACAAATGCAAGCTCTCCACATGAGTGACATAGGCCCAATGTATGACACTGATGGCTTGTCTCAGGTACTCGAACAAACCATGTTCATCACTGATCTAATATCTCAGCCAACATCTGAATCCGAAGAGGCTTAGAATGTTCAACATGAGCCGTCAACATCTCATTCTGACGATTCTCAACTAGACTCCGTAGTTACATTTGATGATCAAGATGACCTTATGGTTACCTTTGATACTCAAATTGACTCTGTGGTCATACTTGAGGATCTAAATATTGATCATGTCGTGACTCACGTTGAACACGCTGAACCTTTGCCTAATCCAGATGTTGATCTCTTACTTAAAGACCAACAATCCGAATGGAAGAATGTTGTGCACTAAATCAGCAATTACACTGTAAAAATGCACTGTTAACCAGGGATATTGAATGCTTGAAAAGGCAACTCAATTTTTTCAAAACTCAAGAAAAACGTGAACAAGGTTTTGAAGCCGCTTTTGCTAAATCACACCAAAACGAAAATTCATTAGAACGACAGATACGTGATCTAGCCGCATCGAAGAATGCTTTGTTGTCTCAAATAGAACAACTGAAACATGAACATAAAAACAACTTAACGCTCTTACTTTGGAAACTAAAAAAGCCAAGGCTGAGTTGTTAACTTGTCAAAAGAGTTCTCTGCATACAAAAGCATTCAACGAAATGAATAGATGACTATCTTGAAGAAATTGTCGGCTTACAAAACAAACTCAAAAAGTTTCGAAATGTTGTTTATAAACATGGTGAGTCAATCACAACTATTCAAAAGTTTACTTTAAAACCCAATCCAAATGGATATGGACCGAATCTTGCTTATTACAAACCAAAGATTTCAAACAAAGCATTCAAACCAAATCCTGAAGTTTCCAGTGCATAATACAAAATTGATGACTCTGTTATGAGTGTTGTTGAATATCATCGTCAAGAGGAATTAGATGCATAAGACGAGAGTCGATCAAAATTAGAAAATGTTGTTTATAACAAACCATTTAACTATTCAAAAGCCGTCACTTTGGTCACACAAAAGGATTCTTCTAACACACCTCGGATTATCACACCTATGTCTGAGTCTTCTAATGTTGCTCCCCAACCAAATTATGCACAAATTTATGGTCCATTACCTTCACTCAGTGAAGTAAATTCAAAACCCGAAAATCGTCAAATTCTTAGATACTTTTACATTTTCACTTCTGACATCAAACTTTTAGAACGTGAGATTGAATTTCATTCTGAAATAAAAGTTGAACATTTTCAATCGCCTCAGGCGCGAGAACAAAGAGATATTTTTCAGAAAAGAATTTTACCCCATGTTAAAATTTTGAAAAATTGTGCATTGTATTGGGAAATGGAATTTCATAAGGAACTTGGATTGATGAAAATCGTTTTCGAGAAAACAGAAACATCGATTTCTGATGAGTGTCTAAATACTCATCATTTTTATACTGTCTAGACTACAAAAACATCTGAAAACGCTCAGAAACACATCAAAATGATCAAAATATCACAAATTAGTGTTTTATGTGTTTTAAATGCAAAAATATCAAAATCAGATGAAAAATGTATCAAATTTGCAAAATTGGCAGTTTTAGTCCCTCAAGTTTCAAAACTTGTCAAAATTAGTCCCTATGCATTTATTTTGAAAGGAAAAGCCAACCCAAGGTTTTGAAAGTCAATTTCACAAAATATTACACTTGGGTTACAAGTTTTCCAAAATTACATGTTTAGTCCCTGAAAATCCAAAAATGGCAAAATAGGTCCCTGGGAAATTTTGAAATTTGAAAAATGAAAAAATGGTTTGAGAACTTTGGAATTACATCATAATTGGTCCTTGGAAGCTAATTGGGAAAAGTGCAAAATCAGTCCTTGAAGTTTGGGAAATTACACTTTTGGTCCTTGTGCTTATTTTAACCAAACCGGACCCTATATATTATCTAAACCCAACTTAGGCCCAAATCCAATCCATTACCCAAACCCGGCCCAATGTTTAAAAAATTCAAAAATACCGCCTGTACTGTAGCTTGTCTCTCCCATAGCTGTTTGAGCCAAAACCAGTGGTTTTAACCACTTGATTTTCACTCCACCTTATCTATAACACTGTTACTAACTCCTTTCCACCTCCACATAATCCAAACACCATTAATTGAAAGAACCTGCTCGTAGGAAATTTGGCGCCAAAAAGTGAATAAACGGCCAAGATCATCTCTTGCCATCAAAAGGTCCAAATTATTGGTGGGATATGCTGAGAAGTCAAAAGAAAAGAGATTTGGCATATAAATGAAGAAAGAGGAGTGGAGAAAAGGGAGTAGTTAGTTTTTACTTTTCCTTGTATGTCGTTTTCTTTTAGTTAACTTTATTAGTGATCTAAAATGTAATTTAAAGCTTTAAATGTGTTAAACTTAAGTTATTGTATCATTGTAATTCACTTTTAATCAACAATCTCAAGTTTTTAATTAAGTTTTATGTTTCATGTTACTGTTGAAAGTTTCAATCTCAATTTCTTATGTATAAGCTTGCAGTAGCTTGTTTTTAAGCTCAAACAAGTTAGTTAAACTCTTTATAATCTTTTTGAAAGCTTGCAATCAAGTTTTAAGTAGTTTTGTAACATGGTCAATAAAAGTCAAACTGGGTCAAGAATGGGCATGAAAGCTGATAATGGGTGTTGCAGAGGTTTATTTGGGTTGGATTAGACTAGGATAGAGTAGGATTGGGTTTGGTTTAAGACTGCAAAACAGTTGGAAACATGTAAGTGAATATCTCATTTTCAACTTTTTATCCATTTTGCATAATATGTTTGTATCTGTTTCGTGGTCACCACCTGGTTTTAACCAGTTAATTTAGTTACATCTAGGTCTTGTAATCTCAATTTGGTCATTGGTTCAAGCTGGATCACTAGTTAGCTTTATTAAGTTTTCATTAACAGTTAATCAAGGGTGTTTGGAACTGCTACACTTTCTGTATTAGAGGCCTCATCAGTGGTTATATTTTATTGTTTCATGTTTGTTTAGTCCCATTGAACTCATTTCTGTCTTACTTATGTGCCTGCACATGTCCATTGTCAAAATTGTATGCCAACTGTTTTAACTATGCATCTGTTGAGATTTTTGGAAATCCAAGTTTTATTTTGTGTTTGAAATTCATAAAAATAGCTTGCTTCAGTGTTATTCCATCATAATACTTCATTTCCAATCCATAAATCAGGTTCTAACTTCATAAAAGTCAAACTTTTCAGTTTCTTCAAAAGTCAATTTGTGCAAAGCCTGTTTTGGGCCCAATTAGGAAGAATTTTCTTGGACTCATCTCTGGACCAAAATCAGAGAAAATTGTTGTTTTAAAAACTTGAGCTGGTCTAATTTCTTATGGTCATTTTTATATATTTTTGTGATTTTTTTATAACCATCAAAACTGCTTCTCTTTTGGGACTTAGTTGCCCTGTTCAGAAACTCAGCATAAGCTGAGTTTTCTCAGCTATAAGCAGCCCTTGCACAGAGCTTATTAAAGCTTATCCTGGTCTGTTCTTGGGTCTAAACATAGCCAGCCAGGTCTATTTTAAGGTCTCACAATTTTTTTCTAGTTTCAAGCTTATCTCAGTGCTTATTATTCAGCTCAAAGTAGCCCCCCTTTTACTGTTTGTAGCCAAAAGCTCACATCATCAAATCTGTGGAGCTTGTTGTTTCAGTGATTAGGGCTTGTTGTAACTTGTTCCATTTTGGTTCTTTTAGTATTTCATAACTTCTGTTTTGGGTTGGTAGCTTTTGGACTCCATTTGCTTATTCTAGTGCTTATTTCAATAAGCTCTTGCTTATCAGTTCCATAATCTTACTCACAACCCCATGTTTTTCTATTTTTCCTAGCTTCTTAATATAATTTTAGACTTTTCCTGAAATTTTCAGATTTTTCTAAGCTTGTTTGCTATTTTTCTTAATTTAAATTAGTTTTTAAGCATTTTTAATTAGCTTTTAATATAAAAAATTAAGAAAAGGTTCAAAAAAATAAGTTTTCATTTTTCTTAAGTTAAGATATATATAAAAGTCATAAAAAATACTTTTCCATAATTTTCTTAGTTTAAATAGTAATTTCTAGCATTTTAATTAGTTTTAAATAGTTTTAAATTAATAATAAATACATAAAAAGTCTAAAAAATATATTTTCAGTTTTAAAATTAGTTTTATCATATTTTAGATTTTTCTAAGTCTTAATCTTATTTTTCTAGTCTTATTTCATATTTTCTTTTATTTTAGAGTATTATTAAATAGTTTAAATTAGTTTTTAATTAATAATAATTAAATAAATAGTCATAAAAATAATTTTCTTTTTCTAATAATTTTCTAATATTATTAGGATTGTAAAAATGTATTTTTCATATCCGTAGGTATTTTCCTTCTTTATTTTCACGTTTTATTTTGTACGTTAACGTAGTTTTAATTTAAACGTAAGTTTTAAGTTTTAAACGTTCATCACTTTAAATATAGTGATAGCGTTTATTTAATATATTTTATCTTTTTAATTTTCTTAATTTGTATTTAAGTCGCTGTTATTTATTAACTTTTTCAGTAGTGTAATTATCCTATCCAAAACCTTTCTGATCACTATCATTAGTGATCATTCTTCCGTCTGATCAAGTGTTTACACACCATTAAGTCTCCGTGGGACATAACGACCCGGGAATCCACTATATTCTCTGATCTTCATTGTATTTGTGTCTGGGCTGTTTTAAGTCTGTTACGGTTGGCCATTCACAAGTGGCCAGCTTGTGTGATTAGACTTGACGGTTCAGCACAGATCAAATTTTGGCGCCGCTGCCGGGGAAGAATTGCATGGAAGAATTGCTAAATTTTGGCGCCGCTCCCACAATGTCCCGTCATTCAAAATTCACATGAGAAATCCATGGAAGAATTGCTAGCTGAAGAGCAGGTTGCTAAAATAAATTCCCAAATTGCTTTTGAAAAGTCTATTAGGGAATTAATTGCAAAAGAAAAAGCAGCCAGATCTAGCTCTCAATTTCGTTTTATTCCTGATGATAGTGATGATGAAGATACACTTGAAGATTCATCAAATTCATCAGTGGATATTCCAGCAGTTGAGATTCATTCTCATGCAACTGCCATCACACCCAAAGCTCCCACTCACTCTCTGAACATGGGGGACGAGCATCTTGACACTGTTCCTGCAAAGGAATCGGACGAATTCATAAAGTTTAGTGTTGAGGACCTTGTCCCAATCCCGAGAGAGTCACATGGAACTTTTGACCATATGTGTGATATCCCTTCCCCTCTTGAGTGTTCAAAAGATCATTTTGAAACTTTCTCCGATGTTAGCAACGATTGTACTTCTCATGGAAACATCGAGTATGTTGAGGCATCACTCCCAAAGTCTGAGGCTGATCATCTTCTTGAGGAGTTCACCGATGAACTCACTCACATCAATCCACTTTCATCGGAAAGTAATGATGATCTTTTTGATTTCAAAGCCAACCAAGGAGAAATTGAAAGTCTCCTTTATAATGATCGTTCACTCACTTCTCACCCTAACAGTCCAATAGAGAATGTTAATCACCTTGTTCCCGAAACATTCAAAGCTACTTTCACCAATCCTCTATTTGAATTTGAAACTGAATTCACTTGGATTTCTAACAATCCAATCTTTGACGAGGATAGTGATGAGTCTACAGTGGAACAAGAGTTCACAGATTTACATCACGTGAATGATTCTCTTTACGAAGAGTTCTCCTTTGAACTCACTCATATCATATCTCCGCCGGAGTATGATAATTTCTACTTTGATCTAGACACACCCATAATATGTCTTGATCAAGTGAGCTTAACTGAGGAGATTCATGAAACTATGAATTCTCCTATTGAGGATGAAGAGTTAGTCATGATTTGTATCATGATTTTCTTTCTTTTCTTCATATATTCTGTCACTTCTCCTGTTCTTCACTCCTTCGGGAATGAAGACATTATCTTTGACCCAGGCATTTCCATGTACCATTTGTGAGCCGGGTCTGTCTGTCTCTGTATCTCATCGGTGTGGAACTTTCACGTACTTCAATGTTTATACAAACATCTTGAATGAAAATCCGATGGAGATTGTATCTTCCACTTACTTCCCCATGAACAAATTAATTCGGGGTCGAGTCAAGCTAGCGACTCGGGAATCAAAAACAGTAGCACACACCATATGGGTTTTCACCCATATTTCTGTCTTCTTTCTCTGTTCTACCACCCTAGTGTGGGGGGGTTGCCCACATGTTTAAAAAAAAAAAAAAAAAAAAAAAAATCTTCTTTCTAAATAATGGCCGTAGTATTTCCCTTTTACGTTCTTAGTTTCGGCATAACCGCCGGTACTTTGAATATTGAGGGCAATATTCATTTCTAAGTGTGGGGGGGGAATTCTCACGAATTTTATCATGTAATTATACCACCCAATTCCCCCGTTTTTGGCCAAAAAATATTTTTTTGGAGTAAGTGTTCTACACTTACTCATTTGGTTATCAGTCCGCCATGTCTGTAAGACAAAAGGATTGGCTAATCCAGGAGCAAACGGCTCTTGGTAAAGATTTCTCAAATCCGTTTATATGGCTTGCAATTTGCCCAAAATTGTATGGTTTTCAGCTCACCATATCCTAAAAAGTGAAGAGTTGGCTAGCCCGCAAGGTTATGGCTTGTGGTAAAGGCAGTGGAAAATCCATAATTGGTATTCAGCTCACCAAAGATAATATTGATAATTTATCTAAGAGTTGGTTAGTCCAGAAGGGTACGGCTTCTGGTAAAGACACATCAAATCCGTTTACAGCTTATGATTTGCTCAAAATCATTTGGTTATCAGTGTACCAAGGTTCTTACTTGAACTGGAACATTTGGCTACTCCAGAAGTGATGGCTTTTGGTAAAGAGTTTTTAAAATCCATTAAAGTTTAAATCATTGCTAGGGACTAGCAATATCTCAGTGTGGGGGATTGATGAGTGTCTAAATACTCATCATTTTTATATTGTCTAGACTACAAAAACATCCAAAACGCCGTAAACACATCAAAATGATCAAAATATCACAAATCAGTGTTTTATGTGTTTTAAATGCAAAAATATCAAAATCAGATGAAAAATGTATCAAATTTGCAAAATTGGCAGTTTTAGTCCCTCAAGTTTCAAAACTTGTCAAAATTAGTCCCTATGCATTTATTTTGAAAGGAAAAGCCAACCCAAGGTTTTGAAAGTCAATTTCACAAAATATTACACTTGGGTTACAAGTTTTCCAAAATTACATGTTTAGTCCCTGAAAATCCAAAAATGGCAAAATAGGTCCCTGGGAAATTTTGAAATTTGAAAAATGAAAAATGGTTTGAGAACTTTGGAATTACATCATAATTGGTCCTTGGAAGCTAATTGGGAAAAGTGCAAAATCAGTCCTTGAAGTTTGGGAAATTACACTTTTGGTCCTTGTGCTTATTTTAACCAAACCGGACCCTATATATTATCTAAACCCAACTTAGGCCCAAATCCAATCCATTACCCAAACCCGGCCCAATGTTTAAAAAATTCAAAAATACCGCCTGTACTGTAGCTTGTCTCTCCCACAGCTGTTTGAGCCAAAACCAGTGGTTTTAACCACTTGATTTTCACTCCACCTTATCTATAACACCTGTTACTAACTCCCTTTCCACCTCCACATAATCCAAACACCATTAATTGAAAGAACCTGCCAGTAGGAAATTTGGCGCCAAAAAGTGAATAAACGGCCAAGATCATCTTTTGCCATCAAAAGGTCCAAATTATTGGTGGGATATGCTGAGAAGTCAAAAGAAAAGAGATTTGGCATATAAATGAAGAAAGAGGAGTGGAGAAAAGGGAGTAGTTAGTTTTACTTTTCCTCGTATGTCTTTTTCTTTTAGTTAACTTTATTAGTGATTTAAAATGTAATTTAAAGCTTTAAATGTGTTAAGCTTAAGTTATTGTATCATTGTAATTCACTTTTAATCAACAATCTCAAGTTTTTAATTAAGTTTTATGTTTCATGTTACTGTTGAAAGTTTCAATCTCAATTTCTTATGTATAAGCTTGCAGTAGCTTGTTTTTAAGCTCAAACAAGTTAGTTAAACTCTTTATAATCTTTTTGAAAGCTTGCAATCAAGTTTTAAGTAGTTTTGTAACATGGTCAATAAAAGTCAAACTGGGTCAAGAATGGGCATGAAAGCTGATAATGGGTGTTGCAGAGGTTTATTTGGGTTGGATTAGACTAGGATAGAGTAGGATTGGGTTTGGTTTAAGACTGCAAAACAGTTGGAAACATGTAAGTGAATATCTCATTTTCAACTTTTTATCCATTTTGCATAATATGTTTGTATCTGTTTATGTGGTCACCACTGGTTTTAACCAGTTAATTTAGTTACATCTAGGTCTTGTAATCTCAATTTGGTCATTGGTTCAAGCTGGATCACTAGTTAGCTTTATTAAGTTTTCATTAACAGTTAATCAAGGGTGTTTGGAATGCTACACTTTCGTATTAGAGGCCTCATCAGTGGTTATATTTTATTGTTTCATGTTTGTTTAGTCCCATTGAACTCATTTCTGTCTTACTTATGTGCCTGCACATGTCCATTGTCAAAATTGTATGCCAACTGTTTTAACTATGCATCTGTTGAGATTTTTGGAAATCCAAGTTTTATTTTGTGTTTGAAATTCATAAAAATAGCTTGCTTCAGTGTTATTCCATCATAATACTTCATTTCCAATCCATAAATCAGGTTCTAACTTCATAAAAGTCAAACTTTTCAGTTTCTTCAAAAAGTCAATTTGTGCAAAGCCTGTTTTGGGCCCAATTAGGAAGAATTTTCTTGGACTCATCTCTGGACCAAAATCAGAGAAAATTGTTGTTTTAAAAACTTGAGCTGGTCTAATTTCTTATGGTCATTTTTATATATTTTTGTGATTTTCTTATAACCATCAAAACTGCTTCTCTTTTGGGACTTAGTTGCCTGTTCAAACTCGGATAAGCGAGTTTTCTCACTATAAGCAACCTTGCACAGAGCTTATTAAAGCTTATCCTGGTCTGTTCTTGGGTCTAAACATAGCCAGCCAGGTCTATTTTAAGGTCTCACAATTGTTTTCTAGTTTCAAGCTTATCTCAGTGCTTATTATTCAGCTCAAAGTAGCCCCCTTTTTGTTTGTAGCCAAAAGCTCACATCATCAAATCTGTGGAGCTTGTTGTTTCAGTGATTAGGGCTTGTTGTAACTTGTTCCATTTTGGTTCTTTTAGTATTTCATAACTTCTGTTTTGGGTTGGTAGCTTTTGGACTCCATTTGCTTATTCTAGTGCTTATTTCAATAAGCTCTTGCTTATCAGTTCCATAATCTTACTCACAACCCCATGTTTTTCTATTTTTCCTAGCTTCTTAATATAATTTTAGACTTTTCCTGAAATTTTCAGATTTTTCTAAGCTTGTTTGCTATTTTTCTTAATTTAAATTAGTTTTTAAGCATTTTTAATTAGCTTTTAATATAAAAAATTAAGAAAAGGTTCAAAAAAATAAGTTTTCATTTTTCTTAAGTTAAGATATATATAAAAGTCATAAAAAATATTTTTCCATAATTTTCTTAGTTTAAATAGTAATTTCTAGCATTTTAATTAGTTTTAAATAGTTTTAAATTAATAATAAATACATAAAAAGTCTAAAAAATATATTTTCAGTTTTAAAATTAGTTTTATCATATTTTAGATTTTTCTAAGTCTTAATCTTATTTTTCTAGTCTTATTTCATATTTTCTTTTATTTTAGAGTATTATTAAATAGTTTAAATTAGTTTTTAATTAATAATAATTAAATAAATAGTCATAAAAATAATTTTCTTTTTCTAATAATTTTCTAATATTATTAGGATTGTAAAAATGTATTTTTCATATCCGTAGGTATTTTCCTTCTTTATTTTCACGTTTTATTTTGTACGTTAACGTAGTTTTTAATTTAAACGTAAGTTTTAAGTTTTAAACGTTCATCACTTTAAATATAGTGATAGCGTTTATTTAATATATTTTATCTTTTTAATTTTCTTAATTTGTATTTAAGTCGCTGTTATTTATTAACTTTTTCAGTAGTGTAATTATCCTATCCAAAACCTTTCTGATCACTATCATTAGTGATCATTCTTCCGTCTGATCAAGTGTTTACACACCATTGAGTCTCCGTGGGACATAACGACCCGGGAATCCACTATATTCTCTGATCTTCATTGTATTTGTGTCTGGGCTGTTTTAAGTCTGTTACGGTTGGCCATTCACAAGTGGCCAGCTTGTGTGATTAGACTTGACGGTTCAGCACAGATCAATTTCAAATACAAAACGTAAAAAGAAAATGTTACGAAAAGATGTTGATCGACTCTTGGAAGATGTTATCTGTGCTGATATCCATAATGTTGTGTTACTTCATTCTTTTGCACATGCATTTGATTATATCTCTGCTGATTCTGTTGATTCTGTTGCAAATGTTGAGAATATTGATTTTGTGTCACAAATCAAGTCTTTAAAAGTTGAAAATGAACGAGTGACAAATGAGCTTTCAAATGCAAAACGTCGTCTTCAATGGTGTCAAAAAGATTGTCATACTCGTGAACTCGCTTGGCAAAACAAAATCACTCAGTTGCAAGCAAAAACCTTTAATTCAAAACCTGAGCAACTGGATGATGAAAACGCGTATTTGAAGTGTCAAATCTTAAAATATGAACAAGAAATTTCAAAAATTAAAAAGAACCATAATGTCATATCTGATTTACTCAAAAAGACTCGTGCTAAAGCGTCAAAAGACCTTGATGATCATCTTGCATACATGAAAGATGTCTTACGACGAGATGGTCTCACTCGTACTGAAAATCTTAATTTGTTACACACTATACATGATCTTAAAGCAGAGGTGGTGAAACTTAAGAAAGATAAGGATAGTAACACTGTAGTATCTGCACCCAAACAGATTCAAAATGACTCTAAAACATCTAATGACAAACCACAAGAAACTAATGTGCTTCCCTCTACTGAAACAGGAATAGTTTCCTCTTTTCCCAACGCCTGCACTTCACAGCCTAGGAACAATACAAGGAAGAATAGGAAGTTGCAACGTAAGAAAAGAACAATAAAGAATGCTGATGTAATAACCCAAATTTCCGTCTCGTAAATTCCCGTTATAAATTCAACTTTAAGATCGTCACATCAGATCAAATTCGAAAGTATAGAAAGTGAGCGTGAATTATAAAGACTACACTATTCGACTTATTAATCTATAACGAATTTATAATATGATGTATATATTTAATCCTAACCTAAGTTAAATAAAAAAAAATCTACACATAAAAATAAATGCCTAAATATAACTTTCCCTAGACCTTTTCTTTTTTTTTATTTTAATTTTGTACACTACTTATATACAAATAAATGTCTAGATTCATCAAAATTTGAAATAAGGAAAGGGTTTCCCTATCACCTAATATTCGGCCTTAATCTCTTCCCATATCCCCTCATTTTTTTTAAAACCGTACTCCATATCCTCCAAGAACCCTAGAACGAAAAAGAAAAGAAAAAGAGGCAGCGGCAGAAGAAATCCTTTCCAGCAATTCTAGGGTACGATTGGGTGAGAGTAACATCAAGGAATCGTGGTGTGAGTGTGGCTGAATCGCAGCAGCAGAAGGAGGGGGTTCGTGAGCCTTCAAGTGTTGTTTGATTGTGAACCTGTTAGGGTGACGTTTTGAGATCATATTGGTTCTCGTGTTTTTGTCCTAGTAATTCGAGCAAGGTATCATGTTTACTTTTTTTCTTTTGTTCTTCAATCGACACATCAAGGTCTCATAGTTTCTGATTATGTTTTTGTTCATCCAAATCAGTTAGGGTTCGCTTGGTTTGTGATAATAATAATCGCAGGGGCGGAGCCACTGCTTGGCTACGTGTGGCACGTGCCACACATGAAAAATTCCGGCGAACTGTAAACTTTCATATAAAAAATCAGATTTTTTAGCTTTTATGTTCCTGAAAGTGTTGATCTACTGGCCTTCTTGCCTTTCCAGTGATTAAGATATAGTTATAGATTTGGAATACATAGGATTGATAGAGAATATAGCATTTCCGGCAAACCATGATGACTAAATGTTGAGGTGAAGAAGAAACAGTTAAGTGGTTGGGCTAGTTGGGCTAACTGGGTGGGCCACTAAATGTATAAGAAATGAATAGTGTGTGTAACTGTGTATGAACTTCTTTCTATCGTAAATAAATTCTCCATGTAGCTATTGAGGTTACATGAAAATGATTGTTTAATTTCAAGACATCCAAAATTTTATCTTCCTTTCTGAACGTGCATTATGATATTCAAATTGAACAACCTATCATTGGTTTTAACTTGTAACTTCAAACAACTCAAATACTGATTTTCTTGTTTAGACACTAATTTTGGTGAAGTATGGCGACCCGTTGATTTTTTTGTGCTACATACGATTAAAAATCCTGGATCCGCCACTGAATAATCGTGTAACCTATTAAGAAACCCTAGGTCATTTGTAAGAATTGGTGTTAGGATTTTATGTGGAATAATTGATTCGTTAATTATATAAGTGTGTGTATAAAATTCATAAGCTGGAAAATATAAAGTGGTGGGCATGTCAAGATGCTATTAAAACAGATTTCATGTCTTTCATGGGTCACGGGTGAGTTTGGTTAAGTAAAACACATGTTATGATGACTTTAGACGGGTCCTTGGTTGGGACTGTTTTGGAATCCGAATTTGGGAACCTTGTAATTTGAGTTTCATAAAGGTTAAAATCTGGGTTTTTGTTGGAAAAACTTATTTTATGTCTTAGTTAAGTTTTCCAAGTGGTTTGGTCGAATTTGGAGTTGTCTAAGTCGTATTTTTGAATTTTACAAGATCAAGTGTCAAAGCTGAGAAAATGGGTCTGGAATTTAGGTTGGATTCATCTAGGTGTTAACTGGTGATACTTTCATGTTTTTGAGTGATTCTTGAGGCTAAATTGTAGTACTTTGAAATATATTTCTGGAAATATAAGCCTTGTAACATTTGCATACCTGGAAGTATGATTTTTACATTTTTTGAGTTAAAGTGTTTGAACCTGAATTTCTGAGTTTAAATTTGTGATGTAGTATTTGATTTTTAGTATTAAATCCATGAGGTTCTGGAACTTTTCCTTTGGTGGTTATGATGTTTATATATTTTGTGACACCTGTAATTTTCGGTTTGATGTGTGGAGTAGGGTGAGTGTGTTTGATTGGGCGATACTTTTGGTGTGTGTAAATCTGGGTGAGTTCTGGACAGGTCTGGACATATGATTTTCCATAGGCCATTTGACTTGGAATTAGAATCCCCCAATTTTTTGAGAGTCTCTTAACTCATATGGGAACCCCTGGGAATTTCCTTGATTTTAGTTGAGCTAAGTAAATATTTTATAAAAATCGCTAAAGTCTGGGCTGGATTCGAAATACTAAAAGACAGAAACTTATGAACTTGAAACTAAGTATAAATGAGAGATAAGTTAAGCATGATTTATAAATGGAACACATATGTGATTTATGATATGTCCTAATGTATATTTAGTGAAGGGGGACGTTGAGCTTGCTTGTGTGGCTTACTCTTACGCACACACATTTGAGGTACAGATATTTCGTCATTTCAGTAATGACACTTCTTTTCTCTCATGACTCTTGTCTATTTTGATATCCGATTCGTATCCTCCTTACCTTGATTTGATATGATCCTTTTGATATGATTCGTTTTGGTATGACCCTCTGATTTGATATTCGCTTAGTTATTCGTTTGATATCCCTTATTGATATGATTCCATTATATGATCAGTTTGATATGATATGATTTGTTTATTTGGTTTCCCGAGCTAACTAGCCATGGAGGTACCATGGCCATGTCATTGATGCACCAATGGCATGACACTATCTGGGGCGGTGTGATTAGTCCCCGGCGTTCCCTTTTGATATGACTATGATATGTGTGCACTTGGCCATTATGAATACGTATGTACAGTCTTGTACTGGCATATGTATATTTGATTTGTTTTTGCAGGGAGCGTATGGATGCATCCTAGGTACTCAGTTTAGTTTTGGTGATGTGGTGCGTGTGTGCAATACACCCCCTCACATTTGGGAGCTTGCTACTCTATTTGGTACTTGAGAGGTCTCCCCTCCTAGTGCACTTATGATTTGACGGATTTGATATGATTTAGCAGATATGGGTTATGATATGTGATTTGTTAGATTTGGCTATTGGAGTATCTCCTTTAGTATTAGGTGCTCGTGGCAACATTCTGATTTTGGTTATTGTGTGACTATCTGATATTCTGATTCATTCGTTTGCTATGCCTATTCAGTCATTCAGTTGACTACTTATTCACTCAGTATTCTTATGTGATTCGTTTGACTATCGGACTCATGCTTCAGTTCATTTGGTTATTTTACTCAGTCTTCAGCTCATTTGATTTATTATGTTTTCACTATATTTTGGTTGGTTGCCAAGCTTATACTTCAGATTACCACTTCACTCGTTTACCGAGCTATTATATGATTATTGGATTCAAGTGTTATGCTATTATATGATTATTTGGTCCATCTGTTTTCCATGCTGACTATGATTTCATGATTTCCTTGTCTACTATGTTAGTATGTGGTTACCTGATTCACCTGTTAGCATGCTAATATCTGATTATCCGCTTACCATGCTGTTATGTGACTATTTGATTTGTCTGGTTGCCATGCTAGTATGTAATCATTTGATTTATCCGTTGATCATGTTATACTTCGTTCTGTTATGTCGAGGACTATGACTATCATTTAATAATCTACTTGAAAATTGTGATTTCTATGTTTGTACTTCTGCTTGATGTTTCTGATGCTTATGTTATCGGTTCAACATAGTAATGGATGTTTACTTGACTTGTTAATTCACCATGTTTACACTTATGTTCATGTTACTGGTTGATGAAGGAATATGGTACAACTTATATTATCAGTCTAGTTGATTTATTTAGTTTGCCATGCTGCATTCTTGTTCAGCTACTTCATTTAGTTATGATGTTCGCTCAGTATTTTCTACCTATACTTGTGACTGACATGCTTATACTCTATTTGTGTCTCAGCTTGTTATGATATTCATTGTGTTTATTAATTGTTGATTTTCTGACTTGTGTGATTCTCATGCTTACATTCTATTCAGTTGATTTACTGATTATAGAATTGCTTAGCTTAGGTATATCGATTATTTGATTTGTTTGTTTGCTTTGTATTCATGTTTAGTTGATCCGCATTGTGATATGCTTATACACTGTTTGGTTGCTTGTTTGATTATGATACTTTTCATCAACTCCTATATGATTATGTTTCGATACTTGTAGGTTTGATTATTGATATGAACTTATATTTTTAAATGATTCATTTGCTTTGCTTTACTTTGGTCTTTTGATTTATGTTCCTTCTGGATATCTGTTAATATTGTGTTCTGCAGGTTCCTCATTGACTCATAGACTCATTGTGCTCATTCGTTACGACTTTGTTATCAGTCTCCTTTGTTTCATTTTGTATTTTTGATTATGTTAGCTTTTGTTTTGTTATATCTGTTCACTGGGCTTTTTAAGCTCAGCCGCATTTCTTTTCCATACGGCACGTACCAAGTGGGATGCTGGGCTTTGATGGGCCGAAAGTAGGAGCTTTTGAGTGAACCGACCATAGTTTCTCTTATTATTTTGAACTCATTTGGAAGAACATTTGTTTTGATATTTCGTACCTGTTAGACATGTTGGATTATGCATTTTTCCTTTTGTAAGTCATTCATTCATATGACTTGGTATTTTATTTAATAAGACTTTCGCTTGCATTTTTGTTAGTATGTTCTGATATGACTCCATAATGTGACATTCGGACCCTTGTCGGGTTGGGGTGTTACAGCTGAAGTAGAAGAACACCCTAGGACTTTGAATAAAACTCAAGTTGCACCCACTTTAGATATTGCGTCTGACAAATGTAATAGAAAAAGTGATGTAACGAATGCTGAACCTTTAAGTATTTTTGATGTTAAGTTTGAAGCTTCTTGTGTTATATGTCATAAAAGTATGCTTTCTGATTGTCATAATAAATGTGTTGCTAAAACTATCTTATCTCGTTTACGGAATCCTAAGAAACGGAATACCTCTAGGCCCCCTACTGCTTCTAAGTCTGTGCTTGGTAAACCGCCCTCTTTAGATTCTAAGAAACGCATTGATGTCCCTGTAGCTCCAGTATCACCTCCACGGAACGTAGTACCACCTAGTGCATTCACTAAGACTAAAGCAAAGACTAGTTGGAGATGGCAGAAATGGTTACATAATACACTAGGATTTAAATGGATACCTAAAATCATTGATATGTGTGTTTCTACTATAATTGCTCCAGAACCCTCTAACTCTTCGGGTTCCACATCTACTTCTATTCCATCTGTGTCGTCTGTGTAATGCAGGTGATACAGATAATCCTTTGGATTGTTGATAGCGGATGTTCCCGACACATGACAAGCAATCTCAAAATGTTATCAAACTTTATTGCAAAGTTCATTGGCACTGTCAGATTCGGGAATGATCACTTCGCAGCTATCATGGGCTACGGAGATTACATCAATGGAAACATCGAAATTAGCAAGGTTTATTATGTGGAAGGTCTTGGTCACAATCTCTTCTCAGTAGGTCAGTTCTGTGATGGAGATTTGGAAGTTGCTTTTCGGGAGAAAACTTGTTTCATTCGTGATCTACAAGAAAACGATCTTATGTCTGGCACCCGGAACTCAAGTTTATACACAATCTCAATGCAAGACATGATTTCTTCATCTCCCATCTGTTTACTTTCAAAAGCAACATCTACAAAATCTTGGCTATGGCACCGACGTCTCTCACATTTAAACTTTCAAACCATAACCAACCTTGCTCGACACAAACTTGTTGAAGGTCTCCCAAGATTCCGGTATTCTAAAGATCACCTTTGCTCAGCTTGTGAACAAGGGAAAAGCAGAGGTGCTCATTTTCCTTCAAAGGTGGAACACAGCTCTCAGCATGTGCTTCATCTTCTTCACATGGATTTGTGTGGCCCGATGCGCGTGCAAACGATTAATGGAAAATGCTACATCTTGGTAATTGTAGATGACTACTCCAGATGGACTTGGGTTTATTTTCTTTGAAGTAAAGATCAAGCTCCACATATGATCATCACCTTTCTCACGAAAATTCAAGTTCTGCTCCAGAACACCGTCAGACAAATTCGAACAGATAAAGGAACTGAATTTGTGAATCAAACTCTTCGTGAATATTATGAGAAAGTGGGAATTGAGCATCAAACATCAATTACACGTACCCCAGAACGAAACGGAGTTGTTGAGAGACGAAACCGTACGTTAGTGGAAGCTGCCAGAACGATGTTAATCAATGCTAAACTTCCAGATTACTTATGGGCTGAAGCCGTATTAACTGCATGTTACACTCAGAATCGCTCAATGATTACTAAATGCCACAACAAAACACCATTTGAGCTTATCCACAACCGAAAACCGAATCTCAAACACTTTCATGTATTTGGATCCCTTTGCTACCCGAATAATGATCGTGATGATGTTGGGAAGCTCAAAGCCAAAGCTGACATTGGAGTCTTTATTGGATACTGTGATAATTCTAAAGGTTACCGGATCTGGAATCGTTGTACAAATCAGGTTATGGAAATGATTCATGTAAATTTCGACGAGCTTACAGAAATGGCTTCTGAGCATAACAGCTTGGAACCCGGTCACAACCGTTTAAACTTCCCTCAAACCCCATCATCAGCTGAACCAAACCCCCAGCTTACTCGTCAACAAATGGAAAAGCTATTTGCTCCTCTGTTTAGTGATGATATTGATGAACGTGCTCCAGGTGAATCCAAAGTTTCCGCTGCTCAACCTGATCATATTCCAATACCTGATACACCTTGAATAACAACTACTGTTGAAGAAGCACCACCTGTAACGCCCCGACCCGACAAGGGTAAAGGAATCACAAATAATGGTGTCATATCAAAGCAAACATAAATATCCAAAAGAAGTCTTAGCATAAATGCGGAATAATTCAAGTCAACATGACTTCAATACATAGGTCCCAATGGAAAATAACTCCAATAGAAATAATCTGAAATAACAAAGTCTTAAATGGCATCATAAGATCAAAGCTAAATATCTCTAAGGTAAATCCACTCATCCCAAAGCAAAACCCAGCTCCAATGCTTAGATACCTGGCGCGGAAGAAAAGAAATGCGGCTGAGCTTCAAAAGCTCAGTGAACAGATATAAAAGCAAAGCAAGTACGAAACGATATCGAATACGGAATATAGTGAACGAAAGATAGCAAAATCATAATTATTTTCAAAGTATAAATTCATAATTATCGGATAAGTTTTATAGTTAACTACCACGAGCCCAGAAAAAATATCAGATCATAATCATATTCACATAAGGCAACATTTGTAGGGGAGACCTACCAGAGTTATGAAGGACGTGCATACACGCAGCATCAATCATCAGATAACATATAACAGATAACAGATCTAGGATGCATCCATACGCCCCACAGACGGATATTGGTCATATAACATAACTTGAGCTCATAACAGATAACAGATAAGGAACGTGGCAGAACATCACTCTACTGCCCTAGAGTCATGTCAGAGGTGCATCACTGACACGGACATGGAACCCCCATGACTAGTGAAATATTTGGCTCGGGTGTCAAACTATCTTAGGTCAAATCAAAATGTCAAAACTTACACAGATCATACTTTATCATAAGGTTAATCATATTTTCAAAATCAGAGTTTCATATCATATAGTTCAAAATCAGATGTTTCACAATTCAGAAATTAGAGTTCAGATAAGCAACAGCTCAAACAAACAGAATGGGGTTCATAGCAAAGGCTTAGGAAACCTTAATATAAAAGCTAACGAAAGAAAACGTTATATGGAACCTTTACTAAAAGGTAGAATATCTGTACCTTATTCCAAAGCAAATGACCAAAAAGTAAAATACGGAAAGCAAAGGATTACTCCTTCTTCACAGAACCTATACACATTAACGGTCGTACATGTTATTTATGATTCCATAATTGTCGAAATGATCTTTTACTATTTGATGTTTATACTTAATGTATTCAGTGATCTTAATATTTTAGAGATTTATGATTAAATGAGACTTAAGTGTTTTATAACCGATATTATAGATTAGGGTTCATTATGTCATTTATTAAAGTGTAGGGTTAAATGTGAAAATAGTTTAAACGTCATAACTCACACATGAAATAATGAATTATTATACTTAGCTTCAAACCCTAATCGACTCTCATTTATGTTCTAGGGTTTTCTCATTCTTTTAATATCATATTAATGCACAATTACTTTACATATTACGTCATTTAATGACTCATTACTCTTGTTTATTTACTCAACACATTCATGACTTAACCATACGTTACTTATACACATATTATACGTCAACTTTTATATCCATGCTCGTTTATGATTTCATGTGACCCCAAAGTTACTTATTACTCGGATTAGTTACACATTTACACACACATGCACAATAGTTTAGACTAGATATGACCACGTACTACGTTTACATATCAACAAGCTTACTTGACTTATAAAACACACGCATGATACACGGTTCACAAACCAATTAGGGTTCGGCATGCATGGTTCGGTTCACACCTCAATCTAGGGTTTAGGTTTTACATGACCTTTCTCGTTTAACACACGTTCAAAAACCCTCACATGGTTCGGCTAACATGTAGGTTTCGGCTAACATGTTTTACGCAAACCCTAGCTCATCTACGTATCTTACTTAATCACGTTTGCATGTTTTACCTTGTCCGATTCATGATATATGTGGTTCGGTTTTCTTAAGCTCGACATACTAATGATCCGATTCAAACAATACCTATATACTACTTGTTCTCTTAATATTACAAGGTTCAAGTCATTATGTTGTTTGGTTTCATATGGTTCGGCCAAAAGAAAAACACAAGATCGACTAAAACAAATATGATACAACATATTATACGTTAGGTGTTATCAAAAGAAGACGAAAAGATCATTGTTATACCTTAGCTTGTTGGACACAAGGTCTCGACACCAAGGGAGTTGGTTCGGCCGAATAGGAAGAAAAAAAGAGAGAGGCAAAGAAAACTAGGGTTCCAAATTATGTTTAATGTGTTGTATATATAGCTAGTACAATTTTCGGTTTAGGCTTGAGATGGAGTGGGCTTCGGCTTGGTCCAACCGAACAAACAAAACTCACGCCCCTTTGGGCTCTCGGCTCACTAGTCCAACCGGACAAAATTACACGGCCCAACATGGTTCACCAAATAAACGAAAACAAGGCCCATGCGATTGTCCCAACTATTTAACGAGACGTTTAACTTCCGTCGTACAATGTCGATCACGTACACATATTCGTTAAGTTTTAATTATAGATAAGTTAAGTTTTTAATTTCGTTAAATGAATATAAATATCTTTTACATATTTTATAAATTTCTATTCCAAGGGTATTTTAGTCTTTATTCATGTTTTAGATTTTCAGGTTTTACAACTCTTCCCCTCTAAAAGAAGAATTTTCGTCCTCGAAAATTGAAATGAAACGAAACGAAAACGAAATGAGAACATACCAAACTATTCAAAGAAATGAGGATAAGTAGCTCGCATCGACTCTTCGGTTTCCCAAGTAGCCTCACGCTCCGGGTGATTTTTCCAAAGAATCTTAACGAACGGAATGACTTTATTTCTCATTACTCTTTCTTGTCTTTCTAAAATAGCTTCCGGTTCTTCAGATAAAGACATATCGGATTGAATTTGATCAAACGGATAAGAAGCAACGTGTAACGGATGATAGTTGTATCCCCTTAGGAGAGATACATGGAACACTTCATGAACATGCGATAACTGAGGCGGAAGTGCTAACCGATACGAAACTTCTCCTATACGTTCCAGAATTTCAAACGGACCGATGAATCGAGGACTAAGCTTGCCCTTGATTCCAAAACGTTTCACACCTCTAAACGGCGAAACTTTTAGAAATACACGATCTCCAACCTGAAATTCTAAATCACGACGATGCTTGTCGGCATAACTTTTCGGACGAGACCTAGCCTCCTTCAACTTTTCTCTAGCAACAGCTACTTTCTCATTACTGATCTCAATCATTTCCGGACCTTCAATTAAACGTTCACCTACTTCATCCCAACAAGTAGGTGATCTACATTTCCTCCCATAAAGAAGTTCAAACGGTTCTGCCTTAATGCTAGCATGCCAACTGTTGTTGTATGCAAACTCTACTAAACACAAATATTCCTCCCAGCTGCCCGTCCATTCTAAAGCACAAGCCCTTAGCATGTCCTCTAAGGTCTGAATAGTCCTCTCTGACTGACCATCTGTTTGAGGATGAAATGCTGTACTGAAATTAAGTCGAGTACCCCAAGCTTTTTGCAAACCTTTCCAGAAACGGGAAGTAAAACGCGGATCTCTATCGGACACAATAGATGCCGGAGTACCATGAAGCCTAACGATCTCTTGTTGAAAAATTTCCGCCAATCTACCAATACCATAATCCTTTCTAATTGGTAAGAAATGAGCAGATTTGGTTAGTCGATCAACAACTACCCAAATCGCATCATGCTTCTTCCGAGTAAGAGGTAGCCCAGTTACGAAATCCATAGATATCTTATCCCACTTCCATGTTGGAATATCCAATGGCTGTAACAATCCACTAGCCCTTTGATGTTCAATCTTAACCTGCTGACAAATCATACACTTCGATACAAACGTCGCCACATCTTGCTTCATGCCATTCCACCAGAAGTACTGTTTCAAATCCCTATACATCTTGGTAGAACCAGGATGGATAGTGAAAGGAGAACTATGAGCTTCAGTCATAACTTTCTCGCGAAGTACCGAATCATTGGGAACACAGAGCCTATCTTCATACCATACTATTCCGTCATCATCAACCTTAAACTCCGTCTGCTTACCTTCTTCAACATTTTGCGCCACGGCCCACAGCTCGCCATCATCTTTCTGAGCTTCTTTAATTTGCAGTATAAGGTTCGACTCCACCTTCATACTAGCCCAATATCCATCAAAACCTCGTACGCAAAACTCAACATCCAAATGCTCTAAGTCACGAAGAATCCTAGGTTCAATCTCAATACTTGCAAGAATGCCGATTTCGGCTAAGTGCGTCAGCAACTACATTAGCCTTACCGGGATGGTACTGAATGTTGGTGTCATAATCCTTAAGAAGTTCTAACCATCTTCTTTGTCTCATGTTAAGTTCTTTCTGAGTGAAAATATACTTGAGACTCTTATGGTCAGTGAAAATATCACATGTCTCTCCATACAAGTAATGTCTCCAGATCTTCAACGCGAACACAACTGCAGCTAACTCAAGGTCATGAGTTGGGTAATTCTCCTCATAAGGTTTTAGCTGCCTTGAAGCATAAGCTATTACCTTTCCATGTTGCATCAAAATACAGCCCAATCCTTTCTTAGATGCATCACTGTATATTTGAAATCCTCCAGAACCAGATGGAAGAGTCAAAATAGGAGCGGACACCAATCTCCGTTTCAAATCTTCAAAACTCTCTTCTCATTCATCCGTCCATACAAACTTTTCACCTTTTCTCATCAGTTGGGTTAGGGGTAGAGCTAAACGAGAGAAACCTTCAACAAAACGTCGGTAGTAACCAGCAAGTCCTAGAAAACTCCTAAACTCAGTCACTGTCGTAGGTCTTGGCCATTTAGTGATAGCCTCAACTTTAGACGGATCCATGGTGATACCATCAGCAGATACAATATGACCAAGGAACGCGACTTGTCTTAACCAAAACTCGCACTTCGAAAATTTGGCGTACAACTTCTTCTTCCTCAAAATCTCCAAAACTATCCGGAGATGTTGTTCATGCTCTTCTTCAGACTTAGAGTAAACCAAAATGTCATTGATGAAAACGATAACGAACTTATCGAGGAACTCATGGAAAACACGATTCATTAGGTCCATAAACACAGCATGCGCATTTGTCAAGCCAAAAGGCATAACGAGGAATTCATAATGACCATATCTGGTACGAAATGCGGTCTTAGGAACATCTTGCTCCCTCACACATAGCTGGTGATAACCAGATCTCAGATCAATCTTAGAAAAGAACTTCGCTCCTTGCAATTGATCAAACAAATCATCAATACGCGGAAGAGGATAACGGTTTCGAATGGTAATACGATTGAGTTCACGGTAGTCGATACATAGACGCATGCTTCCATCCTTCTTCTTCACAAACAAAACAGGTGCACCCCATGGAGAAACACTGGGTCGAATAAATCCATTTTCTATCATCTCTTGCAGCTGCTCCTTCAATTCCTTCAGTTCTACAGGTGCCATACGGTACGGATCCTTCGAAATCGGTTCAGCACCAGGAATTAACTCAATGCTAAACTCAACTTCTCTAGCTGGGGGAAGACCAGGGAGTTCATCGGGAAAAACGTCGGTGAATTCACAAACAACAGAAATGTTTTCAATGTTAGGACTCTCCAAAGACGTGTCCTTAACAGATGCCAGAAAACCTTGGCACCCATGAGCAAGCATGGTCCGTGCCTTCATAGCAGAAATGAGCTTAACAGATTTGAGGGTTGAGAACCATAATAAACGAATTCAGGATGTTTTACGTCTCCAAAGATCACAGTTCTAGCATAGCAGTCGATGGAAGCTCTATGATAAGCCAACCAATCCATGCCTAGAATGATATCAAAGTCGACCATATCGAGAGGATACAGATTTTCAGAGCGAAAACGATCATCAAAACGAAGAGGGAACTTAACGTATTTATGATCAATGATCATATGGTTTTTCATAGGCGTAGAAATTGATAAGTGATTTGCTAATGGTTTGGGCTTCATATTAAGTTTCTTAGCAAATGTGACAGATATAATGGAGTGTGTGGCACCGGTATCAAATAAAGCAAAGACAGAATAATCATCAATGAAAAGAGTGCCCGTAATGGTACCTGAAGTGCGCTCCGCCTGATTCCGAGTAGTAGCATAAACACGTCCAGTAGTAGGTGGCGGCTTGATGTAGTTTCCAGGAATCACCGGGTTCTTCTTAGGGCAATCCTTGATCTTGTGAGTAGTGGAACCACAAGAGAAACATCCACCAGTGGCCTTGAAACACGGTCCCGGATGAGCCTTTCCACAAGTAGTACAGAGAGGTGAGGGAGGCAAAACTTCAGCTGTCCTTTGTTGACCAGAAGATCCTGAACCAGAAGATCAGCGGGACCTTGTTGTAACGCTGGTTATTGTTACCTTGGTTCTGACGATCATTTCCATTCTTGCCAGTAGTTCTGCTATCCTGACTCCTCGCCTCAGGACGCCTAGAGTCCACATTCCTTCCTGATGGCCCCGTGATCATAACTCCTATCCACTTGACCCCTCGAATCATAACTCCTGCCAGAATTTCCCTTATAATCATTACTTTGAGTCCTACCTTGAATCCGATCACCATCACGGTTACGCTTGTTGGAACCCAAAACCTCATGAAAGATCTCAATGTTACGAGCTGCGTCATTGCAGGCCGACACATCCTCATACTCAATATTCAGCAGTCGGTCCAACACCCACTTCTTCAATCCCCACTTGAAGTGCTTAGCTTGGCGCCTACCATCTCCAGCAATCGTTCCCACAAAACTTACCCGCCTCATAAACCTACCCATGTACTCATTGGAGTTCTCATGATCAAACTGGTAGATTGCCTGGTAATCCCTCTCATACCTTTTGCTTTCGACATCGGAAGTAACGGTTATAGAAGATAGTCCGAAACTCAGTCCAAGTACAAGTAATAGCAAAAGCATCTCCTCCTCTTGCCTGTTTGAGTGCCTTCCACCAATTCAATGCATCACCCTCCAACTTAAATGCAGCCAAACGGGTCTTAAATTCATCTCCACAACCCAGTACTTCAAACAGCTTCTCAATATGAGTGATCCAGTCCTCGGCCTCAGTGGGAGTAGCAGCAGTGCTAAAAGAAAGAGGCTTGAGCTTACCGAAACGCTCGAGCCAAGTGTGAATGCCGACGGGTTGATTTCCTCCACCACTACCCGAAGCACCAGTCTGGTTGCGAATGTTGTTGATCACCTGTGTCATCATCTCAGGTGTGGTAAGACCAGGGAAAAGAGTGTTGAGAGCATTAACAATCGCAGCATCCAAGTTAGGAGCATCATCGTCTCCATCCACCTTACCGTTACGACGAGTTTGAACCATCTGAACGATATTCAAACGATTAGCAAAATGAACAAAGGTGAGATACGAAATGGAAGTTCGCAGAAGGAAACCTAAAGTCTACCCAATCCTCACAGATCATAGCCTAAGCTCTAAGGTCTCAAAACCTAGGGGCCATATGTCACAGGTCCTGACTACAAGTCGTAAACCTGGGCTCTGATGCCATAAATTGTAACGCCCCGACCCGACAAGGGTAAAGGAATCACAAATAATGGTGTCATATCAAAGCAAACATAAATATCCAAAAGAAGTCTTAGCATAAATGCGGAATAATTCAAGTCAACATGACTTCAATACATAGGTCCCAATGGAAAATAACTCCAATAGAAATAATCTGAAATAACAAAGTCTTAAATGGCATCATAAGATCAAAGCTAAATATCTCTAAGGTAAATCCACTCATCCCAAAGCAAAACCCAGCTCCAATGCTTAGATACCTGCCGCGGAAGAAAAGAAATGCGGCTGAGCTTCAAAAGCTCAGTGAACAGATATAAAAGCAAAGCAAGTACGAAACGATATCGAATACGGAATATAGTGAACGAAAGATAGCAAAATCATAATCATTTTCAAAGTATAAATTCAGAATTATCGGATAAGTTTTATAGTTAACTACCACGAGCCCAGAAACAAATATCAGATCATAATCATATTCACATAAGGCAACATTTGTAGGGGAGACCTACTAGAGTTATGAAGGACGTGCATGCACGCAACATCAATCATCAGATAACATATAACAGATAACAGATAACAGATCTAGGATGCATCCATACGCCCCCCAGACAGATATTGGTCATATAACATAACTTGAGCTCATAACAGATAACAGATAAGGAACGTGGCGAACATCACTCTCGCCCTAGAGTCATGTCGAGAGGTGCATCGACACGGACATGGAACCCCCATGACTAGTGAAATATTTGGCTCGGGTGTCAAACTATCTTAGGTCAAATCAAAATGTCAAAACTTACACATATCATACTTTATCATAAGGTTAATCATATTTTCAAAATCAGAGTTTCATATCATATAGTTCAAAATCAGATGTTTCACAATTCAGAAATCAGAGTTCAGATAAGCAACAACTCAAACAAACAGAATGGGGTTCATAGCAAAGGCTTAGGAAACCTTAATATAAAAGCTAACGAAAGAAAACGTTATAAGGAACCTTTACTAAAAAGGTCAGAATATCTGTACCTTATTCCAAAGCAAATGACCAAAAAGCAGAAATACGGAAAGCAAAGGATTACTCCTTCTTCACAGAACCTATACACATTAACGGTCGTACATGTTATTTATGATTCCATAATTGTCGAAATGATCTTTTACTATTTGATGTTTATACTTAATGTATTCAGTGATCTTAATATTTTAGAGATTTATGATTAAATGAGACTTAAGTGTTTTATAACCGATATTATAGATTAGGGTTCATTATGTCATTTATTAAAGTGTAGGGTTAAATGTGAAAATAGTTTAAACGTCATAACTCACACATGAAATAATGAATTATTATACTTAGCTTCAAACCCTAATTGACTCTCATTTATGTTCTAGGGTTTTCTCATTCTTTTAATATCATATTAATGCACAATTACTTTACATATTACGTCATTTAATGACTCATTACTCTTGTTTATTTACTCAACACATTCATGACTTAACCATACGTTACTTATACACATATTATACGTCAACTTTTATATCCATGCTCGTTTATGATTTCATGTGACCCCAAAGTTACTTATTACTCGGATTAGTTACACATTTACACACACATGCACAATAGTTTAGACTAGATATGACCACGTACTACATTTACATATCAACAAGCTTATTTGACTTATAAAACACACGCATGATACACGGTTCACAAACCAATTAGGGTTCGGCATTCATGGTTCGGTTCACACCTCAATCTAGAGTTTAGGTTTTACATGACCTTTCTCGTTTAACACACGTTCAAAAACCCTCACATGGTTCGGCTAACATGTAGGTTTCGGCTAACATGTTTTACGCAAACCCTAGCTCATCTACGTATCTTACTTAATCAGGTTTGCATGTTTTACCTTGTCCGATTCATGATATATGTGGTTCGGTTTTCTTAAGCTCGACATACTAATGATCCGATTCAAACAATACATATATATTACATGTTCTCTTAATATTACAAGGTTCAATTCATATTGGTTTGTTGGTTTCATATGGTTCGGCCAAAAGAAAAGAACACAAGCTCGACTAAAAAAATATGATACAACATATTATACGTTAGGTGTTATCAAAAGAAGACGAAAAGATCATTGTTATACCTTAGCTTGTTGGACACAAGGTCTCGACACCAAGGGAGTTGGTTCGGCCGAATAGGAAGAAAAAAAAAAAAAAAAGGCAAAGAAAACTAGGGTTCCAAATTATGTTTAATGTGTTGTATATATAGCTAGTAAAATTTTCGGTTTAGGCTTGAGATGGGGTGGGCTTCGGCTTGGTCCAACCGAACAAACAAAACTCACGCCTCTTTGGGCTCTCGGCTCACTAGTCCAACCGGACAAAATTACACGGCCCAACATGGTTCACCAAATAAACGAAAACAAGGCCCATACGATTGTCCCAACTATTTAACGAGACGTTTAACTTCCGTCGTACAATGTCGATCACGTACACATATTCGTTAAGTTTTAATTATAGATAAGTTAAGTTTTTAATTTCGTTAAATGAATATAAATATCTTTTACATATTTTATAAATTTCGATTCCAAGGGTATTTTAGTCTTTATTCATGTTTTAGATTTTCAGGTTTTACACCACCAGTTGACTCTACAACAACAGTTGAACAAACTGCATCCAACGACGCTGAACCAGTTGATGATGTACTGAACAATGAAGTACCCCCACCTGCAGATTTTGATCCAAATGCGTTCTTCAACCCGTTTGCTAATGAAACTGCTGCACCAGATGTTGCGGAATCATCTACAAGCCATTTGAATTCTCCCAATCTGCATAATGTATATCAACATCAACCTTCCACACATCGTTGGACGAAAGACCATTCTCTTGAAAACATTATTGGTAACCCGAATCAACCAGTCGTAACAAGACAACGTCTTCACACAGACGGTGAACATTGAATTTATGCACTCACTTCGTCAATCTGAACCTAAAAACATTAAAGATGCAATGACAAAAGACAACTGGATTGAATCCATGCAAGAAGAACTCAATCAGTTTAAGCGTCTTGAAGTATGGGAATTGGTTGAAAGACCAACAGGGGTCTTCGTCATTGGTCTCAAATGGATTTGGAAAAACAAATTGGATGCTGAAGGAACCGTAATCAGAAATAAGTCACGTCTGGTGGCTAAGGGTTATAGACAGGAAGAGGGTATTGACTTTGAAGAATCATTCGCTCCAGTTGCTCGTCTTGATGCTATACGGATTTTTCTAGCGTTTGCGGCTCACATGAACATCACGGTCTTTCAAATGGATGTCAAAACTGCCTTTCTCAATGGACAAATGAAAGAAACGGTCTATTTTAGCCAGCCAGAAGGATTCGTTGATCCAGAGTTCCCTAATCACGTCTACAAACTGAAGAAGGCTCTCTATGGTCTCAAACAAGCCCCTCGGGCATGGTATGATAAGTTATAATCCTTTCTTATCGCCAATAATTTCGTAAAAGGTTCGGTCGACCCTACACTGTTCATACAATATCAAGGGGCATACATTTTAATCGTTCAAATTTATGTGGATTACATCATTTTTGGGTCAACACATTTAAAATACTCAAATGCTTTTTCAAAACTAATGACAAAACATTTTGAAATGTCAATGATGGGTGAACTCACATTCTTTCTTGGAATGCAAGTTCATCAATCACCCCGTAGTATTTTCTTAAGTCAGTCCAAATATGCCCTTGAACTTTTAAATAAATTTGGAATGCAAAACTGTGACACCTATGCCACGCCAATGGCTCATACCAAGAAACCAGATGCTGATTTACATGGGAAATTGGTGGACCCTACCAAATACCGAAGTATCATTAGGTCTCTCATGTATCTAACAGCTAGCAGGCCTGATATTGTTTTTGTCGTATATCTTTGCTCCCGTTATCAGTCGAGACCAACTAAAACTTACCTCTCAGAGGCTAAAAGAATCCTCCGATACATCAAAGGAACCATTAACTTGGGGATCTGGTATCCAAAGGATTTTGGTTTTGAACTAATAGCTTTTTCAGACGCTGATCACGCATGATGCTTAGACTAACGGAAAAGTACTTCAGGAGCATTACAATTTCTTGGTGATAAACTGGTGTCATGGCAATCGAAGAAGCAAGATTGTACGTCGCTGTCCTCAACAGAAGCAGAATATGTAGCCATGTCGGCGTGTTGTGCTCAAGTCATATGGATGCGAACACAACTCAAAGACTATGGTTACATATTTGACAAAATCCTGATGTACTGTGACAATCGAAGTGCTATTGCGATCTCGTGCAACTCCGTTCAACACTCAAAATCAAAGCACATCGATCTTCGATATCATTTCATCAAGGAGCACGTGGAAAAGGTACTGTTGAATTATACTTTGTGGGTACTGAATACCAACTGGCAGATCTTCTCACCAAAGCCTTAGCTCCTGCTAGGTTTAATGAGTTGGTCCACCGAATTGGTATGCGGTGTTTGACTCCAGAGGAACTGGATGAACTTTTAAAACATTCTTAAAACCAGTCAAACACCAAAACCTCTTTTGTAAATATTTTTTAAAAACAAAATACAAAAATATAAAATCTGATAAAAACAACAAAAATATTCTTCTATCTATATTTCTTGTAACATGACAAGTATAAATCTTTCGTCAACACTTTACTATTTCAAAATTCAGTATTTTTCTCTGTCAAGTGTTGAGGGGGAGAACGTAAATATTTTTCGGTTTCATAAAACCTTGTACTTGCATGTTACCTTATCCCAATTGTGTCTTTGATTATGGTGGTCACATTTCTGGTTTACTGACACTCCTCGGACTCAAATTTATAAAATTTTATTATTTCTTAAGTCGAGGGGGAGTGTCGTCAAGTTTCTTTCCAAATATCTTTCGTTTGGTAACCAAAATGGAAGTTATGGGCGGTGGATGTAAATGTTTAAGGTGGAAGGACTGAATGTGCCAAAAGTTGAAAGTAATTTTTAACAAAAACACTTCACCTAATTTTCTTAAACACATTTACTCACCACATTTATTACACAACCACCCACATCTTACGCCTAACATTCAACCATCAAATCTGTGTTTCTGATCATCAAGTTGTAAGTGTTAAAACGTTCTTTGTAATCATCTAAACATGGGTTTTGAATCGTTTTTAAAACCAACGGTTAGATTTTTATCTAGGTGTGATTTTGTGTTCTACGCATAAGCGTATGAACACATAATCAAGTGTGAGTGTTTTTGGTTAAGATGGTAGTGTCAAAACGTTTGTCTAATCTCTATGATACCATTTTTATCATTATAACTCACCCAGAAACATGAATTGATTGATTTTGAAAATTAGGGTTTATGCGTAATTTAGGGTATTTTCAAATACGAGTGTTTCTGGTTAAAAAGATAGTTGTTTGATATTGTTTACATGTTGAATTGATCATTTCCAGGCTTAGAACTTACCCAGAAACACCAATTTCGTTAAAATTGAAAATTAGGGTTTATGTTCATAGAATTTGGGTATTTTTGATCCGCTTAGGTTTTGATGTTAAAACTTGGATAAAACAACTCAATAAGCTTCCTAGACATCCCAGAAAAACTTTGGTGCATATCCTATGGCTAGAATCCTTACTCGTAATTCTTGAAAACTAGGGTTTAAGTTTTACGCATAAGTCATTTTACGCATAACTGCTTTATTGAGTATCCATGTTTAGAAATGAAAAGGAACGAATGCATATGTTAATATTGGTGATATGATGAATTTATGTCAGGTTTCTACGCGTGAATAATTAATAATCAAGGTTACTTGAACATCTACACATAAGGATCACCTTACGCGTAGAATGTTATGCGTAAGAGAAATCTTACGCGAAACCTTTACGCGTAAGGTTCTACAATGGGGACTACGCGTATCCTGTGAAGGATATGCGTAAACAGTAACTGTTATGCATAAGGTTCACTCTTACGAGTAAGCCTTACGCGTAAGGTTCCATATACGCTTACGCGTAAGCGTTACGCCTAAGGCCCTCTTTTCTTACGCGTAATATTTCTTACGCGTAATATTTCTTACGCGTAAGTCAAGACCCTACGCATAAGCTTATGCTTACGTGTATAACCACTCCTGTTTACGCATAAGCTTGCAAAACCTACGCGTAAGCCTAGCTTTAACAAAAATTATGAATTGTTACGCGTACAAACTTGTAAATAAATAAATCATAACACCACGAAACCAAAAATGTCACTAATAAGCTTAAATGTTTAATAAGTTGTGAAAAATATGTGAAAACTTGGACTTTAAAACTCAAAGTTAATACTCACAAAACTTATCTCGACGTCTTTGGACTATTGGACTAACAAGTGATATTGGACTCGTAACAATCATCGACATATCACATTCAATAAATAGACAATAAAATCAACTGTTGACTAACGTAATGTCTTTCGATATGTTGGTTCTTTTGGCTAAATATCTTTCAGATCACGACATGGACGTTCAAATGCAAAATGTGGAAGCACCAAATGTTCTCACTGTTGAAGATATCTTCCCTCATGGTTTCCCTATGAAGATCGGAAAGAACAACCTCAGAGTTGATTTTGATACCTTCTCTTGTTCTGAGTCTTCATGCCAGATTACTGCGGATATTCTGAAGACTCACCCTTATCAGAACATGCTCACAAACTCTAATACTGTACCGGAGATCTACATTCACCAATTCGGGCATACAATGCAAAAGATCAAAGGTCAAAATGCTATGACGGTGACGCTTAACAACAAACAAGTCACCATCTCACCAGCAGATTTGAGGGCCATTCTTCTCATTCCTGTCATCTAACCTACTCAATTCAATGCCACTCCAACTGAAGAGGTCGTTCTCCAATTCATGGTCGACATCGGTTATGATGAAGCTACCGGGGTTATCACAAAGCACTCATATGTTGATCTCAAGAACATTCCCCAGCCATAGAGAACCCTCTACATAATGATTGCAAAATCTGTTTCTGGACGTGATAGTGCTCATGAGCATCCCAAGCTCATAGAACTACAAATATTTTGGGCTTTGGTCAACAAGAAAGACATTGAAGTTGGAGCTCTGATATGGGACGACATGATGACTTTCCTTAAAAAGCTTGGCACCAAGATCCCGTATATCAGATACACCAAACTGTTGATCCAAAGAGCTCTAGGGTATAATTCTGATATTCCCTTGAGACTTGATGACCCCAAACAACACTCCGTGTTGTATGAGCCCACACTCACTGTAAGATTTAAGGACTCTACAACAAAGAAACAAGGTGCAGGGCTGCCAGATTATCTTATCACTGATGATATCAAACAACTGTATTCGTACAAACGATATCTGGTGGCAGTTGAAGAAGGCAAAGTAGGTTTCCTTGATGAAAAGTTCGCTGGTACACCTACTAGGAAAACCAGGAGAGGCAGTGCAGGAAGCATTACAAGAACTGAGAGTACGAGGAAGTATCCCAAGAGGACTCATGTTCATAAAAGGAAATTTCCCTCTAAAGAAGCCATTCCTATTCCCAAACCCGAACCGCAACAAAAGCTTACGGACGAGGACTCCGAGGAAACTGAAACAGACGAAGAGGTCATCTACTCTGAAACTCCAACCGATGATATTCAAACAGTAGCAAAACCTCCCAGTCCGAAAGCTGATAAAGGTAAAGGAAAAACTCCAGTTGCTGATCCAGAAGAAGAGGAGAGCACGGATGAAGAACAACTGGACATATACTACAGGAAAAAGGTGAAGCATATCAGACTCCAACACGTTGCCAAAGAGTTCGTAAAGGAACAAACTCGTGGCCCCGGAGGGTCAAGTGGTGGTGCACTATCTACACCAGTTCCTGATGCGGTTAATCAACCCGATAAGGGAACTGGTACCACCACCCACGATCCACAACAACGGCGACTGGAGGACACTATCACCTATGAATTTGAGGAACCAGAAAAGGAAGAGACAGAGAAGATTTCTGATAAAGATGTTGAGGTTGCAGCTAAAGAAAAAGCAGATAAAGAAAAAGAAGATGAAGAAGCCAGGATTAAGGCTGAAGAAATGGCTAAGTCTAGAAAAGATGACGAAGTTGATTATGATGACTTTCTTCTAGACAGCCCAACACGTTCCAAGGAACAAACTTCTGAGCCACCAAAAGACCCTGAGTTTCCTCATGTCTCATCATCATCAGACTTGTCTTCTCACTCTTCACCTCCACCATCCAAAGGCACAACCAGATCCACATCCGAGTCAGTGAAGAAACCAACCGACTCTTGGATATCCCGAGCTAAGACAAAGATTGTCAATGCTGTCAAGCAAGTCAGGAAGAAAGACGTGACCAACAAAAAGCTGAATCAACTCGCTGACAGAATCAACTTTCTTCAAAACGGGATAAACGAGTTGTTGAAAGAAAGGGAGCATATCCAGAAGTTTATCAAAGGAGATTTCCAAAAGGAAATGGAGAAGACGGCAAGAGAATATACTCACAAGTTTCTTCTCGACACTGTTCCTGGAGTTACAAGGGAGATGTTCACCAGACAGCTCTATCCAAATCTCATGAAATTGGTCAAGCAAACAATGCAATCCACCCCGGTAACAATGACGATCAATCCAATTGAGCCTGCAGTTCTCGCTGATGCAGAGTTGGTTTCCAAGCTGGTGCTACAATTGTCTAAACGATATGCAAATCTCACCTCTGAAGAAAGTAAACTACTTGAGGCATTACTGGAATATCAACTCAAGACTTCATGCAAGGAGCAAGCTGAAAGGCCTAAGCGTCCAAGAGACGATGATGATAAGGATAAGGACAAAGATACAGAGCCTAAACGTACGAAGAAAACTGGTGAATCATCCTCCATGCCACCACCACCCCAAAGGACTCCAACTGATAGAAGCTCTCCACCAAGTTCCGCTGCTGCTGAAAAACCTCAGGACTCTGAGTTACCACCTGAGACAGAGAAAATCGGTGATCACTTCGAGTACACTGGTGGTGACAATGAACAGATACCTGAGCCCCGAAAACAACCCACCTCTCCCACCATAACAAAGGAACCAGGGTCCTCATCTAAGCCAAAGAAGAAGAAGAAGAAGACAAAGACAGATGTTGTCTTATGGCTAGACGAAGATGACACCGAATACGACTGGTTTTCTACACTTGTTGATGCTACTCCCTCCCTACCTGAAGGTCAAGATATGGTAGAAGGTCGAACATTGGAGCATGCTAAGTTACTTCAAGAAAAGTTTCAGGTGAAGAAGATGACCAAGTCAGAGTTAAAATGCATCAAGAATGACGTTTTTCAACTGCTCAAAGACAGCTCTGAAAGTGCTATTGAAGTTGAATACCATCTTGAAAACATAGCACGAGCCATGTCCAACAACATCGATTGGCTCAACCCTGAAGCTAACATTGACTTCACACGAAAAGACAAAGCTCCATACTACACAGACTGGACAAGACCTTTACCTACAATTGGCCAACCAGATCAACCAAGGATTCCATTCCATTATTTCTTCAACAATGACCTGGAATTTCCTCTACATGGTAGCGATGTGTCAAAGAAATACGCTACATCAGTTACACTTCCGTTCCCGGCAGCTAACTACTCCAACTGCATAGCCATCGAAGAAAAGGCTACTCACATGTTTGCCAACAACGTGGAAAGGTATGACCTTGATGCAATGTATGGGATTCACCATTGGCCGGAACGCCGAAGAATCTTCTATAAAAGCTGCCAGGTTCAAAAGTCTACACATGAAGTGTTTAGTGATAAAGGGATCGTTGCTGTTAAGCATGTAACTCTCTCGTCAAAATGGGACTACACATTTCTCAAGAAAATCATGGTCAAAAGACAAGACGAAGAGGACTATGTTTTCTGTGAAGCGGACTTTTAGAATTTGTCTCTCAACGACATTGAAGATCTGTATCTTGCCAAGGTACAGGGAAGAATGAGACACTTCTTGACAGAAATCCAACGTGAATACATCAAGTCCTTGCTCATCTTCATCAGAAACATAGTTATCCAGGAACGTGTAGAAGACTTACAACTTGCCGTGGAATCGTATCAGACACGTGTCAACCTCACCAGACCTCAGCTAGACCTTCCTGACATCAACCACCTTCCTCAATACACTCTCATCAGCAAACCGTTTGCCGTAGTCTATCGTAGTGAACTACACCGCAACTGCTTGATGGCGTGCAGAGAGCTTCATAAGTTTAGGGATCATACACTGAAGAGCGTTAGGGATGGTTTAGCTTATCGGTTAAGGGAGATACATGAAGGCATCGGGTCGAAGAAGAGATGGAATTCGAAGGAGAAAAGGGATGTTAAGAGGATCATCACTCGCATCAATGAAAGGTTGTTCAGAAGGGACCAGTTCAGAACATTGGAGAGTTTCATAGGTGGTCGTCCCAGCATTTATCTCACAGGCTATCAACGTCGACAACGCATTCCTGGAGTTATTGCTGGACTACCGGATTCTCCTGGTAACCCTTGATTTGTTTCATTATCATTACTTGGTTGTGTGATTTATATTTGACAATGGCTTGTGCACATATATAACAGTGTACAACCCGTTCTTGTAATGAAAGGACCCTGTGGTACGCTTCAGTGCCACAATCCTTATAAAAGGAGAGAAAGCTTCTTACTTTTGAGTAAAACTAATCAAAACTTTCGTTTTTTAAAGTTTTGCTCAAAAGAACAAGTACTTCCCCTTAAGATTTTCAAAACCTCAAAAGTTAATATCACTTGTTGAGGGGGAGTATTTGATTAAACCTTTGTTCACAAATTGTTCTTCGTGGTAATCTTCCCGCAAAAATCGAAATGGACATATTTGATATCAAATTTCATAAAAACTAACATTTATATGCCATTTTTGAGGGGGAGAAAAATTATGTGATAAGAAATATGTTGTGAGTTGCAAAAGAATCTTCGTGTAAATAGACTTAACCAACGAATTGACGAACCTTGAAATGTTAGTAACTCGAAAAGACTTGTCCGGGACGGGTAATAATTTCAAGCTAGTTCGCTAGTGATGTAAACATGTCTCGCAAAGGACTTGTCCGAGTAGAATGTACCATTCGAGAAACTCTTGGTAGACATGAACTTTGACGGGTTTGACAACCTTTTGAGGTTGTCCACACCTTCAAGGTAGTTATTAGAGCTAGTTGTCACCTAAAAGCTGACAATGTAACTCTTTAACTATGCAACGTAACCGTGTCTCGCGGGGGATTGTCTATCATGAGTTGATCAATTCGAAAGTGCGCGCTCTTCTCTCACCGTGCAGATTTCAGTCAAAACTCTTAAGCAAGTGTGGAGGAGGAGTATTTCTGCAAAATATAAAACTCTCGAAGTATTACAAAATGTTTCTTACTTATAAATACTTTGAGAGATTTTTCATGCAAATTGGTTTTGTGACAATGGAGTTATAAGGTGATTAAGGTTAGGAATAACCGTCCTATGATCTGCCAGAGCCGGAGGGATCTACCCAAGGACACCACCAATAGTTAGAATTAGAAGTCCTTAGGTATGATTATAAAAAAGGAGAAAATGAGAATCGGAGAAAGAAGGAGTTGAAGAATTAAAAAGAAATGCAAAGAAAAGGGTGAAAAGAAATAGCCCTCCAGAATATTCAACTTAGGGCGCATAATCGGGTTCAATTCATATGCTACTGGTTGTCACTTAATGACACCGGTATTGAAGATCAGAGTCGTCATGGACCCAGTGACGCATGCACTAAACCTTCTTAGCCACTCAATTTCTCTCTCAACGAAAGCTTGTTTCATTCTCACAGGGAACCCTACATAAACTATCGGCTTTCTCTTAGAGATTGCTGGTATTGAAAAAGGAGACCCTCTCCCTAGTCTCCGCTCTGGAAAACCAAAGTGCACTATTGAGTCTAGAGCCACGAGATTCATCAAAAGATCTCTTAGGTACACTTGACAATTCATCGCTTGTCGTTCAACAATAAGGACGCAAGTGATACATTATCGAGTCCTTCACAGATCTTAGCAATCTGTCGGGAACATTTATGAGAGGTTCACACCCGTGATCCTCAATGATTGAATGGAAACTCCTGCCAGGGTCAACATCAAACAGCCCTGACAGCAGGTCACTTTGGTAACTCCCCGTGGATTACGCTTAGTGTGTCTCGAACAATCTACAGTCGTGGGGTGATGCTTCGGTGTACCTCAGCGACTCATCTGAACTGTAGGTGTACTTCGGTACATCGCGTTATCTCACTTGTGGGACTCCAGTTCAGGAACAGCCTTTGTGAGAATTAGAGTCGTGTTTTCACACTATGCTGTTAACACACTCGAAGTTCAAACTTGTAAGCGCTGGATTCTTTCTAACCCATGTTTAATGTTTTCTTCTTATGGATGCTCGCGGGAGAAAGAGATCGTGCAGATTCTCCACATGCTCATGCAAACTACATCATCAAAGAAGTTCTCTCATATTCAAAGGCAACACAAAGTCATAATGATTCTTCATCAACAAAGAATCTACAAAGTTTAAAGACTAAAAGAACTTTATCAAAGCTGAAATCCAACGTTAAAGAGCGTGTGAGCATGTTGGAGAAAGACGTGGAGACGCTGGAGCAACGAAGCAGACCTGATGCGGATAACCTCAACATACTATCACTTTCACCACAAAGAACAAAGAACTTAAGAACAAAGAAATCAAAAGACGTCAAAGCAGAATACTTCAAAAGATACAAGATCCCTACACTGGGGAGATTGTTCGAATTAAGGCACTTCTTCTCACAAGAAAGAAGATTGTTAGAAGATGTCAAAGCTACTATTACATCAGCACCTACAACGTTTATCACTCCTTCATTCATCACCAACACTTAGGGGGAGATTGTTGGAATCACTCCTAAACTATATTACAAGTGTTAGTGATTAATATGTAATAGTTAGCTTATTTAGGCCTTTATGTTTTTTATTAAGCTAAGGCTTGTGTAGAAGGCCCATGAGCCTTGGCCCAAGCCCATAAGAAGGGAAGGATGCTAGTAGTGTTGCCCTAGCTCCTTGCCCTATAAATAATCCTTGTAAACCCTCACTTGAGGGTTGGTTGTTCATTTTATTCATTTCACTTTACGCATAACTATTCTCATTCATACGTGTGTGTGTTTAACTTGTTCAACCGATCATGTTATCTTTCTTTCTTTCATATTGAGGCTTGTGTTACAAACATGGTAACCTAACACGTACCCTCCGCTCTGCCAACGAGCGTTACCGTCACTCTGGTACTTAGCTTACCATTTGTACAGAGGGTATGATGTACCCCCCTAAAGGAAGAAGCATATGCCTTCGACCTGCACCCAAAGCACTCAGAGTGTCTAACCTCTGTCGAGGTTCGGAGCCTGGCCTCCATCAAGGCCTCCGTTATGGTTCGGAGCCTGGCCTCCATCACTGTACGGAGCCCCCTCCGTCAAGACCTCCGTCACTGTACGAAGTCCCCTCTGTCAAGGCCTCTATCACTGTTTGGAGCCCCCTCCGAACAGCTCGATGGAACCCCCTTCGATATGTGTCCTGGCTTGGTCAAACCCACGATCTCCCTCTCTTTCCTGGCTTTCCCGCCAAGTTTGAGAACCTGGGTCACTAAGCCCTAGCGGTTACCCACAAACATGGGACGCCCCCATGTTCTCCTACATTTGCGCAGAGGTGCCCCTAACCCTATTTCTTCCACTATAAATAGGTTGGACGGGCAAAGGATTATGGTAAGCTCATTTGACACTCATCTCTTTACTTACACACACTTATACAACCATAATTCATACTTACTCTCACGCCGGAGGTGGTTCGTAGGGTCCTACCCCTGCGTAATCACTTAACATAGTGTCTTCGTATTTCTTATTTTCAGGTTATCTTGCACTCGGCATTACCACCATCACCCATAACTTCGTCAATCACCATTGACGGCCTGGTATGTGCATCTTTTTGTACAATCAGTGGCGCCATCCGTGGGACACGCAACAATAAGTCCCGTTTTCCGGGTCAAATAACCGTTTTCCATAAATAACGGTCGAATTCAAATGTAATTCCCTACATCCTTGTTACCACATGGGAGCACCACTTTTATCTCTAATCACGAGATTTTCCACCAACCACAAACTTTACGTTTATCATTTCAACAGCCTCTGTCAGGTTTAAACGGAGCAGTCTCTGTTACGGCCTCTGTTATGGTCTGTTTTGGAGAGAAGGTTCAATAACCTTCGTAGGAGCCTTTGTTTGTAAGAGCCTCCGTTGCAGACTCCGTAGAAACCTCTGTTTGGGTTCATTTTATGAAGAAGGTTCAAACTCAACAACCTTCGTAGGGGCCTCCGTTGCATACTCCGTAGCAGCCTCTGTTTGGGTTCGTATTATGAAGAAGGTTCAAACTCAACAACCTTCGTAGGGGTCTCCGTTGCATACTCCGTAGCAGCCTCTGTTTGGGTTCGTTTTATGAAGAAGGTTCAAACTCAACAACCTTCGTAGGAGCCTCCGTTGCAGACTCCGTAGCAGCCTCTGTTTGGGTTCGTTTTATGAAGAAGGTTCAAACTCAACAACCTTCGTAGGAGCCTCCGTTGCAGACTCCGTAGCAGCCTCTGTTTGGGTTCGTTTTATGAAGAAGGTTCAAACTCAATAACCTTCGTAGGAGCCTCTGTTCGGGTTCATTTTGAGAAGAAGTCTCTACAGCAGTCTCCGTCATGGGTTTTCTTGAGAAGAAGGCTGGAAATCACCAGCCCTCTGTTCCAGTCTCTATGGCAACCTCCGTTGTAACCTTCGTACGGATTTGTTTATGGAATTGGGGCACATTATGGTACCTTCAAGTAGGGCCAGAACCTTCCTTCGCAAAATGTTTACCACAAGGTAAACAGAGACCATTCATTAACAACAGAGAATACCCTTTGTCAATCTGGTATGTTTTCTACGAAACTAATACGCTATATTGCCTTTGTTTCACTACAAATTAGATTATCTAGATATGAAACTTTTGATGTTTATTAAGAGCACTATAAATCATCTTTTGCTGAGCATCTGCTTATGACACAATGATCATTAGAGATAGTACAACATTGACAGAGGATACCCTATGTTCCTAGAACCTCTGTTAGAGCTTTCATGTTGTTTTTAGCATAAAACCTAATCCACACATGTTAAATACGTGATGTACGTAAATAAGCCTTAAGTAATTTTATGCTAAGCTTTATTATGTCACTTTCCACTGCCGACAAAGCCTATTTTGACAAGGCATTTCACACAAGCTCTATTGAGATGACAGAGACTCACATCTACGTATTATATATTAGCAAAATTTATCATTTAACTTATATACTATTATCATATATTTTGAGATGACGGAGCCTCACACATGTTGACATAAGTCTCTGTCGATATGACTACGGAGCATCACCTATGCTGACATAAGCCTCTGTCAACACAACTACAGAGCATAGCCTCTGATTCATAGGTGTCTCCTTCGACACGATTACAGAGCTTCGGATCTGTTCACATAATATATAGGTGTCCTTGTCGAGATGATTACAGTGCATAGCCTATGTTCACATGATTTATGTGTGTCTATGTAGACACAATTATAGAGCCTCGACTCTGCAAGTATAATTACATAACCTCATAGATGTAAAACTTAATTTATTTTGTTTAAAATCAATGTAATGAAAGCTTCTCATGGGAAAGCAAGCATTATGGGTAGTTGTCTTAGTGTTCATTTCAAAATGATGTAATCCTCTCTACCAATTCAATGATATAATATATTTCTCACAAATCTCTTGTTTCGTTTCTTAAACACAACGATTTCTTCAGCCAAGTCGTTTATAAGTTTCAATGTCGAAGGCATGAAACAAGACAACTATAAGTCTTGAATACATATACAACATCCATTACACATCACATTAACTTTCCTAAGTGGTCTTAAGGTATTCCAAGCCTTATGTTACCCAAAGGATAAAGATGGAGTGGGTCGCGACCCTCTGTCAATGATCAAAATTGGTCATTATATTCTTGGTGGTGAAATTTACACACAATGAGGTTATTACACCTTAGGTTGTAAAATTTAAGCGTCGGAAAAATGGCGTACGAGAAGTGCACAAGAGACATATATTTCCCTACTTGATTCCATTTTAACTAGGGCCTTAACCCAAGTACCTGCATCATACGGCCGAAGCCCATTCAATTTTGTCTTTGGCCGAAGCCACATACCACGCATAATAGTAAATTGTCCAAGGACTACTACTTTGCTTAAATGAAGTCCATAAGCTTCGTATACATACAAAATATACGAACTTCTAGGTCTATATTACTTAAAGATTAATCCTTGTTCGATTTATCACAAGGAAGTATTTCTTTTAAGAAAAAAGCATTACATTCAAAGTGTACGCATTACTTTCGACCAAGGGGCTTGATGATATACCCTCCATTCAATTTGAAGGTCTCCCCTTCATACTCATTTCGGAGCTACATTTCGACATACTTGGCAAACCTCCAAAAATCTTCTTTGGCGTAAAACCATTCATCTATGATATGTTTACCAATTGGGAATCCGCCAATCGAAGGCCTAAACCCTTCGGGGTATGCTCTTCGAAGATATTAATGCAAAGGTTTCATAAGACCAAGTCAAACCCACGTTCACAACCCTATCAAGGCTTTCCCAGCAAGATAGGGATCGTTGGACATTAACCAAGGGGTTACCTAAAATCATGGGACACCCTCATCATCCTCGCATCAGGTGCATGAGCCTGCTAGAGCCTAACATGTGCGATAATATGCCATTATGGCATGCATTACAAAACAAAGCCAAGTTTGTACGCAAACCTTGGTACCTTTCGACAACGCAGCGTATGTACAAATCGGTTCTGATAAAACTCGCTTATAACTAAAAGCGAAAGTTATATGGCAAAACCTAATACACATGCTCCTTGTATAACAAAGGTTTCTGAACTACTTAAGTCTAATCCCATGCCTCCTACGAAGTCATAACATTAGACTGGGGGGCTTAATGAGGTATCCACCATGGTAGAGTCAAATGTGGACTATTAAAAATAAGTATAGCTACTTTTATATTTGATTTGACAAAACAAAAGTAGCATAAATTATTACCAAGTCTTTTTAACAAAGCAATGATAAGTCTAAAACCATGCACTCTTCGCATGCATAACATTAGACTGGGGGGCTTGATGACGTACCCTCCGCTCTGCTAACGAGCATTACCGTCACTCTGGTACTTAGCTTACCATTTGTACAGAGGGTATGATGTACCCCCTAAAGGAAGAAGCCTATGCCTTCGACTTGCACCCAAAGCACTCATAGTGTCTAACTTCTGTCGAGGTTCGGAGCTTGGCCTCCATCAAGGCCTCCGTCACGGTTCGGAGCCTGGCCTCCGTCACTGTACGGAGCCCCCTCCGTCAAGACCTCCGTCACTGTACGGAGCCCCCTTTGTCAAGGCTTCCGTCACTGGCTTGGTCAAACCCACGATCTCCCTCTCTTTCTGGCTTTCCCTCCAAGTTTGAGAACGTGGGTCACTAAGCCCTAGCGGTTACCCACAAACATGGGACGCTCCCATGTTCTCCTACATTTGCGCAGAGGTGCCCCTAACCCTATTTCTTCCACTATAAATAGGTTGGACGGGCAAAGGATTATGGTAAGCTCATTTGACACTCATCTCTTTACTTACACACACTTATACAACCATAATTCATACTTACTCTCACGCCGGAGGTGGTTCGCAGGGTCCTACCCCTGCGTAATCACTTAACGTAGTGTCTTCGTATTTCTTATTTTCAGGTTATCTTGCACTCGGCATTACCACGATCACCCCTAACTCCGTCAATCACCATTGACGGCCTGGTATGTGCATCTCTTTGTACAATCACCTACGAAACAGGAGTCTGGTGGAATTTCTATCCACTGACCTTCCCGCAACCTACAAGGGCTTAGTGGAGAAGACTTACACCTGGATCGAAGCCAAATAAGTATCTACCAACGGGGCTCCGATCGAAAATAAAGAAAGTCACAGCAAAGTCCCGAAGCATCCTTCGTGGGAAGGGTCAAAGAAAAGACACAAAGGCACAGACAATTTTACGCCCTACCACAAAAACATCAACCACGGACTCTTGGCTAATCTGTCCAAATCTCCAAGGGAGATACTTGCTACGGAAAGGGCTGCGAAGGCCTTTGATCCTCCCCCTCATTTGGCAAGTAGGGGAAGAAGCAGGGATACCTCCAAATACTGCTATTTCCATGACGATTACGGACACGACACCAACAATTGCAGAGAGCTCAAGAAATAGATAGAAGAGGCCGTGAAATCTGGCCAATTGGGACATTTGGTGGAGGGCATAAAGAAAGGTAAATAAAAGGTCTTCAACACACATTTGGGGAAAGACACCACACCTGTCGAAGCACCCATCCTCATGGTGTACAGGGATGATTCTGGTTTAAAAAGGAAAGCAGCGGAGGAAGCATTATGCGGAGTAGGAGACGTTACTTTTCCTTCGATCACAGGAAAGGTTCTCTCGAATGACCCCATTGTCATCAAAGTCCTGATCTCCAACAGAGAAGTAAACAGAGCTTACTTAGACTGTGATAGCTCTTGTGAAGTGATCTACGAACATTGTTTTCTAAAGCTCAAGCCTTCGATAAGGTCGAAGAGGGTAGATTCAAAGGTACCCTTGGTGGGATTCTCAGGGGAACACTCTTGGCCCCTGGGAGAAGTCCCTCTAGAGGTTACGATTGGAGAGGGAAGGCTAAAAAGAACAGAAACCCTAGTTTTCGCGATCGTAAGGTCTGAATCTCCCTATAACCTGTTAATAGGGAGAACCGCAATGCAGAAAATGGGCATCGTTGTCTCCACCATACATGCCGCAATAAAATTCCAAACACCATTCGGTATTGGAACGGTTTTCTCCAGTTACAATGTGAAGAA
>OU343223.1:86426881-86536156 GCA_910596185.1 Chrysanthemum makinoi
TAATAAATTTTACCCTCGACAACTTGCCTGAAGATTGCCGGCCGCATGCGCCGATCGAAAGATTTCGAACTCGCCTACAAAAGGAGCAGCTGCTCATATGGTCCAAAATCGAATGAGAATGCTTTATTTTAGAGCGTAAACATGTCTTGGTCACCAAAACAAAGATATTTGCCAAAAAATAACCCGATATGCAAATCTTTTATTTACACAAAATATATTCTGTAAACTTGTCAATAAGTTTCAAATCTATTCCTTAAATAGATTTACAGAATATTCTGGAAACAAGAACTGCGAAGAAAAGATACGACGATGCGAGACTTCAGAGTCGTGACTGTGTCTCCGCAGGTCGCTGGCTCGCATGAGTTCGTAAACTTGAACCCATTTTGGCCCGTAAATCCCCAAATCTGCGACTTTGCATACAAGACGTGAGGTGTTGGAGTAAAACCAACTAAAAAATTTTGATAGCCAATACTAGGATTTCCTTATAAACATGCTTTCATTTCCTTCTTTGGGCGATGTGTGATACTCTCCCAAAACCCAATTTTTGTGTTTCAAGTGCCTCACTTTGAGACACGATATCTCATTCATATCAACTCTATTTTTGACACTCTTTAGCTCGTTTCGAAGCTCTCTTTGTAACACCCCAACCCGACAAGGGTAAAGATGTCACAAATACAGTTTCATATCAGAACCTTAAGTACTATACAATAGCGGAAGCCTTTACAAAACTTACAAAAGAAAATATAAATAACTTAATAATCAAAATAAATCTAAGATCCCTATTTCAAAACTTGCTCTCGTCTCTACTCTCAACCCAGATCAGCTATCCCATAAACTCATCTTGAATGCTTAATACCCCACAGAAAAGAATGCGGCCGAGCTTACAAAGCCTAGTGAGCAGATATACGTAAAACGAAAACTAAACAAAAACAAATCTGAAATTAAATAAAGAAACGAATGACAGCCACATCGAATGAGGATAATGAATCACCGAGGATTCTTCGGAGTTGCATAATACGTAAATCCGAAGAACAAACAACAAATAAGAACAAACACATAGCATATTGATGACAGAAACTGAAGCACATCATAATCAAGTGCAATTAATGAATCGTGCAATTTAAGTACATATAAGTCAAACGAAATACCAAAGGCTAGCGTAAAACAACTACTAGAAGTAAACATGTCCTTTACACAAGTCAATTAATCTACATTTAATACACTTATCCAATATCGTAGCAAATGAACAATAGTACCAAACGTAGCGGTCACACATACAAATAAAAACACAAAGAGGAAAGCTATAACTAAATAGGCAAAAGACATAGCATAGCAATTAGCAAATTATCAAAACAGATATCATAATTAAACCATTTTCCAAACCAAAACTTAATATAAAGAGTCTAAACATGGCGATCAAACATAAGCAGATAGATACCCTAACGGATAGGCAAGTTCACAGATTAATCGAACAATCATACTTAATAAACTTCGGGATACTCACTTTCACACTAGCACATTCATCTCACAGATCAACTAATTCATAATCGATAAACTAACATAATATCGATGACGACCGCGAATCATATTGAAAACATATTAATCATATCCTAGCATAGTAGACGGTAGTCGCTTAAACATACAAAAGCATAACCACATATAATAACATATAATAAGCCTAGCACATAATTATAAACACTTGAACATACCGAATCAAAATCGGAATACTTAATACAGAAATAACAGATAAAGATTTAGTTAACTACCACGAGCCTAGAACATATCATATCGAAATATCTTTCTTATTCGAAGGTAACTTCATAAACTAATTGGAGTAGCTAGCTCAGAATTTTGTGAAGACGCAGCATTAATACCGACATCATTCACGAAACATATCGATAACGTGATCGATCTAGGATGCATCCATACGCCCAATGAGCGGATAGTGGCCATACTATCAATAAACGATAATGGAAAGGGACGTGCGAACGTAACACTCTCCACCCTAGAGTCATGTCGAGGTGCATCATCGACACCGGACATGGAACCCCATGACTAGTGAAATATTGGTTCGGTATCAAACTAACTTAGGTCAAAGTGATTTGTCATAAATGACAATGTGATCAAAATCAAACACAAAGTTCAACAGATGACATATCAGATAACTCATATCATAAGGCTCACATTCAAATATTCGAGGTCGGTTCATATTACAATCACTAATCATATGTTCATAATTAAACCTAGTAAGGTTCAACAAATGTGCATATCAGAGTCTTCATAACACAAGTTCAAATCAGATATTGCATGGTTCAATAAACAAATTGATAAACAACGATCAAACAATCGGAAAGGGTTCATAGCAACGCATCGAAACCCTAATAAGTAAAATAGAAAAGCTAACGAAAGAAAAGTCATAAGAAACCTTTCTTGAAAAGGTCGTAATATCGTACCTTAAAACAAATGAGAGGAAAGCAAACGAATGAGTGAATCACGCAGATATAACGTCGCGTCTCCTCCAACGAATCTACACGGATAATGATTTATTTAATACTTATTAGCATCATTACGTTATAACGGATTCATCGCATTAACATTCTTAGAGTTGTAAGCGTATTCTTATTCTTAGCACGACTAATTACGCACATTTTAGAGTATTAATCATTAACTAGCCAAACTTTTGTGTTACAAATGATAAATGGTAAACTTAAGGGTTTAATATGACAAATATCTTATTTGAGGACTTATATGGTCATCATTCAAAGTATAGGGTTTATAAATGTCAAGAATGGATTTTAGGACTCTCTTCCAAAATAGTTTATACAAGCCTTCATAACCCACGCGGATTGACCACGACTCACATGTAACATTATTCGAATACAAACTTAATGAGACCATGCATACTCTAATTTAATCCATGACACTTGACTTCTTGCATAAAATCATAACTCATGCATGTTTACATCACACTTAGTACTAGCTCATTATACTCTTAATCAATAGTTATTTATGACTCCAAGACTTACCATTCTCACATGAAAATAACGAATTTACACATTTAGCTTTTAACCCTAATCAACCTCCTATTTATGTTCTAGGGTTTTCCCATAATTTTAATATCATTTAATACGCTTTAATTGACAAAGTTACGTCTTTTAATAACCTATAACCTTGACCTAGGACTTATGAAAACTCAAACGAAGTTAACTCGCACTCACGCATGCACACCGAATTAACTCACACTATATTGATTTACTTAGATCATGTTAACTAGACCAAAACCTTACCCTTTCCTCTTGTTTCAATACGTACGCAACACACATGCAAAAGCCCAGGGGTTCCCATATGACACGTTATTAGAGCGCTAACACACAACTAGTTTAATCATTCACATGAGCCAGCTTCGAACCAAATCCATTTTTTACAAAGCTTTAATCGACATATCCACCTTGTTATTTTAGTGTTTCATTATCATTTTAAACACATGTCAAGATTACATATTACCGGAGTTCATATGCTCATTCGTTGCATGCTTTGTGAATAAAGAAAATGTCGACTAGGGGTTGCTCAAGACCCACGACAAAGAGGAAAACCGAAACAGTTAGCTAGCATGATCGATCCTTATCAAAACCCTATTTCATTATCCCATGTAATACATATATTAGGTTTTCCAAACAAATATAAGTTAGGTTTTAATTTCCATTGATGAGCGTTAATTATATTTTACATATTTTATAATCTGGACTATTTTAAGGGTAAAATAGTCTTTTAACGCGTTTTATATTTTTAGGGTTTTACAACTCTTCCCCTCTAAAACAAAATTTTCGTCCTCGAAAATTGAACAAGATGGAACGTAACGTAAAACTAACCGACTCGAATTTCAAGTAATAGAGCAAATGCTAAACTTATTTTAGAACAAACAGATTCTTTTGTCGTAACATTCATACTTATACTTTTCGTAAATCAATTCAACAATAAATACTTATAAATGTATAATCATATACTTATTAACGTGATTGGTGAAAACAGATGAGATGCCGAAAATTAAACAACACGCTCTAACGTATTCAGATATCTAATGAGGAGAACAAACATATACATAGACAAAACGAATCCTAACGGTCCCACTAGTCGCAGATAATCAACTAAAAGGATCTAATGTTCCTCAAACACCTCACAAAAAATCCTATGACCACAATAAGGGTACACGGAGACATACACATTTAGAGCAAACATAGCAATCCATAGTTCACACAAATCATAACAATTTTGATCCTGCGCATACAAAACTTATCGTAATGCAGATATCGACGAAAATCTCACAATTAGGTACAGAATTTCAAACGAACATGAGGAGTACCAAATAACGGATACAAGTCATATTCTTTTCACATATCAACCACGTGCATTTCCCAGACGTCGTATGATTTCAATAAGTTCAAATTATATGATCTCGGTATTATCACGCTGATCAGGCGTCATAATACTTGCATCACATAACAAGTCCTTATTGTCATCATATTCTCATTCCGGTCATGGCAAACCACATAACGTAATTACAACAAAACATAACATATCACATACGATAACATACGTATAGCCAAGAACATATTATAACTAACGTGATTCACTGAGTATACCATCATGGTGGTCATACTTTATTTTAAGCTGGACTAAGCAACATCATTAAGAAAACAAATAGCGCATCTAAACTTATGAGGACTAACGGAAACTTAACAAGTCTATCAGAAAGAAAACAACAAACAGGAACTATACTTTCAAAGTTTTGCTTTATTCTCACTAATCAAACGAATTGCAGAATTGTCATAAGATGAACTTCCAAAACAAACTTAATAATCAAAAATTCAATCATCTAGATGAAAACAAAAGGACCTAAGCTCAAAATCCAATGTCAGAAATTCCTCATAAAGAGGACAACTAATCGTGAGCATTTCTATTCTTGATCGGATAAAACGCTTAGTAGTAGACTCTAAATCCGAGTCCACCTCATATTCTTCCTCATGTTCTTCTTCTTCCTCTTCTTCCTCACTTATCCATCTGTTCTTATTTCCTTCAAGCAGGTAATGTTTAACTAGCAAAGTCACTTCTCGAGCCCTCTTCTTCTTCCTAAGATAATGCAAAAGCATACAAATCGCGACTCCTAGTCCAACCTACTCCTCCATCTTCAAAGAACTCTCTCGACATCTATTATGATACCTAGTGGTGAAACCTTGGTTGTCAATCGACTTTAGTTTCAGACTTCTTACTACTTTTCCGTCTTCACGCCTTTAAGGTCAGCTTCTCCTTAATTGTGCATGGCCACATACTAGCCGGAACTCATATCCTCTTGTTGGTCCGCTTCACTCTACCAATCCTCTTGCGACCTTTAGCATAACAACGTCCACATCATCCTTTCCCTAGGTTACCTAGCCGGTCCTTGCTTGTTCTATCAGTGAACTAGAACGGCGAGGGATAACCATCTAAAAGAATAACCAACTATTAGCAAAATCTAAGTAATGATAGTGGACGAAGAAAATACGCAGGAAGGAAAATCCTAAATCTACCCAATCCTCTCACAGTCATAGCCTAAGCTCTAAGGGTTCTAAAACTGCTCGATACCATAAATTGTAACCCCAACAAGACAAGGGTAAAGATGTCACAAATACAGTTTTCATCGTAACCTTAAGTACTATACAAAAGCGGAAGCCTTTACAAAACTTACAAAAGAAAATATAAATAACTTAATAATCAAAATAAATCTAAGATCCCTATTTCAAAACTTGCTCTCGTCTCTACTCTCAACCCAGATCGCCTATCCCATAAACTCATCTTGAATGCTTAATACCCGCCAAGCAGAAAAGAAAATGCGGCCGAGCTTACAAAGCCCAGGAATGTGATATAACAAACGAAAACTAAACAAAAAAGTAAATACTAAATTAAATAAAGAAACGAATGACTAAGCCACAAAGGAATGAGGATAATGAATCATCGAGGATTGCCGCCAGACACAATGTAAATCCTAAGAACAAACAACAAATAAGAACAAACACATAGCATATTGATGACACAAATCAAGCACATCATAATCAACAGGCAATTAATGAATCAAGCAATTTAAGTACGTATAGTCAAACAAAATACCAAAAGCTAGCAGAAACAACTACTAGAAGTAAACATGTCCTTTACACAAGTCAATTAATCTACATTTAAAACACTTATCCAATATCGTGAGCAAATGAACAATAGCCAAACGGTACACACATACAAATAGAAAACACAAGAGAAAGCTATAACTAAATAGGCAAAAGACATAGCATAGCAATTAGCAAATTATCAAAAACAGATATCATAATTAAACCATTTTCCAAACCAAAACTTAATATAAACAGAGTCTAAACATGGCAGGATCAAACATAAGAGATAGATACCCTAACGGATAGGCAAAGTTCACCAGATTAACTGAACAATCATACTTAATAAACTTTCATGATACTCACTTTCACACTAGCACATTCATCTCACAGATCAACTAATTCACATAACGATAACTAACATAATATCGATGACAACCGCTGAATCATATTGAAAACATATTAATCATATCCTAGCATAGTAGACGGTAAAGTCGCTAAACATACAAAAGCATAACCACATATAATAACATATAATAAGCCTAGCACATAATTATAAACACTTGAACATACCGAATCAAAATCAATACTTAATACGAAATAACAGATAAAGATTTAGTTAACTACCACGAGCCCGAACATATCATATCGAAATATCTTTCTTATTCGAAGGTAACTTCATAAACTAATTGGAGTAGCTAGCTCGAATTTTGTGAAGACGCGTATTTACTACCGACATCATTCACGAAACATATCGATAATGTGATCGGATCTAGGATGCATCCATACGCCCCAACGCACGGATAGTGGCCATACTATCAATAAACGATAACTAGCGGACGCAAGTAACATCGGGCTTCATCGCCTTCCTAGAGTCATGTCGAGGTGCATCATCGACACGGACATGGAACCCCATGACTAGTGAAATATTGGCTCGGGTATCAAACTAACTTATGTCAAACAGATTTGTCATAAATGACACATATCAAAATCAAACACAAAGTTCAACAGATGACATATCAAATAACTCATATCATAAGGTTCACATTCAAATATTCAGAGGTCAGAAGTTCATATTACAATCACTAATCATATGTTCATAATTAAACCTAGTAAGGTTCAACAAATGTGCATATCAGAGTCTTCATAACACAAGTTCAAATCAGATATTGCATGGTTCAATAAAAGCGAAGTTCGGATAAACAATGATCAAACAATCGGAAAGGGTTCATAGCAACGCATCGAAACCCTAATAAGTAAAATAGAAAAGCTAATCTAAAGAAACGTCATAAGAAACCTTTCTTAAAAGGTCGGAATATCCGTACCTTAAAACAAATGAGAGGAAAGCAAACGAATGAGTGAATCACGCAGATATAACGTCGCTCTCTCTTCAACGAATCTACACGGATAATGATTTATTTAATACTTATTAGCATCATTACGTTATAACAGATTCATCGCATTAACATTCTTAGAGTTGTAAGCATATTCTTATTCTTAGTGACTAATTAATTACGACATTTTAGAGTATTAATCATTAACTAGCCAAACTTTTGTGTTACAAATGATAAATGGTAAACTTAAGGGTTTAATATGACAAATATCTTATTTGAGGACTTATATGGTCATCATTCAAAGTATAGGGTTTATAAATGTCAAGAATGGATTTTAGGACTCTCTTCCAAAATAGTTTACACAAGCCTTCATAACCTTACGTGATTGACCACGACTCACATGTAACATTATTCGAATACAAACTTAATGAGACCATGCATACTCTAATTTAATCCATGACACTTGACTTCTTGCATAAAATCATAACTCACGCATGTTTACATCACACTTAGTACTAGCTCATTATACTCTTAATCAATAGTTATTTATGACTCCAAGACTTACCATTCTCACATGAAAATAACGAATTTACACATTTAGCTTTTAACCCTAATCAACCTCCTATTTATGTTCTAGGGTTTTCCCATACTTTTAATATCATTTAATACGCTTTAATTGATAGGTTACGTCTTTTAATAACCTATAACCTTGACCTAGGACTTATGAAAACTCAAACGGAAGTTAACTCACTCACGCATGCACATCAATTAACTCACACTATACCATTTACTTAGATCATGTTAACTAGACCAAAACCTTACCCTTTCCTCTTGTTTCAATACATATGCAACACACATGCAAAAGCCCAGGGGTTCCCATATGACACGTTATTAGAAGCGCACACATAACTAGTTTAATCATTCATGACAGCCAGTTTTAACCAAATCGATTTTTTTACAAAGCTTTAATCGACATATCCACCTTGTTATTTTAGTGTTTCATTACTGATTTTAAACACATGTCAAGATTACATATTACCAGGTTCATATGCTCATTCGTTGCATGCTTTGTGAATAAAGAAAATGTCGACTAGGGGTTGCTCAAGACCCACGACAAAGAGGAAAACCAAACAGCTTAGCTAGCATGATCGATCCTTATCAAAACCCTATTTCATTATCCCATGTAATACATATATTAGGTTATCTAAATTTAGTTTAACAAACCATTAAAAGGGTACAAACCATGCGTATGGTCATGAACATACACGACGTAATTAAGATCTAACAGAGGCGGCGAGAGTATAAATGATACCTTGATAGCGCACACAAATGAAAGAAACGATGATAGAATGGAGCAAGTTAAATCGTCTTCTTGAGCTTGCTGCTGGTTGTAGTCGTGAAAAGAGGAGCAGGAGATGGAGAGAAGATGTCGTACACTCTTTAGGACTAAGGTTTCATATGGAGACTAAAGAAGGGTTTTATAGTTGTCGCATCTCTATGGATTTGTGTGGTGTTCGACTTACAAGAACCGACCCATATGGGCTCATGGTGGAAATCGGCTCACAAAGAAAAGGAAAAGTGGGCTTGAACTTGGGCTTGGCCGAATATTTGTGTGGTATATATATAGTCGACCCATGGTGGGTTTTGTGTGAGAATCGGTTTACAAGAACCGACTTACATTGGGTTATGGTGTCCATCGGTCCAAACGAAAAGAAACACAAAGCATTATATTCCGATCGGCTCCAACAAGAAAAATCAAACGAAACTCATAATGGGCTTAAGTGTGTACTCGGCTTGCAAAAGAAAAACGAGACCCAAAATCTATACGGCATTGACTTTATTTTCATGCACCAATGTCGATACTTTTATATACACGTTAGGTTTTCCAAAAAAATATAAGTTAGGTTTTAATTTCCATTGATGAGCGTTAATTATATTTTACGTATTTTATAATCTGGACTATTTTAAGGGTAAAATAGTCTTTTAACGCGTTTTATATTTTTAGGGTTTTACACTCTTCAAGGAGAACGCAAAGCTACCAAGAAATATAAATATATATAATATATACTTACATTAAATAGTGTCCCAAAATTGCAAAAATCATTTTGCAAAACAACTTTTCCAACAAACAAGGCTCTTGATGCCAAATGTTGGTCTCAAATTGTGTGTGAGTCGAAATGTGAATTGCAAACAAATAATTTGATAACTTTTATTTCGTCTGAAAATGTAACATTACATATAAATCTGTATATATAGCAAACGAATGGGTATGTCCCAAACGTTGTGGCCATTCGGTTCATAACCGAAAAATTAACTACCAACTAACTTAATAATTAACTAACTTAACCACTTTGGCGGTTATTAAGTTTCTAGCGAACACGTTTAGTCCATCAAATTTCTGTAAAACAACATCGAGATTATATATTGGTTCACATGGGAGAGGTTGGTGATATACATCCGCATATATAACCTTAACTGTGAAGACCTTACAATTGTCGATAGTTAGAGCTTTAATTTATTCACTATAAGATTATTACTCAGTTAGTATATTTTCACAAATTAGTTATTGTTAGGATTATGTTGGAAGTTTAATCCATTAATCTTTGTTAGTATATGTTATTTTCTGTATTTTAGTTTAGGGTCTGTAAACCCAACAAAGTATTGGGCTGGGTCCAATACACAAACGGTTATTTATGTTTTAGAATATGATATAACGGTTACTTTCTGTGAATCGGCATAACTGCCACAAGAGGTACCGTTTCATACATTATATATAGTGTAGGATTTCTGTAATTCAAAGCAACCCATTTCACTTTATCAATATCAGATTATGTGGGTTCAACAAAACTCTTCATTGTTTACTTGTTCTTTTGATTCTTGTTTTGAATGATACCATGATGTTGTTTTGATCATGAAGATCCTAGAAACCCATTTAAGAACCTGTCTAACATATTATACATTACTCTCATTTTGTGCCATGCAATTGGACCAATGCTGCTCATTGTATAACTAATTGGGCACTAAACAATGTTGCTTCAACAAGGTTGGTGACATTAGTAATTGAGTAATATATATTTTCTCTCCAACAAAAAAAAATGTGATATAAAGATTCAGGATAAATTTTACAATATAAATTAGTATTTTTAAGTATATCTTCTATGCATATAAAAAAAATTAGTTTCTAGTTTCTAGTTTCTAGTGAGGATATATACGTAATCTTTCAGGATATATACTTTTATTAGGAGTATAAGGTCATTTGCATATATAACCTTCCAAGATTATTATATCGTCTCTTAAACCCTAAAGATCGATTTCCTATTCAATCGATCATGGATTCTGATAGCAATAGTGAAAAAAGTTACGTTATCTTAGAAGAAGAAGATGGTAATTTGTTGAATTCCAATATGGATAGTGAAAAAAGTTACATCATCTTAAAAGAAGATGATTTGTTGAGTTCTGATAGTGGTAGTGAAAAAAGTTATGATGTTTTGAAACAAGATAATCTGCAGATGAGTTCCGATCGTGATAGCGAAAAAAACTATGATGTTTTGAAAGACGATAATATGATGAATTCCGATAGTGATAGTGATATTGTAATTGATGTTCGATGCACCTTCGGTCATTTTAAATCGAACATCAATTACAATAGTGCAAAAAGTTATGTTATTTTAAAAGAAGATGATCTGATTGAACGTCAACAACAAATAATCCGTGAGGTAACTTCTCTTTTAAGGATATCGACTAATGACGCTTGCATGCTATTGTTAAAGTACAACTGGCATGTTACTTATGTTTGTGAAGCTTGGTTTAATGATGAACGTAAAGTTTGTGACGGTATTGGTTTATTAGATGTTGATCTTGATGTCAAGTTTCCTAAACATGATGAAAGAAAAGTTAAGTGTGGCATTTGTTTCGATTCTGTTAGGTTTGATGAGACTGCTAATTGTGGTTGTAATCATAATATTTGTAAGGTGTGCTGGGGAAGTTATGTTAGTACCGCTATTAATGAAGGTCCGGGATGCTTGACTTTAAAGTGTCCCGAACCGTCTTGTGGTGTTGCTGTTGGTCCTGATATGGTTGACATGTTAGCTAAGGGAAAAGAAAAGAGAATGTATGATAGGTTTTGGCTAAGGTCTTATGCCAAGAGTAGTGAGAAGATTAAATGGTGTCCTGGTCTTGGATGTGATTATGCCGTTGAATTTGATGATGATTTCAAGACTAATAGTTATAATGTCACATGTGATTGTAAGCATGTTTTTTGTTGGAAGTGTATGGAGGAAGCTCATAGCCCTTTAGATTGCCGCATGTTGGTAAATGGTTGATGAAAAATATGGTCGAGGCGAAAATACTAGTTGGATTCTTGCAAACACGAAGCCTTGTCCAAACTGTAAGATACGGATAGAGAGGTATGGTGGTTGTAATGAGTATGACGTATAGCTTATGGATATGAGTTTTGTTGGTTGTGTCTTGAGCCTTCGAGAAGACACAATCTTATAGGTTGTGGTAGAGAAGAGGGTAAAGTTAACGAAGATGCACGACAATGTGAGTTAGCTAAGAAAGCAAGTGATACATACACACATTACTATGAACGCTGGGTCAAACGAAGTATAGAAAAGAATCTTGTCGATCTTCATAACTTTGAAACAGTCCATCTTGAGAAAATTAGTTCTCGGAATTATTTACCCAGGAGAGAGTTAATGTTTACTAGTATTAAAGATGCTTGGTCACAAATAGTTGAATGTAGGCGAGTGTTGAAGTGGGCATATGCGTATGGTTATTACATACCAAAAGGAGAAGCAGTGTTTTTTGAGTATATTCTGGGTTATGCAGAAAATAGTTTAGAAAGGCTTCATCTTCGTGCAGAAAAGGAACTACAAACTTGCATTAAAGATGGATATGGATTCAAGAAAGTTAATAGTTTCATTGAGTTAGCCAATTTGACTAGTGTGACTCGTACTTACTTTCAAAACTTGGTGAGGTCATTAGAGAATGGGCTTTCGGAGGTTGCTTCACATGAGGATGATCAGGTATGATGCAGCTGGGAGGTTAAACGAAAGCTTCAATTGGTTGAATTTACTGGTCTAAATACCAGCTTCATTGATACGACCCGGTTAGGGTTTGTATCGAGATAGGGCACCACTTCAAGCGGGCGCGAGCTCCTTAAGAATATTTAGTGAAGACAACAGAATTATTTGTTTGACATAAGTATGATTTCATTCATTATAATGACTCGGTATTTATAACCCTTACAATGACCTAAACAATGACAATGGGCTTAGACCCAATTATACTAGAACATGACCTAACGAAATAAGATAGATAAAGATAACTTAGCCCACGACATAATCCTTATGCCATACGGGACTAGACACCACTAGGGGTGTTATCGGGTCGGGTTATCGTGGTTATCGGGTTTGTCGGGTCGGGTTGAGTCGGGTTACAAAATTTTAAACTCCATCAAGAACCGAATCCATAAGTAATCGGGTTATCTGTTCGGGTGTTATCGGGTCGGGTTGGGTTCAGTCGGGAGGTTCCGGCGGGTTAAAACATCAATACTATTTCAACACATACCGAACTGCGTACAACTTGTAGGCTTTAGTTAACATCTTTTAAAATAAAGCTTGATGGTTATTATGAGAATCTGACTATAATAATGCTAATATCTTAATCTATGATCTTTTGCTTATTTCAAGCAACTGATGGTTAGCACCTCATGCACGTTGGACAATTTCAATCATTAAACAAATGTCACTATTGCTTTTGTGTTACTCCATGAGTCATATGATCCTTTAGCTAAGGACACTTACATGTGACTTCTTTGTTAGCGTGACCGAACTAAAATACAAGTGATGTTTGGTTACAGACCGATAAGAGTTTCAACCATACACTTTCATACAAGTTTCATACAACTAAAATACCGGACCGAACTAAAATACTGTGACTGAACCTCATACAAGTTTCAAAACTAATCATAAAACCACGCAAAGACCTTTAAAGCTAATATATAAAAATGGAAAATTGATTATTCGGTCTAATCGGTTGACCCGATAACCCGATAACATTATTTTTAACCCTAACCCGACCCGATAACATTATCGGGTTATCGGGTTCGGGTCAAAACAACCCGACTAGATTTTTGACCCGATTAGACCCGACCCGATAAGGCCTAATCGGGTTCGGGTTCGGGTTCGGGTCGGGTTGACCCGACCCTACTGACACCCCTAGACACCACCCTCTTGGGTCGACCCTTTTCAGCTGAAACGGTCATAACATTCCCCACTCCTTCAAAAGTCACCTTGTCCTCAAGGTGTTGCTTTGAACGATCGTGATTCCCGGATCCCATGTTCTTCGTTGACTCCCTTTTGATGAAACCAAGGACAAGTAGTAGTCATGAAATTGTTTTGCAAATTCTTCCCAAAGATATGCAAATAAGAGGTTTGTTTCTAGGCCCATCTTAGGCTCTAACTCCTCTTGAAGAAATAGACCAATCCTTCCCTTCGTAACGCTATTTCTGATGTTAATACTTCCTCCCCTGAAGACACCGTCATCGTTCATGGTCACAAGTTTCCCACAATCTGACGGTTCCACCTTAGTGCCTGCATTACTTTTGTGATCAATTCCTCCTTGCAACCCCCATGACTCGACAAGTGGGTGCATATCCCCATTGTTATTGCTGTTTTCAACATCAATCATCTGCTCCTTTTCTTTCTTTACTATTATCATCATCGTAAGTCTCAACTTCTATTCCCGCCTCGGATGTGCTTGATCCCACGTTGAAATATTCTAAATCTTTCTTTTTCTCCACTGCCATGCTTGACTCAACAGAATTATGCAGAACAAAATACCGTATCATTATTTGCCGTTACATATTGATTTGTTCTGTGGGTACCTCAATGGATTCCGTTGAGGTAGGTTAACGCCAGTGTTTAGCGGTGTTAGCAGCAAAGAACTGTTTGCTGTGCTCATGTTGAGGCGTAGTAAAACGGACGTCAAGGGTTTTGGTCTTGGAACCCACCGGTGTTACTGTAGGGTTTGGTTCTAGTTAGCGCACCACCGGTCTTCCAAACGCGTCCTCTATGACGCGAGCCAAAGAAAAGCATCGCCAGATATGTCTAGACACCAGAGTTCGAGTTGAAGTATTGGTTTAAGCCCCGAGATATAAAATGATATCAATAAGTTATCGATATACCCGTGACACGGTTCATCAATTTTCAAACTCACTTTGATATTGTGCCACCGTCCCCATTTGCAATAACTTAGAAAGCGCTTTGCGGATCGTCGACTTACATGGTCCAAAACGATTATGAACACTCTCCAAAAACAAATCCCAAGTCGTGATTATATTGTTACGCGTCATCCAACGAAACCACTCGCCGCGTCTCCTTCGAGATTAAAAGCCACTCACACGTAGTCACGCCGACCTGTGTTCAAAATAGTAAAATACTCACTGATAGAGAAGATCCAACTCGTGATCGACCCGAAAACTGCGACATCCCGACGCAAGAAACTAGGTAGTGTCGAAGCAAAGGCCACCACCGCACCCCCTCGACTTCGACATGAATCAACTCTTTAGTAGCTCGTTTCTTTGAGCAAAGTCCAACAGGTGTGCTCCTCCATGAGATCAATTAAATTCTTTACACTAAAAAGAGGTTAATCACGTTGGTTATGCTTCAAAGATCCAACCAATAAACACTAAAGTACCTTGAACGATTGTAGAAATCAATAACTAAAATATTGCACTGATCCAATGAAGAAAAATAGACCAATAAAGAAAACCCTAAACCGATAAACCCAATATGTAGATTAACACATGCAAGTAGATGACAAAAGAAAGCATGCAAGTATATACGAACAAGATTGATGCAAACACCAATGAATTAGAAGCCGATTGATGCAAAACCAATGAACAAGATATATATTTTTTTTAATTTATTGGAACCCTAATTTGGTAGCCCTCTCAACGAGGACTCTCAATGAAAGCACCAATTGATACGACCCGGTTAGGGTTTGTATCGAGATAGGGCGCCACTTTAAGCGGGCGCGAGCTCCTTAAGAATATTTAGTGAAGAGAACAGAATTATTTGTTTGACATAAGTATGATTTCATTCATTATAATGACTCGGTATTTATAACCCTTACAATGACCTAAACAATGACAATGGGCTTAGACCCAATTATACTAGAACATGACCTAACGAAATAAGATAGATAAAGATAACTTAGCCCACGACATAATCCTTATGCCATACGGGACTAGACACCACCCTCTTGGGTCGACCCTTTTCAGCTGAAACGGTCATAACATTCATAGGTTTGCAAGATACATCCTTTATCAAATTGATTGGCGTTAAATTGATTGCCGTTTACAAGCTTACTTTTTGTGTTTATTAGAAACTTATAAAGTCATTCTTGTTTGTTTGCACATTTGTTCTTCTTTCTTGTCTAGTTTGTTCTATTCATAAAATGGCTTGGTATTCAACTTAATTAATGGAAGAAAAAAAAGTCTTTCTTAATTATTTACTTTTAGTAGAATTTCATGTAAGCTTCTACAAAAATAAAGTTGCGTATGGATTCTCTGAAGTTTATACTTTATAGTTGTCAGGATCCCGATCCTGATCTTACGATCTTACGATTTTACGATACTGCAAAGCAAAAACGATCCGGATCTTACATAGGCTCTTTGCAGGCTTAAGATCTTATAGGATCCCGATCTTTACCATACGATCTTACGATCTAATCCGATCCGATCTTACTTTTCTCGGATTACAAACTAAAAAACTACAAATTTATGGGTTGTTTGTTTGTAGAATTCAAAAAACAACATGTTAATCTTTTTAAACATTTTATAATCATAATTTAGGACAACATTTATTTGAAAAATTCATAGTATTTTATGGTTATAATGTATTTGAATTTGTAGATTTGTATAAAATTACATAAATTATTAAGAAATAACATTAAAGTAGGATCTTAAGATCCCGATCCGATCTTACGATCACGATCTTGCAAAGACGAAAACGATCCTAGGTAGGATCCCGATCTTGACAACCTTTATATGCATTTTATTAAATTGAAAAATGATAACATAAAAAACTTAGGGGCCGTTTAGTTGGTGAAAAATTTCCTATTTTCCCAGGAAATTTTTTATATGAAAAGAGAAAAATTGAAAATCCGTTTAGTTACACTTTTTCCTAACATTTTTTAAAAAATATGAAATTCTCATTCTCTAAATTTTAACTAAAGATTTGAAAAGCCAATTCTACTCTTCTTACTTTTTTCATTCTCTAGGAATTTAGAAACGGAAAAACAGGAAAATTTTTCACCAACTAAACGGGCCCTTAAGAACTGGGATTTTGGTTTTGATGTCTGTACATATGAATACACTAGCAGGGTACACCCGCGATGCGGCGACGGGTACTTTATGACTGAATTTTCTGGTAATATGATGTTATGCGGCCATACTTTTTTTTAACAATTAATTTAGAAATATTAATAACGGAGATCTTGTTTAGTTTCCTTTTCGTTGAAGTCATAGATCTTTGTTATTACTGTAGTTGTGGAATAATTAAGAGCATAAGCCTAACAAAAACAAAATCTTACAAAGTTAAAATGTTTTTCAATAATATAACGGTTCACTTTTTGTTTTTTAGTCGAGTGAGTTATCGGTCGAGGGGATGAACCTTTCGTCAATTTTGGAGCCGACCGACCCAATTCCTCTACGCATGAATGGCGGCGATTCTGCTCAAGATTAAATTACGAATCGGATCGGTCGACCGACCATCGGCGCAGTACCTAATTTATTTTTAAGTGTTTGGCTTAGTAGCTTGATTAGATTGTACATTATGGTTAAATGGTTGTATATTTTTGTGAATGGGTAAATTAAATAGTGTATTAATTGTATATGTTGAATAGTGTTTTTTTAGTTTTATATGTGCTTCAAATAGTTGTAACTTATGCTTTTTTACTTGTATTTGCTTAAAAGTTCTATATTAAGAAATTTTAAAAAAATTAATATGAGGGAAGGTACAAGATCATTACAAGTAGTATAGATAAATAGTTACATAACTTCAAAACATGATTAATGTGTATATACAAGCTTTGAAAAAGCAAAAGCACACATGTATATACATATGAGCTGAATTATGTTTTTCACGTTTTCTTAGAGGAAAACATGTTGCTTTAAAGTGAATTGTAACAGTTTAGTATGTATTCAATTTAACTTTTGAGTATTGAACATTAAAAGATCATGGCAAATCGTTTGAAACCTTTTATGAATCGCATAATTTCCCCACAACAATTTGCCTTCATCCCTGATGATCTTATTCAAGAATGCATGGTAATTGCAAATGAAGCTTTACACTATATTCGAAATAAAAAGAAAGGCGAACAAAGACATATGGCTTTAAATCTTAACCTTAACAAAGCATTTGATCGTGTTGAATGGGATTTTTTAATGGCAACTTGTCGGAAACTAGGCTTTGGAGAGACTTGGTATAAATGGGTTATGGTGTGTACATCGTCCTATGAGATGGAATTCATGATTAATGGCAAGTCTATTGGTTCAATCAAGTCGTCTAGAGGTATCCGACAAGGGGACCCGATGTCACCGTACTTGTTTATTATTGTTGCATACGTCTTTCTAAAATGATTAATAACGCCATGAATCAATCTCTTCTTACATGGATAAAAATGGCCAGAAGTTGCCCAATTGTGTCTCATGTTTTCTTTGCTGACGACTCATTATTTTTTCTTATGGCAAATGTTGCCGAGTGTGATTGCTTGCTTGATATTCTCAATTGTTATTGTGTTGCATCTGGGCAAACCATACATTTCTCAAAATCAGAAGCCATGTTTTCACCAAATACGCCTTTGGATGTGAAACTGTTCTTTTCCAATCGACTTGGCATGAAGCTAATGGACCCCGGAGCGCGTTATCTTGGCCTTCCATCAGTACATGGAAGAAATAAACAGGAACTTTTCTCTTTCATTTTGGAAAAGGTCTTAAAAAATGCAGGGACGATGGAAACAAGAATTGCTCTCGCAAGTCGGGCGTGAGGTAATGATCAAGTATGTGATCCAAGCTGTACCTTCCACATTAAGCGTTTCTTTTGGAGTGGTGATTCACACGAGCAACACATTCACTGGTTAAGTTGGGACCGTGTTTCTCACACTAAAGATCAAGGTGGTCTTGGTTTTTGAGACCTTCATTGTTTCAACTTGGCCTTTCTCGCTAAGAAAGGATGGAGTCTGATAGTGAATCTTGGTTCTTTATGGGCTCGTTTGTTAAAAGGTATCTATTTTCCTCATTCGAACTTTCTCACAGTTTCAAAGGCCAAAGGGTTCACATCCTTCATGGTTATGAAATAGCTTAATTCAATGAAGAGATCTTCTTCTTCATGGTGTTAGGTGGCAAGTTGGAAATGGGTCAAATATCTCATTTTGGACCCAAAAAACTGATTCCTTATTCTAGAGATTTTTATATTCATTTTCCACAGGGCCCTTTCTCCAAGAACACTAGTTTCAGAGTTTATACTCGATTGGTTACTGGGACTTAGCAAAACTACACTCTGCAGTTCTACCCGATGAAGCAAATTTCATTCCAAAATACCTTTATCAAGGACGGGCTCTCCTGACAAGATTGTATGGTGTTATGAAGCTAAAGGTAATTACAAGATAAAGTGAGGGTACCTATTAGCGTTGCATCATCACGACTCTACCTCTCAAACTGTAGCTTCCTCATCTTCCTCGCTAGATAAAAGTTTTTTGAGACAAGTTTGGCATCTCAAAACTTTACCAAAAGAAGTGGTGGCGAGTGTGTTGCAATGCTTTAGCCACTCTTGAGAATTTGTTTAAAAAAATTGCTCTTGTTCACCATTATGTCCTATTTGTCTTTCTCAGGTTGAAACGATTGAGCATATGTTGTTTGAGTGCCCATAGTCAAAAATGGTGTACTTCGGATCTCACATGTCTTCGAGCTAATTGTACGAATGGATCTATAGTCTCACAGGTTTGAGCCCTCCTAGAAACGGTTAATTTAGGTAGACCTACCAAAAAATCTTATTCTTGTGGTACTTTTGTACACAGCTTCATTAATGGTTTGTTAAAACTGCACATCCTTACAGTGAGATTTAGAGCACAAAAAATAACTTCATGAAACGCTTTTACAGAAAAAAATAAAAATAAAAATAAAAATAAAAAAATCGTTTTGGGTGGATATTCTGATTGTTTAGCTGAATCCCACTTTTGTGCTAGAGGCTTAGAGCATAGGAATGCCTGGTAGTACAAAACACGTCACACAACCAGCAAAAAAGCAAATCAAGATTCGGTTCAAGTGCAACCAAACGAGAAATCTGAATAAAAAAGTTTAAGATCCACAACACCCCAGCAATACTGAAAAAGATGCCTAACAACAAAAACTTTCATCATATCAAGTATGTCTAACAGCTTAACAGATGACCAAATTTTAAGATAGAAGTATAGAGCTTGACATGAAGTCAAGGAGTGCCACTGCAGTGACATTAACAATGGCTTAGTTTCTAAAGCCTCTGCTGTTTCTTCTTCCTCTAGCCTTCTCAAACTTCCTTCCCTTGGATCGCACATACGGCTTGGTGTGTGCGTGTGGCACACCAGGAGCCTTTCCAAAGTGCCTCACTGCCTCACGGGAGTTCTTGGGTCCTCTTAGAAGAACCTGCACCAGATAAAGATGCTTATGTTAAGAAAGATAAGAACCAGTTAAAAGGGCTGATAAGAACCATGTCAACAAAGGTGGAGGTGCTCCATCGCTGACAGTGTAATTAGAAATCTTTGTATACAAAGAAAGACGTTCTTTGATAGTTAAATTCAGGTTAAAATTCTTTTTTTTTGAAAAAATGAATCACCATATTTATTTCATCACCAGCCACATAACTAGTATTAGGTGAAAAATGATGTTTTGGCAAAAACATGTTATGACGTGAAAATAATTACAAAATAAGTAGCAAGATGCAAGTCATTTATGTCTCAATTCAACAATCCTTGCAAGTAATTTCTTTTTATGCGGCCTAGAAGCAAATGTAAAGGTTGTTGTGCATTGTCATCAGTTTAAAATACAACAGACAAAACTGGGTTGATAGTAACATAATATGTAGGTGTCAATGTGTAATAGTGCTTTCAAAGTTAAGATATGATACAAGAAAACAATGGTTGACTAGCATCAATTGCCTTTTTTCACTAGCCAGCAGACAATCTACACCTATTCGTCTTTAGTTTATTACACCTCAAGATAAAACACAATCTTTCGTAACATGCATCTAATGACCAATATTGTTTTTCATACAACTCTATTGTGAACTAATCATCCAAACCAATGCGTACTTTTTAGTCATCTAACCACTACAGTTGCATAAGTAGACACATAAAGAAAAAATATTAATTAAGTTGTTTACTCAACGATACTCGTAATGCCATCAATATCTGCTGACAGACAATTATGCGACAGCAGATAATACATGCATATATGACTATTCATAAACCAAAAAACCTTGCTAATTCCATTATGCAAAAACTAAAAAAGAGCATACCGTGTTCTGTCCAAGAGGAGCTCTAAGAGCCAACTGATCAAAGGTCAAGCACTCTCCACCAGCCTTCTCAATTCTGGCTCTGGCAGTCTCAGTGAACCTCAAAGCAGTAACTTTCATGCAAGGAATCTCAGGCACACGAACATCATCAGTAACTGTACCAACAATTACAGCAATCTTCTCGTCCTAATATCCACACAAGCACAATACCAACTGTTACACTTTTATCCATTTACAAAATCACGTGTATTCAATAATAGATAATAACTCAACACTCGTGCTTCTTCACAATATCTTCCCTAAATTCAACAACTACAAAAATTACATTTTCTGAAAACACTTAAAAAAAGAAGCAGAGTGCATATGAAACAGACTAATTTTTGCAGAGGAATGAATAATTTTGTGAAACAAACCAAATTTTACAAAACTTTTATGGTCCAAAAATTGTGTTACAAAACTTCTTTGATTTTATAAATTTCTACTTATAAATGCAAACCACATTTATGCTATAAGGTACTTACAAACATCTTTACGCACTTGAGAGTGTGAAAAACGCAATTCATTACATTTCTAAGCGAAATACAACAATTATGTACACGTTTTTAAGTTTAATAAAATGCATCTTGTAACTTAACTTATCTTATTCGTGTACAAAATATTTATGCTTTTAGTTGTTTAAATGTTTTAAATTAAAAATGTGAAGGAAAAAAATGTTATTAGTTCTTACATTTCTAACCAAAATAACAATTTCATAAACATTTATAAGTGTGACAAAATCTAACACATTTATTCAATAGCAAATACACACAAAAAAAAACCTTAAAGCAGAAACAAAACAATATATAAAAAAATGATATACCTTGCCAGCCATGTAACGAGCCAAACGAGACAAAGAAATAGGAGGCTTGTTAATTTTGCTCATAAACAACCTCTTCAATATCACTCCATTAAACTTACTCCCAGTCCTCCTAACCAAAAACCTGTATAGCTATTTTTTTCATTTATAAAAACAAACAAACAATTAGCATTTTTTATATAAAAACACAAAAAATATATAAAATGTAACAATAGTAAATAAATACCTTGACGAGAAGCTTAAGATAGATATCATCAGACCTAGGAGCGTTCCTTTTGGTCCTCTTGCTCTTTCCTCCTGCAATAAGATCAATACCCTGGAAATATAATAAAAATTATGGTGTTAGCAGATTGTTTTAACGGTATAACTGTATAGGATGTAAGGTAGTTATGGTCGTTACCATGATAACGGCGGTTTGGAGTGCCTGCAAAAGAAATGTTAGTGAATAAGCAGCTGCTGCTAGGGTTTTCAACACAAAGGAAGATGTGAGAGGGTGTTTAGGTTTATTATGAAGGGGGCTTGTGGGCTGGGTATTGAGCTCGGTTGAATGGAGTCTGTTTGGCAAGGCCCATATGTGGCCCATTTGTTGCATATACTTTTACTATGTTTCTTCTTCTCATGTGTTGCATACTATGGTTCCATTAATTTTTATGGAAATTATAATTTGTTGTTTCAATAAAATTAGGTTTGTATCGTAAATGTTAATTACGACTTTTGGTTGTTACTAGACGAGTAGCTGTGCATAGTAAATGAGGTTTCTACTGGCAGACAATTAACGATATGGACGATATTGTGGTAAGTGTTTCGTATAGCGTTCAAAATAAAACGTGAAAATACCAAAATGTAATTTGCAAACGGTTGTACCCATGCATAGCAACGGAATTTTCTAACCGCTTTACTTAGTTTTTATAGTTTTCATTTGAAAGTATGAGGGATATTAAAGGGGGTAAATTAGACAATTAACTTTAATTTTAGGATTAAGTTTTCAAAAAAATGAGGTATATGCAACATAGTCATTTATGTGTGTATACTTGCATGTTCTTTTATGTTTTAAATATACCAATACAACAATTGTAAAATTATTTGTGGTTCTCATTTAATTGATGGGTTAACTTAACATTCTGTGTTTTAGACTTTTTGATTACCCTTTGTTTTTTTTAAAAACACATAATGTTTAACGTTTGTTTGTTTATGTTCATGTTTAGGTCGAAACAATTATGTTTATATTTAGGTCCATTTAATAAGGTCGCTTTTAATAAAATCACCATAAATAAGTTACTTTCAAAAACAAAAAAACAAAAAAATGCTTTTAATTCATTCCAAATTTTAGATGGTAAAAATTTCAAGAGGAGAGTTATTTTACATACCAAACTTTTCTCACATACCAAGGGACTCATCTCCACCATTCATTTAAAAAGAAATCAATGGTTGAGATTAAAAGCATTTTATTATTTCACCTATTTTTTATAATTTAAATATCTCTTAAACCATTAATCGTTAATTGAAAATATTTACACCAGTCAGAACGAAGATTAATTATCTTTCTATAGACGGGCACTTTGACATACTTTCGAAAAAAGAAAAAACATTCGTTTTTTTCACGTTTTTTCGTATTTTTTTCGTTTTTTTTACGTTACTGAAATTTGCATTAAAAATATCATATATGATATATCACATGTGATATTACATATCATATATGATATTACACTAATATTACATGTGATATTCAAATTAGTGTTTTATCATATATGATTTTTTAATGCAAATTTCAGTAACGTAAAAAAAAAAAAAAAAAAAAAACGTGAAAAATACGGAAAAAAAAAATTGTCGAAAGTATATCAAAGTGCCTATCTATAGAAAGATAATTAAATGCTCGTCGCAATGATATAATTTTTTTCGCTTAACGATTAACGGTTTGAAAGATATTAATATTTGAAAAAAAAATGATGAAAGTGGGTTTTTTAAATTGTTAGGATTAATCTCATCCATTAGATCAAATAAAAATGAAATGTGGAGATTGATCCCTTGGTATGTAAAGAATCTTTTGTCCTCAAATAATCTTAAATCAAATTTCAAACACTATTACAAAATTTCAAATTTAAAAACTTTTAAACTTTTGAATCTTTAAAATTTTAAAAATATTTCAAATTTCAAAACTTTTAAACTTTACTAAATTTACTTACACTTTAGAAACAAAATCTACGAACAAATTAAAAAAAAATTACAAACATCAAATACGATTGTGACATAATTTAAATAACAAAATACACAATAAACTTTACATTATAAATTATTTACAAATATACTTGCAAACAAATTACGCACCAACGTGCACAACATAAAAAATACACAAAGGTCATATAAACTTATATAAAAAATACCAACAAATATTGATAGGTAACTAATGTTTTCTGGTGACAGCAGTCAACACCAAAGCAAATTCCAGCGGTAATTAAGCAGATTCCGGCGGCTGTTAGGCTGATTCCAGCAGCGGCAATAATCTAAAAAAACTCAAATAAAATTTTAAAACTTGAGAAATACATAGATCTATAAAAAAAATACATATATCTAAAAAAATAGAGCTTTCAAAATTCATAGATCTTACCCGAAGGCAACAAACCCTTTCCACCTAAAGTGGCGGCGGCAGCAATTGTGGCGACATCTTCGACGACTGCAACCCTACCGGCAACAGAGGCGACGGTGGCGTTGAACTTTTCCGGCAAGATAGCAACGTCACTAACAAAAAAAATATACAAAACATACCTCAAAACTATAGATCTAAATATAAAAAGTCTAGATCTAAAAAAAAAAAAAAAAAAAAAAAAGGTTAAAATCTTCTTAAAAAACTTAAAATACCTCTAAAGCTGAAAAACTCTTTTGGTGGTTTCTCACTTTCTCTTTCTCTCGTGATAGTGCTACTCAGGTGGTGGTGGGATAACCGGGGAAGGTGGATTTCGGTCGTGGTGTCGGGTGGTGTTGCCGTCGGGTGGAGGTGGAGTCAGGTGGTGGTGGCTTCGGGTGGTGGTGGCGTCGGGTGGTGATGGTGTGAGTTGTAGAGAGTGTTTGTGTGTGTGTTTTTGTGAGAGTGTTTTGCGTATGTGTTTTTACTGCAATAACTAACTTTTCCACCCTTTCAATCTTTGCCTTTCAATTACAATATTTTTTTTATTTAAGTTTTTCAACATTTCAACATATTGACTTTTCAACATTCAATAATTTCACTTTGACCATACACCTTTATAGATAGTATAGATAAGATTAGTCATAAATTACGACTACCTTAATCGATATATGTATTAGAAATTAAATTTCTTTTCTCTACACTTTTATTTTTTTACGACAATTTTTTACGACATACACCACCTATCTCACAAATTTTATCTCGCACGTCTCCAACGAGACTTGAACCCACAACCTCTAGGTTAATGAGTCACTCACATACTGTTGGACTAGGAGGGCTTTGGTTTCTTTACACTTTTATAATGTTATGTAAAATTGTGAATTAACATATTTGTGAGGTATGTTTCGATGAGATAAGTAGACGGATTCAGTTTTGGTCACACATTTAAATATTAAAACTATCTTGTATATGGCTCGTATTAGATATACTTAGTTCGATATGTACTTGTAAGATATTGTGGTATGAGATATCTATACTACATAAAATACATAAATGGTCAACAAGTCAATAATTGAAAAAGTGGAATGTGAAAAGTGAAAAATGAGGTTTGCATGGTAACTTTGGAAAGCATTCATGTTTTGCGAAGAAAACTCTTATTCGTAAATGTCAAACTTGATTTCTATTACTTTGCATGGTAACTTTGAAAAGTATTCATTGTTTGCAAAAAAAACTGTCGTACCACTTTCTAAAATATCGCATATCGTTAATTGTCTACCGCTAGAAACCGCTGCCGCCAGGCGCGGGTACTCACCTAGTTTTCATAACGTCATAAAAAATTAAGTGTAAAACTCTCATCGAAGTGCGGGTAACAATCCTTGTTTCTCACATGACCAACTTCAAAATGGCCTAAACGTGGCTTAATAGGTTCCACCGTAATGGTGGGCGTGATGGAGACATCCCCTAACGTGTGATGGCTCAGCGAGAGGCTCCCTCATACGTAACCACCACTATGAGACACCCATTTTTACTCATGACAAACAAACTATTTAAGGCAACGGTAAGCCAGCTGACCATTGCACATTTTTTATGTGTTGTGTGTTTAAGTGAGGCATAAAAGAATATGAATGTTACCTTAACTTAATGATGGTTTCTGTGTGATTGGGTGAGTGAGATGGAAAGCCGATTATGTGATGCCGATATTGTTAATCATCATCTACAAAAGATTCATTTGTTGTCATACCAATGTTCTTATATTTGTCAACTTACATGATTCAACGTATTAGTTTCTTTTTGCAACAACTTACATGAATCATAGTTTGGTTTATTTTAGTTCGACATGTATGTCGTAACATTTTTTTTTAACATTGCGACATTAATAAATCGTATGCAATGTCAATGCCAAATCATTGGATCTCATATGAGTTAGATACTTTGTTAAATACGACTATATTAGCTCTACTCCGCGACCACTTCTACTTCTCATTTTTATATTTTCTTATTGGATTTTTCTAAATCTCATCATTACATTTCAAGAACACTTTCACGCATCATGAAGTGTTACACGTCCACCCTTTCATGTGTTAAGCCTAGTTTTAAGAGGTAGTTTGGTCATTTGCTTGATCGAACGAAATTTTTATAGTTTTTGTGTATGCATAAATGTGTTGTCAGATATGTTTTGTGGTTTAAGCGGATGTGTTTATTTAGTTGATTTTGTGGTCATTAAAAGACTGTTTGGTAATAAATCTGGTGAAAGTGTGAAAAAATGAGGTTGCACTATCGTGACGGTGGCGACACTAGTCACATATTGAGTTTCATGCAAAAATGTGAGTATTAAAAATTTATATTTTTACTATAAGTTAGTATTTAACATGTTAAAACATGGAGTTTCATGCAAGTAATGTAAGCATTAAAGATTCAAAAAAATTTATAAATGATAATAAAATTTTGAGTTTCATGCAATAAACATTGAGTATTTTAGATTTAAAATTTATTATAAGGTTATTATTTAATATGTTCAAAAGTGGAGTTTCATGCGACAAATAAATATATTAAAGGTTTGAGATTCTTTCATAACTTTAAAATTGAGTTCCAGACAACAAAGAAAGTTATAAAATGTTATTTAGTAATCCGAATTAGTAATTTTATAGACCATTATAGGTCTTCCTTAGATCTCCCAGACCGGCTTTAGTTGAACGGTATTAAAGGTTTTCATGCAACAAACATGAATTCTCAATGATTTAAAACTATTAAAAAAAAAAAAAAAAAAAACTCGCCTAGTATTACAATTCATCATTCTCAGTAATATATCAAGCAAACAAATATATTAAAGGTGCGTTTGGTTTATGGGTTTTGGAATATAGTATGGGAATGTAAATGTTAAAAGGATGTTTGTTGAGAAATGTTGTCACACCCTCAAATTACCTGTTTTGCAGCGGAATGGAATACCTGGGGGATGACTGTCATAGCATCACAGTTGCAATTATATTGAACGACCTAAAGTGTCGTTTGAAAAATACATCGTTGATTGAGTAAAATAATCAGATTTTACAAAGTATAGGTCCCAAAAGATTTCCAAAGTACCGAAATGAATTTGTTACAATCAAACGATAATTAAGTGCATAAAATATATGTGAGACGCGTCAACTCAGCGACTCCATGCAAGCATGATGATATGCTAATTCCTGAGATAAAACATGTTTAAAACAGTCAACACAAAGGTTGAGTGAAATCCATAGGTTTAATTAATTCGTTTGAACACAATATTCGTAGTGTGAGTTACGTTGTTTCACACTAATCGTTGAAAACAAAACAAAGATTTATTTCACTAAGTTCATGACAACCAAAGCGTGAAACCTCGCACTATAGAAATTGGTAAAATCGCTTCATCGCGATCCCTAATAGGTAAACTTGCCAATTTACCTTAATGATTCAAATATAGTGCGTTCGATTTCCCCTAACTGGGTCAATAAGAACGGGAGTGTTAATTCCAATAGGCCTTGTGGAAAACTAGAAGGGGGGTTGAATAGTTTTACCAATTTAAAACTTCCTTTTAAATATTTAGATCGACTTATGTCAATCTATTTGATTGTTTATGTTGGACGTTGATAGATAGATATATAAACGTGTAATGAAATATAAAGATTAAGAGGCACATCACCACGACACAAGTATTTATAGTGGTTCGCTACAAGGACACCTTCCTTGCCCTACTCCACTCCCCGAGTCACCTACTCGAGATTTCGTAAGCACTAAACCAATCTCCTTATGGCATGAGAAGCTTCACAACGCGTCGCTAACCTTTTTCCCAAGTACAAAGCTAAATACCGAGTTCTTCACACCAAGGCTTAACCACATTCCTAACACAACGTCAGCTAGCCACCACCCTTTATCACGTGCTAGGCTAACCACCGAGTTCTTTCACACCTTAGGAGAACTAATCCTATCACAACGCCGCCTACCCTTTATTAGGTACTAGGCTAAGCACCTAGTTCCATTACTATGGAGGAACTACTACCCTTCACGACACAACACCTAATCTCAAGGAGATCTACTCCTTGTTACAACACCATCAAGGATATCACCATCCTTGTAAATAAACAAATACTTATATGTATAACGATGCACCTCATCGATTATACGACCTAGGCATTCTTCCCAAATGCGACTTGATTTGATTCTTCGGCATCCTTCACTAATGCTTTTGACACAACGCTTGGCACCCTTCACTAATGCCTTCGTCTTGACACCTTTAGCATGCTTCACTAATGCTTTGACACGGATGATGAGCACCTTTCACTAATGCTTTCATCTTGACACTTTTGGCATTCTTCACTAATGCCTTCAACCCAACATCTATGGAGAAGAACTATCAACAAGAGAACCTTAGTTGTCTTGATGATGACGAAGCATGACAACTCATGACTGAGCTTGCACGTCTTCAAGAAGTGGTGATCTTGCCTTTAAGAGGAACCTAGAAGATCACACAAAAACAAAAGACAAACTACATAGATCACTTAGATCTGATGTTAGAGGGTCATAATACTTGGGGAAGTATGTGTAAAAAGTTATGCATAGAAAGGAAGAAATGGCTCTCTATTTATAGAGAAAATTCTCTACTGTTCCCCGGATCCCACTGATCCCTTGTTGGAATCACTCCTAAACCTTTATTCAAGTGTTAGTTACTCATATGTAATAGGTAGCTTATTATGGCCTTTATGTTTGTTTAAGGTCTAGCTTATGTAGAAGGCCCATAAGCTTAGGCCCATGTCCATTAAGGAAAAGGGAAGGAGTGGGAGTGTTGCCCTAGCTCCTTGCCTATAAATACTCTTGTATAACCCTCACTTGAGGGTTGGTTGTTCAATTTACTCTTTCACATACACTCTACACCTAACCTTTCTTTACTTGTACGTGTGTGTGTGTTTGTGTGTTGTTCAATCGCCTTTATCTCTTTCTATTAAGCTTGTGTTGTAAATCTAGTGACCTATCAGTGGTATCAATCGCCAACTAGTTGGGTGAATCGTTATTGCTTTTGAAGAAAGTTTTTTTGATCTTACGCGTAAAGTTAACGAGTTCCTTGGTTCGCTTCAAAACACGTTTTTTACACTTTTTAATCCAAGATTCTTGTACTTTCAATGTTATAAGGTGTTAAATTTACTGTTTTTTGGCAAAAAGTTTTGAACTTTATGCGTGGATCATTGTTTTTCAACTAGTTTTTGAACGAGGGTGTAAACCTACGCGTAACCGTTTTGGGAGTTTTGGATCATCAAGTTTCACACTTTTGTGTCATTTTGGTGTTATTGAAGCTATTTAATCGTACAAAAACTGGTTTAGAAACATCTTTGGGCAAAATCATTTTTACGAGTAAGATTACGCGTATCAAAACCCTAATCTTACAGCGTAACTTTATCCTTGGTTTGATCTTCAGTTTCGTGGTTTACTCCGTGTTTTCTTGCTTGGATAAGCCCGAAAATACGTCGACTTTGGATATCTTTTGCATCGCGTGATAGTGTAAAAGATCATTTGGGAAAAACCCTAAACTTACGCATAAGCATAAAGCTTACGCGTAGAAATCCTACGCATAAGATTCATCTTACGCCTAAGCCTAGTCTTACGCATAAGGTAATCCTACGCCTAACTTTGTGTCTACGCATAACTTTAGTGCCTTTACCCTACTTACGCGTAAGCTAAATCTACGCCTAACTCTTGATTGTTACGCGTAACTTTGGTGTTTTTACGCATAAGTCCTACTTGGTTTATTGTGATTTCTACGCCTAAGGACTCTTCATCAACAAAGGTTCATTCGACTACAAAGATCCATTTTTACCAACACAAGTTTTCAACATGTCACAACCACCATACTCTAACTATTTCCCTTACACTTATTCTCAATGTCAACAACAACTAACTCCACAACATCAACAATGGAATCAACAACAAGCAATTTATCAACAACAATTTAATCAACAACATACTCCACAATTTGGTGCAATTCCACCAACCTCAAATGGTTCAACCACCACCAAGTCTTCAAGTTCAACCCTACACAAATGAATTCAATCAACATCCATCAAGGAACACTATGAAGGAACCCACTTGGTTTGCAAATATATGTGAAGCTTTAAGCGTACCAACAATCAATTCATGAGGCTGGATCACTTGATAGACCTCCAATGCTCACTCCAGGAAACTACGATCAATGGGTGATAAGGTTCTTTAGGTTTTGTGATCTAAGAAGCCACATGGAAAGTTCTTAAAGAAGGTTATCTTGGAAGGTCCATTTCAGATGCTTACTGTCATTGTACCTGGAGATCCAAATGCTAATCCACCAAGAGATGAACAATCCAACATTGCTACATTGCGACTTGAATGCAGAGGAACTTCTACACTATGAAGCTGATGAACTTGCAATGCAATATATCCTCTTAGGATTACCTAACCCAATTCTTCTAAGTGTTGATGCTCAAAAGACTGCAAAGGAAATGTGGGATCATATTCATCTTCTTATGGAAGGATCAGTACTCAATCGAGGATTTGGAATCCAAAATTTACTTGGCTTATGAACACTTCATGATTGAACCCGGAGAGACACTAGAGTCTTATCATCATCGTTTTTCGGACATCATCAATGATTTGGATAAACACAACATCATCATGCCAAGAATTGCGGTGAATACTAAGTTCCTGAGTAGTCTTGGTCCTGAATGGGAGAAGTATGTCATTTTTCTCCGCCAAGCGAAGAATATGCATCATTCTACATATGGATTGTTGTACGATTACTTGAAGCCTCATGAAAAGGAAGTTGATAGGGAAAGGATTCTCCGTGCTCAAATTGCTCCACCGACACATCCGGAAAATCAACAACTTGACTTATATGCTCAAAAAGCTTATTCTCCTCAACCGAGAACTCAACCAATCGCTACAATCACACCATATGATCCTTCAAAGCCTCAATCTCAACAAACTCAATTGGTTCCATACAACAACAACAATGCTCAAGCACTTGTCAGTGAAGCTAATGAGGAATCGATCCGTTCAAGCATTGCAACAAGGATTTGCTATGATTGCTAATGCCTTTAGCCGTTATACCAACAAATCCAACAACCGTATTCGTTCCTCATCTAACACAAGGAATCAAGCTGTTGTGAACAATGGACGAGTTGAAGTTTAAAATCGTGGTTATGGTCGCGTCAAATGGGCGGTGGTCAAGGGTTTAATGCTGTGGGTAGGAATAACAATCGAGCTCAAGTGGTGGAACAAGGAAATGCTCAAAATGGGTTGAATGGTCTTTGATGCTACAACCGCAATGAGAAGGGACACTGGCTAATGCATGCCCAAAGCCGGGACAAGGCGTGCTTATCACAAAGAGGCTCTTCTTTTGGCTCTTAAGGATGAAGCTGGTGGAACTCTCACGCACAAAGAACGAGCTTTATGGCAAATCTGACTCGAGATGATGATATGGAGGACTTGCAAGCCAATGCACATTATGTTGATGGCTAATATGCATGAGTTACACGGTGCCTAGTGTATGACACCGATGGCTTGTCTCAGTACCGAACAAACCATATTTATCTCGATCTAATATCTCCGCCAACATCCGAATCCCAAGGCTCGAATGTTCAAAATGAGTCGTCCACATCTCATTCGACGATTTTCAACTAGACCCGTAGTTATATTTGACGATCAAGATGACCAAATGGTTTCCCTTGATAATCAAATTGACTCCGTAGTTATACTTGAGGATCTAAGTAATGATCATGTTGTGACTCACGTTGAACACGCCGAACTTTTTCCTCATCCAGATTTTGCTCGTTTAATACAAGAACAACAAACCATAGTGGAAGAATGTCGTGCAATTAATCAGGACTTGAAAAGTAAAATGCACTGTTAACCAAGGATTTTGAATGTTTACAAAAGCAACTCAACTTTTTCAAAACTCAAGAAAAACGTAAAAAGGTTTTGAAGCGACCTTTGCCAAATCTCATCAAAACGAAAAATATTTAGAGAGAGATCGTATGATCTAGCGCTTCAAAGAATGCTTTGTTATGTCCGAAATAGAACAATCTGAAACATGAACATAAAAATCAAATTAACGCTCTCACCTTGGAAAATCAAAAAGCTAAGGCTGAGTTGTTAACTTGTCAAAACAGTTCTCTGCATACAAAAAGCATTCAACGAAACGAATAGATGATCATCTTGAAGAAATCATCGGCTTGCAAAACAAACTTAAAGAGTTTAAAACTGTTGTTTACAAACATGGTGAGTCGGTCAAAGCTATTGAAAAGTTTACTTTAAAACCCAATCCAAATGGATATGGACCAAATCTTGCTGATTACAAACCTAAGCTTTCAACCAAAGCATTCAAACCAAATCCCGAAGTTTCAAAGAATATAAAATTGATAATTCTGCTATGAGTGTTGTTGAATATCATCGTTAAGAGGAATTAGATGCGAAGGACGAGAGTCGATCAAAATTAGAAAATGTTGTTTACAACAAACCTTTTAATTATAAAAAGCGGTCACTTTCGTCACACCAACGGATTCTTCTAACACACCAAAGATTATCATAAAAACGTCTGAGTCTTCTAATGTTAATCCCAAACCCGATTATGCACAAACTTATGGTCCTTTACCTTCCATCAGTGAAGTAAACTCAAAACCCGAAAATCGCAAAATTCTTAGATATTTTGACCTTTTCATGGCTGACCTCAAAACTTTACAACATGAGATAGAATATCGTTCTAAAATCAAAGTTCAACATTTTCAATCGCACTCGCGCGAGAACAAAGAGACATTTTTCCGAAAAATCTTTTACCAAATGTTAAAAATTTGAAAAGTTGTGCATTGTCTTGGGAAAGGGACTTTCATAAGGAACTTAGAATGATGAAGGTCGTTTTGAGAAAAGCGAAACATCTATTTCTAATACTAAACGTAAAAGAAAATGTTGAGAAAAGATGTTGATCGACTCTTGGAAGATGTCATCTCGTGCCGATGTCCATAATGTTGTGCTATTGAATTCTTTGTCATATGCATTTGATTATATCTCTCACGATACTATTGATTCGTGGTAAATGTTGAGAACACCGATAATGTGCTCAGATCGAGTCCTTAAAAGTTGAAAACAAACGATTGTCAAACGAACTTTCAAATGCAATACGTCGTCTTAATTGGTGTCAAAAAGATATTCACGATCAACAACTTGCTATTCAACACAAAATCGCCAGCCGTGACAAAACTTCGATCCAAAAATTGAGCACCTGGATGATCAAAACGTGTCTTTTAAGTGTCAAATCTCAAAATATGAACAAGAACTTGTAAAAGTTAAAAGGAATATGGTGTCATATTTGATTTACTCAAAAGACTCGTGATGAAGCATCAAATGAACTTGATCATTATCTTGCACACATTAAAGAAGTTATGCATTTTCTTTGCCGAAATATTCGATTCACGAAAATCAAGATCCGATTCACACTATCTTCAAGTTAAGAGAAATGTTAGGAAAGTATGAACAACTTCCGCCTACCGTGATTAAGAGAATAGCACCTGTAACACTTAGTAATCATGAACCTAGAATCCCTCTTGCCAAATCACAAGTTGCTAACGCGGCTTCCTTCTCTTGAAAGCAGGAATAGTTGCGTCTTTTCCAAACGTCCGCACTTCACACCTAGAGCACTACATCGAAGAATAGGAAGTTGCGACCTAAGAAAAGATCAATAAGGAATGCTAAAGTAGAAGAACACCCTAGGACTATGAATAAGACTCACGTTGCTTCCACTATAGATATTGCGTCCGGCAAATGTAATAGAAATAGTGATGTAACGAATGCTAAACCATTAAGTACTTTTGATATTCAGTCCGATGCACCTTGTGTTATTTGTCGTAAAAGTATGAATTCCGATTGTCATGATAAATGTGTTGCTAAAGCTATCATCTCTCGTTTAAGGAATCCTAAGAACCGGAATACCTCTAGGCCCACTAATCTTTCTAAGTCTGTGCTTGGTAGACCGCCTCTTTAGATTCTAAGAAACGCATTGCTGTCCCTGTAGCTCTAGTTTCACCTCCTAGGAATGTAGTACCACCTAGTGCATTCACTAAGACTAAAGCAAATACTAGTTGGAGATGGCCGAAATGGATATATAACACACTAGGATTTAAATGGATACCTAAAGCTATTGATGTGTGTATGTCTACTATAACTGCTCGGAACCCTCTAACATTTCGGGTTCCACATCTACTTCTATTCCATCCGTGTGCTGTAATGCGTGATACATCATTCTCTGGATTGTTGATAGCGGATGTTCCGACACATGACAGCAACCTTAAAGTTATCAAACTTTATTGCAAAGTTCATTGCACTGTCGTTCGAATGATCACAGCCTATCATGGGCTACGGAGACTATATCAATGGGAACATCGAAATTAGTAGGGTTTATTATATGGAAGGCCTCGGTCACAACTGCTTTCGATAGGGTCATTGTGATGGAGATTTGGAGGTTGCTTTCAGGAGAAAACTTGTTTCATTCGTGATCTACAAGGAAATGACCTTATGTCCGGCTCGTAATTCCAGTCTTTACACTATCTCTATGCAAGACATGGTTGCTTCTTCTCCCTTCTGCTTACTTTCAAAGGCAACATCAACAAAATCCTGGCTATGGCACCGCCGTCTCTCACATCTAAACTTTCAAACCATCACCAACCTTGCTTGACACAAACTAGTTGAAGGACTCCCACGATTTCGGTATTCTAAAGATCACCTTTGCTCCGCTTGTGAACAAGGCAAAAGCACTCGTGCTCATTTTCCTTCAAAGGTGGAACACGCTCTCAAAGATGTGCTTCATCTTCTTCACATGGATTTGTGTGGCCCGATCGCGCTGCAAACGATCAATGGCAAACGCTACATCTTAGTAATTGTTGATGACTATTCACGCTGGACTTGGGTCTACTTTCTTCGAAGCAAAGATCAAGCTCCACTGATGATCATCACCTTTCTCACGAAAATACAAGTTCAGCTACGAAACACCGCTCGACAAATCGAACAGATAAAGGCAATGAATTTGTTAACCAAACTCTTCGTGAATTTTATGAGAAAGTGGGAATTGACAAAGATCGACATCTATTGCACGCACACCCGAACAAAACGGAGTTGTTGAAAGATCTAAACCAACGTTAGTGGAAGCCGCAAGAACAATGTTAATCAATGCTAAACTTCCGATTACTTATGGGTAGAAGTCAGTATCTCTTGCATGCTATACTCAAAACCGGTCTATGATTACAAAACGCCACAACAAAACACCTTTCGAGCTTGTCCACAACCAAAAACCGAATCTCAAACACTTTCATGTATTTGGATCTCTTTGCTATCCGAATAATGATCGTGATGACTTTGGAAAGCTCAAAGCCAAAGCCGACATTGGAGTCTTTATTGGATATTGTGATAATTCTAAAGGTTTCCGAACGGAATCGCCGAACAAAGGAGGTTATGGAAACGATTCATGCTCATTTTGATGAACTTACGGAAATGGCTTCTGAGTATAACAACTTGGAACCCGGTCACAACCGCTTAAACTTCCCTCAAACCCCATCATCACCAAACAAGCCCCCGACTCACTCGTCAACAAATGGAAAGGTTATTTGCTCCTCTATTCTGTGACGATATTGATGAACGTGCTCGTGTATCCGCTTCCACCGCCAACCCGATAATACTCCTATACCGATACACTGCTACAACAACTAATGTTGAAGAAGCACCACCACTTGACTCCAACATAACAGTTGAACAAACCACTTCCAACAATGATGAACCGCCGATGATGTTCGATGATGTTCTCGAACGATGTACCCCACCTGCAGATTTTGATCCAAATGCGTTCTTTAACCCGTTTGCTAATGAGACTATCGCACCGATGTCGCGAATCTTCAACAAGCCATTTGAATCCTCAAAATCTGCACAATGTATACCAACATCAACCCTCTACACATAGATGGACAAAAGACCATCCTCTAGAAAATATTATTGGCAACCCGAATCAACCGGTCGTTACGAGACAACGTCTTCACACAGACGGTGAACATTGCATTTATGCACCACTTTCGCCAACCAACCCTAAAACATCAAAGATGCAATGACAAAAGAAACCTGGATTGAATCCATGCAAGAAGAACTCAACCAATTCAAACGTCTTGAAGTATGGGAACTGGTTGAAAGACCAACAGGGTCTACGTCATTGGTCTCAAATGAATTTGGAAAAACAAATTGATGTGAAGGAAATGTTATCGAAATAAGTCACGCCGTGGCTAAGGGTTATCGTCGTGAAGAGGGTATTGACTTTGAAGAATCTTTTGCTCTGCTCGCCTTGAGGTCGTTCGATATTTCTCGCTCACGGCTCATATGAATATAACGGTCTTTCGATGGATGTCAAAACCGCCTCAATGGACAACTTAAAGAAACGGTTTATGTCACCAACCGAAGGATTCGTTGATCCCGTTACCCGAACCATGTCTACAAACCGAACAAAGCTCTATATGGTCTCAAACAAGCTCCTCGGGCATGGTACGATAAGCTATCATCTTTCCTCATTGCCAATAATTTTACCAAAGGTTCGGTTGACCCAACTCTTTTCATACAATATCACGGGGAACATATCTTAATTGTTCAAATTTATGTGGATGACATCATTTTTGGGTCTACACATAAAAAGTACTCAATCGCTTTTGCAAAACTAATGAAGAAACATTTTGAAATGTCCATGATGGGTGAACTTACGCTCTTTCTAGGACTACAAGTTCATCAATCACCCCGTGGTATTTTCTTGAGTCAGTCCAATATGCCCTTGAATTGTTAAACAAATTTGGAATGAAACTGCGGACACTTATGCCACACCAATGGCTCATACCAAGAAGCTGACGCCTGATTTACATGGGAAATTGGTGGACCCTACCAAATACCGTAGTATTATTGGGTCTCTCATGTATCTAACAACCAGAGACTGATATTGTCTTTGCCGATATCTTTGCTCCCGCTATCACGCGACCAACTGAAACCCACCTCTCTGAGGCTAAAAGAATCCTCCGATACATCAAGGGTACCATTAATTTGGGATCGGTATCCGGGATTCGGTTTTGAACTAATCGCTTTTGACGCCGACCACGCGGGATGCTTAGATTCACGGAAAAGCACTTCCGGAGCTTTACAATTTCTTGGTGATAAACTGGTGTCATGGCAATCGAAGAAGCAGGATTGTACATCACGCCGTCCTCAACCGAAGCAGTAATATGTAGCCATGTCGTGTTGTGCTCAAGTCATTTGGATGAGAACACAACTCAAAGACTATGGTTACGATTTGACGTGAATCCCGATGTATCTGCGACAATCGAGTGCCATTGCAATCTCGTGCAACTCGGCCAAAGACTCGAAATCAAAGCACATCGATCTTCGATATCATTTCATCAAGGATCACGTGGAAGTGGTACCTTGTTGAATTATATTTTGTGGGTACAGAATACCAATTGGCGATCTTCTCACCAAAGCCTTGCCTCCCGCTAGGTTTAATGAGTTGGTCCACCGGATTGGTATGAGGTGTTTGACTCTAGTGGAATTGGATGACCTCTAAAAGCAAATTTTAAAACCTGCCAAACACCAAAATCTCTTTTGTAAATATTTTTCAAAAACAAAATACAAAAATAAAAAATCCGATAAAACAACAAAAATATTCTTCTATCTATTTTTCTTTCAACATGGCAAGTACATTTCATCCGTCAACACTCTAATCTTCAAAATTCAGATTTTTCCGATCAAGTGTTGAGGGGAGAAAACAAATACTTAATCTGCTTCAAAACATCCGTACTTGCATGTTACTCTATTCTCGTTGTTCTTTTATCAATGGTGGTAAACTTTTCTCGTTAAACCGACACCTCTGACTAAAATTTATAACCTTTCATCATTTATTAAGTCGAGGGGGAGTGTCGTCAAAGTTTCTTTCCTAAAATCTTTTGTTTGGTAACCAAAATGGAAGTTAAAAGGCTTTAAATGAAAATGGAAAAGGTGGAGGGACCAAAACCGCCAAAAGGTTAAAGTCATTTTAATAAAAACACCTTCCACCTAACTTTTTCATCACATTTATTACTCCTAACCAACATAATCTACGCATATAATTCGCTCAACAAACCGTGTTTTGATCATCAATTTGTAAGTGTTTTTGTTGATAACACGTTTTAAACATTGGTTTTGATTTTCAAACGAATCCAACGGTTAAATTTACGTATATGGTTGATTTTGTGTTATACGCCTACGCGTAAGAACACATGATCATACCTATGTGTTTGAGGTTGAGATAAATGGGTCAAAACGCTTTTAACATCAATGATACTATTTTATCCTCAAATTCCACCCGTAAACACTAATTGATGGTTTTTCAAAATTAAGGTTCTTGAGTCGATTTGGGTGTTTTCAAATGTGAAGGTTTTTGGTCAAAAATATTGTTGTGTGATGATGCTTTTATGATGAATTGATCATATCTATGCCTTAAAACAACCCGTAAAACACTAATTGATGATAAATTAGTAATTAGGGTTTAATATTCTTAGGTTTGGGTATTTTTGATTCACTGCGTTTTGGATGTTAAAACTTGGTTATTAGACTCTCACAACACCTAAGACCTACCGGAAAACGTTTGGTGCAATTCCTATGGCTAGAAATCATATGCGTAATTCTTAAACTCTAGTGTTTTGACTTACGCGATGACTTTCACGCCGTGAACCGTGAAAAGTGTTTCATGCCATAACTGCTTCAAAATGACTATACATGTTAAGATTTGATGATATGATGACTTTATTTCGGGCTTGCTACGCATAAAACTTCGTAATCAAGGTCCTTGTTACTACGCGATAAGGATCACCTTACGCGTAGAAAGTTGCGTAGAGAAATCTTACGCGTAACTATTACGCGTAAGGTTCTATAAAGGGACTACGCGTATCCTGTGAAAGATATGCGTAAATAGTTACCCTACGATAAGGTCTACTCTTACGAGTAAGCCTTACGCGAAGGTTTATATACGCTTCACGCAGAAGCTCTACGCTTAAGGTCCCCTTTCCTACGCTAACATTTCTTACGCCGTAAGTAAGGATCCTACGCATATACCACTCCCGCTTACGCGTAACTTTATCATTTCTACGCCTAAGCCTTGATTGACCTTAATTATGAATTGTTACGTGTACAAACTTGTAAATAAACAAATCATAACGTCACGAATCCAATAATGTCACTAATAAACTTAAACGCTTGATATGTTGTGAACTATAAGTGATAACATAAACTTTAAAACTTAAAGTTAACTAACTCACTAAACTCTTCACCACGCGTCATTGAACTATTAGACATACAAGTGACTTTGGACTCGTAACAATCGTTGACATTATACATTCAATAACTAGACAATAAAACCTTCGTTGACTAACATTATGTCTTTCGATATGTTGGTTCTTTTGGCTAATGTTATTTCGATCACGACATGGTCGCCAAATGAATGTGGATGCACCCGAGGTTCTCACAATTGCCGATATCTTCCCTAATGGCTATCCAAGAAAGATTGTAAAGAACAATCTCAGAGTTGACTTTGAAACCCTCACATGCTCGAAATCTTCTTGTTTGATTGCTGTGGATATTTTAAAGAATCATCCCTACCAAAACATGCTCTCACACTCGCTACGACCGGAGATCTACATACAACAATTCGAATTCAATGCAAAGGATCAAAGGTCAAAGTGCGCGTGACAAAGTGACGTTAAATCACAAACAAATCACCATCACACATGCAGATTTACGGGCCGTTCTTCTTATTCCCGACATCGAGCAACCTACTTCTATGCCACACCTACCTTGAAGAGACAGTTCGCAATTTCGATGGATATTGGCTATGATGAAGCTTTAGGAATTATCACTAAGCATTCTCATGTGGAGCTTAAGAACATTCCTCAACCGTGGAGAACCCTCTACATCATCATCACCAAGTCGGTCTCGGTCGTGGCGGTGGCTATGAGCATCCCAAGCTCATGGAGCCGCAAATATTTTGGTCATTAATCAACAAGAAGGACATCGAAATTGAAGCTCTGATATGGGATGACATGATGTCATTTCTCAAAAAGCTTGGCTCAAAGATTCCCTATATCAGATACACAAAGATGTTGATCCGAGAGCACTTGGACTTCATCCTGACATTCCCAAGAGGCTCAATGACCCCAACCATCACGACATGTTGATGAACCCATCCTATCGGTTAGAATCAAGGAATCGTCAACAAAGAAACAAGGTCGTGTTACCGATCACCTTCCACTAATGAAATCAAAAAGTTTGAAACATACAAAAGGTATCTTGTAGCGAAGAGAAGGCAAAGTTGGTCATCTCGATGAAAAGTCTTCGAACACCTATACGGAGAACCGTAAGAGGAAGGCAGGAAGTGTTGCAAGTATCGAAGTCGAGGATAATCCCCAAGAGGAATCCTCCACGAAAAAGGACTGTTCCCTCTAAGGAAGCCACTTCTATTCCCATTCCCAGTCGAGCTCGAACGAAAGAGAGCTTGTGGACGAAAGCTCAAGATACACTGTCGATCGAAGAGATCTTCTACTCAATCTGCAACCGAAGAACCTCCTTCAGCCAGCCTAAACCTCCAAGTCCACCAAATGACAAAGAAAAAGGGAAGACTCTGTACTTGTGACTTATGAAGAAAGCTCGATGAAGAAGAAGAGCAACTAGATATTTCATACAGAAGAAGTTCAAATTCTTAGACTCCAACACGTGGCAAAAGAATTTGCAAAAGATCAAATGGGTGGCCCTGGAGGGTCAAGTGGTGCAGCTCAACCTTCACCAGATCCTGATGCGGTTAATAAACCCGATAAGGGATCCGTGCCACCACTTGGAGCAACAACAAAAGCCCGTGGAAGAAACTATTGAGCATGACTTTGAGGAACCGGATAAAGAAAAGTCCGAGAAAGTTGAGGGTGACAAAGAAAAGAGAAGAAAAGGCTGAAGAGAAAGAAAAGTCGGAGATGATATGATTATGATAAGTTTCGCTAGATAGCCCCTGCCGCCGAGAGAAAACCTCTACACCTCCAAAGTATACAGAGTCTCCTCATGTCTCTTCATCATCAGATTTGTCTTCTCATTCTTCACCACCACCATCAAAAAGATCAACCAAATCAACATCCAAATCAATAAAGAAGCCACCTCGATCTTGGATTTCTCATACTCATAAAAGAATTATGAATGCGGTCAAACAAGTTAGAAAGAAAGACATGCTTTACAAAAAGCTAAATTTTATTGCCGACCGCTTAACGTATCTTCATGATGAGAATGACAAAATGCAAGTTGAAAGGAGTATGTACAAGCTTATGAAGGATGATCTTCAAGGGAGCATGGACGAGATGATAAAAGGATATACTCACAAGTTCTTAATGGAGGTCGTTCCCAAACCGACAAAGGAGATGTATACCGCACAACTTTATCCTAATCTCTTACATTTAGCCAAGCAAGCCATGAAATCAACTCCAATGAATTTGAACATCAATCCAGTTGAAACTACAATATTCTCAGATGATGAATTGGTGAATCGGCTAGTAGCCCAAATGTCGAACGCCTCGCAACGTTTGCCTCCCACGAAGCTAAGTTGTTTGAAGCATTGCTTGAATACCAACTCAAGTCATCATTCGAGAGAAGAGGCCGTAAGGCCTAAGCGCTCAAGAGATGATGAAGACAAAGATCAGGATAAGGATAAAGAGCACAAACACACAAAGAAGTCTGGTGAATCATCTTCCATTCAAGACGCAATGCGCCTCCAACCAAAGGACTCACGCCAACAAAGATCCCTTCCTCGCGCAGATAAACCTCAGATTTCGGAGACACCACCCTGCATCAAAACCGTGACCACTTTGAGTATACGGGTGGTGACGATGAAGAATACCATGAGCCCCAACAACAAACCGCCTCTCCCACAAAGTACGTAAACCTGAACCCTCATCTAGGCCTAAGAAAAGAAGAAGAAGGCGCCAAGGTCGACTTCCTATCCGCTAGATGAAGATAACACAGAGGAATTTAAATGGTTTTCTACACTTGTCAATTCCACTCCCTACCCACCAAGGTCAAGAGGTTACTGAATGTAGTACATTGGAGCATGCGAAATTTCTACAAGAAAAATTCCGTGTGAAGAAGATGACGAAATCCAAGTTGAAGCGAATCAAGAATGAAGCATTTCAACTTCTAAAAGACAGCTCTGAAAGTGCCATCGAGGTCGAATATCACCTTGATAATATTGCACGAGCCATGTCTAACAACATGGATTGGGTCAACCCAGAAGCAAACATCGACTTCACTCAACGGGACAATCCTCCATATTACACAGACTGGTCTAAACCTCTCCCTACATTGCTCATCTTCATCAGACGCATAGTCATCAAAGAACGTGTAGAAGATCTCCGGCTTGCAGTTGAATCTTATCACATCTGCGGTCAACTTCACTCCACCGCAGCCTGATCTTCCCGACATCAACCAGCCTCCGACAATGTACACTCATCAGCGAAACCATTTGGCGCGTTACGCAGTGAACTTCAACGCAATTGTTTGATGGCGTGCAGAGATCTTCACAAATTTGGAGATCACACTTTGAAGTTGGTTAGGGATGGATTGGATTATCGGTTGAAGGATATACATCAGAAGATTGGGTCTCCTAAGCGATGGAATTCTCGTGGATCGGGGGATGTGAAGAGGATCATCACGATGATTGATGAACGGTTGTATCGGCGGATCGCCGTAAGATTGGAAAGCTATGTTGGAGGTCGACCCGTGATTAACATCACCGCTTTCAACGCCCGGTTCACACTCCTGACAACATCTATGGACTACCTGGTACTCCTTGAACTGCTTCTTTCATTATAAATTTGGATGTATGATTAACTATGTATGCTTTATAATGGCTTGTGCACATATTACAGTGTACAACCCGTACTTGTAAATAAAGGACCCTGTGGTACGCTTCAGTGCCACAATCCTTATAAAAGGAGCGAAAGCTTTTACTTTTGAGTAAAACCTATCAAACCTTTCACTTTTCAAGGTTTTGCTCAAAAGAACAAGTACTTTCCCTTATGATTTTCAAAACCTCAACCGTTTATATCACTTGTTGAGGGGAGTACTTGACTTAAAACTTTGTTCACAAATTGTTCACAGTGGTCATTCTTCCCGCAACACTCGAAATGGTCATATTTATTCTCAACTTTTCAAAAATAACATTTTATATGCCATTTTTGAGGGGAGAAAATACGTGATAAGAAATATGTTGTGTTTTGCTATATGAACTCTCGTGTGAAAAGACTTTAACCCAAGAATTGACGAGATCTTAACTGTTAGTAACTCGAAAAGACTTGTCCGGGACGGGTAATAATTTCAAGCTAGTTCGCTAGTGATGTAAACATGTCTCGCAAAGGACTTGTCCGAGTAGAATGTACCATTCGAGAAACTCTTGGTAGACATGAACCTTGACGGGTTTGACAACCTTTCGGGGTTGTTCACACCTTCAAGATAGTTATTAGAGTTAGTTGTCACCTAAAAGTTGATAATGCAACTCTTTAACTATGCCACGTAACCGTGTCTCGCAGGGGAATGTCTATCTTGAGTCGATCAATTCAAAAGTGCGTGCTCTTTCCTCACTGCGCAGATTTCCGTCAAAACTCTAAAGCACATGTGGAGGGGGAGTATTTCTGCTAAAAGATAAAACTTTCATAGTGGTTCAAACATGTTTTCATCTACAAACCCTTTGAGAGATTTTCTTGAAAATGGTTTTATGGCAATGGAGTTATAAGGTGATTAAGGTTAGGAATAACCGTCCTATGATCCGCCAGAGCAGGAGGGATCTACCCAAGGACACTACCAATAGTTAGAATTTAGAAGTCCTTAGGTATGATTGTAAAAAGGAGAGAATGAGAATTGGAGAAAGAAGGAGTTGAAGAATTAAAAGAAATGCAAAGAAAAGGGTGAAAAGAAATAGCCCTCCAGATTATTCAACTTAGGGCAGACACCGGTTCAATTCATATGCTACTGGTTGTCACTAGATGACACCGGTATTGAAGATTAAAAGTCGTCATGGACCCAGTGACGCATGCACTAAACCTTCTTAACCACTCAAGTTTCTCTCAACAGAAGCTTGTTTCATTCACACAGGGAACCCTACGTAAACTATCGGCTTTCTCTTAGAGATTGCTGGTATTGAAGAAGGAGACCCTCTCCCTAGTCTCCTCTCAGGAAAACCAAAATGCACTATTGAGTCTAGAGCCACAAGATTCATCAAAAGATCTCTTAGGTACATTTGACATTTCATCACTTGACATTCAACAATAAGAATTTCAGTGGTACATTATCGAGTTCTTCACAGATCCTAGCAATCTGTCGAGAACATTTATGAGAGGTTCATATTTGTGATCCTCAGTGATTGAATGGAAACTCCTGCCAAGGTCAACATCAAACGCCAGCAGGTCGCCGGTAACTCCCCTGGATTGCGCTTAGTGGTCTCAAACGGTCTACAGTCGTGAGGTGATGCTTCGGTGTACCTCAGCGACTCATCCGAATCGTAGGTGTACTTCGGTACATCGTGTTATCTCACTTGTGGGACTCCGATTGAAACGCCTTTGTAAGAATTAGAGTTGTGTTTTCACACTATGCTATTAACACTCTCGAAGTTCAAACTTGTAAGTGCCAGAATCCGCTTATTACTAACCGCTTTTCATGTTTTCTTCTTATGGAAGCTCTCGAGCGGAATGATCGTGCAGATTCTTCTCATGCTCACGCCAACATCATCACTAATGGAAGTTATATCTTAAAGCAACACAACAAATAATGATTCTTCACAAATCAAAGAATTTACAAAGTTAAAGACTTAAAGAACTTCATCAAGATGAATTCCAACGCCAAAAGAGCGTGTGAGCATGTTGAAGAATGACGTGGAGACACTGGAGCAACGAGCACTGAGGCGACTTGATGCAGATAACAACATACTATCACTTTCATCACAAAGAACAATGATCAAAGAACAAAGTTAAAGATGACGTCAAAGCATAACTGTTTAAAGAAAACTATCTCGCTACACTGGGGAGATGGTTCGAATCAAGGCAATTCTTCTCACAAGAAAGAAGAATGTCAGAAGACGTCAAAGCTACTGTTACATCAACGCCTTCACCGGTTTTCATCACCAACACTTGAGGGGGAGATTGTTGGAATCACTCCGGCTAGCACAAAGCCAGGGATCCGTGGAATGCTCCTCTTTGCCCATGGGTATTTTTGGTTATGGGTCATGGGTTGATCCATGGTTTTCTTTCTAGATACAATGAACTTGGTTAAGTGGTATATATAAAACCATGGGTTATGGGTCAATATCATTTGCAAGTTTTTACCCATTTAGTATATACTTGTTTTTGCCCATTTTAGTATATACATGTTTTTACCCATTTTAGTATACTTATTTTAAGTATGTGCTAACCCAATATGTAAACATTAGTTGTTGTACATATATATATCTAAATCATAAAATCACTTAAGCTTGTTTTAGTGTTTTATGTGAAAACATAAGTGTGTTAGAAAACTATTAACTCAAACTATTTACGTACTCTATTTGTTTCGTTAAAATGATTTTACGTTTGTTATCGACAAAACATTAGAAGATCGTAAAATATAAATAAACGTTTTTACGGCTTATTTGTATTAACAATCTCCCCTTTTTGTTGATGACAAAACATAAAATTATTTAAAGGAAAAGCTAAAATTCGTAAAAGTTTGAATTTGTAGTTTTTACTTTCTTCTCCCCCTTTTTGTCGAAACAAAAAGTGTTAAAAGAAGCTAACACAATTTTTATAAGGAAGGTTATGTAAAAATGTAAAGAGAGCAAGTGACGGGAATGGTACTCGTCTTAACTCCCCATTGACGAGTCCATCCCTTTGAAAGGGCGTCAAGGACATAACGTAAAATAAACTAATTAATGTTGCAAATGGTTCGTCTAAGTGACGAAAACGTGCTCCCCCTTGAATATTGCAAAGATGCAATGGGGTATCATGAAGTATAATCCAAAAACGGATTAATGTTGCAAATGTTTTGCAATATCGTTTGACACAAAGCTCCCCCTAGCTTTATGGTGTCAAAATCTTCATATGTATTTTGAAAATCTACAAAGTAAAGGTTAGAAAACAAGAGTATAGTGCAAAATTTCCTGCAAATAAAACTCAATTTAGTAGAAATTTGTGCTTCTGTACCACGGATCCCACGGTTCCCTTATTGGAGGGATCCGTCTAGTTGTTGTGGAGGGATCCGGCTATCTGGTGACAGTTTCTTCAGCAGTGAAGAAATGTTAAGCAATGCTAATGAGGAAATGAGATATATGTACAATATAACAAGCACAACACATAAAATAATCATAGCATATAAGTATTCATTCAATAAAACAAGAGATACACAACCAAATCTCTAAAAACTAAGAGAATGAACTTTAGCCATACAAATACTACTAATGCTAAATGAGTTACCCCAAACTTAAGATTCAACTAAAAGCTTAATGATGATCAAGGATGAGAAAAGTTTCCTAAACGTTCTAGGTTTGAGCTTGTGACTATGATGCTCATTGTAGTTTAGGTTTGTTGACCTCTTCGAAACGTTCGAGGAGGTGATGAAACATGAAACGTTGCTCTTCACGTAGTTCATGTATCAATTTTTCAACATGTTTACAATGATAGCAATCCTTGTCATGGTTTTGAGTTTCTTGAAGTGAAAGTTCAAGTGAAGTGGGTTGAGGATCTTCAAATAAAGGAGGGTTTGGTAGAGGCTCATTAAGTGGTGGCTCTACAATGTTTGAGGGTAGAGGTAAAGAAGCATCAACTTCCATTTGTTCGGGTGGTTGCCTTTGATGTCTTCTCATAATCCAAAATGGACTATTGGGAGGAATGATAGAATTTGCTTTTGGAGCAAGTGTTGATTCAACACTTTGATTTTGTTGCTCAATCTTTTCAAGTGAATTAGTTGGTAATGGTGAAAGATGAGATGGCCAAGAGGGCAAATCTTCTACATTGTGAGAGTGTGGAGATGATTGTGAGGTGACTCTAGGCACTAATGATATTGGTTGAGTTGTGGAGGGTATGTTTGGTATAGTAGGATTTGGTGATGAAATCCTAGTGGGAACACTCTTCTTGGGGATTAGTTTGATTGGTTTCCTTGGTGTAGGGGAAATCCTAGCATTGGTGGACTTAACCGGAGATGATTCGGTTGAGGAAACTTCATGCATGATTCAACAAGTTTCTTGGGTGGTTCTTGAGTGGATGAGTTAGCACTAGGAGCTTTTCTCATGATGAGATGACTAAGGAATATGGTTGCAATTGCTGATAATTATGTTTTGTGTTTGATGACTAAAGTGTTCTTAGCAAGATGGGTTATAAAGGGAAGAACTTGGCAATTGCATTTAAGACTTAATCCACTAATGTTCTTGGAAATGTGATGATCAACATGCACAAGGTTGAGATTCAGAGTTTCACTGATCTAGGAATTCATTTAAGATGAGATGGAGTGTTTGAGTTAGGAAGTTGAGTTGAAATGATTGTTTTAGCAATGTTTGACACATCTTGTCACCAGATCCCACGGTTCCCTCCTTGGAGGATCCGCTAGTCTAATCTTAGGGATCCGCTCTCAGCATTTATGACGTGTTTGAAATGAGGTTTCTAGGAGCTAAAGCCTATCTCATTTTGAATGTTTCAGTTCTCCTAAGTGTTTAAGATGAAAGGGTACTTGAATGACCAAAGGTAATAAGTGTTATAGCAAATGATTGCTTCTTATGGAAGGAGGATGGGACAAGATGACTACCAATGGATGTCTAAGGATAACACTAAGAGTTATGGAGGTGTCAAGTCATAATAAATGATCCTAGTGATCAAATTTAAGCTTGAGGTGATATTTAGAAAAATTCTTAAAAATCACAAGAATTGAAAAACTAATTTTTGTCTTACTTTGAGATAGACATGACTATAAGCAATTTCCAAAAAATGTTTAATTTGTCCTCTTTAAGTGTTTTGAGGGATGAGAAAAAAATTTGTGAGTAGTTGAAGCGGAAATATGGTGAGTTTAGATGTGTTGATAAATTAAGAGGTAATTAGACTAAGATCTTAAGTAAGCCTTTAGTGAGTCTAAGCCTTTCTCATCCTTGAAGTGGACTTAGTTGGGTTCTAAAATCATATGCTTAGCTAATGTGATGTTATCTAGAAAGCTATCTTGATGTAAGGAATGCTGAATTGCTGATCTGATGTCACGGATCCCACGGTTCCCTTAAGGAAGGGATCCGGCTAGGCTAATCCTTGGGATCCGGCATCTGCAGATCAGAACCTACACATAAATGATACGCAGTTTATGCATACTAGTAAATCCAAGGATAAAAAATAGAAACAAGCATGTTTATCACAAAACACCACTTATAAAAGTATGAAAAAGTAACAATATCCAAATTTCCATAAACCAAAAGAACTAACACGTAATCATCCAAACATAAAATAAATGAAAAGAAGCACAATCCTATTGTCTCTTTCGTCAATCATTCCTTTTCCTTTTTGACGGCTTAGTGAGGTTGTATGTGAGGTTTTGAATCATGCCCCTCAATTGCTTAAATTCCGCAGTCTCGTTTGGAATGGTTGGAAGTTGTTTGTGGTATTCAAGGATTTCCAATTTGATGTTGGCTACGGGGTCGACATCTTCTTCTTCTTCACCGGCCGAGGAGTCTGAGAGAGCTTCCGGTTTCTCTCCATTGACCATGAACCGTTTAGAGGGTTGTTTGGTAAGATGTACCATGACGTGATCGGAAAGGTAATGATCATCGTTGATAGGAGATGGTTGTAATGTACTAACATACTTACAAAGTCGTGTTAGGAGCATACCATACGGAAGTACCATGTTGGAAGCTTTGAATACCCCAACCATTCTCCTTACCATGTAATAGGCAAGATTAAATGGCCTTTGGTGGATAAGACAATAGATCATTTGCACAAGACATGCATTTGGATGATCTTTGTTTCCAACTAGGCTAATGACATTTTCCTAAGGATTTCTTCCCATTTTCTAAACATGGGGTGCATTTCGAAAAGTTCCATTTGAAAGGGATTACGGTGAATGAGCTTCTTGTTTCGATCGAAACGGGATTGGTCGGCTCTTATTTTGAAAATAGTGTCTCGGATGGTTTCGGGTTCATCAAGAGGAGTGTTATAGAGAGGCTTAGGATCAAGTGCAAGGTTTTGAGCGTTAATTGCCCAATATTGAGAGTACATACAAATTCCTTCACAAGGAATGCGAAGAATTTGAGCAAAGGTGTTGAGAGGAAGAGTGAAGTTTTGTTTATTGATGATGAAAGCGATTGAAATGCTATCATTGACGTTTCGAATGATCCTAATGCTTTTGTAAAATTCAAAAATGAAAACCGGACAAATTTGTTCATCTATGTCAAGGAGACAATCAAAGTTGATTGTCGAGAAAACTTGACGAATGTCGGTATCTTCAAGGAAACATTCCTTGACTACACGACCTTCGTGGATAAGTCGGTTTACAAGGCTTTTGAATATTTTACGGTCGGTTTTGGTCAATCCCTTTTTACGATAGTAATGAGTAAGGTAGTGAACCGTGTCATGATGATCTTGTTGAGTAGCTTTGGGCATGGTTGGTCCTAAAAATACAAATTTTCCAATTAGGTAAAATTAGTTGGGATGGGTTTATGGTTTTGATTTGTATTAACAATGTTGTGAACACAATGTGATTTTGTTAAAAGCCCTTTTTCATGATTAATTTAAAAAGCCCTAATTAAATTAATTGATTAAAAATTAAGAAACCATAAACCCTAGGATGAGGATGATGAAAATTAGAACAAGTTAATGTAATTACTTACAATGGTGTTCTAGGAAGAAATACTTGAGAGTATGGAAGCCAATGAGGATGGATTCAGTAGCTTAGTCGTTTTTGTGTTATGTGAATAGAGGGAAAACGATCAGTGGTGAATTTTTGAAAGCGTATAGCTGAGTTCTGTTCCACGGTTCCCCCGGATCCTTTGTATTTGGGATCCGGCTAGTACAACTAGAAGGATCCGCCACTCGTGGGACGTAAAAGGAGTTGTTTGGCATTATTTTTGTAGTAGGCTTATAAGTTAGCTTGCTAAAAACCAGTTCGGAGGTATTAGATGAAGATTGTTTTTTAATGATGACTTTTGATGAATTACATATCGAGGGTTCATATGTGATGACGACGTTAGTTTGAAAAAAAAATAATAACATTCCCGATGTTGAAAAAGACGAAAAGGTGACGAAAGAGACTTCTAATGATGTTAGTGATTAATAAACAAAGAGAACTTATGACAATAAATGGAACTCATGTCAGATATGTTTTGTGGTTTAAGCGGATGTGTTTATTTAGTTGATTTTGTGGTCATTAAAAGACTGTTTGGTAATAAATCTGGTGAAAGTGTGAAAAAATGAGGTTGCACTATCGTGATGGTGGCGACACTAGTCACATATTGAGTTTCATGCAAAAATGTGAGTATTAAAAATTTATATTTTTACTATAAGTTAGTATTTAACATGTTAAAACATGGGTCAATAAGAACGGGAGTGTTAATTCCAATAGGCCTTGTGGAAAACTAGAAGGGGGGGTTGAATAGTTTTACCAATTTAAAACTTCCTTTTAAATATTTAGATCGACTTATGTCAATCTATTTGATTGTTTATGTTGGACGTTGATAGATAGATATATAAACGTGTAATGAAATATAAAGAGTAAGAGGCACATCACCACGACACAAGTTATTTATAGTGGTTCGGCTACAAGGACACCTTCCTTGCCCTACTCCACTCCTCGAGTCACCTACTCGAGAGTTCGTCAGCACTACACCAATCTCCTTATGGCGGAGAAGCCTTCACAACGTCGCTTAACCTTTTTCCGGTACAAAGCTAAATACCGAGTTCTTTCACACCAAGGCGAACCACACCTAACACAACGTCGCCTACCCTTTATACGGTGCTAGGCTAACCACCGAGTTATTTCACACCTTAGGAGAACTAATCCTATCACAACGTCGCCTACCCTTTATTAGGTACTAGGCTAAGCACCTAGTTCCATTACTATGGAGGAACTACTACCCTTCACGACACAACACCTAATCTCAAGAAGATCTACTCCTTGTTACAACACCATCAAGGATATCACCATCCTTGTAAATAAACAAATACTTATATGTATAACGATGCACCTCATCAATTATACGACCTAGACATTCTTCCCAAATGCGACTTGATTTGATTCTTCGGCATCCTTCACTAATGTCTTTGACACAACGCTTGGCACCCTTCACTAATGCCTTCGTCTTGACACCTTTAGCATTCTTCACTAATGCTTTGACACGGATGATGAGCACCTTTCACTAATGCTTTCATCTTGACACTTTTGACATTCTTCACTAATGCCTTCAACCCAACATCTATGGAGAAGAACTATCAACAAGAGAACCTTAGTTGTCTTGATGATGACGAAGCATGACAACTCATGGACTTGAGCTTGCACGTCTTCAAGAAGTGGTGATCTTGCCTTTAAGAGGAACCTAGAAGATCACACAAAAACAAAAGACAAACTACATATATCACTTAGATCTGAGGTTAGAGGGTTAGAATACTTGGGGGAAGTATGTGTAAAAAGTGATGCATAGAAAGGAATAAATGGCTCTCTATTTATAGAGAAAATTCTCATCGTTCCTCGATCCCACGGATCCCTACCACAAGGGATCCGGCTAGCACAAAGCCAGGGATCCGTGGAACGCTCCTCTTTGCCCATGGGTATTTTTGGTTATAGGTCATGGGTTATGGGTTGATCCATGGTTTTCTTTCTAGATACAATGAACTTGGTTAAGTGGTATATATAAAACCATGGGTTATGGGTCAATATCATTTGCAAGTTTTTACCCATTTAGTATATACTTGTTTTTGCCCATTTTAGTATATACATGTTTTTATCCATTTTACTATACTTAGTTTAAGTATGTGTTAACCCAATATGTAAACATTAGTTGTTGTACATATATATATCTAAATCATAAAATCACTTAAGCTTGTTTTAGTGTTTTATGTGAAAACGTAAGTGTGTTAGAAAACTATTAACTCAAACTATTTACGTACTCTATTTGTTTCGTTAAAATGATTTTACGTTTGTTATCGACAAAACATTAGAAGATCGTAAAATATAAATAAACGTTTTTACGGCTTATTTGTATTAACAGACCTATTCACAATATTCGCGCTCACTCGCAAGTGACTAATGGTGCATGATGTAGGGACTTCAAACATGGCAATAGAATACTTAGCGACAATAAAACATTTGGATATAGCATACAGTTCAAAGCATTTGTGTTCGATTAAAAATATAGTATGTATCTCCCCCAAGAGTTTGTAAAACAATTAAGTAATAGAAAGTGGGGCTATGAACTCACCTGATGCAATGATTATGATGACAAATGTGGATACACTGAAATGAGGTGCAATCTCTATCTGCAACCTAATATGAATGATATGTTCTAATGTAAGTCATGAAACAATGTCGTACATGCAAACTCATATGATATCCATACCACTAGTACATTTTGAAAATAAGGTTTATCGTCGAAAAAAAATAAGTTTATAACGTCTCGTCATGTTATAATATACTTTACAAGTATTTACGTTGAAATGATATCCCACGATAGTCATTTAGTGATTTATTAAGAAATTATAGTTTTTCGTCGTAAAACAATATAATTTGATAATTCATGAAAGTGACTAAATGGCCTTGAAAAACTAGTCGTAAAATAGTGAATATCGAGTGTTAGGAAACAAACTCAACGGTTTTGGAAAGCTTGTAGCATTATCTCAAAGTCTTAGCTTTTAAATTTTTATAATAAAGGTCTCGATCATGGAAAAAAACATAGGTGAAGTAGGGTACTTGTACCAAAAATATTGTTTAAAGGTAGTTTTCGGCAAAGTTTGAGTGACCGTATTTTATTCATTACAACTCCGTTTGACGAACGGTTGAACATTTTGGAAAATAGGCCAGGTGAACTTACTTTTACTAGAAGACATCGTTTTCTAAAAAGTATTCTATCGATGTTAAATACGACTCTCAACATGGTCACTAGCGACAACTAGTTTGGCTATTAGAAAATATATATATGTAAGTGTTCTACTTGTGAAAATAGTTACGTCAACCTTATTTAAACGCGTGTAATTTAGTCGTTATAAATCCGTTTTCTACGTTTTATATATCCTTAGCTTCGTGTTAAAGTATACTAATATATTTTTGATAAATTGACTCATTTAGATAACGCTTAAAACTCATTTTTGACCCTTCAAATTTCTGGACATCTTGTTTTTCCGGAAAATATAGTTTTCGTCGTTAAACTTGAAAATAACATAGCTTATTCGTTATAAATCCGTTTTAATCCGTTCAAGCGACCACATTTTTGTTTTAAAGTATATTTTCTGAATATCTAGCCCAAAATATTTTATAAACTGTCGAAATTTCCAGACTTTGCAAAAATGATCAAACCCTATTTTATAGTTGTCGAAATTGATTTTTCTCGCGTAATACTTATTCTAACCACTTCAAATCAACACCAAATCTATTCTAAACCTACCATACACCTTCTTAGGGTGTCATGGGTTCCTAGAAATCATCAAAAATGATATGTTTCAAGAGATTAATTATAGGATGATATATACTAATTATAAGTACTAAAAACATTAAAAGTGGTATAGAGATACACATGAAACTTGCATGATTTCTACTAGAATGATAAAAATAACTCATGAATATTATGAAAGAGTAAAAATGACCATGAAATGCTTACTAGTATGATGATGAGGTTTATGGAGCAAGGTTTTCCTAAATACTCATAGGTTTTTATTTCAAAACCTAAATAGAAGTAATCTAGTGTTAATATAATCACTTGTAGCTTGAAAAATAAATGTTTTCTCCTTGGTTCTTGATCTTGGCCGAAAATGGAGATGGTATTTGGAGAGGATTTCTTTTACTTCACCTTTTCACTATGTGTTGTATGTGTTAAGAATGAATGATATCTTGTTATTATGTAAATATCTATCTAAAATGTATATGTGGTAAAGCTAGGTTTTCCTAAATACTCATAGGTTTTTATTTCAAAACCTAAATAGAAGTAATCTAGTGTTAATATAATCACTTGTAGCTTGAAAAATAAATGTTTTCTCCTTGGTTCTTGATCTTGGCCGAAAATGGAGATGGAATTTGGAGAGGATTTCTTTTACTTCACCTTTTCACTATGTGTTGTATGTGTTAAGAATGAATGATATCTTGTTATTATGTAAATATCTATCTAAAATGTATATGTGGTAAAGCTAGTGTAGATTTTTACACAAACCATGTTGAGTCATTGTTTTAGGTCAAAGTATATAAAAGAGTAGGTATAATATATAATTTGTAAGTTTAAATAGGTATTTAAGGTAGCGTTAGCTAGAAATAAATTTTAACGGAGCAAAATAAAATATATCGAAGTCGTAAAAATTATAAAAATACATTTCTTACAAGAATTGAGTGAAATAATAATTATCGAGTAGTATTTACAAAAACCGTCGTAAATATATATATATAACAATTTATATACAAAATAAATTTAAAACACCGGGTAAACTAATATTAGAGTAAATTACACCGTTCGTCCTTGTGGTTTGCGTTGACCGCAGGGTTTCGTCCTTTGACCAAAAAAGTTACACCGTCCGTCCTTAAGTTGGAAACGTTATGCGCCATTAGTCCCTCCCTCTAACGGAGCCCACTAACCTGAGGGTATAATCGTCATTTCAACACCATAAGGACGAACGGTGCAAGGACGAACGTTGTAGTTTACACTATCATTCATCACTTTAACAACAAACATAACAAACTCAAATTTGTATCTCCTCATCTAAAACTCATGGATCTTATTCATACAATAAAACTCCACATACCTAACAAGAACAACCCCTACCTTCAATCTTACATCTAAAATTCCACATCAACTTCATCACCACCACCATACGGCCGCCACCTTCATGAAACCCGGATCTATATATCTATAGATCTACAAGTGAGTAAATTACAAGTGGGTGTTAGACCTCCAACTTAATCCGATCAACCTAATCATGTCTTTCTCTCTCCCACAACACAATGGTCACCACCACCCAAAGTTTGGTCACTGCCACACCACTAACACAAAACAATCTTTAAAGATCTACAAAGAACAACACATCATTGATCTTCACAGAAACCCATATCAAGAACCTAATTTTTTAACCGAAGAAAAAACAAGTTTTGAGATCCTTCATATTTGGAGCCGTTTAACAACAGACAAAGAGAAACCAAGCACATGCGGGTTCACTCGGGTTTGAAGTTAACCGAAAACGAAGGAAATAAGCACTTTCAATCCATAAGCCAACCTAGTTTTTATTTTATTCATTATTTAGCCACATATTAACAACAACAACAACAACAAACTTTCATCCACCGAATTCTAATATATACATCTCGGTATCTTGAATAGAAATAACTCAAAACCCAAATATAAAAACCGATTAACTTAAACCAAGTTTTACAGCTTGTGAACTAAATCAGAATAGCAAATTTAATAACGAGTAAATCTCAAAAATTACATGGTAGAGAAAATTAACGAGACCTTATCAAGGAATAGGAGTGATATCGATGAAAGTGAAGACCAGGAACATGTATCCAGATTCCAATCGCGACCCAGTCGGCTCCAAATGAAAACCCAACATCCAAATCCAAAAGCCAACCAAGACCCTTTACCCAAAACTTGTTTGGTAAGGTTAAGAAGTGTGATGGATGTGGGTTCCTTGTGGTTTGGCAACGATTAAAAAGGGGAGAAGTAGGGTATCTTTGACCGATCTTTCTTGATAGGGAACTTGTGATGGGGCTTAAATAAGCAAGGGTCTCTTTCTTTTGATGATCTCTAGATGATCTTGCGACTTCCTTCAATCTCTAGGAGGTTTTCGCTGCTGACCTTGGGGAAGATGCAAATGAAGGCGACAACTCTCTGATAAGGAATAAAGGCTATTGCCTTTGGTTCACCTTTTGGAGATGGAGATGATACATCAAGATCATGCTTTTGATGGGTGGAGAAAACGAGGAAGAGATAGAGAGAGAGGAACGAAATAAAAGAAAGTATAGAAATCAATGTGTGTGTGTGGGGAGTGGACGGTTAGGAGAGAAAGTATATAAATCTGAGGGTATAATCGTCATTTTAACAAGATTTAACGACCGTTAGTGGGCTTCGTTAGAGGGAGGGACTAATGGCGCATAACGTTTCCAACTTAAGGACGGACGGTGCAACTTTTTTGGTCAAATGACGAAACCCTGCGGTCAACGCAAACCACAAGGACGAACGATGTAATTTACTCCTAATATTATAATTTTTATAATCTTAAAATGAGTATAAAAATATATCAAGATAATTTTTTTGAAAGTGTCGGATCAAATATTCAAAATAAATGATTATGCGATAGCGTTTATTTAATAGGAAATTATACGTTTAATGAAATATGCAAAACCATGCATGAACTAATATGATGATGACGTTACTAATGATATGTAGACTAAATCTAGTCTATATGAAATGTCCTCAATGATTTTTCATGAATTCGCAGCTAAACCCTTACGGTTACGCGAATTTGATACTCGTAAACCTAGTTTACGACAAATGATGAATAGTGAAGCATGAATAGTGAATTTCTCCGGGAATAAATAGTGTTTTGTGAATAGTAAAATTTTGAAATACGTTCTTAGAATATCAAATCGACTTCAAAAACGATGAATAGTAAAATGATGAATAGTAAATTTCCGAGATAAATAGTAAAATTTTCAAAGTTTGTAAAATGACCTGAAATTACGAGTCGTCACAAATGTAGGTTTTGATATTGGGTTTGAAACCCACAAACAAAGGTGTCTCTATACCTGCCTATAATGGTGGGTTTAGAAATCTATTCCCACACCAGTACAACATACTATCAAACCCATACCAATAGTGATTCCTAATTGCAAACCAAACGCACCCCCATACAATGACAATCTACTATATCGAAAAATTCAGTACCTTAATTTATTGTGAAAGTGTAATTGTGAAAAATAAAAAATAAAATAAATAAATAAATAAACGTGTACAGTACAAGCTACTTGCAGCTCGGAGGCTTCAATTGAATGCCCTCAATCATGGGTTACGGAACACAAAAAGACTGTAGATTTACAACCTCAATAATGGGTTGTTGTAGTAGTTTTAGCTATACAAAACATTCTACAATTAAAGCCGAAACGAATTTGAACCATTTACATCAATAAATCTTTAAATGTGACTTTTCAATTAGATTTTTGAATATTATAAATAACCAAACAATTCCACATCTATCATAATCCCTTCCACCACCGTACATAAACGAAACACATAACAACTCCAAGATCTAACCTAGTTGTTAAAAACCACATACAACAAAAGCTATAACAACAAAAATTTCGTCTCCATTTATCTAGAACAAGACTCGAAGAACACAATACTAAAACAAAGACCTTTACAAGATCCATAACACGAAAAGTTACCATAATTGGTCCGAAACTTAAATGACAACAATATCTCAGAAGTTCCTTTCGTGTTTCACAAGATATTACAAGACCATAACAGATCTTAAACACACGAAAAGAATAAAATCATCATAGATATGTGAAATGTAAAACTTCTCTTTAATATCCGAAAATAAAGAAAGGAATTATAACAAGTATGTTATATCCTATCTTTGTTTCGTCCAAAGAAACACATGACGAAAACATAAACCAATACCTACCCGAGACCTTGGTTGTTACAAGATCTTGAAGCTGAAATTTCTTGAGTCTTTCGTAGGTTATAAGATTCGAACAAAAGTTTGATGCGTTTTTTCTGGGTGTTCGGTCCTTAAGCAAAACGTAGAAAAGGTATGAAGGGTTTGTTGATTCATGTAAGAATAAGATTGAGAAGAGTTATGTTTGTGTTTGTGGTGGTTGTCGTGTGTATTCAAGAAGAAGAAATCTGTGGGCGGCAATTTATTGTGTGTGGTGGAGAAAGGAATGACTACACACATATGAGTGATTAGGGTTGAAATGATAATGAATCTAGGGTTAGTGTTTTAAGTTTAGGATATGTATGGTTCTAGACCCAGTTTGGATTATGCTTGGTTTTCTTTTGGGCTGTGATGGAATCCGAGTATAAAAAGGCATTAATCCAAAAGGATATTGGACAGAGGCTGCAAAAACTATCTATAAAAAAACAACATTTGTTGAAACATGAACCATGTATCCCAAAAAAAAAAAAAAAAACTTTACAGTTGATAAAAGTTATGATTGCAGGGGGCTAGCAATATTATAAGTATATATTAAATCACAAAGAAAACGTCGCCGTTTTTGACCCCGTGCTACAAAGACAAATACATACATGTACTTGGCAAAAAAAAAAAAAAAAAAAAAACCGGCCTGCTACAGTAAAAAATATATATTACTATTTATTAGTGCACAATCACCTCGGCTAAAAAATTCGCCAAAAAAAAAAAAAAAAAAAAAACTGATTATATATTATATTACTTTTTATTAATTCACAATCACCTCGGCTAAAAAATTCGCCAAAAAAAAAAAAAAGATTATATTACTATTTATTAGTGCACAATCACCTCGGCTAAATAATTCGCCCGCCCGAAAAAAAAAATTTATATATTATATTACTATTTATTAATGCACAATCACCTCGCTAAAAATTCGCCGCCGTAAAAAAAATATATTGCTATTTATTAGTGCACAATCACCTCGGCTAAAAATTCTCCCTACTCTAAAAAAAAAAACATTATATATTATATTACTATTTATTAACGCACAATCACCTCTAAAAATTCCACCAGAACGCCATGACCACTGCCAGTCTCGTTATATCTATCATACAAAACCCGAAAGCATCTTTTATATTCGAGGGAATATTCGTTTTTCTTTGGGCTTAATCGCTTTGGCCTTTTTTTGGTCCATTTGCGCGTACATCTTTAGACCGGCCCGCTTGGCTGTGATATATTTCGTTTTCTACAACTATAAGGCGGTGGGTTTCTCAAAATTTCCGGATAAGTTCATGCCACCGCCTTCATCTTTTCTTTTCTTTGAGTTATTCCGAATTTATCTTCCGTATTATTTCGGTTGTAGTTTTGAGTGAAGGTATGTTGCTTTAACTTTAGCTTTTCTTTTCTTTTCTATCTTAATTGTGTTTGGAATTATTTTGGGGTTTTGATTAATAAAATTTCATGTATTAGAAATTCAATAATCTTTAACATTATTTTCTTCACTACATACAGGGAAAATGGTAGTCTCTGATAAGAAGACTCATGGTGATGATGATTCGCAGGTGAAAGTGGTGATAACAAATGAGGGCTGTAGCTGTAGCACTCATGAGGTGAAAAGCTACAAAGGGAAAGGAAACAACAAGAAAGGTAAAACGGGCAAACGTAAAAGTAAATGACCCGAAAAAGTTCTAGATGAAATATCTGATATTTTCTTTTGGGTTCATAATCATAGTGCTGGAAGTTTTTTGGCAACCCTCTGCGCGACAACTCTCTAATTGATTTTGATCAAAGTTAAATGATGTTGAGGCATTCATTTCATTCGTTTTAGTTGTTTTGTTTATTTTGTGTCATTTATGTTTTCTAAAGATAAAAATATATGTGCTTATAACTAAAGAGGTAGTCAAAACTAACAAAATGACCAAGCCGACACCCATGGTCATGCTCCATAACAAGTTCATTCTTCAACGAATAAGTACATTGTTATGTCTACTGGAGATATAACCATAATTCTGGAACCAAGTAATTCAATATGTACATTTTATAATACAAACTAACATTGACTCTAGGTATATAACCATGAGTTTCTATACAAACTAACATTGACTCTTAAGTCAATAAAGGCCTATTAGCTCAGTTGGTTAGAGTGTCGTGCTAATAACGTAATAATTATTCTGTTTTGATATGATGTGACGAGAATAATGGTTATTCGGCTATGTTTGCTTAATCGGTCCCATAGAACGTGTTAATCACCTAATATTTATTCTATTTTAGGCGATTAAGGTTGTTAATATGGACCAAAAGATCTAGATGGTGGGGGGCGCTCGGTGGCCGTATATGGATTGAGGGTGACACATACAGCGGTTGCTCTGTAACAAGGAGTAGCTATTTAAATAGCTGAAACTGTTGTTGGAGCTCTAAGAGGTTAGCCCGCAATGCTTCAACAATACCTATTGAGGTACAGACTTTTGGCTAATTATCTCTCTCAAATTTTTTTTTTTTTTTTTTTAAACGAACAATTGCCGCTCTGGTGAATATTGCTTATTTGATAGATCGGTTTACAGGTTGTTTCGGCTATGTGCTTGAATATTATGATTTCGTGACTGTTTTTAAATTGCCTATAATTGGTTTTTAGTCTTTGCGGATGTGCAAGCTGAATTGATACTCAACTGGCGGAAGATTTACTGCCACCGAGGATTAGTGATGATCTGCAAGTTATTCACGTGACATGTGGATATTAACGCGAGCTTAGTAAGTTCATTTACTTTATTTTGACGTGCTTTCAGACAAAGGCTTGCTTCTATATACATTAACTTCTGTGAATAAAGCCGTAAATGTTATTTACGTGCAGTGACGGCACCAAGCTTCACAGACTGATACCATATACAAGCTGGAAAAGGCACCTCTCGACCTGAGCTTGACTAGGAGGTATACAAATTTTAACGTACTATAGATAAAAGATAAATTTGATTTCGCTTAATTGGGATGCCTATTATAATAGTCGTTGACTGCTATTTGAATGTCATTATTTCAGCAAAGACGCATACGGAGACTTCAAGGATAAGGACAAATGTCCAGAAATCACGGATATGCGCTAATTGCCCAACTTTTATCAAGTATCTATTGCCAAATTGGTTGGTTGATTACGACATCAAATGATTGGGTTAATAAATCTATGGTATGGTTTTGTCTTCTCATTGAAAAATTTGTTTACACATTATATCTGAAGGTGATCCCGGTTTTTGCAGCCTTAGGTAATGGTCATGCTGTACCACCCATATACATATGCGATGACAAAAATGGAGATGTATTCAAGGTAAACTTAATTATGACAGTATAATAGCTTGGGTTAGCCGAGTAAAAACTGACCAACTTTCGTTTATTTTTTTTAATGTTAAATAATCATTTTCCCTTTACAAAGACACTATAGCTTTTAAATTATTTGGTGTCTCATTGGCAAAAAAATAAATAAATTAACAATTACAATATGTGATCAACCTTCTTACTTAAACTTTCTACTTTAAGTGCAGATAATTTACACAATAGTAAGAGGAAGTGGCCGTGGTTTTTTGATCTTGGTGTCTCATGCGTCCAGGGAAACCAATCCATATTCTAAATGTGCAGGTATATACTTATTGGTGTTTATTTTAATGTCAGAAAAGAACTAATGATGCAAGCCGTAATCTTAATTACTTCTTGCTTTAGTATTTGAATGACGCAATCTTTCACCCGTAACTTTTTTTAACTTATTTTCAAGGCAGGAAAGGGGACTTAGAATATGGATTTAATGGAAAAAGTAGCCACTTGCTACATCGTATAACTAATGGTGATAAGCTGGCATACGATACAAGAAATGTGACGGATGAACTTCAATCTATTGTTGCAGAAAATCATTCTGCACAAGTGGCTTTTGGAACAACGAGTACGTACTCATTGGTGCAACGCTTTGGTATTTCATGCGTAATAAATAATGTAATAGTTGGTTATTTTCAATTTCCAGGTTCGATGTACTTTTTTAGTCCTCGAAGAACGTGAGCACATCCCAGCGAGTTGAGTATGATTCTAGGCTCCAATGGCTTAAAAGTATCTATAATATTCGTGTTACTACTGCATCCCCTTGATGGTCATCCCTACAGAAACAATGTTTGAAGTGCACTTACCAGGGAAAAAGGTGCATCCTTTTTCTACAAATTAACCATTATTTTGTATGTGAGGTGACGGATTAATTGCTGACAAAAGGAAGCAAAGTGTGCAAATTTTCAGATGGATATGCATCGCACCTTTTTTCATGCTCCAGGGTCTGTTCCAGTTTCGGTCACAGACTACTTCCCTTTTGAATGTATTCTAAACGGGCCGCCGATACAAGTTCCTACTGTAGATCGGTCCTACTCAGTTTTTACCGATGATCTCAATGCGAATGGAGTCGATAGCGCTTTTGCTACACAGGTGAAGCCATATGGTAATATCTTTTTGTAAACTCATTTACTATTATGCTTGCTAATTTCACTTTGTTGTTATGTGTGTGCAGTTGCAGCCCCGCACGGGTATACTAACTCAGTTTCTCCATCCAACAGATGTGAAGGAAGTGAGTTTACGTTAGCGCACGCGTCTGCACCGCAAAATATTGACTTTGTTGGAGGCGTTTTCACTTGCATCACGATAGACGCCGTTCGACAGCCACATGATTATGTGGAACGACACACTCTCTGCAGTGGTGACGCCTCTCATACATCAGCGACTATGTCTTACGCCACTTTCAATAGTGACTCTATACAGTTTGTATTGCCATAGCATTTTTAGATGTTGCTGTAGGTATTAAACTGAAAATGTAATACTCTTTTTTTTATGCAGCCACAAGGAAGAGGCTTACCATCCAGTTTCGCTAACAATAGGTCACAGCGGCGTAGACGTGGAGGTAAAATAGTTATACGCCTCTATTTTCTTACATTTTTTATACCGACACTTATGCGTTCCACATTTATCTGAAACGTGTTTTCTAATATACAGCCACACCGGCTTCGACCATACCATGCGCCAGCGCTCCAAATGTCCAGAACAGTGTTCTTTCAACAGGTTCGTCGTGTGACTTTTGCAAACCTGTTTTCCATTTTTAAGGATAACGTCATTGTTTGTTTACCGACTAATTTTACTTTACGCTGGCCAATATTGACAGAGGTATCAAATTTTAAGCAAGATACGTATTATTTACTATTGTAAATTGAAATGTTGTCTGATAGAAAACTTGATACTTATCTTGCTTAAAGTAATGCAGTAAATTGAGTAGTTTATTTTGTTTCTTGAAGAGTGCCTGTCTGATGTAATGGTCATTGTTTCTAATAGTAATTAATATGTTTGGCACAATATTGATCCATTAAGTGAATATTGACTTAGTGGTAAACACATACATTGGTACACTCTTGAAACGCTTAACTGATTGTGAGTAAAACATAACCTAATTCGACCCTTTTTTTGTAAAATGACTAAGTTGGTTCACTTTTAGCACATCGTTTTTTCGATATGTTCGGCGCGTCATTTATGTATTTGTTTCATTGAAAAGTTCTTTGTCGTTAACCTAGGCTATCTGCCAGACCCATACTAGCACCAACTGACCCACTCAAAACCCACAGACAAGCCTTGACTGTTGTCCTGACTCCTGACTGACTGTGTATCCAAATAATTGTAGTGTATCTACATTTTGGTTCCAAGAACTCTTATAAGATATGTATTCATGCTGGAAGATATAATATGCTCCAGTAGTAGTGTGTCCCATATAAGTTACCATTGATCTTCTAAACCTTATTTTTCCTTCAGAAAGGCAATCGATTTTATGGCAGAGTTTTAAAAGCCATAATGATATATATTGCAGGTATAGGTGAAAGTTCATCAAGTGTTGCCAACGAAACCCAAAATGAGGATTTGTCCGATTTTGAGGTTGAAACAAAGAGGGATATGAAATGGAAGAAGTTACTGAACATTCAGGAACTGAAGATGTAATTTCTGTTAGGATCTACTTAGGTCATTCGCGAACTTTAATAGTTTTTGTTTACGAATATAGAGTCATCTGATAAAGGAGCATCGCGTTGTTATACCTCGCCCAAAAATTGTTATCACTCGGCTCATTTTAATGCAAAACTTATTGCTTAGAGGGAAGAGTGCACGTTTTTACAATCCGTGAATACCCTTCCATTATACAATAACTATTTTCCGATGCTCATTGAATGACCGAACACACTAACAGTGAAACCTAAAAAAAAAATTAAGCAACATACTACCGCCTAAACTTAATTTGAAAAAAAGATATAATACCCGCTGCAACGCAGCGGGCTATTATCCTTGTTGTATACATATTTCTTGAGAAAGTGCAAATAAATAAATTAGTAACAGCTGCAATACCAATTTATTAGTTTACATTGCACAAAAAGCTAAAAAAAACTTTCATGTTATGTTTTTGTCACAATATGCATCAAACTTTTTGCTTTAGGAGCTTGTATGATGTAAAAGAATGGTTAACATGCCAAAACATATTGTTTATAGAAAGACATTTGTTATGTCATTTAAAATATTAAAATGAATGACACTTTGATTCTATATTCTGCTGTTGATTAATCACGAATGAGTAATGAGAATCACGTTTGGTGATATCTGAACCTAACAACTTCATTCTTGCACTAACTTTTAATGTTTTCGCTCGATGATACTTTTTTTAGCTTTAGCATATTATATGTGTTGTTTGCTCATCAATTGATCATGTTATATCTCTAAAACGCTTCTTAACCAAAACAAATTTAAGAAACTTTGTCATAGTGTTATTACTCACAACTATAAAATAATAACTTAAATCAGCCTTGTTGTGTGTTTTTTTACCATAATATATATAACAACTAAGCCATCACTTATGACGCTACGATACTGCAAAGTTAGATCTCAATAGAGAATCCTATTATGTTTATATTGTGTTATACTAGTAACATTTAATTTGATAGCATATTTAGAATGTCATTTTATTATAACTAATTTTTGATAAAACCGCATCCATTTAACCTCCCTTTAAATCAACTAATAACTAAACTTATTTTTATAATAACCTACTTAAACATTATATAAGACACAAAGATTACGCAATGAAAAATCAGATGCCCCTTGTTCTCTATGTTGAACAAAGCGAACATTACAACGATTTACTTCAATGATTTATGTTGAACATTGCATGCTTTGCGAATACACAGTTAGATTTATACTTTAACGATTTACGTTGAACATTACGTATTGAACAATTAGGTACAAACTGTGTGCATCACACACTTGCACGAGTCTGAATGCCTCGTATATTTTAAAATGAAGTGCATCACTTAGAAAAAAGCTCATGAAGAAGTCAGACATAAGTTTAATTAAACTCATTTGGCAATAATTACAATACTACTTCTTAATCATACTTAAAGCTATAAGCTAAGTTGGCTACTTAACATGCAACTAACAACAACATGTTCCATTTCCAAAAAGACACAATACAATTACACCTATACAAGTCCAAATCCAATAATACAAAACAAACACCAACAACTAGTCAAACGACGCCGTATTCAACCGGATCTAACCAACTGAAATCTCGGCATGAACACCGTAAAATCCCGCCGGAAAATCCCGGTGACCTCATCGGAAACCACCACAGACTCCGGCGACAAGCTCGATCAGCTCCTCCTATCAACCGCAATCCAAAACAACGAAGACTTATCACCATTCATCCGCAAAACATTCGCCACAGGTAAACCTGAAACCCTACTTCATCATCTCCGTCACTTTTGTAGATCTAAGGAGTCAGAAATTGAAGAGGTTTGTAAAGTTCATTATCAGGATTTCATTTTAGCTGTTGATGATTTAAGGTCTCTGTTATCCGGTGTCGAAACGCTTAAGTCGAATATATCAAACTCTAACATTCTCTTGCAGTCGGTTGCGGTTCCGTTGTTAAGTTCGTTAGATGAGTTTATTGAGGCTAGGAATAAATGTGTGAATATTAGTTTGGCGATTGAGAGCTTGAATGTGTGCGTTAAGGTGATGGAGATATGTACGCGCGTTAATTTTCATTTAAGGAATGATAGTTTTTATATGGCGTTGAAATGTGTTGATTTGATTGAGAGGGAGTTTATTGGGAAGGTGCCGAGTAGTACGTTGAGGCGGATGTTGGAGAAGGTTATACCGGCTATTAGGTTGGATATTGAGCGGAGAATTGGGAAGGAGTTTGGGGATTGGTTGGTGGAGATTCGGACGGTTAGTAGGAATTTGGGGCAGGTGGCGATTGGTCAGGCGTCCGCTGGGAGACAGAGGGAGGAGGAGCTGAGGATTAGGCAGAGGCAAGCGGAGGAGCAGAGTCGGTTGAGTGTGAGGGATACGGTTTATGCGCTTGAGGAGGCGGATGACGATGGTGTTGTTAGTGGAGGTGATGGTGGTGGTGGTGGTGCGTTAGGGTTTGATTTGACTCCGTTGTATAGGTCGTATCATATTCATCAGACGTTAGGGCTTGAGGATGGGTTTAAGAAGTATTATTTCGAGAATAGGAAGCTTCAGTTGACGTCGGATTTTCAGGTTTCGTCGATGACGCCGTTTTTGGAGTCTCATCAGACGTTTTTCGCGCAGATTGCGGGGTTTTTTATTGTTGAGGATCGGGTTTTGAGGACTGGTGGTGGGTTGATTAATAAAATGGAAGTGGAGAATTTGTGGGATACGGCTGTTAGTAAGATGTGTTCGGTGTTGGAAGATCAGTTTTCTAGGATGCGTACGGCGAATCATTTGTTGTTGATTAAGGATTATGTGAGTTTGCTTGGTGTTACTTTGAGAAGGTATGGGTACTCGGTTGATGCGTTGCTTGATGTGTTGAATAAGCATAGGGATAAGTATCACGAGCTGTTGTTATCGGATTGTCGGAAGCAAATTGCGGAAGCTCTTGCTGCGGATAAGTTTGAGCAGATGTGGATGAATAAGGAGTACGAGTATTCGATGAACGTGCTTTCTTTCCAGATACAAACTTCTGATATTGTACCCTGCTTTCCTTATATTGCTCCGTTTTCGTCCACCGTGCCTGATTGTTGTCGAATTGTGAGGTCGTTTATCGAGGATTCGGTAAGTTTTATGTCTCATGGTGGACAGCTTGATTTCTATGATGTTGTGAAGAAGTACTTGGACCGGCTTTTGACTGAGGTCCTTGACGATGCCCTTTTAAAGCTTATTAGCACTTCAATTAGCGGGGTTAATCAAGCAATGGTCGTTGCAGCTAATATGGCTGTTCTTGAACGAGCCTGTGATTTCTTCTTTCGCCACGCTGCAAAGCTTTCTGGTATCCCTTTGAGAATGGTGGAAAGGAGTAGACGGCAGTTTCCGCTTACCAAAGCACGTGATGCAGCCGAAGAAATGCTCAGCAGCTTGCTTAAAAAGAAGGTAGATGGTTTCATGACATTGATCGAGAACGTGAACTGGATGGTGGACGAGCCGCCTCAGACTGAAAATGAATATGTAAATGAGGTGATAATCTTTCTGGAAACTCTGCTTTCCACTGCACAGCAGATATTGCCGGGTCAGGTCCTTAAACGGGTGTTGCAAGATGTTCTCACTCATATCTCGGAATCCATTGTTAACTTTTTAGTTAGTGATTCCGTGAAAAGGTTCAGCTTGAATGCTGTGATGGGGATTGATGTAGATATCAAATTGTTGGAATCATTTGCTGAAAACCAAGCTTCGCTTGTATCCGAAGAAGAGGCTATACAGTTGAAGAAAGCACTTGTCGAGGCAAGGCAGTTAGTTAATTTGCTTACCAGCAATAATCCAGAGAACTTTTTGAATCCGGTAATCAGGGAGAAAAGCTACAACGCTTTGGATTACAGAAAAGTAGGGATCATATCAGAGAAACTAAAGGATCCTTCTGAGCGATTGTTTGGAACTTTTGGATCACGAGGATACAAGGCAAATCCAAGAAAAGTCTCTAGACTCTTTAATTAAGAGACTCAAGGATGTCAACTAAAACCATCCAGACTCTGTGCTTTTCAGATTATCAGGTATCTTTCTTATGTCATTACTTGAAATAGATAATATCATATTACCGTTATGTAACTGTCATTTTTTGGAACTTGAGTTTTTTCGTGAATGCTGAATGACTAACATGCCCTTAGATACACGTTCTGTATGCAGTGCTGTGAATCTGTGATAGCTTAGAAAGGATTAGAGTGATATACTAATTGCGTAATACTAACTCTTTATTAACACTGGAGATGCATAGTCTAAGCTTTAAACGTTGGTAAAAGGCAGTGAAACCACAATTGTTTTTCTTGGCCGTCCAAAATAACTGTAACAACTATGTACTTTTGTACAAAGTCACTACCCAATTCGTGTTTGGTATGTAGAAGGCAGGTCATTATACCCGACTTTGGTTTTTCAATTACAGAGACCAACAAAAGAATAGTTACCTTTTTGATCAATATTCAGTTGACCTAGACATCGTGAAATCATGTAGCAAAGAAATTGTACGTTGCATAGGAAGACTGGTGGTTAATTTTCTTAAGGTCTAGTTAATAGCTGTAAGCAACTGTGAGCCTAGAAGCAGCCCCAAGAAAGAGTCTTCATACAGGTTAGTTGATAGCTTCTGAGTGTGATCTTTGATTTCCTTGCTTCTTGAAAGTGAACTTAGCCTTCAAGATATGAGGTTAGCTCCTGTTTTGGTTGGAATAACTAGCTTATTGGTCCATTGCATCCCCTTCAAAATAACTTACTAAGCAATAATTCAGAAAGCTATAGTGAAGTTATAGTATACCTTCGACCCCAAAGGGTCCACATGTTTCTTTTAAGATTCATATGAGTTGTTTTTTAAGGTTAATTTTAAGTTAACGAAGCAAAAGATTTGCAATTGTAGTAGATTATCAGATATCTAGATAGTATCAGAATAAAACATTCTGAATACAACATTTGGGTTATAGTTGAACTAGTCATTTAACTTTCAAAAAGTTCTCTGGATTATTGCTGGTAAGCAAATTAACTAATTGCCTTGCCTGGATTATTAGTTACAAAATTATCGGATTCAGAAAGTTGAATAGCCAAAGAATGGGCAAAATACTCGAGTAAATATGTAAATGGAGGTTCAAAATTATTAGCAGACAGTACAATTGTACAAATTTGGTAGTCTTCTAACTCTTCTTAGGCTATTGTAGTAAAGTAATGAAATTGATACTTTAAGTCACCGGTCTTTGAAGCGTAGGAAAATAACAGGCTAGCAGTAAGCCTAGTGTGTGTCCAAGTCTATGGTAGCCATGTTATATAACCCATCTTTTGGACAAAACTAGAATGTCATAAAAAAATATAATATGCAAGCTCTTGTAGTTGCCCGCAGAAAGGAACCCACTTTACCGCCATCATGAACGGCGACATGCCCAACTAAATTTCCCAACAGGATGGAAACTATGGAACAATGTCAAACTGACATGAAGCATACACCTAACTATATATATGCACTAGAGGTGAACAAACATTTTCGGATGGGTTGGGTATTGGGTTGAAGCTTGTCTTTTGTAATAGAGGTCGAAACGGGCTGGGATGGGGTTCGTAGACCCAAAAACATTTTCTTGTTTTATTTATGCCGAATTTTATTATAACAATAATAAAAAAATAGTTGGATTAAATGATTTAGGCTGTATTACTTGTATGCATTAGGAAAAAGATTTCACTTTTAGCTAATTTCTTTACCCAAACCGAATATATCCCTGATCGAAACTGCCACCTTAATAACGAAATAACAACCACCAACCACCTCTACCAAAACCTATGCTTTAAGAAGATCCATGAGAGGTGATGGATATCACAGATCCAAAGGCATGCAACTACTTCTCATCTTGTTTAAGATTATTTAGTTAGCATCTTACCCTTACCAAGGAGCGTCTTGTCTTACTCCTTCCACGTAAGTTGCACAACCACTTCTGGATTAAGTTTTTTTGTGGATACTTGTCAATAGTTGTACCTTAAAATGATGGCGTACTCCACTTCCCATTCCAATCAGCTTTACTTCCCATCCCAATCAGCTGAAGGTAACAGCTACTTATATCTTGTGAGGATTCAAACATTCACCACGGAAAAATAAGAGCATGTAGAAACAAATGTTCACTCTCCTGCTTGGCTGCATATTGCTTAACACCGCCTCGCAATACTGTAGCACGGGACATAGACTATATAGCTTGTCATCCGACACACACGAGTCCCACGGACAATAGTTAGATAAAGGAGTTTCTAGGCAAATGACTGTTTGTACCTTCCATAAGCGCTCACTCTTACTTAAACAGCTTCGCTTAAGATATCTCACTCTACTTTTGTCCCCCTACACCTCACGAGTATATATAAGCTCTTTGGATAACCGCTACTGGTATTTGGTTAGATCAAGCATTAAAAATTTGGTAAAGATCGAGATTAGTTGTTGCAATAGGAATATATGATACAGATTCTTGTTTGGCGTATCTTCAAATAGAGATTAGGAATATTAGATTGTTTTGCCTGATTTGAGAAATAATTTTGGTATCTAAATATAGTGTTACCGGGGAGAGTTGGGTTACATCTTGAAAGTAGAGTGTATCATGGAGAGTTGTTGCTTCTGTTGAATGTTTACTTGTTCGTTTAGTTTGTTGTTGGTTGCACGTGTTATGGTTTATTATTATTTTAATATTGACTGGTCATATTACCCTCTCCTAGAGGTGACAAAATGAAGGGTTGGGTATTGGGTTCGGTTCAAAATGGGTAAATTCTAAGTGCAGTCAAGTCAGGTAGCACCGGCCACAAACACTTTTTGTTTCCATATTCTTTGAGATTTATAAGTAATGTATAATGTCTAATATATGATTACAGAATCAGAATATTTAAAATTATACTATGAGTTATCAAATGAAGCATATTACGAGGTTTTATGCATTTGTGCACACTCTGGATGACTTTTTGCCACCCATGTGACTCGTTCCAATTTGGTTAAGTCTTCTAGCTAATTTGTTCAACCCAAATCGACCCATGTGTAGATAATTGGGTCAAAATTGCCACCATACCCTCACCGTATCTCAAATATCCCTTAGGATAGTTTGTCTTCAGCTTAGTATCCTTGCACAAGTACAAGTCTCTAGAGGTGACAAAATGGTGGGTCTAGTAACGGGTTAAATGTTTCCTTCTGAAACAAGTTTTCAGTATAAATCAAATAACGAATCTAATGGAGTTTGATGAACTACCAAGTAAATGGAAAGGGCAGGTTTTTGTTATCTGTCATTGAAATTAAATTTCCAGTTTCCTGTCTTGTCATACTTGCCCTGGCCGTTAAGATGAACTACTGCGTGCCAATGACCTACATTTAAAATATCTTTCTGGTTTTTAGCATACATAAACAGTTGCATGTTTTTTTGCTTTTCAAGGGTGACAAGCCTTCTGAATGTTACTGCAGGTTCTGGCTTACTGAATGTTACTGCAGGTTTTAACTGCTAGATGATGTTTATAAACTCAGGTGTCGTTACTTATCATGCAGAAGAAATTAGAGGAGGCCTGTCTAAACTTGGTGTTGTTGTGGTTGAATATGACATTGATGCCAGAGCAATTGAGAAAATTCCTCGTAGTTGTTGTGTTTGCAAAGTTGTGTGATTATTATTATTTTTTTTTTTTAGACTTCAATATGAGATTGTAAATAGATCTAAATAACCATCTGTGTCAAATTCGTTATTCTTATATGCATCAAATGATTTTCGATTGGTAATGAAGTTCTTCTTTTACAGTAATTACTTTGTAAGGACCAGTAAACTACGACTAAACCTCATTCCTCTCAAGTAGTACAAGTACTTGGTTATAGAAAACCTCATTATACACTTGAGTTGCTCACAATACATGGATTAGTTGTTAATTTCATTGTCATATTGCCAATGCTGAGATTCAATAATCAGCCAGTTTACATTCGGTAATCCAAATCGTGTTTATTAAACTCACTCGGAACGTGGTTGATTAAACACACGGGGAATACGAAGCTTCTAAGATGCTAAGTTATTGAGCTTTTGAACACTTGTTTTTCTGCAGAAAACTGCTGTTCAATAATTGGCATCTACGATAAATTGATTCAAAGGAATATGCTTTCCACTACCAAGCTGCTTCAAATAAACTATTTGTATGTCCAGCTGTTCAAGAAGACGTACATACTCTATAAACAGCATGTGGGTCTCGGTTCATATCGATAAGCACATAGTAACGTCTCTTTTAAAAAAGAAATTAATGTTAAAAATAATAAACAATAATCGACAAAAGTTTTGATTAAATAACAAACAAAAGGAATCTATCTCAGCAAACATAACGTACAAAAAATAACTCACACAACCGTTGACAAAATAAAAACCAAGATGAGATCACATCATCTCCGGCAAACTCTCATCCTTCTCATCTCCCTCCTCCTCCTCGTATCACCCTCCATCGCCACCCCGACAGCATACGACAAGCTCCTCGAATACGACTTCCCGGTAGGCCTTCTTCCACTAGGAGTCACAGGGTACGAGCTAAACGAAAACACAGGCGAGTTCAAAGCATATTTAAAAGAAACATGCACGTTCAAGATTCAAGGATATGATCTTAAATACAAGTCTACGATAAGTGGAGTGATTCAGAAAGGTAAGCTGAAGAATTTGAAGGGTATAAGTGTTAAGATACTTATTGTATGGTTGAACATTGTTGAGGTTAGTGTGCATGGCAATGAGCTAGATTTCTCTGTTGGGATTATGTCTGCGGGTTTTGGTGTTAGTAATTTCTATGAGTCGCCGCAGTGTGGGTGTGGGTTTGATTGTAATAAGTTGTTGTCTTATGAATGATGTTTTCATGTCTTCTTATTAATTGGATTTTGGTTTAAGGATTTGCGGATATTGTGTTAAAGAGCATGGTTTGTTGTGGCGAATTTTGCTTTATGATTCATGTATGAATAATTGAAAGTTATTTTTCGTTTGATTAGTCTCAATTGTTACATTGATAGTGCAAATTAAAACGAAAGCTTGGACTCCTAAGCTATGAAGGACGTCAATTTAGCATATTACTCTTTTTGTATATGGAATGAAACTTAATCATAGGCTAGATAATACTTGGTTTAATTAGTATATAGGTGTTGATATGTTGAGATCGTAGCTGATCCACAATGTGATGTGTTGTAGACTTGTAGTGCACATAGAAGACGTATATAAGGTGTTTGCTCTTAGGTTATATCACTTATATGGTTAGATATGTGTACGGAAAACATGCACTTCTTCCTTGTTTTACCTGATTAAGTCTGAGATTATAAGGACCTCACAGAGCAGAGGTTGTAGTAGCACTTGCAACGGGTCAAGCCCAACTTCTTAAACTGGTAAAGTTAGTACTAATACTTCTTGAAACATAAAATTCTTATTTTGACTACCAAGTGATCTATCTATACTTGAGACGTGGCATTTACATGCATAAAAACTGCATCAATAGTCACTACTTAGGATTGTTATTCTCGGTCGGGACACTGGTCTTACATTGGGTTATAACAGTAAGCTCCCAGAAACTGGAAATTCATCAAATTACTAACCCGATAAAAGTACTAACCCGATAAAACAGTTTGAATAAGCGATTATTCTTCTTTTTGAGTTTGATCGGGTAATGTGAACAAACTTTGATCTTCTCATGACGGGAAATTGAATAGTCGTCTGAAGAACTGACCAATGGTTGTAGCAGTAGACAGTAGTCATTTTGTGCTTTATTGCTCGATTATAGACAAGCTTGAACCTTGTTTCTCCTGCTAAAGATATTATCCTAATTTCCTTAAGTTTTTCAGAATCCTGCTGTTGATAGTATAAGAATTTGATTATTATAGTGTTAAGTAATTTATGTTTTCTCCTGAGTACCCTCAATGGTCGTTACAAATCCCTTGGATTGCAATCTAGAAATGTATGATTCCTAACCAATATCGGTTCATCAAAATTTAACTTATAAGAATTTGGTTTAGAAATTCCTCTGCCACACTTTATTTTGGAATTAAGTACTTTTAGCGTTGATTTTGGATTTAAGACATTTAGATTCATTTAAAAGGTATTTAGGTGAGAATTTAGCAAGATTTAGCATTATTGATTCTGAAAACATGTTAAGAGTTGCAGGTTATAATACAGTTTCATCCAATGTGTATGTTCTGTTTGTTTTTTTTGTTGGCATAGATTTACAAACGCCTTAGATGACGGACATATGAAATATGCGTGACACTCCTATTTTATGATCAAGTACATAACATTCACAAATGTTATATATCACCATCAAACTCATTATATTTTTTTAAAAAGAAGTACATGTAAAGCAGGGCTACTAAACCATCAACACCTTTCCATATGAAATCACCATATCTATCTCAGATGTCTTCTTGGGTGACAGTATTCCCTTTCATCATAATACTCTTCACATCAGCTGTCGCGCAGATACCAACAGCTTATGAAGCGCTACAAGAATATGATTTTCCTGTAGGTCTACTTCCAACATCTGTAACATCGTACATACTAAACAAAGCCACAGGTGAGTTCTTAGTCACCTTAAGTGAAAAATGTAGTTTCTCAACTGATGGTTACGATCTCCAATTCAAACCTACCATCAGTGGAGTGATCAGTTTAGACAAGGTAACGAATCTAAAAGGGGTGAGTGTGAAGTTACTGTTTTTTTGGATGGATATTGTGGAGGGTACTCGTGACGAGGATGAGTTGGATTTTTCTGTTGGAATGTTTTCCGCGGGGTTTGATGTTGAGGCATTTGAACAATCGCCTCAGTGTGGATGCGGGTTTGATTGTGTTGATGATAATGATTTAAAGATTAGAGTCGAGAAGAACTCGACAAACTTTATGAAAAAATTGGATTGGTCGCACTGATAGGGGCAGTGCAAAAAATTCCTTGATGGTTAATAACTAAAACCAGTAATGTTTGTATGCACAAATTATTAGCGAGTTATAATTTAATAAAATTGCAGGAAAAAAAGAGTCATTGTTCGTGTGTTCAGCTAAACCCCTCTAACCATATGCAGTGTGATAGAATGTCTTCTGCTTTTTTTTTGAATGAACATGCTAATTACTTTTTTTTATAACGACACCACACTTGAAATCCGATCTCGGAGTTAAACCATCCAAACGGGTATGCTCCGGGACCCGAACCACTAGAAAAGACCCCGAAGGGAAACCTCAGAACTGGCAGCGGCTAGGAGGGAACACGGATTTTTGTTCTTGCAAGAATTCGAACCCTGGATAAAACCTCCCACAAGCTTCAAAAGGAGCTCGGTTGGCTCTGAGCTAAGCCGTTGGTTAACACGTTAATTACTTAATTTGAGCCAAGTATCATGTTATTAATCTATTTTTTTAGGTATAGCGTACATGAAAATTTGATGTTTTAAAAATGATAAATTGTCGACTCTCTTTATACATTGGAAGTAAAATAAATAAAAACTGTGATATGAGACGAGACTAAATAAGCGGCTCGCCTTGTTTGGCTATGGAAGTTGTTTTTGAGATCGCTAGCTGCAATTCCGTTGACAAAGGGAATTGAAAAGCAACCATAATTTGAAAATGATTACATGTTTATGTTATCCTGAGTTCTTGCCATGTAGAAAATATTTGTTTGAGGCTTGTTATTGAGCTATTGTATACAAGTTTGTTTAAGTTTGCAAGCTTATTTGAGCTCAAATCGAGCTTATAAAGTCTCAACTCGCTTATTAAGAATCAGCTTTCTTATATCCAAACGCTTAAAGTAGTAATGTAGTATTTGTAATTTGAGAAAATTGTTAGCATCATTTTAGGGATGGATTTTGTGACATTCTTACGGTGTGCGTCTCTTTTAACACAAGAAAGGCAGACTACTAAAGGACTGTTTTAATTCACATGTACTATTCCACTAGCCATAAATGGACCCAAACCATACAAAGGCATGGGCGAAGGTTAACCTGTTCGCCATAAATGGGCTAGCAACAACAAAGGTACATGAGTACGATGAAGCATTATAAACGCGGCAAGTATTCCAAAATCGTCTATCTTATGTAAAAAGTGACCTGACTCGACGGCATAAACTATATGAACTATTCTGGCTTGCTTTCGAAAGATGCCATGGTTTTGGTTTGGCCCCTTCTTGGTTACGACATGTTCATGTGACCACATTTAGTTTGTTTGCATAATTCATCAAGAATCGGTCAACTTGAAGAGCAAGTGCATCATCTTAAATTCTTAATGATTTACTGGTAGCAAGTTCTGATTCGTTTTTTATAATCAAAATGCTAATCACACGTTATACAATCATCAATGGTTTAAGTACAAGCATGATATATAATCATCTTTTTCTTTTTATTCGTTACCAACATGACGTTCGATTCTTCCATGAATTTTGTTGAGTTTCTGTATTATTTGGAACACATTCTAGTCACTCAATCAAGTTAAACTATCACCTTCGCGTAATGAAATACATGGACTTTTATCTTTTAGGATACGTAAAATTTCGTCATTCAAAAACCGCAGATATCAAAACAAAAAAGCTTCGCTGCAACGCGTGAAAACAATCTCCCTCGTTATAATTATTTGTAGCAAATGGTACCTCCATATCTTTTTTAATAAATTTGTTGACATGCATGTGATAGGGTCAAAATAGACATATGAGAAACATGGAAGCTAACAAGGAAGGCCAACATACCCATTTGCTACATCCTCCAAAGTCAAACAATGCACGTTACATTAAAACATATCCTTCACAAATCATCAACGACAATGTCCTAAACAACTATCAAAATTTGATTTTTCATTCACACATCAATGATAGATGTTTGCAACGGTTAAAATTTAAGGTATAATATTAACTCTGTCTTCAACTATAACCATTATAAATGTAAACTTTATTAATGTTACAAACAATATCAATTTCTAATATAAAACTTATATTGAGACGTGTTTGTAATTGAAAACTGTAATCGGAATTTAAAACGAGCATTATCAATTTCAAAAGTGGATTCGACTCTCATGTTGCTTTCGTCTAAGCTAGTCTTGCAATTAACCCTTTTGTGACGCCTTTGTCAAGGTTATCTACTAAAATATCGACATGATCAAAAGTACCAACATCTAAGCTGTCATGTTATCTCATCCTGATCAGAGAGTTTAGGCAAAATCAGTCGGTCAAAAAGTCGAAAACCGGTAACCGTTATAGATTTAATTAGTAAAAGAAAAACGTGTTACATTAATATACGTTAGATTAGAGAGTGATTATCATATTTTCCGGGTCATAACTCGTTTCGAGACCCGAAAATCCATGAAGACCCGTACCATCCTCCCACTTCTTGTGTTTTGAAACCGAATATTTTCTCTTTTATTTTAACCAATTTGTTTTACTATTATGTTACCGTTTTGTTATATTATAAAAAATATTTAGCCAAATTAAATGTACAGACTGAGCTAATTAAATTTTTGATGTCTCAAGTTACATATAATTATTAGGAAACAATAATTGCTACTACTAGACAATATTTAACTTAAAATAGATGAACCGGACCAAGTCTTACCTTCTTCAATTATGCATGACCCAGTCACACGTCGTTTTAATATTTTACTATTGAACTTGATGGATTTCAGTTTATAATTATTTTTTGTCAAAATGTAACGTTACTTTATTAAAACAACCATCTTAAAGCTGTCGGGATATAAAAGAATAAGATATAAACAGTTGCACATTTATTAAAAAATCTTTTAGTGTAAATTCTGAACGTTCATTTGAAACCCTTTTCGGTAACTTCTCTACATTTTTTTAAAAGAAGACGAAAATATTATTGAAAAACTTTTGATGCATATAGAAATTGCTGTTAGTTTGATAGCAACATCAGTAATAATGATAAGCTGCATTTTCTAACTTTCCTATTAATAGCAACTAATAATTGCATGTCCTAAAATACTATAAAATGGATTGTAAGTCAAGGATCTTAACTATCACGCTTGTTCAATCGTTGCAAAATAACCATCAATGAACATGCAGAATTGTTTATAAAAGTCCTCTTAGATTTAATACTTGTGATTGTAATTTGACAAGAAATTATACTATACGTACACAATTTTGGTTTCCGGCCACAAGATGGTAACGAACTATAAGTACCAATGAACGTTTTGCCTAACAATCCGTGAGATAATTATGTCCCTAATCAAGAGGTTGCGGGTGCAAGTCCCATCAAGGTCGAAGTAATAAAGACTGTCGTGTTTTTGAAAATGTATATTTTATAGTTGGGTACGTGTATGAATTAAGTTTGTCTTCGAATATAAACATAACGGACAACAAGTTGTTTCAAATACGAGTAATTGATATCATAATATGCTGTACGCGCATACATCTCATGTTCACTAAGATTCTGAAGTTTATCAAACGCATAAGTGACATTAGAAACATTCACATGGGGCTTATGATATAGGCCATGTGAGATTTTGCATATTACGTCTTAAATTTGATTGACTTTGTCATAATCAACACGGTAGCTTAGACTTGTGTTCAACTTAACTTATCAACGTATACACTTGCATGTATATTCGTACTATAGTATTGTGTACACGTTCTTGTGCGAATGTTTAGTCTCAACTTGCAAACTATATAAGAAGAATACAGGCCTACAGGGTGAGAGAAAATGTAAAAAGTTGTAAATCATAGCCATCTTGAAGAATCCAACGTTTTTCACCTCATTCAGATAGTATTGGTTCGTTGTCTTTGAATTACTGTGAATATAGATTTGATTATCTATATATGATGATCAAAATGAGAACAAATTATTGTATATGGTTTGATACTTAATTAAGCGTGTGGATATTAAATTTTCACAACTATATAGGTCGATCAATTTGTCATTGCTATGATTAGGGTCGTAGTAAACGAGCAGAACATTAAATGAACATTTTATACATCGCGCAATCAATCTTTTGAAAATCAGGCTTTTAATCGACTTGGTCAAGTAAGCGGTTATCAGGTCAACCAATTCGACCTTTGGCCAACCCGGTTTTCTATTATAAAAACTATTTTTTTCAACTGGTTTGACCACCGAGTCAACCCGGTTCAACCGGTTTGACCACCGGGTCAACCTGGTTTTCTATATAAAAATTTAAAAAAAAATCAAACCCAATCGGGTTTCGAGAACCGGGTTGACTCGGGGTACTTAAAACGGCGGTGGCGGTTAACGGTTTTACCTTTTTTTGGCCGGACCCGTTCGACCGGTTGAACCGGCCGGGTCGAACCGGGTTTCAAAACACTGGGTGCAATAAAATGTTTGTTTATATGTGTTTAACTTTTAAATAAACGAATATGAACAATATTTTAGTCTGTTTAGTTAAATGAACGAACATGAAAAAAAGTCTGGCTATTTTGTTCATTTTATGTTCGTGAATGTCCATTATATGTTCGTTAATGTTTGTTTACATTCGTTTATTTTGAATGTAAGATATTCATTGATATTGTGACTACATATGTCCCATTGGACTTAGCTTTAAGCAATACAAATACAAGTCTAGCTCTAATATAAGTCCACAAACAGCCCCCCCGTAGTTGAAGTAGGTGTAGCACGAACACTCAAACTGTCTCGAAACTCATAAAACAAAGCAGATGGAACACGATGAAACATGCAAAGTACGCACATGTCCAGCAACAACTAAATCCCGAACAAAATGTATGTAGATCTTAATATGCTTCGTCCGCTCATGTTGCACGGGATTAGAACACATATAAACCGCACTAACATTATCACAATAAACAAGCGTAGCGGAAGAAAATGGCGTGTGAAGCTTACGCAACAACACGTCTCAACAACAACATTGGAAATACCATGGTACTCAGCCTCACTACTGGAACTAGAAAGCATAACTTGACGCTTAGAGGACCATGAGAGAAGGTTGTTGCCAAGAAACACACAATACCCATAAGTAGGACGCATATTAGTAGGGCAACCAGCGCAATCAGCATCAAAGTATACAACCAAGTAAGAGGTCGAATTAGAAAACAAATGTAAACTAGAACCCATAGTGCCTCGAACATACCGTAAAATGCGCTTCAGATCCGAAAATTGAGGCTCCCACGGATCATGCATAAATAAACACACATAATGTACCACATAAAAATATCGGGACGAGTAAACATAAGATACTTAAGAGCACCTACTAGACTGCGATACAAAGTATGATCCTCAACTGGATCACCATCAGTACGCAACTTAGAATCAGTGTCAACTAAAGTAGTACAAGGGTTACAGTTGAGCATATGCGCACGTTCAAGAACCTCATAAACATATTTCTCCTGAGACAAGAACATCCATGCGGAAGAGCGAACAACGAAATCCGAGAAAACAATAAGCGGGCAAAGATCGGTCATAGAAACTCATAAATAAAAGCAATAACAAGTTGTAACAGTTTTGTAAAAGAGGCAGTCAAGACAATATCATCAACATATGACAATAAGTAAGCAATACCAGTCCCATGGCGGTATATAAAAACGAGGAGTCACAATGGCTATGATGAAAGCAAACACTAGTACCATAACCTACACATCTCTAAAACAAGGCCCGAGGAGCCTGCTTCAGACCATAAAGAGACCTTTGTAGTAGAGAAACATGATTTGGATGTTGTAGATCTTGAAAACCAGGTGGCTGAACATAAGGAGTCTCAGAGAAACTACCATGAAGAAAATCATTTTTGACATCAAGTTGATGAACATGCAAATTGTGAAAAACTGCAAGATTGAGAACAATATGAATAGTGTCCAACTTGAAAACCGGACTAAAGGCCTCATCAACATTAACCCCAAACTGCTGCGAACTACTGTTCGTCACAAGATAAGCCTTATAGCGACTAAAAGAACCATATGCTACATACTTATGCTTGAACAACCAAATAGAATGAACAATGTTCACACCATATGTAGGAATGGCAAAACCACCTGAAAGAAGGGGAAAACCGAAACCCGGACCAATTGGTTCGGGTTCGGGAGCGGGTTATTAGGTTTGAATGCAGGTTTGGGTATTGATAAATTTTTTTAGCCGGGTACGGGTTCGGTGATGGGTTCTTTAATACCCGCCAGATTTCTAACTTTTTGGAACCGTAGGGAAACATAGTCTCATCAAACGTGACATGGTGAGAAATGATTATCTTGTTTGTATTCAAGTCGAGACACCGATACCCTTGGTGACTAGTGAGATAACCAAGAAAGATAGAAGGATTAACACATGGCTCGAGTTTGTCTTGGTGAAAAGGTGAGGATAATATAGACACCCAAAAACACAAAGAGTGGAATAATCATGGTATGTATCATATAAGCGAAAGTGAGGGGTCTCATTATGAATGGAGGTGGAGGGTAATATGTTTAATAGATAGGCTGTCATATAAAGTGCCTCAAAATAAAACATGAGGGGAAAATGGGCTTGAAAGAGAAGGGTACATATGAGATTATTAATGGTACGAATCATATGTTCGGACTTCCTATTTTGTTGAGAAGTTTTTGGAAAACAAAAACGGTTACTAATGCCATTTGTAGCAAAAAAATCGTGTAATGCATGATTATCAAATTTACCACCACGGTCACATTGCAAAGATTTAATATCACTATTAAATTGATTTTTAACAAATGCATGAAAATGAAAAAACTTAGACAAAACATAAGACTTATTACCAAGGGGATAAACCCACATATAATGTAAACAATGACCCACAAAAAAACATAATATTTAATACCCTTAGCAGCGAAGTGGAGAAGTCCACAAGTCCAAGTGTACACTATCAAAAGCAAACCTAACAACAGTTCAGAACTAGAAAAAGGTAGCCACATATGTTTGCCAAGCTGAGAAGCATGGCAAATAGCATGAGACTTTATTTTATTACACGAAATACGACTACTAGAAATAAGAGACCGCAACACTTCACTTCCCATCCTTTTCCTCAAAAAAACACTTCACTTTCCAGATGTCAAAGTCACTAGTGCCACATGTTTTGACTGACAAGAAAAATTTTAGGAATAGGAGATGGCTTCGTGACATGATACAGGTCACTCGTGCTATCACATCTGAGAAGGATTGATGTGTTGAATAGTCCTTCATTGAAAAACCAAATAGATCAAATTCAACTGGACATTGATTATCACAAAAAAATGACACACAAAAATTAATTTTTTTACAATATCGAGAGTAAAAAAAACATTATTTAACTGAAGAGGTTTAAAAGGAATCTGTACAATACTATGGCCAGTGTTAGTGACATGAATGGACTTTCCATCACCAACATAGATAGAAGGAAACGTGCTTTTGTTTAAAACAATACTATGACTATGAACTGAAGAGTTATGATGAGAGGACGTTGTGTCCATATTTAAGTTTGGATTTTCAGGATCTTGTAAGGTCATCGTACTAAACGCATGAGGAAGCAAAGTCTCTTGTCCAGTAAACAAATTAGAAGCATCAATTACATATTAGAACAACAACATTGTTAGCCATCCTTTGGGCCAGTTGTGATGCTTGATTGTGAGCCTACAAGACCATCTTTAGTTGTTGTTGGGCATGATTGAACTGTTGGCTTGGAGATCCAAAGCAAGGACGAGCAATAGGTTGTGAAGAAGTCTATTAAGCGTGTCCTATATATTGGGCCATGTTTTCAGTCATCTTCTGTTGGGCCTCAAGAATGGATAAGATCTGGGCATGTTTCATATGCGTATTAACATTCGGCTGTCCCATTTGTGAATTAAAACCTGTCTTTCCTATATTCGATTGAAAAGTACCGAACCAAGTATTTTCAAATTTTGTATTCGAACTAATGCAGGGCCACCAAAATAATTGGTTTGTTTATTTTTTTCCATATTGAGGGGTTATCAACACAAGCCGAATTATCATACAAAAATCTACAAACGTTACCAAAATGACAAAAAACATGAGCAAATTTAAAACACACCTTTAGCAGAGTATAGGAACGTGCAACACAATAATCCTGCAAGTCACATGTGTCACGACTCCGATTATCCCTTGAGGAACCAATTAATGGAGATAAAGAGAAAGCTGAGCAAGTTGGATGTCCAAGAGTAATCAGTTATGTGCTATCTTCAAACTACTTTCACCATCACAAGTGCCTAACTGATTGTAATAAGATGTGAAAGTTGTAAAAGTGTGTTAACATGTAGTTTTACTAAAAAAATCAAAGATAGTCAAATAGTTGTTAGAAGTTAGTTAACTTTTATATCTTTCCTTCTTGTATAAAAGCTTGTATCCTACTCATTTCACTGTAATGAAATAATAATCATTTTCACCCTTTATATCAGTCTTCCACAAATTCCGGTGGACCAATCACAACTGAAATAAAAGAAATAACAACTTTTGTTTTCGGTGAAATAACCAACTCCGATCAAAATAACTAACTTCCACCGGAAAATAACTAACTCCAATCACTATAACAACATTTCAATTCAAAACACCACAATTTCTGATCACCTTTTCCAACCAATTCATCATTTCTAATCACTTTTCCAATCAAATTCATCATTTCTGATAATATTTTTCGATCAAATTAACAATTTCTTATCATTTTCATCACTATCATGACTATTCCAATTCCAAACACAAATACATCTTCCTCATCAGCACCTCGAAATGATGAAGATGATGTTAATTTACCTAATCACCCACTATATCTACATTTACAAGATCGCCCATGTTTAATCCTCATATCAAAGAAGTTAACAGGTTCAAAGAATTATGGTTCCTAGAAAAGATATATGATGATTGCATTGAATGCAAAGAACAAGATGAAGCTAATAACTGGTGACTTTGTTGAGCCAAGTGTAAATTCAAGAATCAGGGCATTGTGGGAGAGAACAAATGAGATGGTCATATCCTGGATACTCGACACAATCTCGGAAAAAATAGTTAACTCACTCAGTTTCATTAATGGAACATCTGATTTGTGGAATGAACTTCAAGAACATTATTCACAACTTTATGGGCATACGATCTATCAACTCACTCATGATTTAGTTCAACTAAAACCAAAAATGTTGCAATTGAGATTTACTATCAGAAACTAAAGGGATTGTGGGATGAGTATGATTCTTTAGAGGTACCTTATATGTGTGTGTGTGTGCTTTCTCTTGTGAAAATGGAAGAGTAAATGGTGAAAGAGATAAAAGAAAAAGGTTAATCCAGTTTTTAATGGGCCTAGTGTTGCAAAAGCTTATGGAATGATAAGACAAGAAGAAAATCAAATGGAAGCTTATACACCAATGGTACCCATGGCTACAACCCTATCTGCTCATTCAAACAACTACAGGAACTCATACAACAATAATACAAGATTTGATAGAAATTTGAGTTAAAGAGAATCCTCAACAAGCAACTACAACAACAATGAGAGCATTGTAAGGAGAAGCACTTTTAGAAATGTAACATATTGGATTTCATAAACACATTAAACCATAACCAAGATAGGCGTATACTAAAGGTTTTAGAGAGAGAAAGAGTTAGAGGTTTTGGAACTTAGTGAGAGAAAATGAAAGTATTATTATGAGCTCCAACTCTCTACCTTGGGAGGTAGAGAGTATTTATAGTTCTTACATAAATCGCCACCTACGGGCTGTGGATCAGGCATACAATGGGTAAAGACCCATCCGTCCTCCACGGTGTTACTTAACTAAATACTACTTAATATTAAATAATCTACGAGCGTTCTATGATTACATATACTTGAGGTAACCGACACTTTAATACTTGGATTTTCTAAATCCTAACAATCTCCCCCTAAGGGAGGTCACCTCAAAAATACATTGAATACAAGCAGATATTACAATAAGATTGTTCTTGGATTCTTGTTAAAGTTCTTTGCTCTGCCTTCGTAGTCATTGATTCTTCATTTTTGCATGTTTGGTAAATCCAGTGGAGGTCTTTATCGATCCGCGTGATAATGAGTTTGAGCGGCTTTGAGATCATCGTATCATAAATCTCGACTTTTCCATTGTGGTGTTGGTATTATGTGATGTTGTGACATTTGGACCGACATGCTCACATTATGGATCATGATTTCTTCTTATCAGAGTAGCGAAAGCTTTCGTTGATTCATGATATTGTCAGCAGTAGCGAGAAGCATGGAGTGAAAATATCAGAGTCATTGATGCACTAATCATGATTTCTTTAGAAATGAATGTGTTGTGTGAGCGTGCGGCTATGGATTGACGCTTCATTACGATCTTGCAAGCGTCGGGCGTACTGCATACAACGGTTAGCAATAAAGCGCCGCGAAAGTGTCTTTGATCACTTCGTTGAATTGAGGACCGGTTCCCGTTGATCGATTACAAATCTTTACTGTGATCGGTATAATTCCAAAGAATTTCCTTGACATGGTTTTAGCGTTACTCTGCTTTGTTCTCAAAGGGCGTCTCAAAGAAGACAACCGAGTGAGTGAACGGCAATTGAGTTCAGCGATTGATGAAAAGATATTTGAAAAACAATGCGTGTATCCTCAATAGAAATTGTTTTTGCAATACAACGAAGGTTTTAATGAAAATCAATTATCAATCATAAACACCTTTTATTTTGAAATACTAGTACGGTCGATGTGCTAAAGAAAAGAGTTTTAAACACAGCGACCGGTTTTTCAAAGGTATCCGTCAATCCATAACTTGAACGGGATTGATTCAATATATTGATAAGCCCCATTGTTTGTTCGGTTGTCACATGGTTGATCTATTGGATAGATCTCACATGCCACCCACAGGAGCTTGTTTGATGTTGGCTCCAGAAGGCTTTCCATCTTCATTGTGAATATGTTTGCATATCACTTTCGGATGTTACGGCAATACCACTAGGATAATGCGTAGGACTCATAAGATAAAATCTCTCTTTCCACATTGTGTGAAACATAGAGTCTTCAATGACAGTGTCCTAAAGAGATTTATTAGATGATCTCGTGGCTCTTGACTCAATAGTGCACATTTGGTTCCTATGCCGAAGACTAGGGAGAGGGTCTCCTTCTTCAATATCAACAAACTCTAAGAGAAAGTCGATAGATAATGTCGGTTCCCGTGAGAATGAAACAAGCCCTTTTAAGAGGAACTTGAGTAGCTTGGGAAGTTGTAGTGCGGTGCCTTTGGGTCCATGATGCCTTGTCTTCAATACGATGTTACCTTGGTAACCACCGTAGCATATGAATTGAACCGGATTCGCCCTAAGGTTGAATTAATGGAGGGCTATTTCTTTTCACCCTTTTTCACATTCATTTCTTTTACATTCTTCAACCCCTTGATTGCTTACCAGAGACTTCATAACTAGAACCTTGTTGGGTTTATTCGATTACTAGCTCAGTCTCGATCCAGCACTCTTCCCATATCTCACTTTTCTCCTTTTTTCATCAAACCTAAGGACTTCTACACAATCTAGTGGATTGTCCACGGTAGATCCTCGGGTTACGGCGGATCATGGGAACAAATACCTAACCTTATCATCCTTATATCACCATACATAAAGTAAATTTGGTCGGTCTATTTGGTATTGTTCATTTGCCATTGGAACCAAATGAAAACCATTTGAAAATCAATCCAGATACTTGTGATATATTATCAAAGCATTTTGTACACGAATTGTTTTTGATATTTTTAGAAAGAGCTCCCCCTCAACATGTGCTTCATGTATTGAAATCATTTAGCTCACGGAGGCAAGAGAAAGAATTAACTTCTTTGATTACCATTTTCTTAAAGATATCATCATCACTTCCCTGATTAAATCAAGTAGATAAAGCATATTGAGGAAGGATGAGGTTTTCATAAATTTGCTCCCCTCAATATGTGCCTCGAGGTTTGAAAGAGTTTTGCACATATTAGAAGGAACCTACACTTAGATACAAATTAATCACGTTTCAATTCTTTGTAGTTTAAAATAGATGCTCCCCCTCAACATGTGCATGGAAAATTTGAAATCGTTTGGTACATGTGGGGAGGAAAGCTTGCTAAACACTTATTAAACCATTTATCAAATTATCAGTTTAAATCCAATTTAAATCACAAATTCTCCCCGATCACAATTTTCAAATCATTTGAGATTTGTGATCTCTATAGATTTAAATTGATTTTGAAAGCTTTTGAGGAGAAATGTGATTTGATTATGAAAACATTTTAGCCGATAAGGATCGGATTTTGAGACTTTACACTCCATTGGTTAAACATGCATGATTATCTTTTTGAAAACAATTGTATGTCGAACAACCTTTTGATTTAATTAAAATCATTCTCCCCCTCAATCAATGACATAAGTTGTTGATTGAGAGATAGATATTTTGACAAAAGTTAAGTCAAGATGATTTTCAAAAATAGAGTCAGAGTTATTTTTCAAAGCAATTAGTTTTCATTAGATAGTAAGTAATTGTTTATAGAATAAGAGCATGAGATTTGAAAAAGAAGATAAAGCATGGCTCTTCTTTTCTTTGAAAAAGCGGGTTATGCACGAAATGACAATAAACCATTGTTTCACTTTTCTCCCAAAAATATATATATATATATATATATATATATATATATAAACGATCTATGTGATATCTAGTTTTGAAAGTTCCGATGACCCATAAGTTTCTTTCAAGCGTATTTGTAGCATTAAAGAATCGTTTGAATAACTACAATTTCGTGGTTGCATAGCGGCATAAATATATAGTTTTAAAATTGTGGAGTCGATCTAAGTGTGTGAGTATATTTTCAATAGGATTGTTTTAAGTTATTAAGATTTTTAGTAATAATAGATTCAAGCATTACAAAAAGCAAAATAAACTAAAAACTACAATTACTTGGTCTCTTTTAAAAATTGTCACGGGTTTCCACTACTTCATCATTTCTGATATAATTTTGTCAAATTTGAAACCGATTTCATAGGGTGGTTCAAGCGTTGAACTTTAGATAAAAGCAATTCGATTTAAAGAGTCAAACCGATAGGTTAGATTGAAAAAATGTCAAATTAAGCGGGTCGATAGTTTGGCGTCAGGTCAACTTATCTGTTTCAAGGTATCGGTTTCAACAGTCAAATTAATTCAGACCAGCGGAGTCCCCGTATCGGTTTCAACAGTCAAATTAAACCGTTCGTTTTAATTGGGTGTACAATGTGAATAAATTATTGTACTTTTAAGTAATGGAGTGTTTTAAGAAGAGTATTAATTATATTATTTATTTTCTCCATTGATGTTTTCAACATTCAACTTTCACATTTTCATTTTAAACTTTGACCATTTTCCATTTTATATAGTATATATATATATATATATATATATATATATATATATATATATATATATATATATATTTAGAACATTCGAACAATATCTAAGTCTGTCATTCTTTGAAACAGTGTAGATATTTTGTTTGAAAAACATGACAAAATGACAATATTTTTTGAAATATTTTCAAGATTTTCGAGATTTTTATGTATTTTTGAAGGTTTTATATTTTCTATTTTCTTTTGAAGGTTTTGAAATTTTGTATTTTGCTTTTTAGAATAAATATTTCACGATATGGAAGAAAGACCTTTTACTCCTCTTCTTCCTCTTGAAGGCGTTTAAGTGTTTCTGGTTGAAGACTCTTTAGACCAAGCGTGGGAGGATAAACTCAGCGTTCTCTAGGAAGAGCTTTGGTGAAGATGTTACGCTGGTATTGATCCTCACAAAATAAGTTCCACCACACGTTTTCTACTTGCTCACGATGAAATGATGTCGAATCGATGTGTTTGCTCTTGAGTGTTGAGCGTTGTTGCATGAGAAAGCAATAGCACTTTTATTATCACATACAGGGATTTTGTTGAATTCAAAGCCATAGTCGGATAATTGGGATCTCATCCATAGGATTTGAGCACAACAAGATGACATGGTTATGTATTCAACCTCTTAGAGAAATAGAAGTACTCATTTGCTTCTTTGAAGACAAGCTTACAAGCTTATCACCCGAAGCGAGCACCTCGGGCGTGCCGGCGTGTATCTTGACATCTGCATGATCGGCATCGCATAAATGTTAGTGACATACCGGTGTCATTGGTACAAAGTCCCATATTGATGGTTCCTTGGAGATACCGAAAGACCCGTTTAACCGCTTCAAGGCGATTTTGGTAGGCTTAGCACGATATCTAGCACACATGCACAGCAGCGAACAAATATACGGTCTCGCGTATGAGGTACATGAGGATCGATCATACTACGATATTTCGTTTGGTCTACCATGATCCACGAGTGGTCCTCATCCAGGTTTAATGCGTTCTATCATGGGAGTGTCAGCGGGTCACTAGAATCAAATCAAATTTCTTTAAAATCTCATTTGCATATTTAGATTGATTTATAAAAATGCCTCAGGGACTTTGTGAAATTTGTAATCCCAAGAAAAATGACATTTGTCCCATCATTGACATTTGAAATTTGGAACCCATTTCATTTGAAAAGCGATCACATTCATTGGGGTCGGTCGAGGCAAAAATAATATCATCAACATATATTTGAACGTGAATTAAATGTTTGCGACTTTACGGTGAACAATGTCGGATCAAGCTGCTCCTTTCTTTGAATCCGGTAGATAGAAGAAACTTTGATAGCGTATCATACCATGCCCTTGGAGCTTGCTTCAAACCGTAAAGAGCCTTCTTCAAGCGATAGTCATGAGTAGGATGCTCGGATTCACAAACCTTCAGGTTGGTTGGCGTATCACGACTTCTTTAAGATCTCGTTAAGAAAAGCCGTCTTTACATCCATCTGATAGACTACCATGTTCTTACTTTCAGCATTAGCCAAAAGATTCGATTGCCTCGATCGAGCAAGCTAGGAGCAAATGATTCTTCAAAGTCAATACCCTCTTCTTGGCGGTATCCTTTTGCAACCAATCGAGCCTTGTTCTTTAAAACATCACCATGCTCATCAAGTTTTACTTTGAAGATCCACTATAGAACAATGATCATAGCAATCGGGAGGCGGTACTAATTCCCATACATCTAGTCGATCAAACTCATGAATTTCTTCTTGCATGGCATTGAACCATTTGTCTTCATTCATGGCGGTTTTGACATCTTTTGGTTCGATCTTAGATAGTACGGAGTTGAAGAAGCACCATAAGGCAACGGTTGCAAGTTGTTGTCGGCAGAGTGGATCGAGCGAGAGGGTTTCCAATGATGTTGTCAATGGGTGATCATGTGTCCATTTTCTAAGGTGTTCATGTGGTTGTTGTTGTGGAGCGAAGTAGCGAGTCGATTTCTCGATGAAGATGGTTACGATGATGATTGAGGAGCAAATATGTTTTCAAAGGTTCATCTTCGGGGTAGCAAAGGGATTTTCATCATCATTGGCGACAACATTTCCATGATGTACATTGATGATTGATGATTGATGATGATCTTGGTGATCAGTGAGAAACTTCTTGACTTAAGTGACATAGGCTGAAGGGTTAACTTCATTGGCGAGAGATAGGAGCGACCTCGTTGATGGAATTGACATATCATTAGCCCTTGGCTCATAGTGTTCATCAAACATAGGATCAAATAATTTCTTCAAATCATCTTCTGAAGGGGGTACATAATGAGTTCTTGGGTGAGGAATTGAAACGAGTAGAAGCGATAGGACTACTTGATGAAATTGAGATCTTGGTCGAGCTGGATTGTCACAGGCCATTTGACCGGTTAGCTCATCGAGCGTAGCGTGAATTGTTTCCATGATATTTCGGGTTCTCTTGTTGTAGATTCGGTAACCCTTCTTGTTTGGTGCATAACCAACAAAAACTCCAATATCTGCCTTTGCTTTTAATTTACCTAAATCTTGACCATCATTAGTTGGATAGCACAAAGCACCAAACACATGAAGGTAGGAGAGATCAGGTTTTCGATTATGAACAAGTTCATATGGGGTTTTCCATGAGAGGTATGAATAAGGGAGCGATTTTGGGTGTAGCAATGGCAATGGCTTGACCCATAGAAACATTGGAACCTTTGAATAAATTAGCATTGTTCTTGCGGCTTCCACAAGTGTTGATTTAGTCTTTCAACTACACCATTACTGTTGAGGAGTTGTGGAACACTTCTTTGATGGCTGATTCCAACACTTTCATAAAACTAAATTAAGTCTTTGTTAACAAACTTCGTTGCCATTGTATGTTCGAACTATTCTAACAGTATTGTTGAGTCGAACTTGTTGTTGTTTGATAAGTTTGATGATGAGATCTGGAGTTTCATCCTTTGTCCTCAAAAACTTTACCCATGAATCGAGTAGTCATCAACAACGACTAAATGTATTTCTTCCCATTTATCGTTTGTACTCTCATTGGTCCGCACAAATCCATATGAAGGGTCTTCCATTCTCGAGTTTGTGGGTTTTGGTTTGTGGGCATATTTCCTGCTTTTTCCCAATTGGCATGTTGAACAAAGATGATCTTTTCATACTTTAATCTGGGTAATCCTCTTACTAAGTCCTTTACGGAAAGATTGATGGTACCAAAGTTCAAGTGATTGAGACGATGATGCCATAACCATGACTTTGTTTTGGAAGCCTTTGACAGCAAGCGGATGGGTGAAGACTTCATCATATCTTCGATAGAGATGGTGTATAGGTTTGAACCACGAGTTCCTCTTAATAGTTCCACACCATCAAGTTCTCTAACGAAACAAGTATGTTTTCTAAATGCCACTTCTAGATTAGAATCACAGAATTGACCAGCAGAAAACAAGTTATGACCAAGACCTTCAACATAATATACCACGGAGATAACACTATCACCGACAACATAATCTCCATAACCCATAATTGCACCAAAATGATCGTTCCCAAATCTACTGATCCGATGAATTTACTCACGAAGTTCATGAGCATGACGGTCTCTAGTCATATGCTTGGAGCGGCTGAGTCCGGTACCAGAGCGATTTGAGCGATCTGCGGTTGAACCTGACAAGAATGGATAAGCTGGATAATTGGGATCCCCATGCAGAATGGGTTCCACTTGGTTAATAGCTGATGATTGGAACACCCACATGGAGTAGAAACAATGGACTCATTAGAAATAGATCTTGATCTAGTGTCGTATTTGACCTATTCAAAGTATGTTCACTTCTTAAGGGAATAGTTCTACAGTAGGCATCCATTTTCTAGTGGGCATTAATTTAGCAACTTTAGGGTAAAGCTCATTAATCTTACGGATGGGGTATCCATTGATAACCTATATTACTAAATTTTCCTTCTGTGGGTTTCCTTTGTTTTCTAACTTTCTTTAGCCTTTGCCTTTTAGCCTTCTTAGCTTGAATTTTAACATTAACAATTTTATCAAGGCATTTGACAGCATTAGACAAAACATTCACACCACATTCATGATTAGTACGAGAAAACAAGCGTCATCATTACATGGTTTTGCAAATAGTAGCATAATTTGAATTAATTACGATGCGCTTATAGCTAATACTAGAATCAACACGATTCGTTTTATTCAACTCAAACTTAATATTCCTAGGGTGATCTTCTACTCTCTTCCAATGCACATTCTTAGCTTGCGAGGTCCTATCTTGCTTGGTATTGCATGGAGGCTTTAACCTGCTTGCTTTAATGTCCTTGATTACTCTGTAGGAATTATGGGAACATTAGTTGGTTGATCTACTTTTGCATTCTGAACTAGGCGTGCGGGATCACGAACTACTTGAAGGCACATTAGTGTTCACTTTCTTAAAGCGGGCATAGAATGGTTTGTATGCTTGGCACTAGGCATAGAACAAGGCATCACGACTTTACCTTTTGCACCTAAGGATTTAGGACATGTTGCAATTAAACATTCTAGCAGCTCTTGAGATCGTTTAGGCTGAATGCAAGCAAACCTAATTTCTCTATCAAGAGGTTTATTAATGAAATCCTCTTCCACAATCTCAGGAGACATTCTAGACTATCCTTAAGGTGAGCACAATAGTTATGAAACACAAGTTCATTATTCCTAAGATGAGGAGGAATGTATTTAACAGTCACGGTATATTTGCTGTCGAGGATGACTTTGATGCAACATTCTCATTAAAACAAGTGGCGGTTTCTCTTTTTACGACTCCTCAGATTCTCAATTTCTTTTTGTAAAGACGTTATTTTTTAGTTGTTTTTGTCACGAGTGACTTTCATTGAATCATATAACTCTTTAAAGTGTCGTTTAACTTTTTCATTTTCTTCTAGAAAACTCTCGTTTTCCTTTTGTAAAGCATTAACTAAGTTTTGAAGATGAAAAGTTTGAGAATACTGAGAATCAAAAGAATGAGGCATTTGGGATCAGTCATTGTTCTTTTCACCCTTTAATTGAGATTTGGGCTTTCAACTTTACGATCGTGTTACAATGAGCTTGAATCATTCATCCGCGTTTGTTTATTCGAAAAGCGCATCAAACTCTGGAACATCCGAGGATGTCTTGATATTTGAGGTTTTGACATTTTCTTTAAGATGTTGATATTTTAGTTGTAAATTAAAATGTTCAACTTCTAGTTTAGAAAGATGTTTTACCAAATTATCGTGATCATCCCGATCAATTTTCTCAATTAGTTAGAGTTTTGTTTTCAAGCTCAATGACACGATCATGGGAGACTTTTAGAGCAACATATAATTCATGAAATTGAGAAGCATTAATGGAACAATTAGTAGCGATGTAAAACACATCTTGAGTAATACATTGAAATAAGATTCTCATTCAATGTATAAAGTTCTTCTTCCTCTCAATCTCATTATATTTTGATTCTTGCTCATAGTCACTAACCTCAACTATCATTGCATCAAATTCCTTTTCCATTTCTTTAATATCTGAATCCATCCCCTTTTAAGACTCTCAAATTGATCTTTTAGTTGTTTAAAGAAAGGCATGACCTCGGTTAAATAGCATTCTTTAGTTTGCTCAAAACCCCTTTCCCCTTGGTTATCGATTAGGTGTGATCCTTTTCTTACAAGTTTTCTCAAAATCAACAAATAATTGAAAAATAACATATTGGCTGATTAAGGTCTTGCTTTTAGTGGCAATAGTTCTAGGAACTAAATGCATTGGTTTATTCGGAGGATACACGGTCATTGAAGCATTTTCCTAAGGGAGGGTTTGTTACAACAAGATTCTACGCTTTTGCTTATCTAAATCCTTTTCGAACACTTGTTGAGGCGTTAACAACGTTTGAGGCTTAAACTTGTTCAAGGAAATCCAATTTTCCTTTTGTAATCATGGGGTTTGATCGTTATGTTATTCTCTTTACATTCGGGATCTTCTAGCTTCTTATTCATTTTCTCCCTAGATGCATCATCTAATTTTCTATCTTCCTCGGTGCACTCAAGCGCAACTAGGTTTACGTCTAGGTTTAAGAATCTCATTTCCATCATAGATCACATTATTAGCAACTCTAGCCTTTTTAATGACCTCGAGTTGGTTCCACAACAAGGGGAATACTATGCTTATAGCTTAAAACTCTATGCTTAGTGATCAAGTGGCGGTCTGAATGGTATTCCCTTATGCATTACAACTTATTTTCAAGCTTGTTTTTCAAAGTTTTAGATTGGAAAAATCATTCAAAAGTTTTGATTCCTTAGCATTGAATTCTTGCTTAAGCATTTTAACATTTTCTTGAAGTTCTTGTTTTTGCTTAGCGGTTTTAGAAAGCTTTTCTTGTAAGGAGTTTAACTCTTGTTTTAATACTTCTTCTCTAAAGTTACTTTTTTCTAATAATTATGCGCATTTGGTCATCCATTTCCTGCTCACGGTGGTTAACTCAAACTTAGCACGTTGTTCATAAATGGCAACTTGTGCTTTATAGGCATTTAGTTGAGATGAGAATCATCGAGGGGCACATGCGGTGTATTCATAAAAATATAGTCATCATTGATTGCGGAAGATGCATTACTTGGTACAACCTCACTTTCACTTTGCTTCACATATTGATCATATGGGACAATATAGCTATTACCCTCATCATCAATATCCGATTCATAAGTTTCAAGATTTTGTACTTTATTATGCATCTTTTGCCCATCAACATCATCATATAGTTTTAATACCTCTGAAATGATTTTGTCTTTGGATGGAACAGCTTGTTGTGGTGGAGAGACCTTTGGAGAGACCATAGGTGAGATGCTAGCCATGAAGATTGTTTCGATAGGTTCATCATCATGCATCGAGTCAAATGCATCACATCGGCTACTTGAAATGCATTTTGATGATTATGACCTATCTCTTGAATTGGCTGTTCATCAACATCAGCATCATAGGTTGGGCATTTCCCTGGCAAGGAACAACAACTCCTCTTCATCCAAAGCTGCTCCATTATCATGAGCTTGCACAAGCAACATCTTGTCTACGAAGTATTACGCATTACGTGGGCGTTTTGGAGATGTCGAGTTCCTAGAAATATGTCCCTCCCACCACGGTTGTAGCACTTAATTGGCTTTGCTTGACCTTGATTTCCATTCCTTCCCTATTTACGATTTGCCACATATCCTCCCTCTTGATATTCCATTGCACGCTCCACCATCTTTTTGTTCATGCCTATCGTCTTCCTTGAAGTGGTTGCCCATAACCTTTCCATCTCGGCGACCGTGCATGATTGTGTGGATTGGATCGGGATCTCATTGTTAGTGTGAAGACTATTGGTATGTGGGTGAGGTTGATTTTGTTTAACCATAAGAGCCGGTTGATTAATGAAGTGTCCATGGCTGCATCGGCATCGGCTTGCTTGAACCTGGATCGGGGAATGAGTTTGTGATTACCATTACCCATGGGTATGACTTGAGATGCTTTGGTAGTAATACCAACATTTGTGTAAAAGGTTGTTGAGTCATTTGCGGAACTTGTTTCTCCACTGTTGGTTTTGAGCTGTTCTAGAATCCTTTTCTCAAACATAGCATGTCTCTCATTACGGAGAAGGAAGGCATATAGTTGCTCATAGTTGGTGTTCTTCAATCCTTTGGTTAGCTTCACGGAGGTGACAAACTTGTGCCATTCGGGATTCATGTTGTTCACAAACTTTGAGTCAGTGAATGTTTGGCATAGTCATTCGATATCCTCATATCATTTACAAGCTTGTGGAATCTCACGTAGTACTCATAGATACTCTCATCCGGTTTCATCTTGAAGTGCTCAAACTCATCATACAGTTGTGATTCTCTGTCTTCCTTAGTTAATTCAGAACACGAGAGAAGCATCTTGACATTATCCCAAAGCGCCTTGGCGGTGTTGTGATTGATCGGCTTGTAGATGTCTTTTGGAAGACCACAAGTATGATGTTTGAGGCCACGATATCGACATCGAATCTCTTTTCTCCTTATCATTGAGCTCATCATACGTCTTTGGTGCGTCCAATCCAAAGATCATGGTTCCATCTGGCCGAGAATCAATTATGTCTCTTGTAGTCTCAATCTGATCAGGTCCTTCATCAATCGATTTGAGAATGTTGACCCCATTTTCCTTTCCAAGGCAGTACAACGATTCGTTGAGCCCAAGAGTCGTAGTCGATTCTGTCAAGCATGGGTGGGCGAGTATTAGAACCATTTGCTTGAACATCCTCGACAACGATGGAGATGATTGTAGATACGTTGGTAGACATGTTAAAATTACGGGATTTTATAACTCTATGATTAAACCGAGAAATAGATTCTTTCACGGGATTTTACTAAATCAAGAGAAAACAGTATTACAAGCAAAATCAACCAAATTAAGCTAAGAGTTATTGAACCAAATTAGCAAGCGCTAAGACCAGTCAGTTGCTAAGATACAAAGTAAGCTAGAGCACCAAGTTCGCTACCGCAGTCGAGTAAGCTAAAAAAGAGCAACTTCGCTAAGGTCCAAGTAAGCTAACACCAGTAAGCTAAGATTATGACAGTAATCTAAGTCGCTAAGCACCAATTAAGCTAACACGGTTAAGTTGCTAAAGAACAACTTCGCTAAGATCCCATTAAGCTAACAATTTGCACTACAACTTCGCTAACAATTCACGAAAGAAATTAGCTACCCTCACCAAAAGCTAGCCGTAGTGGAGAATCCACTAACTTGTACTATTTGTCATTTGTCTCAATAGACAAATTCGCTAACAATAACTCTTGTAACTTCGCTAACTTTTCTTTGAAGCAAGTAACTCGATGAAAATCATAGAGAACCAAGTTAAGCTAGCAAGAAAAACTTCAAAACACACTTTTCAATCCAAAACAAACTCAACCCGCGATGATTCACGCTTACCAAAATCAAAACCCAAGCACTTACAATGATTCTAAACACAAAAGTACACCCAAAATTCAAACTTTAACACTAGAAATGATCCAAATGATGCAAAAACCACTAAACTTTTCAAACTCAAAAACCACCTAAAACCACTAGAAATCCAAGGATATGTAAGAGAGATGATCAAACCATGGCTCTTGATACCATTTGTAACATATTGGATTTCATAAACACACTAAACCATAACCAAGATAGGCATATACTAAAGGTTTTAGAGAGAGAAAGAGTTAGAGGTTTGGGAACTTAGTGAGAGAAAATGAAAGTATTATTATGAGCTCCAACTCTCTACCTTGGGAGGTAGAGAGTATTTTTAGTTCTTACATAAATAAGCCACCTAGAGGTACGTGGATCGGGCATACGATTGGGTAAAGACCGTCCGTCCTCCCGCGGTGTTACTTAACTAAATACTACCTAACATTAAATAATCTACGACTACGAGCTTTCTAACGATTACATATACTTGAGGTGACCGACTCTTTAATGACTGGATTTTCTAAATCCTAACAAGAAAATGGGTCATTTGTGGAAACTGTAACAAAGGAGGACACACAAAAGAAAGCTGGTAGGGTATCCATTTGGGCATCCTTTGTATGGAAAATATAAACCGCCAGCCACACATCAAAGACACAATGTGCAAGACAACTCAAATCATAGGGCAGTCAACATGACAGTTTGTCAAGGTACAAATGGTGAGTCATCAAAGGCAGCACCTCAACAAAATGATGCAACAACGTATGCAAGGATGGATCAGCTTCAAAACCAACTCAACCAAATGATGACCATGATGCAGAACAACAAAGATCTCTATGGAATGCCACACTTGAATCCAGAAGGTACTCCTAAACTTATTGTAGCTCATATCACCAGAACATACAAATTAATTGCTTCACATATTACTGCTAGAACTTATAAGGTCATTTCATCTGTATTGATTCATAAAATGTTTCTTTGGGTGGTTGATAGTGGTGCTACAGACCATGTTTGTATATCTTTAACTTCAATACACAACATTCAAATATGCTCACAACCCATAAATGTCACTTTACCAAATGGCCTACACATCTTAGTAACCAAAACAGGATCAATGTATATCAACCTTGCTAACACTCCATGATGTACTTTACATACCTTCCTTCTCATACAACATGCTTTTACGTCAGCAAATTAGGCACTTATATACCATTATCCATACTCTTTACACCTTTTTCATGTTACTTACAGGACCATCACAGGAGGATTGCTCGTGGTAGCCTCTATAATGGTCTTAACATAATCAAAACAAGAACCCAAAGTCACCTCACCAACTCTTCTGTCAATCAACAACACCAACATGGACCTATGGCACTCAAGGCTTGGACATCCTTCCCTTTGTGTTTTACAACCAATAAAATCAATTGATGTTTGTGAAAATTGTACTTCACATACTTGTAATGTCTGCCCTTTGGCTAAACAACATGCTCTGTCTTTTCTAAATAGTACTTCTCATGCAAATGCTTTGTTTGATTTGATTCATGTTGACATATGGGGATCCTATAGACATCCTACTATCAATAAATGCAAATATTTCCTCATCATAGTAGATGACTACTCTAAAGCCACATGGACTTATCTGCTTCCATCAAAATACTATCAATAAATGCAAATATTTCCTCATCATAGTAGATGACTACTCTAAAGCCACATGGACTTATCTGCTTCCATCAAAACATCACACAGTCTCACATATAAAAATGTTCTATGCTTTCATTCTCAACCATTTCAAAATAATTTTAAAGACCATTAGAAGTGACAATGGTTCGAAGTTCCTCAACCAATCACTTAAAGACTTTTTCCAAACACATGGTATAATTCATCAAACATCATCCCCCTATACACCTTAGAAAAATGCAAGGGTAGAAAGGAAACACAAACACCTATTGGAAGTTTCTATGGCTCTAAGATTTCAGGCACATTTTCCCGTACATCTTTGGGTTATTGTCTTCTTGCAGCAACCTATTTAAATATACTACCTTGCAAACCTCTCAATCACAAAAGTCCCTATGAATTGCTATACCAAAAACGCCCTCCCCTTATCCATTTGAAAGTGATAGGTGTTAGGAATCATCCTAACACGAAAATGTGACAACATATTCGGTATTACAATAGTTATATTGTAAGGCACAAACACATGGACTGAAATCATTATTTATGTAAAGTCATGTGTTTGGTGCACTATATAAGCCCTCCTAGACTTCACTAGGAGGGTGATGGTTAGTGTGTAAACTTATCATTTTCATTATTAAATAATACACAAAGTTATCCCTTCTCTCTCTACTTTCTCTCTCTAACCATGGATGTCATTTACTATCATCATCCCCGACCTCCCGAATCACATAATCAACTAATATAAACAATTCAACAATTGGCATCGGAGCTAGGTTATTATCATTGGTTGATATGCGATTCAATCTTGTAAAAAACATCATGTTTTAAAACTGCTATTACAAGTTTTTTATTGTGTTACATATTCTTTGTTTTAACAGTTTTAAAATAGTCAAATCTGGTATTAATCGTGGTCAAAATAGTCAAAATTGTAATATTTTGAATCTGGGTTTTATGGGTTTTTCTGGAAAAACTTTGAAGATTTGCTAGTTTGTACAATTTTCATTGAAGATTTGCGAGTTTGCATTGTTTTCGTTGAAGATTTGCGAGTTAGCATTTTTTTGACTTAAAGATTGGCGAGTTAGCCAGTATAATCTTTCGAGTTTGCGAGCTAGCAACTTTCTAATTAAAGATTAGCGAGTTACAATTTTTTTGAAGATTAGCGAGTTTCTAATTTCTGCCCTTAAAGATTAGCGAGTTAACTCATTTTTATTTGAATATTTTCGAGTTAGACTCATAACCTCAGATCAGCCTTGTTCTTCTTTGGTACTTAGTCAATACAAAAACAAAAAGAAAAAAGAAGAGGAAGAAGATACCAGAAGACCAGATTCATAACCCGACACATATAATACAACCGCATATCTGATTGATCATCCTTGGTCCTTTATCAAAGTCGAAAAAAAAATGAACACGAAGAAAAACAACAGGACGTATAACCGAACCATATCCAACAATAACATCGTATAATCTAATCTTAAATCCCTTCACCATCACGTCATATATCCAACATCAACAATCTCAATATCACTCCCATATTTCAAAGAAAAAAATCTCAGGTTGTGTTCAAATTGTGTACAAATCTTTAAAGATTTTTTTTTTGCTTGAACAACTAACTCATCACAGATCTAGATGAAGCATAGCTTCTTGTTGATATCCGAAAACATTTGAAGAAAGAACAAAATTGCGGTTTCATTCTTTCTTCTCGTTCGGTTTAAACAAAAGCACAAAAGAAAATTCAATCTACAATTGATGAACCTACCATTGACCTTAAACAAGATCTGGAAAACGAAGATTCCTTGTGTTCTTAGTAGGGTTGTGCTAGCGAAAAACGAGCTTGTTATTAGGTGTGAATGTTGTAAGATTAGGTGAGATGATGTTAGAAATTTGGATTTTTTAACGAGGTTGAGGCCGGATGTTTCTAGGTGAGAGGAGAATTAGGGTTTTCTAATGACAAAGACTAGGAATATGGTGGTTATATATGTGGGTCATGGGTGTTACTAGTATTAGTTTTTGAGGTTGGACTTGGTGGACTAAACCGGTATTATTGGATGGATTGGGTTTGGCTTTGGTATAGAAAAATTGTTGGGCTATGTCTTTTGGTGAGTATTAATATTGAGTATGGGCGAAAGTAATAACTACGAGGCTATTTATAAAGTGCTATCTGAAAGAAAACATTGTATTGCATGAGGTTTAGCCAAAATTTTTTGTTACTTAATATTAATTCTTGGTATTAATGGAAAATGGGTTACATTTAGGGTTCCGTAATGACAACGTGATTAATTTTTGCGGTTATGTTTTTGACAAGATCGGGATAAACTATTATCAAGAATCGTTTCAAACCGTCAAAAGGCTAGATTTTGGGTATTAAACCGCAAGAGATGACTACGGAGTTTATTCACTATTATTTATTTGAGGTTGAAGTGGAATTTCACGTGCGCGTGTACTTAGTATCTTAAAGATATGAGGGTTGGTTGGATGCATGATTCTTGAGATCCTTGTTGAGCTTTTAAGCAGATTCAATGACAAATACTTGAGTTGTCTAGTTATACGATGTAAGGAGTTACGTTGTTGTGCTTACATCATTATAGCTATCACTTTAAAGGAGTTACGTTGTAGTGCTCAAGTGTCAAAAAGGCGTGGATAATTGAGAGAAGTTCATATACAATTAAGGATGGATGTATGGGTGTATGATTCTACCTTTATTGAAATTCTCGTATTGATTCTTATTCGAGACATTAGTGCAACTTAAGTCACAAGTTGGGTTATTTTACTTGAGTCTCAAGTTCATCATATTGGGTTTTAGCCATCGGTAGTCACTACAAAGGCAGTAAGAATGATAATGGGGTGGGTAAAGAGTTAGTTGAGAGGATTATAAAAGAGTAGAAGTTTTATCGACAATTGATTCTCACGGGATATTTCATGCTTAGCAGAGATTTATGGTACTTCACACTTATTCGATTACTTTCGGACATCTGAGGTTCTGTTTGCCTCCGTTTCCATCGTAAACATAGTGTGTATGCTTTTGATTCCTTGAAGACATCGTGGGGAAGAGAGTGGATGTGCTTTGTACTTTTTTCGACTTCTTTGTGAAAACACTCTCTTTCCATAAGTATCGTAATCAAGGGAAGAAATGTGCACATCGAGGATGCTATGAGGTTCTCGTGTCGAGCTTTAAATGTTATGACTCTTTGGAGATATGTCCGTAGAGATGATTAGTGGTATTGTTTTTGTGACTTTGGTGTTATCGTTTCAACTTCCGGGTTGTTTGTGTGAAGTAGCCTACTTGTGTGAGAAAATATTGTTGATTTCTTGCATGTTATCCCGAGCGAGTTTCTACATTGAGCACAATTGTAATTAAGTGACTAGTCGATTTGCTTGGTATGGTTTCTGTTGTTATCTACAAATTCAGTGCGTGCTTAAAACTTCAAAGTTAGAAGACATGTTAACTACATCCGGTTTAGTCTGTGAAGATGGTTGTCGGTTTGGGGAAAGTTGATTCGAAACTTAAAAGAAATGTATGGAGAAGCTGCTAAAGACATGCGGTATGAATTGGGGAAGTTAATCCAATTTCATGCATATTACATCATTTGCCTACAAGTGAAGAAAAAGTTCTCAATCTGAGGTACAAGATGAAGACAAAAAGCGTCAGCTACTGAGACATCCTCGACTTTTGAAGAGCATATGAAGACCTTTATTTATTTGTATTTGTACTTGTAGGAAATGTTGTAAGTAATCCCATATGTTGCCACATTGGGGAAGATTGTTAGGAATCATCCTAACACGAAAATGTGACAACATATTTGGTATTACAATAGTTATATTGTAAGGCACAAACACATGGACTGAAATTGTCATTTATGTAAAGTGATGTGTTTGGTGCACTATATAAGCCCTCCTAGACTTCACTAGGAGGGTGATGGTTAGTGTGTAAACTTATCATTTTCATTATTAAATAATACACAAAGTTATCCCTTCTCTCTCTACTTTCTCTCTCTAACCATGGATGTCATTTACTATCATCATCCCCGACCTCCCGAATCACATAATCAACTAATATAAACGATTCAACAATAGGATGCCAAGAACTTGCACACCAACACACCTTAGACAAATTTGAAGCTAGAGCCATTCCTTGTGTTTTCATTGGTTATCCCACAACTCAAAAAGGCTACTTATTATACAACACAACCACACACAAGACCTTTGTTAGCAGACATGTTAGGTTTAATGAATCAATTTTTCCATTTGCTGACAAACCTAACCATACCCTTGCATCACCATCACTACCCACTTCTACACCCTCTGGCTTTCCAAAGTCATCACCCCACATACAATGATTTACCAACACCATCATCTTCACCATCCCCTCTATACACTGATCATATCCCAACACTCCACAATTACCAATTCCTTCCCAACACACTGACAATACCACTAATTCACAATCAACTCCATCTCATCACAATGATACCACTCCTACAATATCTACCACTTTTACCAATCCTTCAACTCCTTCCACAAACAAAACAGTTCCAACATCACCTTCAAGGCTTCCACCAGATTGTCTAGGTTTGGAACAGTGAAAGTATGTTTGTAACCCTGAGGTAAGACCATATAGACTTCTTCATTGAGATCCCCATGTAAGAAAGCATTATTGATATCCAATTGGGCAATGTGCCAGTGATGAAGAGTGGCTGCTACTAGGAAAGTTCATTTGTAACCATTTTGGCCTTTGGGAAATGTTTGATTAATCAATGCCCTCTTATTGAGTGAATCCTTTGGCTACTAACCTAGCTTTGAACCTTTCAATGGTGCCATCTGAGTGATAATTGATCTTGAAGACTCATTTTCAGCCTATGAGTCTCTTGTGTGGGGAGTGAAGTAGCGGTCTAAGTGTTACTTCAATCACTCACGCAAGAGACCCATAGAACAAATGAGTCTTCAAGATCAAGTATCACTGAGATGGCACACCATTGAGTTCAAAGCTAGGTTATTATCCAAAGGATTAACTCAACAAGAAGGCGATACACGAGACATTACCGGTGGCCAAAATGGTCGCAATCAATTTTCTAGTAGCGACCATTCATCACAACTAGAACATTGCCCAATGGATATCAACAATGCTCTTTTATGGAATCAATGAAGAAGTCTATATGGTCTTACCAATACAAACACTCTTCCTTGAAACCCGATCGTAAACTTTAAAATCCCTTTATGGCCTAAAGCGAGGCAACATGCGTGGTTCACTAAGTTGAAAACTTTTCTGCTCAAACATGGTTTTACTCAAAGTTATGCAGATACATCACTTCTCACATACGAGAAAGAGAATGACTTCTTAGCTCTGGTGATATATGTTGATGACATCTTACTTACTGGTAATAACCCATCCTTCATCAAACATTTTAAACACCAGTTGGACATCACCTTTAGCATCAAGGATTTGTGTAGCCTTAACTACTACTTCGGCATAGAGTTCTTAAGAAACTCAAATGGAATCACCATGTCTCAAAGGAAATATGCCTTGAATTGCTGCAAAATGCTAATGTTCCGGATTTGAAACCATCTCATATACATATTGATCCTATTGTCAAGATGAATGATACGGATGGAGAACCTCTCACAAATTCATTTACTTATAGAGTTATTGTCGGCAAGTTACTTTACATTACTATCACTAGGCCAAATTTATCTTATGATGCTCATGCCCTAAGTCAGTTCAGCCACAGTGCTAGAACACCCCACTTGAAAGCCCTCATCAAGGTCCTTAGACAAATAAAATTGTGCCCAGACCAAGGTTTGTTCATTCCCACAAAAGATACCTTCATACTACAAGCCTATTGTGACAGTGATTGGGCTAGTTGCCCTGTCATAAGGAGATCCACTACTGGTTTTTGCATCTTCCTTGGCAAAAGCATCACTTCATGGCAATCCAAGAAACAAACAGTTGTCTTAAGGTCATCCACAAAAGTAGAGTACAGGGCATTAGAATATTGTACATGTGAGATTACTTGGCTTCTTAGTCTACTACAGGATCTACAAATTCAAACCACCACCACAGTCCCTATTTATTGTGACAATAAATCCTCAATTGCATTGGCCTCTAACCCCATCCAACATGCAAGAACCAAGCATATTGAGCTTGACTGTCACTTTGTCAAAGAGAAGATAAAGACTAGTACTATTCTACCTACTTTAACTCCTTCTCATCATCAAGTAGCTGATGTCTTAACAAAGGGCTGAGCAGATCACCATTTCATACATGTGTCTCCAAGTTTGGCATGCGTGATCCATACACTTTACCAACTTGAGGGGATAATGGAGATATAGAAAGGCGAGCAAAATTGGATGTCCAAGAGTAATCAATTATATGCTATCTTCAAACTACATTCACCATCACAAGTGCCTAGCCGATTGTAATAAGATGTGACAGTTGTAAAAGTGTGTTAATATGTAGTTTTAGTAAAAAGTCAAGATAGTTAAATAGTTGTTAGAAGTTAGTTAACTTTCATATCTTTCCCTCTTGTATAAAAGCTTGTATCATACTCATTTCACTGTAATGAAATAATAATCATTTTCACCCTTTATCTCATTCTCTCTAATTCTCAAGACCAAACCCGGCTAGAAGTACCGTAGGAGCTGATAGTGACACATTAATGGATAAAGGTTTTTACTTGGAGTTAAGACACATCTCTTCAGTTGTGACCATAGAGTGAGCGTAGCAAGATGGGAAAAGGATCCCGATGAGCAATTATACCGACCATATGAGCAAATTTATCACTCAAACCATTAATTGCATACGTGACCACATCATCATTACTTAAAGTCGCGCCAAGAGCATAAGACAAAGTAACAACAAACTTGATCTTTTGAAAATATGAATCAATCGTACGATGACCAAGTTGTATGACACGAAGTTCACATTTTAAAGCATCCTTAGCAAAACTTAGGGATTACCTGTAACAAGCCTACCTTGAAGGGTTTCAGATAAGGTTAGAAAATTTTAAGACTTAACAATGAAGTCTGTCATTCTGCGGTTGGGGGAGCCGAAGTAGCTGCTCTAGAAAATGTACTCGTGATATGTTTTAGCACACATCATAATTCTTACAACGTTTTTTGCGGAAGTAACATCCGCGAGTATAGTTTGCTTTGTCCATATCAAGTTTAATGGGGATATGATTAGTGGTTGAGTTAACAACTTAAAGTTTATAAGTATGTGATAAGTTAGGAGTGGAGGAAACATCGTTAGTCATTATAAACGAAGAGTGAGGTGACTAAAAGATACAAAGTACTCCGTAAAACAAAAAATAGCAGTCGACTTTTAGTGTCGTCGACTTAAAGAAGAACCAAAAATACTTGTCAGGTTCTTTTATATGTTGTCGACTTAAAGAAACAAACAATATAACCTTGTGGCAGTCAACTTTTGTCATAGGCTCTTAGGCTTAAAAGAAACAAAAAACACTTGATGCGTCTGTCTATGACTTGTTACACTCGATGAAAAAAAAAAAAAAAAAAGATTATTTTACATGGCTCATTTTGGAAGGCTCAAGGTTAATTCCTAGGATTGTTCTTTTGGTTATTATACCATGAGTTAATCTGATGCTTCAATCATCTAATTAGTTTTTCTCTCTATTACCATATGCTAATTCAAATATTAATCAACAAAAGCTCCTTCGCTATAAACCATAAACTATTTATTAGAAATAAAACTAATTAAACACGCTGCTAACTTCTTTCACTTTGATAACACGTACAGTAGTTAAATTGGTGTAACAGAAGGTAAGTTGGCTCCACTAGGGTATTATTGGTAACTTGTCACATGGTTAACAGGTACAATACCTAAAACTAACCACCGCATTCATTCTTCGGCCTTGAATTTTGAATTTAATTTCTTTTTATTGCAAACATATGTAATATTTATACTTTAAACATTTATACAATATCTAGTATAGTAACCTGAACAGCCTATGAGATTTATTAAACTGTACTTCTCAACATGCAATCTTTAAGTAAACCACTACTAAACTAGTACTAGTAGTAACATTTTGGAACTTAAGAATCAAATATGAATAAATATAAACGTATGACTTTAAGTAAAAAAGAAAAATAATTGCAACTTGAATGCAATGCATTATTAAATATAGTCTCTGCACACAGTAGTAAACACTCACCCTATATATCCAACCCCCTCATTGTCTCACTTTGCATTTACACTTCAATTCTCACATCTACCAACATGATGAACTCAAATCTATCACAAAACCCTAAATGCCATCGTTTACACTTTCTCATTATCACATTTTCAACCCTCCTACTTCTCACATTGTCAATTATCACCCTTTCAAATTTTACATCCCACTCCCCTTCACTTTCATTATTTCCAAAAAAACCCATCTCACATATTCACATTCACAAACGAGTCCAAACTCAAACAGCAATACTGCAATGTAACGGTGCACGATATTATGATTTATGTGTTTCTACGTTAACTAGAATCATACCCGAGTTAGCGTCGACTTCGTTGCCCGACATTATCTCGGCTACGGTTAATGAAACGATCTCGGATGTTCGGTCGACTGATTTTAATGTTTCGAACATTGAAAGGAAGTTGCCACATTTGACATTGTTGGAGAAACGTGCACTTGAAGATTGTCATACATTGTTTCTTCAAACTGTTACTGAGCTTAAGACTGTTGTATCGGATCTTTCGAGTTCTCCCTCGAAAAAGTACGATGATTTGCGAACTATGTTGAGTGCTGCCATGACGAATCAAGCTACTTGTCTTGATGGATTTGAAGGCAGTAAAAATCAGGTGAGAATAAGCACAATATTCCCTTTTTTTTACTTTTTACCTTAGTAACTAAAGCATGAACACATTCATCAACATGTAGTATAAGTATGTCACAGTAAATTTCAGAAAAGTTACGTTTATAGAACAAAAATGATGTACAGATCACATTTATTAAGTTTTTGCATCTTTTACTATAGCTAGAAAAATTGATTTACAAGCAAACCAAATGCAAAAAAGTTTAAAAACATAAAAGCTGCACACAAATTAAGAATGATGCACGAAATTCGGTACTTTTGTCTACCTACCTTGAGAGTTGATTATACGTACATGACAGAAATTAATCTGTGTATAACAATTGCAGGTAAAAATAAGCAGGCACTTTCGTAAGGCACTGAAAGGAATTACACGCCAAGTTAGCAATTCTCTTGCACTATTAAAGAAAATGAACGGAACGTCATCCGAGACGTTCACGAACCGGGTTGACACGTCAAAGCGGTTCCCAAAGTGGGTGAAAACGGGAGATAGAAAGTTATTACAAACAACAATAACAAATGAAACAAAGTACGATCTAGTAGTTGCACAAGACGGAAGTGGAAATTATACTACGATTAATGAAGCTGTAAATGCGGCACCAAACGCAAGTACAACTAGGTTCGTAATTTATATAAAAGCGGGTGCGTACTATGAGTATGTCGAGGTGATCAACAAGAAACGAAACTTGATGTTTGTTGGTGACGGGATCGGGAAAACGTTGATTAAGGGTAACCGGAATGTTGTCGATGGATGGACTACTTTTCGATCGGCCACCGTGAGTAAGTAACACTCGTAATAACACTCTTTAATTTGTTACGTTCGTTGTATATAAATGTTTGATGTTGATAGGCATCCTTTGGTGGGTGAAATAGATATTTGGTGTGGATATCACACGTTATTTTTGTGTCTATTTTTTGATAAAAAACATTAGGACAACCTTAAAGAGGTACAGTTAGAAACAAGCTAGGTAAGTAGATTGTTTTAGAAATGTTAACCTTTTATTGCATGTGGTTTGTTTAAGATTTTAACTAATACGGAGTATAATGTAAGGAAAATAGATAAAGAGCATATCTATTGGAGGCTTTTGATGAATATTTATGGGGTTTATATGACATCTCATTAGGTTAACTTATTTTGTAGAGTGTTTTTAGATGACAAGAAAACAAGAAAA